>CAXARG010000314.1:0-620000 GCA_963971235.1 Cryptus armator
CGATCGGACGATCAATTTCGAATTTTTTCAAAGTTTCCCGCGTGTGGCCCGATCGGACGATGAATTTCGAATATTTTCAAAGTTTCTCGCGTGTGGCCCGATCGACGGATGGGAAACATAAAATTTTACAAGTTTCTCGCGTGTGGCCCGATCGGACGATGAATTTCGAATATTTTCAAAGTTTTTCGCGTGTGGCCCGATCGGATGATGGGAAACATAAAATTTTACAAGTTTCTCGCGTGTGGCCCGATCCGACGATGAATTTCGAATATTTTCAAAGTTTCTCGCGTGTGGGCCGATCGGACGATGGGAAACATAAAATTTTACAAGTTTCTCGCGCGTGGCCCGATCGGATGATGAATTTCGAATTTTTTCAAAGTTTTTCGCGTGTGGCCCGATCGGATGATGGGAAACATAAAATTTTACAAGTTTCTCGCGTGTGGCCCGATCCGACGATGAATTTCGAATATTTTCAAAGTTTCTCGCGTGTGGCCCGATCCGACGATGAATTTCGAATATTTTCAAAGTTTCTCGCGTGTGGCCCGATCCGACGATGAATTTCGAATATTTTCAAAGTTTCTCGCGTGTGGCCCGATCCGACGATGAATTTCGAATATTTTCAAAGTTTCTCGCGTGTGGCCCGATCGACGGATGGGAAACATAAAATTTTACAAGTTTCTCGCGTGTGGCCCGATCGGACGATCAATTTCGAATTTTTTCAAAGTTTCCCGCGTGTGGCCCGATCGGACGATGAATTTCGAATATTTTCAAAGTTTCTCGCGTGTGGCCCGATCGACGGATGGGAAACATAAAATTTTACAAGTTTCTCGCGTGTGGCCCGATCGGACGATGAATTTCGAATATTTTCAAAGTTTTTCGCGTGTGGCCCGATCGGATGATGGGAAACATAAAATTTTACAAGTTTCTCGCGTGTGGCCCGATCCGACGATGAATTTCGAATATTTTCAAAGTTTCTCGCGTGTGGGCCGATCGGACGATGGGAAACATAAAATTTTACAAGTTTCTCGCGCGTGGCCCGATCGGATGATGAATTTCGAATTTTTTCAAAGTTTTTCGCGTGTGGCCCGATCGGATGATGGGAAACATAAAATTTTACAAGTTTCTCGCGTGTGGCCCGATCCGACGATGAATTTCGAATATTTTCAAAGTTTCTCGCGTGTGGCCCGATCCGACGATGAATTTCGAATATTTTCAAAGTTTCTCGCGTGTGGCCCGATCCGACGATGAATTTCGAATATTTTCAAAGTTTCTCGCGTGTGGCCCGATCGACGGATGGGAAACATAAAATTTTACAAGTTTCTCGCGTGTGGCCCGATCGGACGATCAATTTCGAATTTTTTCAAAGTTTCCCGCGTGTGGCCCGATCGGACGATGAATTTCGAATATTTTCAAAGTTTCTCGCGTGTGGCCCGATCGACGGATGGGAAACATAAAATTTTACAAGTTTCTCGCGTGTGGCCCGATCGGACGATGAATTTCGAATATTTTCAAAGTTTCTCGCGTGTGGCCCGATCGGACGATGAATTTCGAATATTTTCAAAGTTTCTCGCGCGTGGCCCGATCGGTCGAAGAATTTCGAATTTTTTCAAAGTTTTTCGCGTGTGGCCCGATGGACGGATGAGAAACATAAAATTTTACAAGTTTCTCGCGTATGGCCCGATCGGACGATCAATTTCGAATTTTTTCAAAGTTTCCCGCGTGTGGCCCGATCGGACGATGAATTTCGAATATTTTCAAAGTTTCTCGCGTGTGGACCGATCGACGGATGGGAAACATAAAATTTTACAAGTTTCTCGCGTGTGGCCCGATCGAACGATGAATTTCGAATATTTTCAAAGTTTTTCGCGTGTGGCCCGATCGACGGATGGGAAACATAAAATTTTACAAGTTTCTCGCGTGTGGCCCGATCGCACGATGAATTTCGAATATTTTCAAAGTTTTTCGCGTGTGGCCCGATCGGATGATGGGAAACATAAAATTTTACAAGTTTCTCGCGTGTGGCCCGATCCGACGATCAATTTCGAATATTTTCAAAGTTTCTCGCGTGTGGCCCGATCGGACGATGGGAAACATAAAATTTTACAAGTTTCTCGCGCGTGGCCCGATCGGACGATGAATTTCGAATTTTTTCAAAGTTTCTCGCGTGTGGCCCGATCGACTAATGGGAAACATAAAATTTTACAAGTTTCTCGCGTATGGCGTGTGGCCCGATCGACGGATGGGAAACATAAAATTTTACAAGTTTCTCGCGTGTGGCCCGATCGGACGATCAATTTCGAATTTTTTCAAAGTTTCCCGCGTGTGGCCCGATCGGACGATGAATTTCGAATATTTTCAAAGTTTCTCGCGTGTGGCCCGATCGACGGATGGGAAACATAAAATTTTACAAGTTTCTCGCGTGTGGCCCGATCGGACGATGAATTTCGAATATTTTCAAAGTTTCTCGCGTGTGGCCCGATCGGATGATGGGAAACATAAAATTTTACAAGTTTCTCGCGCGTGGCCCGATCGGACGATGAATTTCGAATTTTTTCAAAGTTTCTCGCGTGTGGCCCGATCGACGGATGGGAAACATAAAATTTTACAAGTTTCTCGCGTGTGGCCCGATCGGACGATGAATTTCGAATTTTTTCAAAGTTTTTCGCGTGTGGCCCGATCGACGGATGGGAAACATAAAATTTTACAAGTTTCTCGCGTGTGGCCCGATCGGACGATGAATTTCGAATTTTTTCAAAGTTTCTCGCGTGTGGCCCGATCGGACGATGAATTTCGAATATTTTCAAAGTTTTTTGCGTGTGGCCCGATCGGACGATGAATTTCGAATATTTTCAAAGTTTTTCGCGTGTGGCCCGATCGGATGATGGGAAACATAAAATTTTACAAGTTTCTCGCGCGTGGCCCGATCGGACGATGAATTTCGAATTTTTTCAAAGTTTCTCGCGTGTGGCCCGATCGGACGATGAATTTCGAATATTTTCAAAGTTTCTCGCGTGTGGCCCGATCGACGGATGGGAAACATAAAATTTTACAAGTTTCTCGCGTGTGGCCCGATCGGACGATCAATTTCGAATTTTTTCAAAGTTTCCCGCGTGTGGCCCGATCGGACGATGAATTTCGAATATTTTCAAAGTTTCTCGCGTGTGGCCCGATCGACGGATGGGAAACATAAAATTTTACAAGTTTCTCGCGTGTGGCCCGATCGGACGATGAATTTCGAATATTTTCAAAGTTTTTCGCGTGTGGCCCGATCGGATGATGGGAAACATAAAATTTTACAAGTTTCTCGCGTGTGGCCCGATCCGACGATGAATTTCGAATATTTTCAAAGTTTCTCGCGTGTGGCCCGATCGGACGATGGGAAACATAAAATTTTACAAGTTTCTCGCGCGTGGCCCGATCGGACGATGAATTTCGAATATTTTCAAAGTTTTTCGCGTGTGGCCCGATCGGATGATGGGAAACATAAAATTTTACAAGTTTCTCGCGTGTGGCCCGATCGGACGATGAATTTCGAATATTTTCAAAGTTTTTCGCGTGTGGCCCGATCGGATGATGGGAAACATAAAATTTTACAAGTTTCTCGCGTGTGGCCCGATCGGACGATGAATTTCGAATATTTTCAAAGTTTTTCGCGTGTGGCCCGATCGGATGATGGGAAACATAAAATTTTACAAGTTTCTCGCGTGTGGCCCGATCCGACGATGAATTTCGAATATTTTCAAAGTTTCTCGCGTGTGGCCCGATCGACGGATGGGAAACATAAAATTTTACAAGTTTCTCGCGTGTGGCCCGATCGGACGATGAATTTCGAATTTTTTCAAAGTTTCTCGCGTGTGGCCCGATCGGACGATGAATTTCGAATATTTTCAAAGTTTTTCGCGTGTGGCCCGATCGGACGATGAATTTCGAATATTTTCAAAGTTTTTCGCGTGTGGGCCGATCGGACGATGGGAAACATAAAATTTTACAAGTTTCTCGCGCGTGGCCCGATCGGATGATGAATTTCGAATTTTTTCAAAGTTTTTCGCGTGTGGCCCGATCGGATGATGGGAAACATAAAATTTTACAAGTTTCTCGCGTGTGGCCCGATCCGACGATGAATTTCGAATATTTTCAAAGTTTCTCGCGTGTGGCCCGATCCGACGATGAATTTCGAATATTTTCAAAGTTTCTCGCGTGTGGCCCGATCGGACGATGAATTTCGAATATTTTCAAAGTTTCTCGCGTGTGGCCCGATCGGATGATGGGAAACATAAAATTTTACAAGTTTCTCGCGTGTGGCCCGATCGACGGATGGGAAACATAAAATTTTACAAGTTTCTCGCGTGTGGCCCGATCGGACGATGAATTTCGAATATTTTCAAAGTTTTTCGCGTGTGGCCCGATCGGATGATGGGAAACATAAAATTTTACAAGTTTCTCGCGTGTGGCCCGATCGGACGATGAATTTCGAATATTTTCAAAGTTTTTCGCGTGTGGCCCGATCGGATGATGGGAAACATAAAATTTTACAAGTTTCTCGCGTGTGGCCCGATCCGACGATGAATTTCGAATATTTTCAAAGTTTCTCGCGTGTGGCCCGATCGACAGATGGGAAACATAAAATTTTACAAGTTTCTCGCGTGTGGCCCGATCGGACGATCAATTTCGAATTTTTTCAAAGTTTCCCGCGTGTGGCCCGATCGGACGATGAATTTCGAATATTTTCAAAGTTTCTCGCGTGTGGCCCGATCGACGGATGGGAAACATAAAATTTTACAAGTTTCTCGCGTGTGGCCCGATCGGACGATGAATTTCGAATATTTTCAAAGTTTTTCGCGTGTGGCCCGATCGGATGATGGGAAACATAAAATTTTACAAGTTTCTCGCGTGTGGCCCGATCCGACGATGAATTTCGAATATTTTCAAAGTTTCTCGCGTGTGGGCCGATCGGACGATGGGAAACATAAAATTTTACAAGTTTCTCGCGCGTGGCCCGATCGGATGATGAATTTCGAATTTTTTCAAAGTTTTTCGCGTGTGGCCCGATCGGATGATGGGAAACATAAAATTTTACAAGTTTCTCGCGTGTGGCCCGATCCGACGATGAATTTCGAATATTTTCAAAGTTTCTCGCGTGTGGCCCGATCCGACGATGAATTTCGAATATTTTCAAAGTTTCTCGCGTGTGGCCCGATCCGACGATGAATTTCGAATATTTTCAAAGTTTCTCGCGTGTGGCCCGATCCGACGATGAATTTCGAATATTTTCAAAGTTTCTCGCGTGTGGCCCGATCGACGGATGGGAAACATAAAATTTTACAAGTTTCTCGCGTGTGGCCCGATCGGACGATCAATTTCGAATTTTTTCAAAGTTTCCCGCGTGTGGCCCGATCGGACGATGAATTTCGAATATTTTCAAAGTTTCTCGCGTGTGGCCCGATCGACGGATGGGAAACATAAAATTTTACAAGTTTCTCGCGTGTGGCCCGATCGGACGATGAATTTCGAATATTTTCAAAGTTTTTCGCGTGTGGCCCGATCGGATGATGGGAAACATAAAATTTTACAAGTTTCTCGCGTGTGGCCCGATCCGACGATGAATTTCGAATATTTTCAAAGTTTCTCGCGTGTGGGCCGATCGGACGATGGGAAACATAAAATTTTACAAGTTTCTCGCGCGTGGCCCGATCGGATGATGAATTTCGAATTTTTTCAAAGTTTTTCGCGTGTGGCCCGATCGGATGATGGGAAACATAAAATTTTACAAGTTTCTCGCGTGTGGCCCGATCCGACGATGAATTTCGAATATTTTCAAAGTTTCTCGCGTGTGGCCCGATCCGACGATGAATTTCGAATATTTTCAAAGTTTCTCGCGTGTGGCCCGATCCGACGATGAATTTCGAATATTTTCAAAGTTTCTCGCGTGTGGCCCGATCGACGGATGGGAAACATAAAATTTTACAAGTTTCTCGCGTGTGGCCCGATCGGACGATCAATTTCGAATTTTTTCAAAGTTTCCCGCGTGTGGCCCGATCGGACGATGAATTTCGAATATTTTCAAAGTTTCTCGCGTGTGGCCCGATCGACGGATGGGAAACATAAAATTTTACAAGTTTCTCGCGTGTGGCCCGATCGGACGATGAATTTCGAATATTTTCAAAGTTTCTCGCGTGTGGCCCGATCGGACGATGAATTTCGAATATTTTCAAAGTTTCTCGCGCGTGGCCCGATCGGTCGAAGAATTTCGAATTTTTTCAAAGTTTTTCGCGTGTGGCCCGATGGACGGATGAGAAACATAAAATTTTACAAGTTTCTCGCGTATGGCCCGATCGGACGATCAATTTCGAATTTTTTCAAAGTTTCCCGCGTGTGGCCCGATCGGACGATGAATTTCGAATATTTTCAAAGTTTCTCGCGTGTGGACCGATCGACGGATGGGAAACATAAAATTTTACAAGTTTCTCGCGTGTGGCCCGATCGAACGATGAATTTCGAATATTTTCAAAGTTTTTCGCGTGTGGCCCGATCGACGGATGGGAAACATAAAATTTTACAAGTTTCTCGCGTGTGGCCCGATCGCACGATGAATTTCGAATATTTTCAAAGTTTTTCGCGTGTGGCCCGATCGGATGATGGGAAACATAAAATTTTACAAGTTTCTCGCGTGTGGCCCGATCCGACGATCAATTTCGAATATTTTCAAAGTTTCTCGCGTGTGGCCCGATCGGACGATGGGAAACATAAAATTTTACAAGTTTCTCGCGCGTGGCCCGATCGGACGATGAATTTCGAATTTTTTCAAAGTTTCTCGCGTGTGGCCCGATCGACTAATGGGAAACATAAAATTTTACAAGTTTCTCGCGTATGGCGTGTGGCCCGATCGACGGATGGGAAACATAAAATTTTACAAGTTTCTCGCGTGTGGCCCGATCGGACGATCAATTTCGAATTTTTTCAAAGTTTCCCGCGTGTGGCCCGATCGGACGATGAATTTCGAATATTTTCAAAGTTTCTCGCGTGTGGCCCGATCGACGGATGGGAAACATAAAATTTTACAAGTTTCTCGCGTGTGGCCCGATCGGACGATGAATTTCGAATATTTTCAAAGTTTCTCGCGTGTGGCCCGATCGGATGATGGGAAACATAAAATTTTACAAGTTTCTCGCGCGTGGCCCGATCGGACGATGAATTTCGAATTTTTTCAAAGTTTCTCGCGTGTGGCCCGATCGACGGATGGGAAACATAAAATTTTACAAGTTTCTCGCGTGTGGCCCGATCGGACGATGAATTTCGAATTTTTTCAAAGTTTTTCGCGTGTGGCCCGATCGACGGATGGGAAACATAAAATTTTACAAGTTTCTCGCGTGTGGCCCGATCGGACGATGAATTTCGAATTTTTTCAAAGTTTCTCGCGTGTGGCCCGATCGGACGATGAATTTCGAATATTTTCAAAGTTTTTTGCGTGTGGCCCGATCGGACGATGAATTTCGAATATTTTCAAAGTTTTTCGCGTGTGGCCCGATCGGATGATGGGAAACATAAAATTTTACAAGTTTCTCGCGCGTGGCCCGATCGGACGATGAATTTCGAATTTTTTCAAAGTTTCTCGCGTGTGGCCCGATCGGACGATGAATTTCGAATATTTTCAAAGTTTTTCGCGTGTGGCCCGATCGACGGATGGGAAACATAAAATTTTACAAGTTTCTCGCGTGTGGCCCGATCCGACGATGAATTTCGAATATTTTCAAAGTTTCTCGCGTGTGGCCCGATCCGACGATGAATTTCGAATATTTTCAAAGTTTCTCGCGTGTGGCCCGATCGACGGATGGGAAACATAAAATTTTACAAGTTTCTCGCGTGTGGCCCGATCGGACGTTCAATTTCGAATTTTTTCAAAGTTTCCCGCGTGTGGCCCGATCGGACGATGAATTTCGAATATTTTCAAAGTTTCTCGCGTGTGGCCCGATCGACGGATGGGAAACATAAAATTTTACAAGTTTCTCGCGTGTGGCCCGATCGGCCCATGGGAAACATAAAATTTTACAAGTTTCTCGCGTGTGGCCCGATCGGACGATGAATTTCGAATTTTTTCAAAGTTTTTCGCGTGTGGCCCGATCGACGGATGCGAAACATAAAATTTTACAAGTTTCTCGCGTGTGGCCCGATCGGACGATGAATTTCGAATTTTTTCAAAGTTTTTCGCGTGTGGCCCGATCGACGGATGCGAAACATAAAATTTTACAAGTTTCTCGCGTGTGGCCCGATCGGACGATGAATTTCGAATATTTTCAAAGTTTCTCGCGTGTGGCCCGATCGACGGATGGGAAACATAAAATTTTACAAGTTTCTCGCGTGTGGCCCGATCGGACGATGAATTTCGAATATTTTCAAAGTTTTTCGCGTGTGGCCCGATCGGATGATGGGAAACATAAAATTTTACAAGTTTCTCGCGTGTGGCCCGATCCGACGATGAATTTCGAATATTTTCAAAGTTTCTCGCGTGTGGCCCGATCGACGGATGGGAAACATAAAATTTTACAAGTTTCTCGCGTGTGGCCCGATCGGACGATCAATTTCGAATTTTTTCAAAGTTTCCCGCGTGTGGCCCGATCGGACGATGAATTTCGAATATTTTCAAAGTTTCTCGCGTGTGGCCCGATCGACGGATGGGAAACATAAAATTTTACAAGTTTCTCGCGTGTGGCCCGATCGGACGATGAATTTCGAATATTTTCAAAGTTTTTCGCGTGTGGCCCGATCGGATGATGGGAAACATAAAATTTTACAAGTTTCTCGCGTGTGGCCCGATCCGACGATGAATTTCGAATATTTTCAAAGTTTCTCGCGTGTGGCCCGATCGGACGATGGGAAACATAAAATTTTACAAGTTTCTCGCGCGTGGCCCGATCGGACGATGAATTTCGAATATTTTCAAAGTTTTTCGCGTGTGGCCCGATCGGATGATGGGAAACATAAAATTTTACAAGTTTCTCGCGTGTGGCCCGATCGGACGATGAATTTCGAATATTTTCAAAGTTTTTCGCGTGTGGCCCGATCGGATGATGGGAAACATAAAATTTTACAAGTTTCTCGCGTGTGGCCCGATCGGACGATGAATTTCGAATTTTTTCAAAGTTTTTCGCGTGTGGCCCGATCGACGGATGGGAAACATAAAATTTTACAAGTTTCTCGCGTGTGGCCCGATCGGACGATGAATTTCGAATTTTTTCAAAGTTTCTCGCGTGTGGCCCGATCGGACGATGAATTTCGAATATTTTCAAAGTTTTTTGCGTGTGGCCCGATCGGACGATGAATTTCGAATATTTTCAAAGTTTTTCGCGTGTGGCCCGATCGGATGATGGGAAACATAAAATTTTACAAGTTTCTCGCGCGTGGCCCGATCGGACGATGAATTTCGAATTTTTTCAAAGTTTCTCGCGTGTGGCCCGATCGGACGATGAATTTCGAATATTTTCAAAGTTTCTCGCGTGTGGCCCGATCGACGGATGGGAAACATAAAATTTTACAAGTTTCTCGCGTGTGGCCCGATCGGACGATCAATTTCGAATTTTTTCAAAGTTTCCCGCGTGTGGCCCGATCGGACGATGAATTTCGAATATTTTCAAAGTTTCTCGCGTGTGGCCCGATCGACGGATGGGAAACATAAAATTTTACAAGTTTCTCGCGTGTGGCCCGATCGGACGATGAATTTCGAATATTTTCAAAGTTTTTCGCGTGTGGCCCGATCGGATGATGGGAAACATAAAATTTTACAAGTTTCTCGCGTGTGGCCCGATCCGACGATGAATTTCGAATATTTTCAAAGTTTCTCGCGTGTGGCCCGATCGGACGATGGGAAACATAAAATTTTACAAGTTTCTCGCGCGTGGCCCGATCGGACGATGAATTTCGAATATTTTCAAAGTTTTTCGCGTGTGGCCCGATCGGATGATGGGAAACATAAAATTTTACAAGTTTCTCGCGTGTGGCCCGATCGGACGATGAATTTCGAATATTTTCAAAGTTTTTCGCGTGTGGCCCGATCGGATGATGGGAAACATAAAATTTTACAAGTTTCTCGCGTGTGGCCCGATCGGACGATGAATTTCGAATATTTTCAAAGTTTTTCGCGTGTGGCCCGATCGGATGATGGGAAACATAAAATTTTACAAGTTTCTCGCGTGTGGCCCGATCCGACGATGAATTTCGAATATTTTCAAAGTTTCTCGCGTGTGGCCCGATCGACGGATGGGAAACATAAAATTTTACAAGTTTCTCGCGTGTGGCCCGATCGGACGATGAATTTCGAATTTTTTCAAAGTTTCTCGCGTGTGGCCCGATCGGACGATGAATTTCGAATATTTTCAAAGTTTTTCGCGTGTGGCCCGATCGGACGATGAATTTCGAATATTTTCAAAGTTTTTCGCGTGTGGGCCGATCGGACGATGGGAAACATAAAATTTTACAAGTTTCTCGCGCGTGGCCCGATCGGATGATGAATTTCGAATTTTTTCAAAGTTTTTCGCGTGTGGCCCGATCGGATGATGGGAAACATAAAATTTTACAAGTTTCTCGCGTGTGGCCCGATCCGACGATGAATTTCGAATATTTTCAAAGTTTCTCGCGTGTGGCCCGATCCGACGATGAATTTCGAATATTTTCAAAGTTTCTCGCGTGTGGCCCGATCGGACGATGAATTTCGAATATTTTCAAAGTTTCTCGCGTGTGGCCCGATCGGATGATGGGAAACATAAAATTTTACAAGTTTCTCGCGTGTGGCCCGATCGACGGATGGGAAACATAAAATTTTACAAGTTTCTCGCGTGTGGCCCGATCGGACGATGAATTTCGAATATTTTCAAAGTTTTTCGCGTGTGGCCCGATCGGATGATGGGAAACATAAAATTTTACAAGTTTCTCGCGTGTGGCCCGATCGGACGATGAATTTCGAATATTTTCAAAGTTTTTCGCGTGTGGCCCGATCGGATGATGGGAAACATAAAATTTTACAAGTTTCTCGCGTGTGGCCCGATCCGACGATGAATTTCGAATATTTTCAAAGTTTCTCGCGTGTGGCCCGATCGACAGATGGGAAACATAAAATTTTACAAGTTTCTCGCGTGTGGCCCGATCGGACGATCAATTTCGAATTTTTTCAAAGTTTCCCGCGTGTGGCCCGATCGGACGATGAATTTCGAATATTTTCAAAGTTTCTCGCGTGTGGCCCGATCGACGGATGGGAAACATAAAATTTTACAAGTTTCTCGCGTGTGGCCCGATCGGACGATGAATTTCGAATATTTTCAAAGTTTTTCGCGTGTGGCCCGATCGGATGATGGGAAACATAAAATTTTACAAGTTTCTCGCGTGTGGCCCGATCCGACGATGAATTTCGAATATTTTCAAAGTTTCTCGCGTGTGGGCCGATCGGACGATGGGAAACATAAAATTTTACAAGTTTCTCGCGCGTGGCCCGATCGGATGATGAATTTCGAATTTTTTCAAAGTTTTTCGCGTGTGGCCCGATCGGATGATGGGAAACATAAAATTTTACAAGTTTCTCGCGTGTGGCCCGATCCGACGATGAATTTCGAATATTTTCAAAGTTTCTCGCGTGTGGCCCGATCCGACGATGAATTTCGAATATTTTCAAAGTTTCTCGCGTGTGGCCCGATCCGACGATGAATTTCGAATATTTTCAAAGTTTCTCGCGTGTGGCCCGATCCGACGATGAATTTCGAATATTTTCAAAGTTTCTCGCGTGTGGCCCGATCGACGGATGGGAAACATAAAATTTTACAAGTTTCTCGCGTGTGGCCCGATCGGACGATCAATTTCGAATTTTTTCAAAGTTTCCCGCGTGTGGCCCGATCGGACGATGAATTTCGAATATTTTCAAAGTTTCTCGCGTGTGGCCCGATCGACGGATGGGAAACATAAAATTTTACAAGTTTCTCGCGTGTGGCCCGATCGGACGATGAATTTCGAATATTTTCAAAGTTTTTCGCGTGTGGCCCGATCGGATGATGGGAAACATAAAATTTTACAAGTTTCTCGCGTGTGGCCCGATCCGACGATGAATTTCGAATATTTTCAAAGTTTCTCGCGTGTGGGCCGATCGGACGATGGGAAACATAAAATTTTACAAGTTTCTCGCGCGTGGCCCGATCGGATGATGAATTTCGAATTTTTTCAAAGTTTTTCGCGTGTGGCCCGATCGGATGATGGGAAACATAAAATTTTACAAGTTTCTCGCGTGTGGCCCGATCCGACGATGAATTTCGAATATTTTCAAAGTTTCTCGCGTGTGGCCCGATCCGACGATGAATTTCGAATATTTTCAAAGTTTCTCGCGTGTGGCCCGATCCGACGATGAATTTCGAATATTTTCAAAGTTTCTCGCGTGTGGCCCGATCGACGGATGGGAAACATAAAATTTTACAAGTTTCTCGCGTGTGGCCCGATCGGACGATCAATTTCGAATTTTTTCAAAGTTTCCCGCGTGTGGCCCGATCGGACGATGAATTTCGAATATTTTCAAAGTTTCTCGCGTGTGGCCCGATCGACGGATGGGAAACATAAAATTTTACAAGTTTCTCGCGTGTGGCCCGATCGGACGATGAATTTCGAATATTTTCAAAGTTTCTCGCGTGTGGCCCGATCGGACGATGAATTTCGAATATTTTCAAAGTTTCTCGCGCGTGGCCCGATCGGTCGAAGAATTTCGAATTTTTTCAAAGTTTTTCGCGTGTGGCCCGATGGACGGATGAGAAACATAAAATTTTACAAGTTTCTCGCGTATGGCCCGATCGGACGATCAATTTCGAATTTTTTCAAAGTTTCCCGCGTGTGGCCCGATCGGACGATGAATTTCGAATATTTTCAAAGTTTCTCGCGTGTGGACCGATCGACGGATGGGAAACATAAAATTTTACAAGTTTCTCGCGTGTGGCCCGATCGAACGATGAATTTCGAATATTTTCAAAGTTTTTCGCGTGTGGCCCGATCGACGGATGGGAAACATAAAATTTTACAAGTTTCTCGCGTGTGGCCCGATCGCACGATGAATTTCGAATATTTTCAAAGTTTTTCGCGTGTGGCCCGATCGGATGATGGGAAACATAAAATTTTACAAGTTTCTCGCGTGTGGCCCGATCCGACGATCAATTTCGAATATTTTCAAAGTTTCTCGCGTGTGGCCCGATCGGACGATGGGAAACATAAAATTTTACAAGTTTCTCGCGCGTGGCCCGATCGGACGATGAATTTCGAATTTTTTCAAAGTTTCTCGCGTGTGGCCCGATCGACTAATGGGAAACATAAAATTTTACAAGTTTCTCGCGTATGGCGTGTGGCCCGATCGACGGATGGGAAACATAAAATTTTACAAGTTTCTCGCGTGTGGCCCGATCGGACGATCAATTTCGAATTTTTTCAAAGTTTCCCGCGTGTGGCCCGATCGGACGATGAATTTCGAATATTTTCAAAGTTTCTCGCGTGTGGCCCGATCGACGGATGGGAAACATAAAATTTTACAAGTTTCTCGCGTGTGGCCCGATCGGACGATGAATTTCGAATATTTTCAAAGTTTCTCGCGTGTGGCCCGATCGGATGATGGGAAACATAAAATTTTACAAGTTTCTCGCGCGTGGCCCGATCGGACGATGAATTTCGAATTTTTTCAAAGTTTCTCGCGTGTGGCCCGATCGACGGATGGGAAACATAAAATTTTACAAGTTTCTCGCGTGTGGCCCGATCGGACGATGAATTTCGAATTTTTTCAAAGTTTTTCGCGTGTGGCCCGATCGACGGATGGGAAACATAAAATTTTACAAGTTTCTCGCGTGTGGCCCGATCGGACGATGAATTTCGAATTTTTTCAAAGTTTCTCGCGTGTGGCCCGATCGGACGATGAATTTCGAATATTTTCAAAGTTTTTTGCGTGTGGCCCGATCGGACGATGAATTTCGAATATTTTCAAAGTTTTTCGCGTGTGGCCCGATCGGATGATGGGAAACATAAAATTTTACAAGTTTCTCGCGCGTGGCCCGATCGGACGATGAATTTCGAATTTTTTCAAAGTTTCTCGCGTGTGGCCCGATCGGACGATGAATTTCGAATATTTTCAAAGTTTCTCGCGTGTGGCCCGATCGACGGATGGGAAACATAAAATTTTACAAGTTTCTCGCGTGTGGCCCGATCGGACGATCAATTTCGAATTTTTTCAAAGTTTCCCGCGTGTGGCCCGATCGGACGATGAATTTCGAATATTTTCAAAGTTTCTCGCGTGTGGCCCGATCGACGGATGGGAAACATAAAATTTTACAAGTTTCTCGCGTGTGGCCCGATCGGACGATGAATTTCGAATATTTTCAAAGTTTTTCGCGTGTGGCCCGATCGGATGATGGGAAACATAAAATTTTACAAGTTTCTCGCGTGTGGCCCGATCCGACGATGAATTTCGAATATTTTCAAAGTTTCTCGCGTGTGGCCCGATCGGACGATGGGAAACATAAAATTTTACAAGTTTCTCGCGCGTGGCCCGATCGGACGATGAATTTCGAATATTTTCAAAGTTTTTCGCGTGTGGCCCGATCGGATGATGGGAAACATAAAATTTTACAAGTTTCTCGCGTGTGGCCCGATCGGACGATGAATTTCGAATATTTTCAAAGTTTTTCGCGTGTGGCCCGATCGGATGATGGGAAACATAAAATTTTACAAGTTTCTCGCGTGTGGCCCGATCGGACGATGAATTTCGAATATTTTCAAAGTTTTTCGCGTGTGGCCCGATCGGATGATGGGAAACATAAAATTTTACAAGTTTCTCGCGTGTGGCCCGATCCGACGATGAATTTCGAATATTTTCAAAGTTTCTCGCGTGTGGCCCGATCGACGGATGGGAAACATAAAATTTTACAAGTTTCTCGCGTGTGGCCCGATCGGACGATGAATTTCGAATTTTTTCAAAGTTTCTCGCGTGTGGCCCGATCGGACGATGAATTTCGAATATTTTCAAAGTTTTTCGCGTGTGGCCCGATCGGACGATGAATTTCGAATATTTTCAAAGTTTTTCGCGTGTGGGCCGATCGGACGATGGGAAACATAAAATTTTACAAGTTTCTCGCGCGTGGCCCGATCGGATGATGAATTTCGAATTTTTTCAAAGTTTTTCGCGTGTGGCCCGATCGGATGATGGGAAACATAAAATTTTACAAGTTTCTCGCGTGTGGCCCGATCCGACGATGAATTTCGAATATTTTCAAAGTTTCTCGCGTGTGGCCCGATCCGACGATGAATTTCGAATATTTTCAAAGTTTCTCGCGTGTGGCCCGATCGGACGATGAATTTCGAATATTTTCAAAGTTTCTCGCGTGTGGCCCGATCGGATGATGGGAAACATAAAATTTTACAAGTTTCTCGCGTGTGGCCCGATCGACGGATGGGAAACATAAAATTTTACAAGTTTCTCGCGTGTGGCCCGATCGGACGATGAATTTCGAATATTTTCAAAGTTTTTCGCGTGTGGCCCGATCGGATGATGGGAAACATAAAATTTTACAAGTTTCTCGCGTGTGGCCCGATCGGACGATGAATTTCGAATATTTTCAAAGTTTTTCGCGTGTGGCCCGATCGGATGATGGGAAACATAAAATTTTACAAGTTTCTCGCGTGTGGCCCGATCCGACGATGAATTTCGAATATTTTCAAAGTTTCTCGCGTGTGGCCCGATCGACAGATGGGAAACATAAAATTTTACAAGTTTCTCGCGTGTGGCCCGATCGGACGATCAATTTCGAATTTTTTCAAAGTTTCCCGCGTGTGGCCCGATCGGACGATGAATTTCGAATATTTTCAAAGTTTCTCGCGTGTGGCCCGATCGACGGATGGGAAACATAAAATTTTACAAGTTTCTCGCGTGTGGCCCGATCGGACGATGAATTTCGAATATTTTCAAAGTTTTTCGCGTGTGGCCCGATCGGATGATGGGAAACATAAAATTTTACAAGTTTCTCGCGTGTGGCCCGATCCGACGATGAATTTCGAATATTTTCAAAGTTTCTCGCGTGTGGGCCGATCGGACGATGGGAAACATAAAATTTTACAAGTTTCTCGCGCGTGGCCCGATCGGATGATGAATTTCGAATTTTTTCAAAGTTTTTCGCGTGTGGCCCGATCGGATGATGGGAAACATAAAATTTTACAAGTTTCTCGCGTGTGGCCCGATCCGACGATGAATTTCGAATATTTTCAAAGTTTCTCGCGTGTGGCCCGATCCGACGATGAATTTCGAATATTTTCAAAGTTTCTCGCGTGTGGCCCGATCCGACGATGAATTTCGAATATTTTCAAAGTTTCTCGCGTGTGGCCCGATCCGACGATGAATTTCGAATATTTTCAAAGTTTCTCGCGTGTGGCCCGATCGACGGATGGGAAACATAAAATTTTACAAGTTTCTCGCGTGTGGCCCGATCGGACGATCAATTTCGAATTTTTTCAAAGTTTCCCGCGTGTGGCCCGATCGGACGATGAATTTCGAATATTTTCAAAGTTTCTCGCGTGTGGCCCGATCGACGGATGGGAAACATAAAATTTTACAAGTTTCTCGCGTGTGGCCCGATCGGACGATGAATTTCGAATATTTTCAAAGTTTTTCGCGTGTGGCCCGATCGGATGATGGGAAACATAAAATTTTACAAGTTTCTCGCGTGTGGCCCGATCCGACGATGAATTTCGAATATTTTCAAAGTTTCTCGCGTGTGGGCCGATCGGACGATGGGAAACATAAAATTTTACAAGTTTCTCGCGCGTGGCCCGATCGGATGATGAATTTCGAATTTTTTCAAAGTTTTTCGCGTGTGGCCCGATCGGATGATGGGAAACATAAAATTTTACAAGTTTCTCGCGTGTGGCCCGATCCGACGATGAATTTCGAATATTTTCAAAGTTTCTCGCGTGTGGCCCGATCCGACGATGAATTTCGAATATTTTCAAAGTTTCTCGCGTGTGGCCCGATCCGACGATGAATTTCGAATATTTTCAAAGTTTCTCGCGTGTGGCCCGATCGACGGATGGGAAACATAAAATTTTACAAGTTTCTCGCGTGTGGCCCGATCGGACGATCAATTTCGAATTTTTTCAAAGTTTCCCGCGTGTGGCCCGATCGGACGATGAATTTCGAATATTTTCAAAGTTTCTCGCGTGTGGCCCGATCGACGGATGGGAAACATAAAATTTTACAAGTTTCTCGCGTGTGGCCCGATCGGACGATGAATTTCGAATATTTTCAAAGTTTCTCGCGTGTGGCCCGATCGGACGATGAATTTCGAATATTTTCAAAGTTTCTCGCGCGTGGCCCGATCGGTCGAAGAATTTCGAATTTTTTCAAAGTTTTTCGCGTGTGGCCCGATGGACGGATGAGAAACATAAAATTTTACAAGTTTCTCGCGTATGGCCCGATCGGACGATCAATTTCGAATTTTTTCAAAGTTTCCCGCGTGTGGCCCGATCGGACGATGAATTTCGAATATTTTCAAAGTTTCTCGCGTGTGGACCGATCGACGGATGGGAAACATAAAATTTTACAAGTTTCTCGCGTGTGGCCCGATCGAACGATGAATTTCGAATATTTTCAAAGTTTTTCGCGTGTGGCCCGATCGACGGATGGGAAACATAAAATTTTACAAGTTTCTCGCGTGTGGCCCGATCGCACGATGAATTTCGAATATTTTCAAAGTTTTTCGCGTGTGGCCCGATCGGATGATGGGAAACATAAAATTTTACAAGTTTCTCGCGTGTGGCCCGATCCGACGATCAATTTCGAATATTTTCAAAGTTTCTCGCGTGTGGCCCGATCGGACGATGGGAAACATAAAATTTTACAAGTTTCTCGCGCGTGGCCCGATCGGACGATGAATTTCGAATTTTTTCAAAGTTTCTCGCGTGTGGCCCGATCGACTAATGGGAAACATAAAATTTTACAAGTTTCTCGCGTATGGCGTGTGGCCCGATCGACGGATGGGAAACATAAAATTTTACAAGTTTCTCGCGTGTGGCCCGATCGGACGATCAATTTCGAATTTTTTCAAAGTTTCCCGCGTGTGGCCCGATCGGACGATGAATTTCGAATATTTTCAAAGTTTCTCGCGTGTGGCCCGATCGACGGATGGGAAACATAAAATTTTACAAGTTTCTCGCGTGTGGCCCGATCGGACGATGAATTTCGAATATTTTCAAAGTTTCTCGCGTGTGGCCCGATCGGATGATGGGAAACATAAAATTTTACAAGTTTCTCGCGCGTGGCCCGATCGGACGATGAATTTCGAATTTTTTCAAAGTTTCTCGCGTGTGGCCCGATCGACGGATGGGAAACATAAAATTTTACAAGTTTCTCGCGTGTGGCCCGATCGGACGATGAATTTCGAATTTTTTCAAAGTTTTTCGCGTGTGGCCCGATCGACGGATGGGAAACATAAAATTTTACAAGTTTCTCGCGTGTGGCCCGATCGGACGATGAATTTCGAATTTTTTCAAAGTTTCTCGCGTGTGGCCCGATCGGACGATGAATTTCGAATATTTTCAAAGTTTTTTGCGTGTGGCCCGATCGGACGATGAATTTCGAATATTTTCAAAGTTTTTCGCGTGTGGCCCGATCGGATGATGGGAAACATAAAATTTTACAAGTTTCTCGCGCGTGGCCCGATCGGACGATGAATTTCGAATTTTTTCAAAGTTTCTCGCGTGTGGCCCGATCGGACGATGAATTTCGAATATTTTCAAAGTTTTTCGCGTGTGGCCCGATCGACGGATGGGAAACATAAAATTTTACAAGTTTCTCGCGTGTGGCCCGATCCGACGATGAATTTCGAATATTTTCAAAGTTTCTCGCGTGTGGCCCGATCCGACGATGAATTTCGAATATTTTCAAAGTTTCTCGCGTGTGGCCCGATCGACGGATGGGAAACATAAAATTTTACAAGTTTCTCGCGTGTGGCCCGATCGGACGTTCAATTTCGAATTTTTTCAAAGTTTCCCGCGTGTGGCCCGATCGGACGATGAATTTCGAATATTTTCAAAGTTTCTCGCGTGTGGCCCGATCGACGGATGGGAAACATAAAATTTTACAAGTTTCTCGCGTGTGGCCCGATCGGCCCATGGGAAACATAAAATTTTACAAGTTTCTCGCGTGTGGCCCGATCGGACGATGAATTTCGAATTTTTTCAAAGTTTTTCGCGTGTGGCCCGATCGACGGATGCGAAACATAAAATTTTACAAGTTTCTCGCGTGTGGCCCGATCGGACGATGAATTTCGAATTTTTTCAAAGTTTTTCGCGTGTGGCCCGATCGACGGATGCGAAACATAAAATTTTACAAGTTTCTCGCGTGTGGCCCGATCGGACGATGAATTTCGAATATTTTCAAAGTTTCTCGCGTGTGGCCCGATCGACGGATGGGAAACATAAAATTTTACAAGTTTCTCGCGTGTGGCCCGATCGGACGATGAATTTCGAATATTTTCAAAGTTTTTCGCGTGTGGCCCGATCGGATGATGGGAAACATAAAATTTTACAAGTTTCTCGCGTGTGGCCCGATCCGACGATGAATTTCGAATATTTTCAAAGTTTCTCGCGTGTGGCCCGATCGACGGATGGGAAACATAAAATTTTACAAGTTTCTCGCGTGTGGCCCGATCGGACGATCAATTTCGAATTTTTTCAAAGTTTCCCGCGTGTGGCCCGATCGGACGATGAATTTCGAATATTTTCAAAGTTTCTCGCGTGTGGCCCGATCGACGGATGGGAAACATAAAATTTTACAAGTTTCTCGCGTGTGGCCCGATCGGACGATGAATTTCGAATATTTTCAAAGTTTTTCGCGTGTGGCCCGATCGGATGATGGGAAACATAAAATTTTACAAGTTTCTCGCGTGTGGCCCGATCCGACGATGAATTTCGAATATTTTCAAAGTTTCTCGCGTGTGGCCCGATCGGACGATGGGAAACATAAAATTTTACAAGTTTCTCGCGCGTGGCCCGATCGGACGATGAATTTCGAATATTTTCAAAGTTTTTCGCGTGTGGCCCGATCGGATGATGGGAAACATAAAATTTTACAAGTTTCTCGCGTGTGGCCCGATCGGACGATGAATTTCGAATATTTTCAAAGTTTTTCGCGTGTGGCCCGATCGGATGATGGGAAACATAAAATTTTACAAGTTTCTCGCGTGTGGCCCGATCGGACGATGAATTTCGAATATTTTCAAAGTTTTTCGCGTGTGGCCCGATCGGATGATGGGAAACATAAAATTTTACAAGTTTCTCGCGTGTGGCCCGATCCGACGATGAATTTCGAATATTTTCAAAGTTTCTCGCGTGTGGCCCGATCGACGGATGGGAAACATAAAATTTTACAAGTTTCTCGCGTGTGGCCCGATCGGACGATGAATTTCGAATTTTTTCAAAGTTTCTCGCGTGTGGCCCGATCGGACGATGAATTTCGAATATTTTCAAAGTTTTTCGCGTGTGGCCCGATCGGACGATGAATTTCGAATATTTTCAAAGTTTTTCGCGTGTGGGCCGATCGGACGATGGGAAACATAAAATTTTACAAGTTTCTCGCGCGTGGCCCGATCGGATGATGAATTTCGAATTTTTTCAAAGTTTTTCGCGTGTGGCCCGATCGGATGATGGGAAACATAAAATTTTACAAGTTTCTCGCGTGTGGCCCGATCCGACGATGAATTTCGAATATTTTCAAAGTTTCTCGCGTGTGGCCCGATCCGACGATGAATTTCGAATATTTTCAAAGTTTCTCGCGTGTGGCCCGATCGGACGATGAATTTCGAATATTTTCAAAGTTTCTCGCGTGTGGCCCGATCGGATGATGGGAAACATAAAATTTTACAAGTTTCTCGCGTGTGGCCCGATCGACGGATGGGAAACATAAAATTTTACAAGTTTCTCGCGTGTGGCCCGATCGGACGATGAATTTCGAATATTTTCAAAGTTTTTCGCGTGTGGCCCGATCGGATGATGGGAAACATAAAATTTTACAAGTTTCTCGCGTGTGGCCCGATCGGACGATGAATTTCGAATATTTTCAAAGTTTTTCGCGTGTGGCCCGATCGGATGATGGGAAACATAAAATTTTACAAGTTTCTCGCGTGTGGCCCGATCCGACGATGAATTTCGAATATTTTCAAAGTTTCTCGCGTGTGGCCCGATCGACGGATGGGAAACATAAAATTTTACAAGTTTCTCGCGTGTGGCCCGATCGGACGATCAATTTCGAATTTTTTCAAAGTTTCCCGCGTGTGGCCCGATCGGACGATGAATTTCGAATATTTTCAAAGTTTCTCGCGTGTGGCCCGATCGACGGATGGGAAACATAAAATTTTACAAGTTTCTCGCGTGTGGCCCGATCGGACGATGAATTTCGAATATTTTCAAAGTTTTTCGCGTGTGGCCCGATCGGATGATGGGAAACATAAAATTTTACAAGTTTCTCGCGTGTGGCCCGATCCGACGATGAATTTCGAATATTTTCAAAGTTTCTCGCGTGTGGGCCGATCGGACGATGGGAAACATAAAATTTTACAAGTTTCTCGCGCGTGGCCCGATCGGATGATGAATTTCGAATTTTTTCAAAGTTTTTCGCGTGTGGCCCGATCGGATGATGGGAAACATAAAATTTTACAAGTTTCTCGCGTGTGGCCCGATCCGACGATGAATTTCGAATATTTTCAAAGTTTCTCGCGTGTGGCCCGATCCGACGATGAATTTCGAATATTTTCAAAGTTTCTCGCGTGTGGCCCGTTCCGACGATGAATTTCGAATATTTTCAAAGTTTCTCGCGTGTGGCCCGATCGACGGATGGGAAACATAAAATTTTACAAGTTTCTCGCGTGTGGCCCGATCGGACGATCAATTTCGAATTTTTTCAAAGTTTCCCGCGTGTGGCCCGATCGGACGATGAATTTCGAATATTTTCAAAGTTTCTCGCGTGTGGCCCGATCGACGGATGGGAAACATAAAATTTTACAAGTTTCTCGCGTGTGGCCCGATCGGACGATGAATTTCGAATATTTTCAAAGTTTTTCGCGTGTGGCCCGATCGGATGATGGGAAACATAAAATTTTACAAGTTTCTCGCGTGTGGCCCGATCCGACGATGAATTTCGAATATTTTCAAAGTTTCTCGCGTGTGGGCCGATCGGACGATGGGAAACATAAAATTTTACAAGTTTCTCGCGCGTGGCCCGATCGGATGATGAATTTCGAATTTTTTCAAAGTTTTTCGCGTGTGGCCCGATCGGATGATGGGAAACATAAAATTTTACAAGTTTCTCGCGTGTGGCCCGATCCGACGATGAATTTCGAATATTTTCAAAGTTTCTCGCGTGTGGCCCGATCCGACGATGAATTTCGAATATTTTCAAAGTTTCTCGCGTGTGGCCCGATCCGACGATGAATTTCGAATATTTTCAAAGTTTCTCGCGTGTGGCCCGATCGACGGATGGGAAACATAAAATTTTACAAGTTTCTCGCGTGTGGCCCGATCGGACGATCAATTTCGAATTTTTTCAAAGTTTCCCGCGTGTGGCCCGATCGGACGATGAATTTCGAATATTTTCAAAGTTTCTCGCGTGTGGCCCGATCGACGGATGGGAAACATAAAATTTTACAAGTTTCTCGCGTGTGGCCCGATCGGACGATGAATTTCGAATATTTTCAAAGTTTCTCGCGTGTGGCCCGATCGGACGATGAATTTCGAATATTTTCAAAGTTTCTCGCGCGTGGCCCGATCGGTCGAAGAATTTCGAATTTTTTCAAAGTTTTTCGCGTGTGGCCCGATGGACGGATGAGAAACATAAAATTTTACAAGTTTCTCGCGTATGGCCCGATCGGACGATCAATTTCGAATTTTTTCAAAGTTTCCCGCGTGTGGCCCGATCGGACGATGAATTTCGAATATTTTCAAAGTTTCTCGCGTGTGGACCGATCGACGGATGGGAAACATAAAATTTTACAAGTTTCTCGCGTGTGGCCCGATCGAACGATGAATTTCGAATATTTTCAAAGTTTTTCGCGTGTGGCCCGATCGACGGATGGGAAACATAAAATTTTACAAGTTTCTCGCGTGTAGCCCGATCGCACGATGAATTTCGAATATTTTCAAAGTTTTTCGCGTGTGGCCCGATCGGATGATGGGAAACATAAAATTTTACAAGTTTCTCGCGTGTGGCCCGATCCGACGATCAATTTCGAATATTTTCAAAGTTTCTCGCGTGTGGCCCGATCGGACGATGGGAAACATAAAATTTTACAAGTTTCTCGCGCGTGGCCCGATCGGACGATGAATTTCGAATTTTTTCAAAGTTTCTCGCGTGTGGCCCGATCGACTAATGGGAAACATAAAATTTTACAAGTTTCTCGCGTATGGCGTGTGGCCCGATCGACGGATGGGAAACATAAAATTTTACAAGTTTCTCGCGTGTGGCCCGATCGGACGATCAATTTCGAATTTTTTCAAAGTTTCCCGCGTGTGGCCCGATCGGACGATGAATTTCGAATATTTTCAAAGTTTCTCGCGTGTGGCCCGATCGACGGATGGGAAACATAAAATTTTACAAGTTTCTCGCGTGTGGCCCGATCGGACGATGAATTTCGAATATTTTCAAAGTTTTTCGCGTGTGGCCCGATCGGATGATGGGAAACATAAAATTTTACAAGTTTCTCGCGTGTGGCCCGATCCGACGATGAATTTCGAATATTTTCAAAGTTTCTCGCGTGTGGGCCGATCGGACGATGGGAAACATAAAATTTTACAAGTTTCTCGCGCGTGGCCCGATCGGATGATGAATTTCGAATTTTTTCAAAGTTTTTCGCGTGTGGCCCGATCGGATGATGGGAAACATAAAATTTTACAAGTTTCTCGCGTGTGGCCCGATCCGACGATGAATTTCGAATATTTTCAAAGTTTCTCGCGTGTGGCCCGATCCGACGATGAATTTCGAATATTTTCAAAGTTTCTCGCGTGTGGCCCGATCCGACGATGAATTTCGAATATTTTCAAAGTTTCTCGCGTGTGGCCCGATCCGACGATGAATTTCGAATATTTTCAAAGTTTCTCGCGTGTGGCCCGATCGACGGATGGGAAACATAAAATTTTACAAGTTTCTCGCGTGTGGCCCGATCGGACGATCAATTTCGAATTTTTTCAAAGTTTCCCGCGTGTGGCCCGATCGGACGATGAATTTCGAATATTTTCAAAGTTTCTCGCGTGTGGCCCGATCGACGGATGGGAAACATAAAATTTTACAAGTTTCTCGCGTGTGGCCCGATCGGACGATGAATTTCGAATATTTTCAAAGTTTTTCGCGTGTGGCCCGATCGGATGATGGGAAACATAAAATTTTACAAGTTTCTCGCGTGTGGCCCGATCCGACGATGAATTTCGAATATTTTCAAAGTTTCTCGCGTGTGGGCCGATCGGACGATGGGAAACATAAAATTTTACAAGTTTCTCGCGCGTGGCCCGATCGGATGATGAATTTCGAATTTTTTCAAAGTTTTTCGCGTGTGGCCCGATCGGATGATGGGAAACATAAAATTTTACAAGTTTCTCGCGTGTGGCCCGATCCGACGATGAATTTCGAATATTTTCAAAGTTTCTCGCGTGTGGCCCGATCCGACGATGAATTTCGAATATTTTCAAAGTTTCTCGCGTGTGGCCCGATCCGACGATGAATTTCGAATATTTTCAAAGTTTCTCGCGTGTGGCCCGATCGACGGATGGGAAACATAAAATTTTACAAGTTTCTCGCGTGTGGCCCGATCGGACGATCAATTTCGAATTTTTTCAAAGTTTCCCGCGTGTGGCCCGATCGGACGATGAATTTCGAATATTTTCAAAGTTTCTCGCGTGTGGCCCGATCGACGGATGGGAAACATAAAATTTTACAAGTTTCTCGCGTGTGGCCCGATCGGACGATGAATTTCGAATATTTTCAAAGTTTCTCGCGTGTGGCCCGATCGGACGATGAATTTCGAATATTTTCAAAGTTTCTCGCGCGTGGCCCGATCGGTCGAAGAATTTCGAATTTTTTCAAAGTTTTTCGCGTGTGGCCCGATGGACGGATGAGAAACATAAAATTTTACAAGTTTCTCGCGTATGGCCCGATCGGACGATCAATTTCGAATTTTTTCAAAGTTTCCCGCGTGTGGCCCGATCGGACGATGAATTTCGAATATTTTCAAAGTTTCTCGCGTGTGGACCGATCGACGGATGGGAAACATAAAATTTTACAAGTTTCTCGCGTGTGGCCCGATCGAACGATGAATTTCGAATATTTTCAAAGTTTTTCGCGTGTGGCCCGATCGACGGATGGGAAACATAAAATTTTACAAGTTTCTCGCGTGTGGCCCGATCGCACGATGAATTTCGAATATTTTCAAAGTTTTTCGCGTGTGGCCCGATCGGATGATGGGAAACATAAAATTTTACAAGTTTCTCGCGTGTGGCCCGATCCGACGATCAATTTCGAATATTTTCAAAGTTTCTCGCGTGTGGCCCGATCGGACGATGGGAAACATAAAATTTTACAAGTTTCTCGCGCGTGGCCCGATCGGACGATGAATTTCGAATTTTTTCAAAGTTTCTCGCGTGTGGCCCGATCGACTAATGGGAAACATAAAATTTTACAAGTTTCTCGCGTATGGCGTGTGGCCCGATCGACGGATGGGAAACATAAAATTTTACAAGTTTCTCGCGTGTGGCCCGATCGGACGATCAATTTCGAATTTTTTCAAAGTTTCCCGCGTGTGGCCCGATCGGACGATGAATTTCGAATATTTTCAAAGTTTCTCGCGTGTGGCCCGATCGACGGATGGGAAACATAAAATTTTACAAGTTTCTCGCGTGTGGCCCGATCGGACGATGAATTTCGAATATTTTCAAAGTTTCTCGCGTGTGGCCCGATCGGATGATGGGAAACATAAAATTTTACAAGTTTCTCGCGCGTGGCCCGATCGGACGATGAATTTCGAATTTTTTCAAAGTTTCTCGCGTGTGGCCCGATCGACGGATGGGAAACATAAAATTTTACAAGTTTCTCGCGTGTGGCCCGATCGGACGATGAATTTCGAATTTTTTCAAAGTTTTTCGCGTGTGGCCCGATCGACGGATGGGAAACATAAAATTTTACAAGTTTCTCGCGTGTGGCCCGATCGGACGATGAATTTCGAATTTTTTCAAAGTTTCTCGCGTGTGGCCCGATCGGACGATGAATTTCGAATATTTTCAAAGTTTTTTGCGTGTGGCCCGATCGGACGATGAATTTCGAATATTTTCAAAGTTTTTCGCGTGTGGCCCGATCGGATGATGGGAAACATAAAATTTTACAAGTTTCTCGCGCGTGGCCCGATCGGACGATGAATTTCGAATTTTTTCAAAGTTTCTCGCGTGTGGCCCGATCGGACGATGAATTTCGAATATTTTCAAAGTTTTTCGCGTGTGGCCCGATCGACGGATGGGAAACATAAAATTTTACAAGTTTCTCGCGTGTGGCCCGATCCGACGATGAATTTCGAATATTTTCAAAGTTTCTCGCGTGTGGCCCGATCCGACGATGAATTTCGAATATTTTCAAAGTTTCTCGCGTGTGGCCCGATCGACGGATGGGAAACATAAAATTTTACAAGTTTCTCGCGTGTGGCCCGATCGGACGTTCAATTTCGAATTTTTTCAAAGTTTCCCGCGTGTGGCCCGATCGGACGATGAATTTCGAATATTTTCAAAGTTTCTCGCGTGTGGCCCGATCGACGGATGGGAAACATAAAATTTTACAAGTTTCTCGCGTGTGGCCCGATCGGCCCATGGGAAACATAAAATTTTACAAGTTTCTCGCGTGTGGCCCGATCGGACGATGAATTTCGAATTTTTTCAAAGTTTTTCGCGTGTGGCCCGATCGACGGATGCGAAACATAAAATTTTACAAGTTTCTCGCGTGTGGCCCGATCGGACGATGAATTTCGAATTTTTTCAAAGTTTTTCGCGTGTGGCCCGATCGACGGATGCGAAACATAAAATTTTACAAGTTTCTCGCGTGTGGCCCGATCGGACGATGAATTTCGAATATTTTCAAAGTTTCTCGCGTGTGGCCCGATCGACGGATGGGAAACATAAAATTTTACAAGTTTCTCGCGTGTGGCCCGATCGGACGATGAATTTCGAATATTTTCAAAGTTTTTCGCGTGTGGCCCGATCGGATGATGGGAAACATAAAATTTTACAAGTTTCTCGCGTGTGGCCCGATCCGACGATGAATTTCGAATATTTTCAAAGTTTCTCGCGTGTGGCCCGATCGACGGATGGGAAACATAAAATTTTACAAGTTTCTCGCGTGTGGCCCGATCGGACGATCAATTTCGAATTTTTTCAAAGTTTCCCGCGTGTGGCCCGATCGGACGATGAATTTCGAATATTTTCAAAGTTTCTCGCGTGTGGCCCGATCGACGGATGGGAAACATAAAATTTTACAAGTTTCTCGCGTGTGGCCCGATCGGACGATGAATTTCGAATATTTTCAAAGTTTTTCGCGTGTGGCCCGATCGGATGATGGGAAACATAAAATTTTACAAGTTTCTCGCGTGTGGCCCGATCCGACGATGAATTTCGAATATTTTCAAAGTTTCTCGCGTGTGGCCCGATCGGACGATGGGAAACATAAAATTTTACAAGTTTCTCGCGCGTGGCCCGATCGGACGATGAATTTCGAATATTTTCAAAGTTTTTCGCGTGTGGCCCGATCGGATGATGGGAAACATAAAATTTTACAAGTTTCTCGCGTGTGGCCCGATCGGACGATGAATTTCGAATATTTTCAAAGTTTTTCGCGTGTGGCCCGATCGGATGATGGGAAACATAAAATTTTACAAGTTTCTCGCGTGTGGCCCGATCGGACGATGAATTTCGAATATTTTCAAAGTTTTTCGCGTGTGGCCCGATCGGATGATGGGAAACATAAAATTTTACAAGTTTCTCGCGTGTGGCCCGATCCGACGATGAATTTCGAATATTTTCAAAGTTTCTCGCGTGTGGCCCGATCGACGGATGGGAAACATAAAATTTTACAAGTTTCTCGCGTGTGGCCCGATCGGACGATGAATTTCGAATTTTTTCAAAGTTTCTCGCGTGTGGCCCGATCGGACGATGAATTTCGAATATTTTCAAAGTTTTTCGCGTGTGGCCCGATCGGACGATGAATTTCGAATATTTTCAAAGTTTTTCGCGTGTGGGCCGATCGGACGATGGGAAACATAAAATTTTACAAGTTTCTCGCGCGTGGCCCGATCGGATGATGAATTTCGAATTTTTTCAAAGTTTTTCGCGTGTGGCCCGATCGGATGATGGGAAACATAAAATTTTACAAGTTTCTCGCGTGTGGCCCGATCCGACGATGAATTTCGAATATTTTCAAAGTTTCTCGCGTGTGGCCCGATCCGACGATGAATTTCGAATATTTTCAAAGTTTCTCGCGTGTGGCCCGATCGGACGATGAATTTCGAATATTTTCAAAGTTTCTCGCGTGTGGCCCGATCGGATGATGGGAAACATAAAATTTTACAAGTTTCTCGCGTGTGGCCCGATCGACGGATGGGAAACATAAAATTTTACAAGTTTCTCGCGTGTGGCCCGATCGGACGATGAATTTCGAATATTTTCAAAGTTTTTCGCGTGTGGCCCGATCGGATGATGGGAAACATAAAATTTTACAAGTTTCTCGCGTGTGGCCCGATCGGACGATGAATTTCGAATATTTTCAAAGTTTTTCGCGTGTGGCCCGATCGGATGATGGGAAACATAAAATTTTACAAGTTTCTCGCGTGTGGCCCGATCCGACGATGAATTTCGAATATTTTCAAAGTTTCTCGCGTGTGGCCCGATCGACGGATGGGAAACATAAAATTTTACAAGTTTCTCGCGTGTGGCCCGATCGGACGATCAATTTCGAATTTTTTCAAAGTTTCCCGCGTGTGGCCCGATCGGACGATGAATTTCGAATATTTTCAAAGTTTCTCGCGTGTGGCCCGATCGACGGATGGGAAACATAAAATTTTACAAGTTTCTCGCGTGTGGCCCGATCGGACGATGAATTTCGAATATTTTCAAAGTTTTTCGCGTGTGGCCCGATCGGATGATGGGAAACATAAAATTTTACAAGTTTCTCGCGTGTGGCCCGATCCGACGATGAATTTCGAATATTTTCAAAGTTTCTCGCGTGTGGGCCGATCGGACGATGGGAAACATAAAATTTTACAAGTTTCTCGCGCGTGGCCCGATCGGATGATGAATTTCGAATTTTTTCAAAGTTTTTCGCGTGTGGCCCGATCGGATGATGGGAAACATAAAATTTTACAAGTTTCTCGCGTGTGGCCCGATCCGACGATGAATTTCGAATATTTTCAAAGTTTCTCGCGTGTGGCCCGATCCGACGATGAATTTCGAATATTTTCAAAGTTTCTCGCGTGTGGCCCGATCCGACGATGAATTTCGAATATTTTCAAAGTTTCTCGCGTGTGGCCCGATCGACGGATGGGAAACATAAAATTTTACAAGTTTCTCGCGTGTGGCCCGATCGGACGATCAATTTCGAATTTTTTCAAAGTTTCCCGCGTGTGGCCCGATCGGACGATGAATTTCGAATATTTTCAAAGTTTCTCGCGTGTGGCCCGATCGACGGATGGGAAACATAAAATTTTACAAGTTTCTCGCGTGTGGCCCGATCGGACGATGAATTTCGAATATTTTCAAAGTTTTTCGCGTGTGGCCCGATCGGATGATGGGAAACATAAAATTTTACAAGTTTCTCGCGTGTGGCCCGATCCGACGATGAATTTCGAATATTTTCAAAGTTTCTCGCGTGTGGGCCGATCGGACGATGGGAAACATAAAATTTTACAAGTTTCTCGCGCGTGGCCCGATCGGATGATGAATTTCGAATTTTTTCAAAGTTTTTCGCGTGTGGCCCGATCGGATGATGGGAAACATAAAATTTTACAAGTTTCTCGCGTGTGGCCCGATCCGACGATGAATTTCGAATATTTTCAAAGTTTCTCGCGTGTGGCCCGATCCGACGATGAATTTCGAATATTTTCAAAGTTTCTCGCGTGTGGCCCGATCCGACGATGAATTTCGAATATTTTCAAAGTTTCTCGCGTGTGGCCCGATCGACGGATGGGAAACATAAAATTTTACAAGTTTCTCGCGTGTGGCCCGATCGGACGATCAATTTCGAATTTTTTCAAAGTTTCCCGCGTGTGGCCCGATCGGACGATGAATTTCGAATATTTTCAAAGTTTCTCGCGTGTGGCCCGATCGACGGATGGGAAACATAAAATTTTACAAGTTTCTCGCGTGTGGCCCGATCGGACGATGAATTTCGAATATTTTCAAAGTTTCTCGCGTGTGGCCCGATCGGACGATGAATTTCGAATATTTTCAAAGTTTCTCGCGCGTGGCCCGATCGGTCGAAGAATTTCGAATTTTTTCAAAGTTTTTCGCGTGTGGCCCGATGGACGGATGAGAAACATAAAATTTTACAAGTTTCTCGCGTATGGCCCGATCGGACGATCAATTTCGAATTTTTTCAAAGTTTCCCGCGTGTGGCCCGATCGGACGATGAATTTCGAATATTTTCAAAGTTTCTCGCGTGTGGACCGATCGACGGATGGGAAACATAAAATTTTACAAGTTTCTCGCGTGTGGCCCGATCGAACGATGAATTTCGAATATTTTCAAAGTTTTTCGCGTGTGGCCCGATCGACGGATGGGAAACATAAAATTTTACAAGTTTCTCGCGTGTAGCCCGATCGCACGATGAATTTCGAATATTTTCAAAGTTTTTCGCGTGTGGCCCGATCGGATGATGGGAAACATAAAATTTTACAAGTTTCTCGCGTGTGGCCCGATCCGACGATCAATTTCGAATATTTTCAAAGTTTCTCGCGTGTGGCCCGATCGGACGATGGGAAACATAAAATTTTACAAGTTTCTCGCGCGTGGCCCGATCGGACGATGAATTTCGAATTTTTTCAAAGTTTCTCGCGTGTGGCCCGATCGACTAATGGGAAACATAAAATTTTACAAGTTTCTCGCGTATGGCGTGTGGCCCGATCGACGGATGGGAAACATAAAATTTTACAAGTTTCTCGCGTGTGGCCCGATCGGACGATCAATTTCGAATTTTTTCAAAGTTTCCCGCGTGTGGCCCGATCGGACGATGAATTTCGAATATTTTCAAAGTTTCTCGCGTGTGGCCCGATCGACGGATGGGAAACATAAAATTTTACAAGTTTCTCGCGTGTGGCCCGATCGGACGATGAATTTCGAATATTTTCAAAGTTTCTCGCGTGTGGCCCGATCGGATGATGGGAAACATAAAATTTTACAAGTTTCTCGCGCGTGGCCCGATCGGACGATGAATTTCGAATTTTTTCAAAGTTTCTCGCGTGTGGCCCGATCGACGGATGGGAAACATAAAATTTTACAAGTTTCTCGCGTGTGGCCCGATCGGACGATGAATTTCGAATTTTTTCAAAGTTTTTCGCGTGTGGCCCGATCGACGGATGGGAAACATAAAATTTTACAAGTTTCTCGCGTGTGGCCCGATCGGACGATGAATTTCGAATTTTTTCAAAGTTTCTCGCGTGTGGCCCGATCGGACGATGAATTTCGAATATTTTCAAAGTTTTTTGCGTGTGGCCCGATCGGACGATGAATTTCGAATATTTTCAAAGTTTTTCGCGTGTGGCCCGATCGGATGATGGGAAACATAAAATTTTACAAGTTTCTCGCGCGTGGCCCGATCGGACGATGAATTTCGAATATTTTCAAAGTTTTTCGCGTGTGGCCCGATCGGATGATGGGAAACATAAAATTTTACAAGTTTCTCGCGCGTGGCCCGATCGGACGATGAATTTCGAATTTTTTCAAAGTTTCTCGCGTGTGGCCCGATCGGACGATGAATTTCGAATATTTTCAAAGTTTTTCGCGTGTGGCCCGATCGACGGATGGGAAACATAAAATTTTACAAGTTTCTCGCGTGTGGCCCGATCCGACGATGAATTTCGAATATTTTCAAAGTTTCTCGCGTGTGGCCCGATCCGACGATGAATTTCGAATATTTTCAAAGTTTCTCGCGTGTGGCCCGATCGACGGATGGGAAACATAAAATTTTACAAGTTTCTCGCGTGTGGCCCGATCGGACGTTCAATTTCGAATTTTTTCAAAGTTTCCCGCGTGTGGCCCGATCGGACGATGAATTTCGAATATTTTCAAAGTTTCTCGCGTGTGGCCCGATCGACGGATGGGAAACATAAAATTTTACAAGTTTCTCGCGTGTGGCCCGATCGGCCCATGGGAAACATAAAATTTTACAAGTTTCTCGCGTGTGGCCCGATCGGACGATGAATTTCGAATTTTTTCAAAGTTTTTCGCGTGTGGCCCGATCGACGGATGCGAAACATAAAATTTTACAAGTTTCTCGCGTGTGGCCCGATCGGACGATGAATTTCGAATTTTTTCAAAGTTTTTCGCGTGTGGCCCGATCGACGGATGCGAAACATAAAATTTTACAAGTTTCTCGCGTGTGGCCCGATCGGACGATGAATTTCGAATATTTTCAAAGTTTCTCGCGTGTGGCCCGATCGACGGATGGGAAACATAAAATTTTACAAGTTTCTCGCGTGTGGCCCGATCGGACGATGAATTTCGAATTTGTTCAAAGTTTCTCGCGTCTGGCCCGATCGGACGATGAATTTCGAATATTTTCAAAGTTTCTCGCGTGTGGCCCGATCGGACGATGAATTTCGAATATTTTCAAAGTTTCTCGCGTGTGGACCGATCGACGGATGGGAAACATAAAATTTTACAAGTTTCTCGCGTGTGGCCCGATCGGACGATGAATTTCGAATTTTTTCAAAGTTTTTCGCGTGTGGACCGATCGACGGATGGGAAACATAAAATTTTACAAGTTTCTCGCGTGTGGCCCGATCGGATGATGAATTTCGAATATTTTCAAAGTTTCTCGCGTGTGGACCGATCGACGGATGGGAAACATAAAATTTTACAAGTTTCTCGCGTGTGGCCCGATCGGACGATGAATTTAGAATTTTTTCAAAGTTTTTCGCGTGTGGCCCGATCGACGGATGCGAAACATAAAATTTTACAAGTTTCTCGCGTGTGGCCCGATCGGACGATGAATTTCGAATTTTTTCAAAGTTTCTCGCGTGTGGCCCGATCGGACGATGAATTTCGAATATTTTCAAAGTTTCTCGCGTGTGGCCCGATCGGATGATGGGAAACATAAAATTTTACAAGTTTCTCGCGCGTGGCCCGATCGGACGATGAATTTCGAATTTTTTCAAAGTTTCTCGCGTGTGGCCCGATCGACGGATGGGAAACATAAAATTTTACAAGTTTCTCGCGTGTGGCCCGATCGGACGATGAATTTCGAATTTTTTCAAAGTTTTTCGCGTGTGGCCCGATCGACGGATGGGAAACATAAAATTTTACAAGTTTCTCGCGTGTGGCCCGATCGGACGATGAATTTCGAATTTTTTCAAAGTTTCTCGCGTGTGGCCCGATCGGACGATGAATTTCGAATATTTTCAAAGTTTTTCGCGTGTGGCCCGATCGGACGATGAATTTCGAATATTTTCAAAGTTTTTCGCGTGTGGCCCGATCGGATGATGGGAAACATAAAATTTTACAAGTTTCTCGCGCGTGGCCCGATCGGACGATGAATTTCGAATATTTTCAAAGTTTTTCGCGTGTGGCCCGATCGGATGATGGGAAACATAAAATTTTACAAGTTTCTCGCGCGTGGCCCGATCGGACGATGAATTTCGAATTTTTTCAAAGTTTCTCGCGTGTGGCCCGATCGGACGATGAATTTCGAATATTTTCAAAGTTTTTCGCGTGTGGCCCGATCGACGGATGGGAAACATAAAATTTTACAAGTTTCTCGCGTGTGGCCCGATCCGACGATGAATTTCGAATATTTTCAAAGTTTTTCGCGTGTGGCCCGATCGGATGATGGGAAACATAAAATTTTACAAGTTTCTCGCGTGTGGCCCGATCGGACGATGAATTTCGAATATTTTCAAAGTTTTTCGCGTGTGGCCCGATCGGATGATGGGAAACATAAAATTTTACAAGTTTCTCGCGTGTGGCCCGATCGGACGATGAATTTCGAATATTTTCAAAGTTTTTCGCGTGTGGCCCGATCGGATGATGGGAAACATAAAATTTTACAAGTTTCTCGCGTGTGGCCCGATCCGACGATGAATTTCGAATATTTTCAAAGTTTCTCGCGTGTGGCCCGATCGACGGATGGGAAACATAAAATTTTACAAGTTTCTCGCGTGTGGCCCGATCGGACGATCAATTTCGAATTTTTTCAAAGTTTCCCGCGTGTGGCCCGATCGGACGATGAATTTCGAATATTTTCAAAGTTTCTCGCGTGTGGCCCGATCGACGGATGGGAAACATAAAATTTTACAAGTTTCTCGCGTGTGGCCCGATCGGACGATGAATTTCGAATATTTTCAAAGTTTTTCGCGTGTGGCCCGATCGGATGATGGGAAACATAAAATTTTACAAGTTTCTCGCGTGTGGCCCGATCCGACGATGAATTTCGAATATTTTCAAAGTTTCTCGCGTGTGGGCCGATCGGACGATGGGAAACATAAAATTTTACAAGTTTCTCGCGCGTGGCCCGATCGGATGATGAATTTCGAATTTTTTCAAAGTTTTTCGCGTGTGGCCCGATCGGATGATGGGAAACATAAAATTTTACAAGTTTCTCGCGTGTGGCCCGATCCGACGATGAATTTCGAATATTTTCAAAGTTTCTCGCATGTGGCCCGATCCGACGATGAATTTCGAATATTTTCAAAGTTTCTCGCGTGTGGCCCGATCCGACGATGAATTTCGAATATTTTCAAAGTTTCTCGCGTGTGGCCCGATCGACGGATGGGAAACATAAAATTTTACAAGTTTCTCGCGTGTGGCCCGATCGGACGATCAATTTCGAATTTTTTCAAAGTTTCCCGCGTGTGGCCCGATCGGACGATGAATTTCGAATACTTTTAAAAGATTCTCGCGTGTGGCCCGATCGACGGATGGGAAACATAAAATTTTACAACTTTCTCGCGTGTGGCCCGATCGGACGATGAATTTCGAATATTTTCAAAGTTTCTCGCGTGTGGCCCGATCGGACGATGAATTTCGAATATTTTCAAAGTTTCTCGCGCGTGGCCCGATCGGTCGAAGAATTTCGAATTTTTTCAAAGTTTTTCGCGTGTGGCCCGATCGACGGATGAGAAACATAAAATTTTACAAGTTTCTCGCGTATGGCCCGATCGGACGATCAATTTCGAATTTTTTCAAAGTTTCCCGCGTGTGGCCCGATCGGACGATGAATTTCGAATATTTTCAAAGTTTCTCGCGTGTGGACCGATCGACGGATGGGAAACATAAAATTTTACAAGTTTCTCGCGTGTGGCCCGATCGAACGATGAATTTCGAATATTTTCAAAGTTTTTCGCGTGTGGCCCGATCGACGGATGGGAAACATAAAATTTTACAAGTTTCTCGCGTGTGGCCCGATCGGACGATGAATTTCGAATTTGTTCAAAGTTTCTCGCGTGTGGCCCGATCGGACGATGAATTTCGAATATTTTCAAAGTTTCTCGCGTGTGGCCCGATCGGACGATGAATTTCGAATATTTTCAAAGTTTCTCGCGTGTGGACCGATCGACGGATGGGAAACATAAAATTTTACAAGTTTCTCGCGTGTGGCCCGATCGGACGATGAATTTCGAATTTTTTCAAAGTTTTTCGCGTGTGGACCGATCGACGGATGGGAAACATAAAATTTTACAAGGTTCTCGCGTGTGGCCCGATCGGATGATGAATTTCGAATATTTTCAAAGTTTCTCGCGTGTGGACCGATCGACGGATGGGAAACATAAAATTTTACAAGTTTCTCGCGTGTGGCCCGATCGGACGATGAATTTCGAATATTTTCAAAGTTTCTCGCGTGTGGCCCGATCGGACGATGAATTTCGAATATTTTCAAAGTTTCTCGCGTGTGGCCCGATCGGATGATGGGAAACATAAAATTTTACAAGTTTCTCGCGCGTGGCCCGATCGGACGATGAATTTCGAATTTTTTCAAAGTTTCTCGCGTGTGGCCCGATCGACGGATGGGAAACATAAAATTTTACAAGTTTCTCGCGTGTGGCCCGATCGGACGATGAATTTCGAATTTTTTCAAAGTTTTTCGCGTGTGGCCCGATCGACGGATGGGAAACATAAAATTTTACAAGTTTCTCGCGTGTGGCCCGATCGGACGATGAATTTCGAATTTTTTCAAAGTTTCTCGCGTGTGGCCCGATCGGACGATGAATTTCGAATATTTTCAAAGTTTTTCGCGTGTGGCCCGATCGGACGATGAATTTCGAATATTTTCAAAGTTTTTCGCGTGTGGCCCGATCGGATGATGGGAAACATAAAATTTTACAAGTTTCTCGCGCGTGGCCCGATCGGACGATGAATTTCGAATATTTTCAAAGTTTTTCGCGTGTGGCCCGATCGGATGATGGGAAACATAAAATTTTACAAGTTTCTCGCGCGTGGCCCGATCGGACGATGAATTTCGAATTTTTTCAAAGTTTCTCGCGTGTGGCCCGATCGGACGATGAATTTCGAATATTTTCAAAGTTTTTCGCGTGTGGCCCGATCGACGGATGGGAAACATAAAATTTTACAAGTTTCTCGCGTGTGGCCCGATCGGACGATGAATTTCGAATATTTTCAAAGTTTTTCGCGTGTGGCCCGATCGGATGATGGGAAACATAAAATTTTACAAGTTTCTCGCGTGTGGCCCGATCCGACGATGAATTTCGAATATTTTCAAAGTTTCTCGCGTGTGGCCCGATCGGACGATGGGAAACATAAAATTTTACAAGTTTCTCGCGCGTGGCCCGATCGGACGATGAATTTCGAATATTTTCAAAGTTTTTCGCGTGTGGCCCGATCGGATGATGGGAAACATAAAATTTTACAAGTTTCTCGCGTGTGGCCCGATCGGACGATGAATTTCGAATATTTTCAAAGTTTTTCGCGTGTGGCCCGATCGGATGATGGGAAACATAAAATTTTACAAGTTTCTCGCGTGTGGCCCGATCGGACGATGAATTTCGAATATTTTCAAAGTTTTTCGCGTGTGGCCCGATCGGATGATGGGAAACATAAAATTTTACAAGTTTCTCGCGTGTGGCCCGATCCGACGATGAATTTCGAATATTTTCAAAGTTTCTCGCGTGTGGCCCGATCGGACGATGAATTTCGAATTTTTTCAAAGTTTCTCGCGTGTGGCCCGATCGGACGATGAATTTCGAATATTTTCAAAGTTTTTCGCGTGTGGCCCGATCGGACGATGAATTTCGAATATTTTCAAAGTTTTTCGCGTGTGGCCCGATCGGATGATGGGAAACATAAAATTTTACAAGTTTCTCGCGCGTGGCCCGATCGGACGATGAATTTCGAATATTTTCAAAGTTTTTCGCGTGTGGCCCGATCGGACGATGAATTTCGAATTTTTTCAAAGTTTCTCGCGTGTGGCCCGATCGGACGATGAATTTCGAATATTTTCAAAGTTTTTCGCGTGTGGCCCGATCGACGGATGGGAAACATAAAATTTTACAAGTTTCTCGCGTGTGGCCCGATCGGACGATGAATTTCGAATATTTTCAAAGTTTTTCGCGTGTGGCCCGATCGGATGATGGGAAACATAAAATTTTACAAGTTTCTCGCGTGTGGCCCGATCCGACGATGAATTTCGAATATTTTCAAAGTTTCTCGCGTGTGGCCCGATCGGACGATGGGAAACATAAAATTTTACAAGTTTCTCGCGCGTGGCCCGATCGGACGATGAATTTCGAATATTTTCAAAGTTTTTCGCGTGTGGCCCGATCGGATGATGGGAAACATAAAATTTTACAAGTTTCTCGCGTGTGGCCCGATCGGACGATGAATTTCGAATATTTTCAAAGTTTTTCGCGTGTGGCCCGATCGGATGATGGGAAACATAAAATTTTACAAGTTTCTCGCGTGTGGCCCGATCCGACGATGAATTTCGAATATTTTCAAAGTTTCTCGCGTGTGGCCCGATCGACGGATGGGAAACATAAAATTTTACAAGTTTCTCGCGTGTGGCCCGATCGGACGATCAATTTCGAATTTTTTCAAAGTTTCCCGCGTGTGGCCCGATCGGACGATGAATTTCGAATATTTTCAAAGTTTTTCGCGTGTGGCCCGATCGGATGATGGGAAACATAAAATTTTACAAGTTTCTCGCGTGTGGCCCGATCGGACGATGAATTTCGAATATTTTCAAAGTTTTTCGCGTGTGGCCCGATCGGATGATGGGAAACATAAAATTTTACAAGTTTCTCGCGTGTGGCCCGATCGGACGATGAATTTCGAATATTTTCAAAGTTTTTCGCGTGTGGCCCGATCGGATGATGGGAAACATAAAATTTTACAAGTTTCTCGCGTGTGGCCCGATCCGACGATGAATTTCGAATATTTTCAAAGTTTCTCGCGTGTGGCCCGATCGACGGATGGGAAACATAAAATTTTACAAGTTTCTCGCGTGTGGCCCGATCGGACGATGAATTTCGAATTTTTTCAAAGTTTCTCGCGTGTGGCCCGATCGGACGATGAATTTCGAATATTTTCAAAGTTTTTCGCGTGTGGCCCGATCGGACGATGAATTTCGAATATTTTCAAAGTTTCTCGCGTGTGGCCCGATCGGACGATGGGAAACATAAAATTTTACAAGTTTCTCGCGCGTGGCCCGATCGGACGATGAATTTCGAATATTTTCAAAGTTTTTCGCGTGTGGCCCGATCGGATGATGGGAAACATAAAATTTTACAAGTTTCTCGCGTGTGGCCCGATCGGACGATGAATTTCGAATATTTTCAAAGTTTTTCGCGTGTGGCCCGATCGGATGATGGGAAACATAAAATTTTACAAGTTTCTCGCGTGTGGCCCGATCGGACGATGAATTTCGAATATTTTCAAAGTTTTTCGCGTGTGGCCCGATCGGATGATGGGAAACATAAAATTTTACAAGTTTCTCGCGTGTGGCCCGATCCGACGATGAATTTCGAATATTTTCAAAGTTTCTCGCGTGTGGCCCGATCGGACGATGAATTTCGAATTTTTTCAAAGTTTCTCGCGTGTGGCCCGATCGGACGATGAATTTCGAATATTTTCAAAGTTTTTCGCGTGTGGCCCGATCGGACGATGAATTTCGAATATTTTCAAAGTTTTTCGCGTGTGGCCCGATCGGATGATGGGAAACATAAAATTTTACAAGTTTCTCGCGCGTGGCCCGATCGGACGATGAATTTCGAATATTTTCAAAGTTTTTCGCGTGTGGCCCGATCGGACGATGAATTTCGAATTTTTTCAAAGTTTCTCGCGTGTGGCCCGATCGGACGATGAATTTCGAATATTTTCAAAGTTTTTCGCGTGTGGCCCGATCGACGGATGGGAAACATAAAATTTTACAAGTTTCTCGCGTGTGGCCCGATCGGACGATGAATTTCGAATATTTTCAAAGTTTTTCGCGTGTGGCCCGATCGGATGATGGGAAACATAAAATTTTACAAGTTTCTCGCGTGTGGCCCGATCCGACGATGAATTTCGAATATTTTCAAAGTTTCTCGCGTGTGGCCCGATCGGACGATGGGAAACATAAAATTTTACAAGTTTCTCGCGCGTGGCCCGATCGGACGATGAATTTCGAATATTTTCAAAGTTTTTCGCGTGTGGCCCGATCGGATGATGGGAAACATAAAATTTTACAAGTTTCTCGCGTGTGGCCCGATCGGACGATGAATTTCGAATATTTTCAAAGTTTTTCGCGTGTGGCCCGATCGGATGATGGGAAACATAAAATTTTACAAGTTTCTCGCGTGTGGCCCGATCCGACGATGAATTTCGAATATTTTCAAAGTTTCTCGCGTGTGGCCCGATCCGACGATGAATTTCGAATATTTTCAAAGTTTCTCGCGTGTGGCCCGATCCGACGATGAATTTCGAATATTTTCAAAGTTTCTCGCGTGTGGCCCGATCGACGGATGGGAAACATAAAATTTTACAAGTTTCTCGCGTGTGGCCCGATCGGACGATCAATTTCGAATTTTTTCAAAGTTTCCCGCGTGTGGCCCGATCGGACGATGAATTTCGAATATTTTCAAAGTTTCTCGCGTGTGGCCCGATAGACGGATGGGAAACATAAAATTTTACAAGTTTCTCGCGTGTGGCCCGATCGGACGATGAATTTCGAATATTTTCAAAGTTTCTCGCGTGTGGCCCGATCGGACGATGAATTTCGAATATTTTCAAAGTTTCTCGCGCGTGGCCCGATCGGTCGAAGAATTTCGAATTTTTTCAAAGTTTTTCGCGTGTGGCCCGATGGACGGATGAGAAACATAAAATTTTACAAGTTTCTCGCGTATGGCCCGATCGGACGATCAATTTCGAATTTTTTCAAAGTTTCCCGCGTGTGGCCCGATCGGACGATGAATTTCGAATATTTTCAAAGTTTCTCGCGTGTGGACCGATCGACGGATGGGAAACATAAAATTTTACAAGTTTCTCGCGTGTGGCCCGATCGAACGATGAATTTCGAATATTTTCAAAGTTTTTCGCGTGTGGCCCGATCGACGGATGGGAAACATAAAATTTTACAAGTTTCTCGCGTGTGGCCCGATCGCACGATGAATTTCGAATATTTTCAAAGTTTTTCGCGTGTGGCCCGATCGGATGATGGGAAACATAAAATTTTACAAGTTTCTCGCGTGTGGCCCGATCCGACGATCAATTTCGAATATTTTCAAAGTTTCTCGCGTGTGGCCCGATCGGACGATGGGAAACATAAAATTTTACAAGTTTCTCGCGCGTGGCCCGATCGGACGATGAATTTCGAATTTTTTCAAAGTTTCTCGCGTGTGGCCCGATCGACTAATGGGAAACATAAAATTTTACAAGTTTCTCGCGTATGGCGTGTGGCCCGATCGACGGATGGGAAACATAAAATTTTACAAGTTTCTCGCGTGTGGCCCGATCGGACGATCAATTTCGAATTTTTTCAAAGTTTCCCGCGTGTGGCCCGATCGGACGATGAATTTCGAATATTTTCAAAGTTTCTCGCGTGTGGCCCGATCGACGGATGGGAAACATAAAATTTTACAAGTTTCTCGCGTGTGGCCCGATCGGACGATGAATTTCGAATATTTTCAAAGTTTCTCGCGTGTGGCCCGATCGGATGATGGGAAACATAAAATTTTACAAGTTTCTCGCGCGTGGCCCGATCGGACGATGAATTTCGAATTTTTTCAAAGTTTCTCGCGTGTGGCCCGATCGACGGATGGGAAACATAAAATTTTACAAGTTTCTCGCGTGTGGCCCGATCGGACGATGAATTTCGAATTTTTTCAAAGTTTTTCGCGTGTGGCCCGATCGACGGATGGGAAACATAAAATTTTACAAGTTTCTCGCGTGTGGCCCGATCGGACGATGAATTTCGAATTTTTTCAAAGTTTCTCGCGTGTGGCCCGATCGGACGATGAATTTCGAATATTTTCAAAGTTTTTTGCGTGTGGCCCGATCGGACGATGAATTTCGAATATTTTCAAAGTTTTTCGCGTGTGGCCCGATCGGATGATGGGAAACATAAAATTTTACAAGTTTCTCGCGTGTGGCCCGATCCGACGATGAATTTCGAATATTTTCAAAGTTTCTCGCGTGTGGCCCGATCGGACGATGAATTTCGAATTTTTTCAAAGTTTCTCGCGTGTGGCCCGATCGGACGATGAATTTCGAATATTTTCAAAGTTTTTCGCGTGTGGCCCGATCGGACGATGAATTTCGAATATTTTCAAAGTTTTTCGCGTGTGGCCCGATCGGATGATGGGAAACATAAAATTTTACAAGTTTCTCGCGCGTGGCCCGATCGGACGATGAATTTCGAATATTTTCAAAGTTTTTCGCGTGTGGCCCGATCGGACGATGAATTTCGAATTTTTTCAAAGTTTCTCGCGTGTGGCCCGATCGGACGATGAATTTCGAATATTTTCAAAGTTTTTCGCGTGTGGCCCGATCGACGGATGGGAAACATAAAATTTTACAAGTTTCTCGCGTGTGGCCCGATCGGACGATGAATTTCGAATATTTTCAAAGTTTTTCGCGTGTGGCCCGATCGGATGATGGGAAACATAAAATTTTACAAGTTTCTCGCGTGTGGCCCGATCCGACGATGAATTTCGAATATTTTCAAAGTTTCTCGCGTGTGGCCCGATCGGACGATGGGAAACATAAAATTTTACAAGTTTCTCGCGCGTGGCCCGATCGGACGATGAATTTCGAATATTTTCAAAGTTTTTCGCGTGTGGCCCGATCGGATGATGGGAAACATAAAATTTTACAAGTTTCTCGCGTGTGGCCCGATCGGACGATGAATTTCGAATATTTTCAAAGTTTTTCGCGTGTGGCCCGATCGGATGATGGGAAACATAAAATTTTACAAGTTTCTCGCGTGTGGCCCGATCCGACGATGAATTTCGAATATTTTCAAAGTTTCTCGCGTGTGGCCCGATCCGACGATGAATTTCGAATATTTTCAAAGTTTCTCGCGTGTGGCCCGATCCGACGATGAATTTCGAATATTTTCAAAGTTTCTCGCGTGTGGCCCGATCGACGGATGGGAAACATAAAATTTTACAAGTTTCTCGCGTGTGGCCCGATCGGACGATCAATTTCGAATTTTTTCAAAGTTTCCCGCGTGTGGCCCGATCGGACGATGAATTTCGAATATTTTCAAAGTTTCTCGCGTGTGGCCCGATAGACGGATGGGAAACATAAAATTTTACAAGTTTCTCGCGTGTGGCCCGATCGGACGATGAATTTCGAATATTTTCAAAGTTTCTCGCGTGTGGCCCGATCGGACGATGAATTTCGAATATTTTCAAAGTTTCTCGCGCGTGGCCCGATCGGTCGAAGAATTTCGAATTTTTTCAAAGTTTTTCGCGTGTGGCCCGATGGACGGATGAGAAACATAAAATTTTACAAGTTTCTCGCGTATGGCCCGATCGGACGATCAATTTCGAATTTTTTCAAAGTTTCCCGCGTGTGGCCCGATCGGACGATGAATTTCGAATATTTTCAAAGTTTCTCGCGTGTGGACCGATCGACGGATGGGAAACATAAAATTTTACAAGTTTCTCGCGTGTGGCCCGATCGAACGATGAATTTCGAATATTTTCAAAGTTTTTCGCGTGTGGCCCGATCGACGGATGGGAAACATAAAATTTTACAAGTTTCTCGCGTGTGGCCCGATCGCACGATGAATTTCGAATATTTTCAAAGTTTTTCGCGTGTGGCCCGATCGGATGATGGGAAACATAAAATTTTACAAGTTTCTCGCGTGTGGCCCGATCCGACGATCAATTTCGAATATTTTCAAAGTTTCTCGCGTGTGGCCCGATCGGACGATGGGAAACATAAAATTTTACAAGTTTCTCGCGCGTGGCCCGATCGGACGATGAATTTCGAATTTTTTCAAAGTTTCTCGCGTGTGGCCCGATCGACTAATGGGAAACATAAAATTTTACAAGTTTCTCGCGTATGGCGTGTGGCCCGATCGACGGATGGGAAACATAAAATTTTACAAGTTTCTCGCGTGTGGCCCGATCGGACGATCAATTTCGAATTTTTTCAAAGTTTCCCGCGTGTGGCCCGATCGGACGATGAATTTCGAATATTTTCAAAGTTTCTCGCGTGTGGCCCGATCGACGGATGGGAAACATAAAATTTTACAAGTTTCTCGCGTGTGGCCCGATCGGACGATGAATTTCGAATATTTTCAAAGTTTCTCGCGTGTGGCCCGATCGGATGATGGGAAACATAAAATTTTACAAGTTTCTCGCGCGTGGCCCGATCGGACGATGAATTTCGAATTTTTTCAAAGTTTCTCGCGTGTGGCCCGATCGACGGATGGGAAACATAAAATTTTACAAGTTTCTCGCGTGTGGCCCGATCGGACGATGAATTTCGAATTTTTTCAAAGTTTTTCGCGTGTGGCCCGATCGACGGATGGGAAACATAAAATTTTACAAGTTTCTCGCGTGTGGCCCGATCGGACGATGAATTTCGAATTTTTTCAAAGTTTCTCGCGTGTGGCCCGATCGGACGATGAATTTCGAATATTTTCAAAGTTTTTTGCGTGTGGCCCGATCGGACGATGAATTTCGAATATTTTCAAAGTTTTTCGCGTGTGGCCCGATCGGATGATGGGAAACATAAAATTTTACAAGTTTCTCGCGCGTGGCCCGATCGGACGATGAATTTCGAATATTTTCAAAGTTTTTCGCGTGTGGCCCGATCGGATGATGGGAAACATAAAATTTTACAAGTTTCTCGCGCGTGGCCCGATCGGACGATGAATTTCGAATTTTTTCAAAGTTTCTCGCGTGTGGCCCGATCGGACGATGAATTTCGAATATTTTCAAAGTTTTTCGCGTGTGGCCCGATCGACGGATGGGAAACATAAAATTTTACAAGTTTCTCGCGTGTGGCCCGATCCGACGATGAATTTCGAATATTTTCAAAGTTTCTCGCGTGTGGCCCGATCCGACGATGAATTTCGAATATTTTCAAAGTTTCTCGCGTGTGGCCCGATCGACGGATGGGAAACATAAAATTTTACAAGTTTCTCGCGTGTGGTCCGATCGGACGTTCAATTTCGAATTTTTTCAAAGTTTCCCGCGTGTGGCCCGATCGGACGATGAATTTCGAATATTTTCAAAGTTTCTCGCGTGTGGCCCGATCGACGGATGGGAAACATAAAATTTTACAAGTTTCTCGCGTGTGGCCCGATCGGCCCATGGGAAACATAAAATTTTACAAGTTTCTCGCGTGTGGCCCGATCGGACGATGAATTTCGAATTTTTTCAAAGTTTTTCGCGTGTGGCCCGATCGACGGATGCGAAACATAAAATTTTACAAGTTTCTCGCGTGTGGCCCGATCGGACGATGAATTTCGAATTTTTTCAAAGTTTTTCGCGTGTGGCCCGATCGACGGATGCGAAACATAAAATTTTACAAGTTTCTCGCGTGTGGCCCGATCGGACGATGAATTTCGAATATTTTCAAAGTTTCTCGCGTGTGGCCCGATCGACGGATGGGAAACATAAAATTTTACAAGTTTCTCGCGTGTGGCCCGATCGGACGATGAATTTCGAATTTGTTCAAAGTTTCTCGCGTGTGGCCCGATCGGACGATGAATTTCGAATATTTTCAAAGTTTCTCGCGTGTGGCCCGATCGGACGATGAATTTCGAATATTTTCAAAGTTTCTCGCGTGTGGACCGATCGACGGATGGGAAACATAAAATTTTACAAGTTTCTCGCGTGTGGCCCGATCGGACGATGAATTTCGAATTTTTTCAAAGTTTTTCGCGTGTGGACCGATCGACGGATGGGAAACATAAAATTTTACAAGTTTCTCGCGTGTGGCCCGATCGGATGATGAATTTCGAATATTTTCAAAGTTTCTCGCGTGTGGACCGATCGACGGATGGGAAACATAAAATTTTACAAGTTTCTCGCGTGTGGCCCGATCGGACGATGAATTTAGAATTTTTTCAAAGTTTTTCGCGTGTGGCCCGATCGACGGATGCGAAACATAAAATTTTACAAGTTTCTCGCGTGTGGCCCGATCGGACGATGAATTTCGAATTTTTTCAAAGTTTCTCGCGTGTGGCCCGATCGGACGATGAATTTCGAATATTTTCAAAGTTTCTCGCGTGTGGCCCGATCGGATGATGGGAAACATAAAATTTTACAAGTTTCTCGCGCGTGGCCCGATCGGACGATGAATTTCGAATTTTTTCAAAGTTTCTCGCGTGTGGCCCGATCGACGGATGGGAAACATAAAATTTTACAAGTTTCTCGCGTGTGGCCCGATCGGACGATGAATTTCGAATTTTTTCAAAGTTTTTCGCGTGTGGCCCGATCGACGGATGGGAAACATAAAATTTTACAAGTTTCTCGCGTGTGGCCCGATCGGACGATGAATTTCGAATTTTTTCAAAGTTTCTCGCGTGTGGCCCGATCGGACGATGAATTTCGAATATTTTCAAAGTTTTTCGCGTGTGGCCCGATCGGACGATGAATTTCGAATATTTTCAAAGTTTTTCGCGTGTGGCCCGATCGGATGATGGGAAACATAAAATTTTACAAGTTTCTCGCGCGTGGCCCGATCGGACGATGAATTTCGAATATTTTCAAAGTTTTTCGCGTGTGGCCCGATCGGATGATGGGAAACATAAAATTTTACAAGTTTCTCGCGCGTGGCCCGATCGGACGATGAATTTCGAATTTTTTCAAAGTTTCTCGCGTGTGGCCCGATCGGACGATGAATTTCGAATATTTTCAAAGTTTTTCGCGTGTGGCCCGATCGACGGATGGGAAACATAAAATTTTACAAGTTTCTCGCGTGTGGCCCGATCGGACGATGAATTTCGAATATTTTCAAAGTTTTTCGCGTGTGGCCCGATCGGATGATGGGAAACATAAAATTTTACAAGTTTCTCGCGTGTGGCCCGATCCGACGATGAATTTCGAATATTTTCAAAGTTTCTCGCGTGTGGCCCGATCGGACGATGGGAAACATAAAATTTTACAAGTTTCTCGCGCGTGGCCCGATCGGACGATGAATTTCGAATATTTTCAAAGTTTTTCGCGTGTGGCCCGATCGGATGATGGGAAACATAAAATTTTACAAGTTTCTCGCGTGTGGCCCGATCGGACGATGAATTTCGAATATTTTCAAAGTTTTTCGCGTGTGGCCCGATCGGATGATGGGAAACATAAAATTTTACAAGTTTCTCGCGTGTGGCCCGATCGGACGATGAATTTCGAATATTTTCAAAGTTTTTCGCGTGTGGCCCGATCGGATGATGGGAAACATAAAATTTTACAAGTTTCTCGCGTGTGGCCCGATCCGACGATGAATTTCGAATATTTTCAAAGTTTCTCGCGTGTGGCCCGATCGACGGATGGGAAACATAAAATTTTACAAGTTTCTCGCGTGTGGCCCGATCGGACGATCAATTTCGAATTTTTTCAAAGTTTCCCGCGTGTGGCCCGATCGGACGATGAATTTCGAATATTTTCAAAGTTTCTCGCGTGTGGCCCGATCGACGGATGGGAAACATAAAATTTTACAAGTTTCTCGCGTGTGGCCCGATCGGACGATGAATTTCGAATATTTTCAAAGTTTTTCGCGTGTGGCCCGATCGGATGATGGGAAACATAAAATTTTACAAGTTTCTCGCGTGTGGCCCGATCCGACGATGAATTTCGAATATTTTCAAAGTTTCTCGCGTGTGGGCCGATCGGACGATGGGAAACATAAAATTTTACAAGTTTCTCGCGCGTGGCCCGATCGGATGATGAATTTCGAATTTTTTCAAAGTTTTTCGCGTGTGGCCCGATCGGATGATGGGAAACATAAAATTTTACAAGTTTCTCGCGTGTGGCCCGATCCGACGATGAATTTCGAATATTTTCAAAGTTTCTCGCATGTGGCCCGATCCGACGATGAATTTCGAATATTTTCAAAGTTTCTCGCGTGTGGCCCGATCCGACGATGAATTTCGAATATTTTCAAAGTTTCTCGCGTGTGGCCCGATCGACGGATGGGAAACATAAAATTTTACAAGTTTCTCGCGTGTGGCCCGATCGGACGATCAATTTCGAATTTTTTCAAAGTTTCCCGCGTGTGGCCCGATCGGACGATGAATTTCGAATACTTTTAAAAGTTTCTCGCGTGTGGCCCGATCGACGGATGGGAAACATAAAATTTTACAACTTTCTCGCGTGTGGCCCGATCGGACGATGAATTTCGAATATTTTCAAAGTTTCTCGCGTGTGGCCCGATCGGACGATGAATTTCGAATATTTTCAAAGTTTCTCGCGCGTGGCCCGATCGGTCGAAGAATTTCGAATTTTTTCAAAGTTTTTCGCGTGTGGCCCGATCGACGGATGAGAAACATAAAATTTTACAAGTTTCTCGCGTATGGCCCGATCGGACGATCAATTTCGAATTTTTTCAAAGTTTCCCGCGTGTGGCCCGATCGGACGATGAATTTCGAATATTTTCAAAGTTTCTCGCGTGTGGACCGATCGACGGATGGGAAACATAAAATTTTACAAGTTTCTCGCGTGTGGCCCGATCGAACGATGAATTTCGAATATTTTCAAAGTTTTTCGCGTGTGGCCCGATCGACGGATGGGAAACATAAAATTTTACAAGTTTCTCGCGTGTGGCCCGATCGGACGATGAATTTCGAATTTGTTCAAAGTTTCTCGCGTGTGGCCCGATCGGACGATGAATTTCGAATATTTTCAAAGTTTCTCGCGTGTGGACCGATCGACGGATGGGAAACATAAAATTTTACAAGTTTCTCGCGTGTGGCCCGATCGGACGATGAATTTCGAATTTTTTCAAAGTTTTTCGCGTGTGGACCGATCGACGGATGGGAAACATAAAATTTTACAAGTTTCTCGCGTGTGGCCCGATCGGATGATGAATTTCGAATATTTTCAAAGTTTCTCGCGTGTGGACCGATCGACGGATGGGAAACATAAAATTTTACAAGTTTCTCGCGTGTGGCCCGATCGGACGATGAATTTCGAATTTTTTCAAAGTTTTTCGCGTGTGGCCCGATCGACGGATGCGAAACATAAAATTTTACAAGTTTCTCGCGTGTGGCCCGATCGGACGATGAATTTCGAATTTTTTCAAAGTTTCTCGCGTGTGGCCCGATCGGACGATGAATTTCGAATATTTTCAAAGTTTCTCGCGTGTGGCCCGATCGGACGATGAATTTCGAATATTTTCAAAGTTTCTCGCGTGTGGCCCGATCGGATGATGGGAAACATAAAATTTTACAAGTTTCTCGCGCGTGGCCCGATCGGACGATGAATTTCGAATTTTTTCAAAGTTTCTCGCGTGTGGCCCGATCGACGGATGGGAAACATAAAATTTTACAAGTTTCTCGCGTGTGGCCCGATCGGACGATGAATTTCGAATTTTTTCAAAGTTTTTCGCGTGTGGCCCGATCGACGGATGGGAAACATAAAATTTTACAAGTTTCTCGCGTGTGGCCCGATCGGACGATGAATTTCGAATTTTTTCAAAGTTTCTCGCGTGTGGCCCGATCGGACGATGAATTTCGAATATTTTCAAAGTTTTTCGCGTGTGGCCCGATCGGACGATGAATTTCGAATATTTTCAAAGTTTTTCGCGTGTGGCCCGATCGGATGATGGGAAACATAAAATTTTACAAGTTTCTCGCGCGTGGCCCGATCGGACGATGAATTTCGAATATTTTCAAAGTTTTTCGCGTGTGGCCCGATCGGATGATGGGAAACATAAAATTTTACAAGTTTCTCGCGCGTGGCCCGATCGGACGATGAATTTCGAATTTTTTCAAAGTTTCTCGCGTGTGGCCCGATCGGACGATGAATTTCGAATATTTTCAAAGTTTTTCGCGTGTGGCCCGATCGACGGATGGGAAACATAAAATTTTACAAGTTTCTCGCGTGTGGCCCGATCGGACGATGAATTTCGAATATTTTCAAAGTTTTTCGCGTGTGGCCCGATCGGATGATGGGAAACATAAAATTTTACAAGTTTCTCGCGTGTGGCCCGATCCGACGATGAATTTCGAATATTTTCAAAGTTTCTCGCGTGTGGCCCGATCGGACGATGGGAAACATAAAATTTTACAAGTTTCTCGCGCGTGGCCCGATCGGACGATGAATTTCGAATATTTTCAAAGTTTTTCGCGTGTGGCCCGATCGGATGATGGGAAACATAAAATTTTACAAGTTTCTCGCGTGTGGCCCGATCGGACGATGAATTTCGAATATTTTCAAAGTTTTTCGCGTGTGGCCCGATCGGATGATGGGAAACATAAAATTTTACAAGTTTCTCGCGTGTGGCCCGATCGGACGATGAATTTCGAATATTTTCAAAGTTTTTCGCGTGTGGCCCGATCGGATGATGGGAAACATAAAATTTTACAAGTTTCTCGCGTGTGGCCCGATCCGACGATGAATTTCGAATATTTTCAAAGTTTCTCGCGTGTGGCCCGATCGACGGATGGGAAACATAAAATTTTACAAGTTTCTCGCGTGTGGCCCGATCGGACGATCAATTTCGAATTTTTTCAAAGTTTCCCGCGTGTGGCCCGATCGGACGATGAATTTCGAATATTTTCAAAGTTTTTCGCGTGTGGCCCGATCGGATGATGGGAAACATAAAATTTTACAAGTTTCTCGCGTGTGGCCCGATCGGACGATGAATTTCGAATATTTTCAAAGTTTTTCGCGTGTGGCCCGATCGGATGATGGGAAACATAAAATTTTACAAGTTTCTCGCGTGTGGCCCGATCGGACGATGAATTTCGAATATTTTCAAAGTTTTTCGCGTGTGGCCCGATCGGATGATGGGAAACATAAAATTTTACAAGTTTCTCGCGTGTGGCCCGATCCGACGATGAATTTCGAATATTTTCAAAGTTTCTCGCGTGTGGCCCGATCGACGGATGGGAAACATAAAATTTTACAAGTTTCTCGCGTGTGGCCCGATCGGACGATGAATTTCGAATTTTTTCAAAGTTTCTCGCGTGTGGCCCGATCGGACGATGAATTTCGAATATTTTCAAAGTTTTTCGCGTGTGGCCCGATCGGACGATGAATTTCGAATATTTTCAAAGTTTCTCGCGTGTGGCCCGATCGGACGATGGGAAACATAAAATTTTACAAGTTTCTCGCGCGTGGCCCGATCGGACGATGAATTTCGAATATTTTCAAAGTTTTTCGCGTGTGGCCCGATCGGATGATGGGAAACATAAAATTTTACAAGTTTCTCGCGTGTGGCCCGATCGGACGATGAATTTCGAATATTTTCAAAGTTTTTCGCGTGTGGCCCGATCGGATGATGGGAAACATAAAATTTTACAAGTTTCTCGCGTGTGGCCCGATCGGACGATGAATTTCGAATATTTTCAAAGTTTTTCGCGTGTGGCCCGATCGGATGATGGGAAACATAAAATTTTACAAGTTTCTCGCGTGTGGCCCGATCCGACGATGAATTTCGAATATTTTCAAAGTTTCTCGCGTGTGGCCCGATCGGACGATGAATTTCGAATTTTTTCAAAGTTTCTCGCGTGTGGCCCGATCGGACGATGAATTTCGAATATTTTCAAAGTTTTTCGCGTGTGGCCCGATCGGATGATGGGAAACATAAAATTTTACAAGTTTCTCGCGTGTGGCCCGATCGGACGATGAATTTCGAATATTTTCAAAGTTTTTCGCGTGTGGCCCGATCGGATGATGGGAAACATAAAATTTTACAAGTTTCTCGCGTGTGGCCCGATCCGACGATGAATTTCGAATATTTTCAAAGTTTCTCGCGTGTGGCCCGATCGACGGATGGGAAACATAAAATTTTACAAGTTTCTCGCGTGTGGCCCGATCGGACGATCAATTTCGAATTTTTTCAAAGTTTCCCGCGTGTGGCCCGATCGGACGATGAATTTCGAATATTTTCAAAGTTTCTCGCGTGTGGCCCGATCGACGGATGGGAAACATAAAATTTTACAAGTTTCTCGCGTGTGGCCCGATCGGACGATGAATTTCGAATATTTTCAAAGTTTTTCGCGTGTGGCCCGATCGGATGATGGGAAACATAAAATTTTACAAGTTTCTCGCGTGTGGCCCGATCCGACGATGAATTTCGAATATTTTCAAAGTTTCTCGCGTGTGGGCCGATCGGACGATGGGAAACATAAAATTTTACAAGTTTCTCGCGCGTGGCCCGATCGGATGATGAATTTCGAATTTTTTCAAAGTTTTTCGCGTGTGGCCCGATCGGATGATGGGAAACATAAAATTTTACAAGTTTCTCGCGTGTGGCCCGATCCGACGATGAATTTCGAATATTTTCAAAGTTTCTCGCGTGTGGCCCGATCCGACGATGAATTTCGAATATTTTCAAAGTTTCTCGCGTGTGGCCCGATCCGACGATGAATTTCGAATATTTTCAAAGTTTCTCGCGTGTGGCCCGATCCGACGATGAATTTCGAATATTTTCAAAGTTTCTCGCGTGTGGCCCGATCGACGGATGGGAAACATAAAATTTTACAAGTTTCTCGCGTGTGGCCCGATCGGACGATCAATTTCGAATTTTTTCAAAGTTTCCCGCGTGTGGCCCGATCGGACGATGAATTTCGAATATTTTCAAAGTTTCTCGCGTGTGGCCCGATCGACGGATGGGAAACATAAAATTTTACAAGTTTCTCGCGTGTGGCCCGATCGGACGATGAATTTCGAATATTTTCAAAGTTTTTCGCGTGTGGCCCGATCGGATGATGGGAAACATAAAATTTTACAAGTTTCTCGCGTGTGGCCCGATCCGACGATGAATTTCGAATATTTTCAAAGTTTCTCGCGTGTGGGCCGATCGGACGATGGGAAACATAAAATTTTACAAGTTTCTCGCGCGTGGCCCGATCGGATGATGAATTTCGAATTTTTTCAAAGTTTTTCGCGTGTGGCCCGATCGGATGATGGGAAACATAAAATTTTACAAGTTTCTCGCGTGTGGCCCGATCCGACGATGAATTTCGAATATTTTCAAAGTTTCTCGCGTGTGGCCCGATCCGACGATGAATTTCGAATATTTTCAAAGTTTCTCGCGTGTGGCCCGATCCGACGATGAATTTCGAATATTTTCAAAGTTTCTCGCGTGTGGCCCGATCGACGGATGGGAAACATAAAATTTTACAAGTTTCTCGCGTGTGGCCCGATCGGACGATCAATTTCGAATTTTTTCAAAGTTTCCCGCGTGTGGCCCGATCGGACGATGAATTTCGAATATTTTCAAAGTTTCTCGCGTGTGGCCCGATCGACGGATGGGAAACATAAAATTTTACAAGTTTCTCGCGTGTGGCCCGATCGGACGATGAATTTCGAATATTTTCAAAGTTTCTCGCGTGTGGCCCGATCGGACGATGAATTTCGAATATTTTCAAAGTTTCTCGCGCGTGGCCCGATCGGTCGAAGAATTTCGAATTTTTTCAAAGTTTTTCGCGTGTGGCCCGATGGACGGATGAGAAACATAAAATTTTACAAGTTTCTCGCGTATGGCCCGATCGGACGATCAATTTCGAATTTTTTCAAAGTTTCCCGCGTGTGGCCCGATCGGACGATGAATTTCGAATATTTTCAAAGTTTCTCGCGTGTGGACCGATCGACGGATGGGAAACATAAAATTTTACAAGTTTCTCGCGTGTGGCCCGATCGAACGATGAATTTCGAATATTTTCAAAGTTTTTCGCGTGTGGCCCGATCGACGGATGGGAAACATAAAATTTTACAAGTTTCTCGCGTGTGGCCCGATCGCACGATGAATTTCGAATATTTTCAAAGTTTTTCGCGTGTGGCCCGATCGGATGATGGGAAACATAAAATTTTACAAGTTTCTCGCGTGTGGCCCGATCCGACGATCAATTTCGAATATTTTCAAAGTTTCTCGCGTGTGGCCCGATCGGACGATGGGAAACATAAAATTTTACAAGTTTCTCGCGCGTGGCCCGATCGGACGATGAATTTCAAATTTTTTCAAAGTTTCTCGCGTGTGGCCCGATCGACTAATGGGAAACATAAAATTTTACAAGTTTCTCGCGTATGGCGTGTGGCCCGATCGACGGATGGGAAACATAAAATTTTACAAGTTTCTCGCGTGTGGCCCGATCGGACGATCAATTTCGAATTTTTTCAAAGTTTCCCGCGTGTGGCCCGATCGGACGATGAATTTCGAATATTTTCAAAGTTTTTCGCGTGTGGCCCGATCGGATGATGGGAAACATAAAATTTTACAAGTTTCTCGCGTGTGGCCCGATCGGACGATGAATTTCGAATATTTTCAAAGTTTTTCGCGTGTGGCCCGATCGGATGATGGGAAACATAAAATTTTACAAGTTTCTCGCGTGTGGCCCGATCGGACGATGAATTTCGAATATTTTCAAAGTTTTTCGCGTGTGGCCCGATCGGATGATGGGAAACATAAAATTTTACAAGTTTCTCGCGTGTGGCCCGATCCGACGATGAATTTCGAATATTTTCAAAGTTTCTCGCGTGTGGCCCGATCGACGGATGGGAAACATAAAATTTTACAAGTTTCTCGCGTGTGGCCCGATCGGACGATGAATTTCGAATTTTTTCAAAGTTTCTCGCGTGTGGCCCGATCGGACGATGAATTTCGAATATTTTCAAAGTTTTTCGCGTGTGGCCCGATCGGACGATGAATTTCGAATATTTTCAAAGTTTCTCGCGTGTGGCCCGATCGGACGATGGGAAACATAAAATTTTACAAGTTTCTCGCGCGTGGCCCGATCGGACGATGAATTTCGAATATTTTCAAAGTTTTTCGCGTGTGGCCCGATCGGATGATGGGAAACATAAAATTTTACAAGTTTCTCGCGTGTGGCCCGATCGGACGATGAATTTCGAATATTTTCAAAGTTTTTCGCGTGTGGCCCGATCGGATGATGGGAAACATAAAATTTTACAAGTTTCTCGCGTGTGGCCCGATCGGACGATGAATTTCGAATATTTTCAAAGTTTTTCGCGTGTGGCCCGATCGGATGATGGGAAACATAAAATTTTACAAGTTTCTCGCGTGTGGCCCGATCCGACGATGAATTTCGAATATTTTCAAAGTTTCTCGCGTGTGGCCCGATCGGACGATGAATTTCGAATTTTTTCAAAGTTTCTCGCGTGTGGCCCGATCGGACGATGAATTTCGAATATTTTCAAAGTTTTTCGCGTGTGGCCCGATCGGATGATGGGAAACATAAAATTTTACAAGTTTCTCGCGTGTGGCCCGATCGGACGATGAATTTCGAATATTTTCAAAGTTTTTCGCGTGTGGCCCGATCGGATGATGGGAAACATAAAATTTTACAAGTTTCTCGCGTGTGGCCCGATCCGACGATGAATTTCGAATATTTTCAAAGTTTCTCGCGTGTGGCCCGATCGACGGATGGGAAACATAAAATTTTACAAGTTTCTCGCGTGTGGCCCGATCGGACGATCAATTTCGAATTTTTTCAAAGTTTCCCGCGTGTGGCCCGATCGGACGATGAATTTCGAATATTTTCAAAGTTTCTCGCGTGTGGCCCGATCGACGGATGGGAAACATAAAATTTTACAAGTTTCTCGCGTGTGGCCCGATCGGACGATGAATTTCGAATATTTTCAAAGTTTTTCGCGTGTGGCCCGATCGGATGATGGGAAACATAAAATTTTACAAGTTTCTCGCGTGTGGCCCGATCCGACGATGAATTTCGAATATTTTCAAAGTTTCTCGCGTGTGGGCCGATCGGACGATGGGAAACATAAAATTTTACAAGTTTCTCGCGCGTGGCCCGATCGGATGATGAATTTCGAATTTTTTCAAAGTTTTTCGCGTGTGGCCCGATCGGATGATGGGAAACATAAAATTTTACAAGTTTCTCGCGTGTGGCCCGATCCGACGATGAATTTCGAATATTTTCAAAGTTTCTCGCGTGTGGCCCGATCCGACGATGAATTTCGAATATTTTCAAAGTTTCTCGCGTGTGGCCCGATCCGACGATGAATTTCGAATATTTTCAAAGTTTCTCGCGTGTGGCCCGATCCGACGATGAATTTCGAATATTTTCAAAGTTTCTCGCGTGTGGCCCGATCGACGGATGGGAAACATAAAATTTTACAAGTTTCTCGCGTGTGGCCCGATCGGACGATCAATTTCGAATTTTTTCAAAGTTTCCCGCGTGTGGCCCGATCGGACGATGAATTTCGAATATTTTCAAAGTTTCTCGCGTGTGGCCCGATCGACGGATGGGAAACATAAAATTTTACAAGTTTCTCGCGTGTGGCCCGATCGGACGATGAATTTCGAATATTTTCAAAGTTTTTCGCGTGTGGCCCGATCGGATGATGGGAAACATAAAATTTTACAAGTTTCTCGCGTGTGGCCCGATCCGACGATGAATTTCGAATATTTTCAAAGTTTCTCGCGTGTGGGCCGATCGGACGATGGGAAACATAAAATTTTACAAGTTTCTCGCGCGTGGCCCGATCGGATGATGAATTTCGAATTTTTTCAAAGTTTTTCGCGTGTGGCCCGATCGGATGATGGGAAACATAAAATTTTACAAGTTTCTCGCGTGTGGCCCGATCCGACGATGAATTTCGAATATTTTCAAAGTTTCTCGCGTGTGGCCCGATCCGACGATGAATTTCGAATATTTTCAAAGTTTCTCGCGTGTGGCCCGATCCGACGATGAATTTCGAATATTTTCAAAGTTTCTCGCGTGTGGCCCGATCCGACGATGAATTTCGAATATTTTCAAAGTTTCTCGCGTGTGGCCCGATCGACGGATGGGAAACATAAAATTTTACAAGTTTCTCGCGTGTGGCCCGATCGGACGATCAATTTCGAATTTTTTCAAAGTTTCCCGCGTGTGGCCCGATCGGACGATGAATTTCGAATATTTTCAAAGTTTCTCGCGTGTGGCCCGATCGACGGATGGGAAACATAAAATTTTACAAGTTTCTCGCGTGTGGCCCGATCGGACGATGAATTTCGAATATTTTCAAAGTTTTTCGCGTGTGGCCCGATCGGATGATGGGAAACATAAAATTTTACAAGTTTCTCGCGTGTGGCCCGATCCGACGATGAATTTCGAATATTTTCAAAGTTTCTCGCGTGTGGGCCGATCGGACGATGGGAAACATAAAATTTTACAAGTTTCTCGCGCGTGGCCCGATCGGATGATGAATTTCGAATTTTTTCAAAGTTTTTCGCGTGTGGCCCGATCGGATGATGGGAAACATAAAATTTTACAAGTTTCTCGCGTGTGGCCCGATCCGACGATGAATTTCGAATATTTTCAAAGTTTCTCGCGTGTGGCCCGATCCGACGATGAATTTCGAATATTTTCAAAGTTTCTCGCGTGTGGCCCGATCCGACGATGAATTTCGAATATTTTCAAAGTTTCTCGCGTGTGGCCCGATCGACGGATGGGAAACATAAAATTTTACAAGTTTCTCGCGTGTGGCCCGATCGGACGATCAATTTCGAATTTTTTCAAAGTTTCCCGCGTGTGGCCCGATCGGACGATGAATTTCGAATATTTTCAAAGTTTCTCGCGTGTGGCCCGATCGACGGATGGGAAACATAAAATTTTACAAGTTTCTCGCGTGTGGCCCGATCGGACGATGAATTTCGAATATTTTCAAAGTTTCTCGCGTGTGGCCCGATCGGACGATGAATTTCGAATATTTTCAAAGTTTCTCGCGCGTGGCCCGATCGGTCGAAGAATTTCGAATTTTTTCAAAGTTTTTCGCGTGTGGCCCGATGGACGGATGAGAAACATAAAATTTTACAAGTTTCTCGCGTATGGCCCGATCGGACGATCAATTTCGAATTTTTTCAAAGTTTCCCGCGTGTGGCCCGATCGGACGATGAATTTCGAATATTTTCAAAGTTTCTCGCGTGTGGACCGATCGACGGATGGGAAACATAAAATTTTACAAGTTTCTCGCGTGTGGCCCGATCGAACGATGAATTTCGAATATTTTCAAAGTTTTTCGCGTGTGGCCCGATCGACGGATGGGAAACATAAAATTTTACAAGTTTCTCGCGTGTGGCCCGATCGCACGATGAATTTCGAATATTTTCAAAGTTTTTCGCGTGTGGCCCGATCGGATGATGGGAAACATAAAATTTTACAAGTTTCTCGCGTGTGGCCCGATCCGACGATCAATTTCGAATATTTTCAAAGTTTCTCGCGTGTGGCCCGATCGGACGATGGGAAACATAAAATTTTACAAGTTTCTCGCGCGTGGCCCGATCGGACGATGAATTTCAAATTTTTTCAAAGTTTCTCGCGTGTGGCCCGATCGACTAATGGGAAACATAAAATTTTACAAGTTTCTCGCGTATGGCGTGTGGCCCGATCGACGGATGGGAAACATAAAATTTTACAAGTTTCTCGCGTGTGGCCCGATCGGACGATCAATTTCGAATTTTTTCAAAGTTTCCCGCGTGTGGCCCGATCGGACGATGAATTTCGAATATTTTCAAAGTTTTTCGCGTGTGGCCCGATCGGATGATGGGAAACATAAAATTTTACAAGTTTCTCGCGTGTGGCCCGATCGGACGATGAATTTCGAATATTTTCAAAGTTTTTCGCGTGTGGCCCGATCGGATGATGGGAAACATAAAATTTTACAAGTTTCTCGCGTGTGGCCCGATCGGACGATGAATTTCGAATATTTTCAAAGTTTTTCGCGTGTGGCCCGATCGGATGATGGGAAACATAAAATTTTACAAGTTTCTCGCGTGTGGCCCGATCCGACGATGAATTTCGAATATTTTCAAAGTTTCTCGCGTGTGGCCCGATCGACGGATGGGAAACATAAAATTTTACAAGTTTCTCGCGTGTGGCCCGATCGGACGATGAATTTCGAATTTTTTCAAAGTTTCTCGCGTGTGGCCCGATCGGACGATGAATTTCGAATATTTTCAAAGTTTTTCGCGTGTGGCCCGATCGGACGATGAATTTCGAATATTTTCAAAGTTTCTCGCGTGTGGCCCGATCGGACGATGGGAAACATAAAATTTTACAAGTTTCTCGCGCGTGGCCCGATCGGACGATGAATTTCGAATATTTTCAAAGTTTTTCGCGTGTGGCCCGATCGGATGATGGGAAACATAAAATTTTACAAGTTTCTCGCGTGTGGCCCGATCGGACGATGAATTTCGAATATTTTCAAAGTTTTTCGCGTGTGGCCCGATCGGATGATGGGAAACATAAAATTTTACAAGTTTCTCGCGTGTGGCCCGATCGGACGATGAATTTCGAATATTTTCAAAGTTTTTCGCGTGTGGCCCGATCGGATGATGGGAAACATAAAATTTTACAAGTTTCTCGCGTGTGGCCCGATCCGACGATGAATTTCGAATATTTTCAAAGTTTCTCGCGTGTGGCCCGATCGGACGATGAATTTCGAATTTTTTCAAAGTTTCTCGCGTGTGGCCCGATCGGACGATGAATTTCGAATATTTTCAAAGTTTTTCGCGTGTGGCCCGATCGGATGATGGGAAACATAAAATTTTACAAGTTTCTCGCGTGTGGCCCGATCGGACGATGAATTTCGAATATTTTCAAAGTTTTTCGCGTGTGGCCCGATCGGATGATGGGAAACATAAAATTTTACAAGTTTCTCGCGTGTGGCCCGATCCGACGATGAATTTCGAATATTTTCAAAGTTTCTCGCGTGTGGCCCGATCGACGGATGGGAAACATAAAATTTTACAAGTTTCTCGCGTGTGGCCCGATCGGACGATCAATTTCGAATTTTTTCAAAGTTTCCCGCGTGTGGCCCGATCGGACGATGAATTTCGAATATTTTCAAAGTTTCTCGCGTGTGGCCCGATCGACGGATGGGAAACATAAAATTTTACAAGTTTCTCGCGTGTGGCCCGATCGGACGATGAATTTCGAATATTTTCAAAGTTTTTCGCGTGTGGCCCGATCGGATGATGGGAAACATAAAATTTTACAAGTTTCTCGCGTGTGGCCCGATCCGACGATGAATTTCGAATATTTTCAAAGTTTCTCGCGTGTGGGCCGATCGGACGATGGGAAACATAAAATTTTACAAGTTTCTCGCGCGTGGCCCGATCGGATGATGAATTTCGAATTTTTTCAAAGTTTTTCGCGTGTGGCCCGATCGGATGATGGGAAACATAAAATTTTACAAGTTTCTCGCGTGTGGCCCGATCCGACGATGAATTTCGAATATTTTCAAAGTTTCTCGCGTGTGGCCCGATCCGACGATGAATTTCGAATATTTTCAAAGTTTCTCGCGTGTGGCCCGATCCGACGATGAATTTCGAATATTTTCAAAGTTTCTCGCGTGTGGCCCGATCCGACGATGAATTTCGAATATTTTCAAAGTTTCTCGCGTGTGGCCCGATCGACGGATGGGAAACATAAAATTTTACAAGTTTCTCGCGTGTGGCCCGATCGGACGATCAATTTCGAATTTTTTCAAAGTTTCCCGCGTGTGGCCCGATCGGACGATGAATTTCGAATATTTTCAAAGTTTCTCGCGTGTGGCCCGATCGACGGATGGGAAACATAAAATTTTACAAGTTTCTCGCGTGTGGCCCGATCGGACGATGAATTTCGAATATTTTCAAAGTTTTTCGCGTGTGGCCCGATCGGATGATGGGAAACATAAAATTTTACAAGTTTCTCGCGTGTGGCCCGATCCGACGATGAATTTCGAATATTTTCAAAGTTTCTCGCGTGTGGGCCGATCGGACGATGGGAAACATAAAATTTTACAAGTTTCTCGCGCGTGGCCCGATCGGATGATGAATTTCGAATTTTTTCAAAGTTTTTCGCGTGTGGCCCGATCGGATGATGGGAAACATAAAATTTTACAAGTTTCTCGCGTGTGGCCCGATCCGACGATGAATTTCGAATATTTTCAAAGTTTCTCGCGTGTGGCCCGATCCGACGATGAATTTCGAATATTTTCAAAGTTTCTCGCGTGTGGCCCGATCCGACGATGAATTTCGAATATTTTCAAAGTTTCTCGCGTGTGGCCCGATCGACGGATGGGAAACATAAAATTTTACAAGTTTCTCGCGTGTGGCCCGATCGGACGATCAATTTCGAATTTTTTCAAAGTTTCCCGCGTGTGGCCCGATCGGACGATGAATTTCGAATATTTTCAAAGTTTCTCGCGTGTGGCCCGATCGACGGATGGGAAACATAAAATTTTACAAGTTTCTCGCGTGTGGCCCGATCGGACGATGAATTTCGAATATTTTCAAAGTTTCTCGCGTGTGGCCCGATCGGACGATGAATTTCGAATATTTTCAAAGTTTCTCGCGCGTGGCCCGATCGGTCGAAGAATTTCGAATTTTTTCAAAGTTTTTCGCGTGTGGCCCGATGGACGGATGAGAAACATAAAATTTTACAAGTTTCTCGCGTATGGCCCGATCGGACGATCAATTTCGAATTTTTTCAAAGTTTCCCGCGTGTGGCCCGATCGGACGATGAATTTCGAATATTTTCAAAGTTTCTCGCGTGTGGACCGATCGACGGATGGGAAACATAAAATTTTACAAGTTTCTCGCGTGTGGCCCGATCGAACGATGAATTTCGAATATTTTCAAAGTTTTTCGCGTGTGGCCCGATCGACGGATGGGAAACATAAAATTTTACAAGTTTCTCGCGTGTGGCCCGATCGCACGATGAATTTCGAATATTTTCAAAGTTTTTCGCGTGTGGCCCGATCGGATGATGGGAAACATAAAATTTTACAAGTTTCTCGCGTGTGGCCCGATCCGACGATCAATTTCGAATATTTTCAAAGTTTCTCGCGTGTGGCCCGATCGGACGATGGGAAACATAAAATTTTACAAGTTTCTCGCGCGTGGCCCGATCGGACGATGAATTTCAAATTTTTTCAAAGTTTCTCGCGTGTGGCCCGATCGACTAATGGGAAACATAAAATTTTACAAGTTTCTCGCGTATGGCGTGTGGCCCGATCGACGGATGGGAAACATAAAATTTTACAAGTTTCTCGCGTGTGGCCCGATCGGACGATCAATTTCGAATTTTTTCAAAGTTTCCCGCGTGTGGCCCGATCGGACGATGAATTTCGAATATTTTCAAAGTTTCTCGCGTGTGGCCCGATCGACGGATGGGAAACATAAAATTTTACAAGTTTCTCGCGTGTGGCCCGATCGGACGATGAATTTCGAATATTTTCAAAGTTTCTCGCGTGTGGCCCGATCGGATGATGGGAAACATAAAATTTTACAAGTTTCTCGCGCGTGGCCCGATCGGACGATGAATTTCGAATTTTTTCAAAGTTTCTCGCGTGTGGCCCGATCGACGGATGGGAAACATAAAATTTTACAAGTTTCTCGCGTGTGGCCCGATCGGACGATGAATTTCGAATTTTTTCAAAGTTTTTCGCGTGTGGCCCGATCGACGGATGGGAAACATAAAATTTTACAAGTTTCTCGCGTGTGGCCCGATCGGACGATGAATTTCGAATTTTTTCAAAGTTTCTCGCGTGTGGCCCGATCGGACGATGAATTTCGAATATTTTCAAAGTTTTTTGCGTGTGGCCCGATCGGACGATGAATTTCGAATATTTTCAAAGTTTTTCGCGTGTGGCCCGATCGGATGATGGGAAACATAAAATTTTACAAGTTTCTCGCGCGTGGCCCGATCGGACGATGAATTTCGAATATTTTCAAAGTTTTTCGCGTGTGGCCCGATCGGATGATGGGAAACATAAAATTTTACAAGTTTCTCGCGCGTGGCCCGATCGGACGATGAATTTCGAATTTTTTCAAAGTTTCTCGCGTGTGGCCCGATCGGACGATGAATTTCGAATATTTTCAAAGTTTTTCGCGTGTGGACCGATCGACGGATGGGAAACATAAAATTTTACAAGTTTCTCGCGTGTGGCCCGATCGGATGATGAATTTCGAATATTTTCAAAGTTTCTCGCGTGTGGACCGATCGACGGATGGGAAACATAAAATTTTACAAGTTTCTCGCGTGTGGCCCGATCGGACGATGAATTTAGAATTTTTTCAAAGTTTTTCGCGTGTGGCCCGATCGACGGATGCGAAACATAAAATTTTACAAGTTTCTCGCGTGTGGCCCGATCGGACGATGAATTTCGAATTTTTTCAAAGTTTCTCGCGTGTGGCCCGATCGGACGATGAATTTCGAATATTTTCAAAGTTTCTCGCGTGTGGCCCGATCGGATGATGGGAAACATAAAATTTTACAAGTTTCTCGCGCGTGGCCCGATCGGACGATGAATTTCGAATTTTTTCAAAGTTTCTCGCGTGTGGCCCGATCGACGGATGGGAAACATAAAATTTTACAAGTTTCTCGCGTGTGGCCCGATCGGACGATGAATTTCGAATTTTTTCAAAGTTTTTCGCGTGTGGCCCGATCGACGGATGGGAAACATAAAATTTTACAAGTTTCTCGCGTGTGGCCCGATCGGACGATGAATTTCGAATTTTTTCAAAGTTTCTCGCGTGTGGCCCGATCGGACGATGAATTTCGAATATTTTCAAAGTTTTTCGCGTGTGGCCCGATCGGACGATGAATTTCGAATATTTTCAAAGTTTTTCGCGTGTGGCCCGATCGGATGATGGGAAACATAAAATTTTACAAGTTTCTCGCGCGTGGCCCGATCGGACGATGAATTTCGAATATTTTCAAAGTTTTTCGCGTGTGGCCCGATCGGATGATGGGAAACATAAAATTTTACAAGTTTCTCGCGCGTGGCCCGATCGGACGATGAATTTCGAATTTTTTCAAAGTTTCTCGCGTGTGGCCCGATCGGACGATGAATTTCGAATATTTTCAAAGTTTTTCGCGTGTGGCCCGATCGACGGATGGGAAACATAAAATTTTACAAGTTTCTCGCGTGTGGCCCGATCGGACGATGAATTTCGAATATTTTCAAAGTTTTTCGCGTGTGGCCCGATCGGATGATGGGAAACATAAAATTTTACAAGTTTCTCGCGTGTGGCCCGATCCGACGATGAATTTCGAATATTTTCAAAGTTTCTCGCGTGTGGCCCGATCGGACGATGGGAAACATAAAATTTTACAAGTTTCTCGCGCGTGGCCCGATCGGACGATGAATTTCGAATATTTTCAAAGTTTTTCGCGTGTGGCCCGATCGGATGATGGGAAACATAAAATTTTACAAGTTTCTCGCGTGTGGCCCGATCGGACGATGAATTTCGAATATTTTCAAAGTTTTTCGCGTGTGGCCCGATCGGATGATGGGAAACATAAAATTTTACAAGTTTCTCGCGTGTGGCCCGATCGGACGATGAATTTCGAATATTTTCAAAGTTTTTCGCGTGTGGCCCGATCGGATGATGGGAAACATAAAATTTTACAAGTTTCTCGCGTGTGGCCCGATCCGACGATGAATTTCGAATATTTTCAAAGTTTCTCGCGTGTGGCCCGATCGACGGATGGGAAACATAAAATTTTACAAGTTTCTCGCGTGTGGCCCGATCGGACGATCAATTTCGAATTTTTTCAAAGTTTCCCGCGTGTGGCCCGATCGGACGATGAATTTCGAATATTTTCAAAGTTTTTCGCGTGTGGCCCGATCGGATGATGGGAAACATAAAATTTTACAAGTTTCTCGCGTGTGGCCCGATCGGACGATGAATTTCGAATATTTTCAAAGTTTTTCGCGTGTGGCCCGATCGGATGATGGGAAACATAAAATTTTACAAGTTTCTCGCGTGTGGCCCGATCGGACGATGAATTTCGAATATTTTCAAAGTTTTTCGCGTGTGGCCCGATCGGATGATGGGAAACATAAAATTTTACAAGTTTCTCGCGTGTGGCCCGATCCGACGATGAATTTCGAATATTTTCAAAGTTTCTCGCGTGTGGCCCGATCGACGGATGGGAAACATAAAATTTTACAAGTTTCTCGCGTGTGGCCCGATCGGACGATGAATTTCGAATTTTTTCAAAGTTTCTCGCGTGTGGCCCGATCGGACGATGAATTTCGAATATTTTCAAAGTTTTTCGCGTGTGGCCCGATCGGACGATGAATTTCGAATATTTTCAAAGTTTCTCGCGTGTGGCCCGATCGGACGATGGGAAACATAAAATTTTACAAGTTTCTCGCGCGTGGCCCGATCGGACGATGAATTTCGAATATTTTCAAAGTTTTTCGCGTGTGGCCCGATCGGATGATGGGAAACATAAAATTTTACAAGTTTCTCGCGTGTGGCCCGATCGGACGATGAATTTCGAATATTTTCAAAGTTTTTCGCGTGTGGCCCGATCGGATGATGGGAAACATAAAATTTTACAAGTTTCTCGCGTGTGGCCCGATCGGACGATGAATTTCGAATATTTTCAAAGTTTTTCGCGTGTGGCCCGATCGGATGATGGGAAACATAAAATTTTACAAGTTTCTCGCGTGTGGCCCGATCCGACGATGAATTTCGAATATTTTCAAAGTTTCTCGCGTGTGGCCCGATCGGACGATGAATTTCGAATTTTTTCAAAGTTTCTCGCGTGTGGCCCGATCGGACGATGAATTTCGAATATTTTCAAAGTTTTTCGCGTGTGGCCCGATCGGATGATGGGAAACATAAAATTTTACAAGTTTCTCGCGTGTGGCCCGATCGGACGATGAATTTCGAATATTTTCAAAGTTTTTCGCGTGTGGCCCGATCGGATGATGGGAAACATAAAATTTTACAAGTTTCTCGCGTGTGGCCCGATCCGACGATGAATTTCGAATATTTTCAAAGTTTCTCGCGTGTGGCCCGATCGACGGATGGGAAACATAAAATTTTACAAGTTTCTCGCGTGTGGCCCGATCGGACGATCAATTTCGAATTTTTTCAAAGTTTCCCGCGTGTGGCCCGATCGGACGATGAATTTCGAATATTTTCAAAGTTTCTCGCGTGTGGCCCGATCGACGGATGGGAAACATAAAATTTTACAAGTTTCTCGCGTGTGGCCCGATCGGACGATGAATTTCGAATATTTTCAAAGTTTTTCGCGTGTGGCCCGATCGGATGATGGGAAACATAAAATTTTACAAGTTTCTCGCGTGTGGCCCGATCCGACGATGAATTTCGAATATTTTCAAAGTTTCTCGCGTGTGGGCCGATCGGACGATGGGAAACATAAAATTTTACAAGTTTCTCGCGCGTGGCCCGATCGGATGATGAATTTCGAATTTTTTCAAAGTTTTTCGCGTGTGGCCCGATCGGATGATGGGAAACATAAAATTTTACAAGTTTCTCGCGTGTGGCCCGATCCGACGATGAATTTCGAATATTTTCAAAGTTTCTCGCGTGTGGCCCGATCCGACGATGAATTTCGAATATTTTCAAAGTTTCTCGCGTGTGGCCCGATCCGACGATGAATTTCGAATATTTTCAAAGTTTCTCGCGTGTGGCCCGATCCGACGATGAATTTCGAATATTTTCAAAGTTTCTCGCGTGTGGCCCGATCGACGGATGGGAAACATAAAATTTTACAAGTTTCTCGCGTGTGGCCCGATCGGACGATCAATTTCGAATTTTTTCAAAGTTTCCCGCGTGTGGCCCGATCGGACGATGAATTTCGAATATTTTCAAAGTTTCTCGCGTGTGGCCCGATCGACGGATGGGAAACATAAAATTTTACAAGTTTCTCGCGTGTGGCCCGATCGGACGATGAATTTCGAATATTTTCAAAGTTTTTCGCGTGTGGCCCGATCGGATGATGGGAAACATAAAATTTTACAAGTTTCTCGCGTGTGGCCCGATCCGACGATGAATTTCGAATATTTTCAAAGTTTCTCGCGTGTGGGCCGATCGGACGATGGGAAACATAAAATTTTACAAGTTTCTCGCGCGTGGCCCGATCGGATGATGAATTTCGAATTTTTTCAAAGTTTTTCGCGTGTGGCCCGATCGGATGATGGGAAACATAAAATTTTACAAGTTTCTCGCGTGTGGCCCGATCCGACGATGAATTTCGAATATTTTCAAAGTTTCTCGCGTGTGGCCCGATCCGACGATGAATTTCGAATATTTTCAAAGTTTCTCGCGTGTGGCCCGATCCGACGATGAATTTCGAATATTTTCAAAGTTTCTCGCGTGTGGCCCGATCGACGGATGGGAAACATAAAATTTTACAAGTTTCTCGCGTGTGGCCCGATCGGACGATCAATTTCGAATTTTTTCAAAGTTTCCCGCGTGTGGCCCGATCGGACGATGAATTTCGAATATTTTCAAAGTTTCTCGCGTGTGGCCCGATCGACGGATGGGAAACATAAAATTTTACAAGTTTCTCGCGTGTGGCCCGATCGGACGATGAATTTCGAATATTTTCAAAGTTTCTCGCGTGTGGCCCGATCGGACGATGAATTTCGAATATTTTCAAAGTTTCTCGCGCGTGGCCCGATCGGTCGAAGAATTTCGAATTTTTTCAAAGTTTTTCGCGTGTGGCCCGATGGACGGATGAGAAACATAAAATTTTACAAGTTTCTCGCGTATGGCCCGATCGGACGATCAATTTCGAATTTTTTCAAAGTTTCCCGCGTGTGGCCCGATCGGACGATGAATTTCGAATATTTTCAAAGTTTCTCGCGTGTGGACCGATCGACGGATGGGAAACATAAAATTTTACAAGTTTCTCGCGTGTGGCCCGATCGAACGATGAATTTCGAATATTTTCAAAGTTTTTCGCGTGTGGCCCGATCGACGGATGGGAAACATAAAATTTTACAAGTTTCTCGCGTGTGGCCCGATCGCACGATGAATTTCGAATATTTTCAAAGTTTTTCGCGTGTGGCCCGATCGGATGATGGGAAACATAAAATTTTACAAGTTTCTCGCGTGTGGCCCGATCCGACGATCAATTTCGAATATTTTCAAAGTTTCTCGCGTGTGGCCCGATCGGACGATGGGAAACATAAAATTTTACAAGTTTCTCGCGCGTGGCCCGATCGGACGATGAATTTCGAATTTTTTCAAAGTTTCTCGCGTGTGGCCCGATCGACTAATGGGAAACATAAAATTTTACAAGTTTCTCGCGTATGGCGTGTGGCCCGATCGACGGATGGGAAACATAAAATTTTACAAGTTTCTCGCGTGTGGCCCGATCGGACGATCAATTTCGAATTTTTTCAAAGTTTCCCGCGTGTGGCCCGATCGGACGATGAATTTCGAATATTTTCAAAGTTTCTCGCGTGTGGCCCGATCGACGGATGGGAAACATAAAATTTTACAAGTTTCTCGCGTGTGGCCCGATCGGACGATGAATTTCGAATATTTTCAAAGTTTCTCGCGTGTGGCCCGATCGGATGATGGGAAACATAAAATTTTACAAGTTTCTCGCGCGTGGCCCGATCGGACGATGAATTTCGAATTTTTTCAAAGTTTCTCGCGTGTGGCCCGATCGACGGATGGGAAACATAAAATTTTACAAGTTTCTCGCGTGTGGCCCGATCGGACGATGAATTTCGAATTTTTTCAAAGTTTTTCGCGTGTGGCCCGATCGACGGATGGGAAACATAAAATTTTACAAGTTTCTCGCGTGTGGCCCGATCGGACGATGAATTTCGAATTTTTTCAAAGTTTCTCGCGTGTGGCCCGATCGGACGATGAATTTCGAATATTTTCAAAGTTTTTTGCGTGTGGCCCGATCGGACGATGAATTTCGAATATTTTCAAAGTTTTTCGCGTGTGGCCCGATCGGATGATGGGAAACATAAAATTTTACAAGTTTCTCGCGCGTGGCCCGATCGGACGATGAATTTCGAATATTTTCAAAGTTTTTCGCGTGTGGCCCGATCGGATGATGGGAAACATAAAATTTTACAAGTTTCTCGCGCGTGGCCCGATCGGACGATGAATTTCGAATTTTTTCAAAGTTTCTCGCGTGTGGCCCGATCGGACGATGAATTTCGAATATTTTCAAAGTTTTTCGCGTGTGGCCCGATCGACGGATGGGAAACATAAAATTTTACAAGTTTCTCGCGTGTGGCCCGATCCGACGATGAATTTCGAATATTTTCAAAGTTTCTCGCGTGTGGCCCGATCCGACGATGAATTTCGAATATTTTCAAAGTTTCTCGCGTGTGGCCCGATCGACGGATGGGAAACATAAAATTTTACAAGTTTCTCGCGTGTGGCCCGATCGGACGTTCAATTTCGAATTTTTTCAAAGTTTCCCGCGTGTGGCCCGATCGGACGATGAATTTCGAATATTTTCAAAGTTTCTCGCGTGTGGCCCGATCGACGGATGGGAAACATAAAATTTTACAAGTTTCTCGCGTGTGGCCCGATCGGCCCATGGGAAACATAAAATTTTACAAGTTTCTCGCGTGTGGCCCGATCGGACGATGAATTTCGAATTTTTTCAAAGTTTTTCGCGTGTGGCCCGATCGACGGATGCGAAACATAAAATTTTACAAGTTTCTCGCGTGTGGCCCGATCGGACGATGAATTTCGAATTTTTTCAAAGTTTTTCGCGTGTGGCCCGATCGACGGATGCGAAACATAAAATTTTACAAGTTTCTCGCGTGTGGCCCGATCGGACGATGAATTTCGAATATTTTCAAAGTTTCTCGCGTGTGGCCCGATCGACGGATGGGAAACATAAAATTTTACAAGTTTCTCGCGTGTGGCCCGATCGGACGATGAATTTCGAATATTTTCAAAGTTTTTCGCGTGTGGCCCGATCGGATGATGGGAAACATAAAATTTTACAAGTTTCTCGCGTGTGGCCCGATCCGACGATGAATTTCGAATATTTTCAAAGTTTCTCGCGTGTGGCCCGATCGACGGATGGGAAACATAAAATTTTACAAGTTTCTCGCGTGTGGCCCGATCGGACGATCAATTTCGAATTTTTTCAAAGTTTCCCGCGTGTGGCCCGATCGGACGATGAATTTCGAATATTTTCAAAGTTTCCCGCGTGTGGCCCGATCGGACGATGAATTTCGAATATTTTCAAAGTTTTTCGCGTGTGGCCCGATCGGATGATGGGAAACATAAAATTTTACAAGTTTCTCGCGTGTGGCCCGATCGGACGATGAATTTCGAATATTTTCAAAGTTTTTCGCGTGTGGCCCGATCGGATGATGGGAAACATAAAATTTTACAAGTTTCTCGCGTGTGGCCCGATCCGACGATGAATTTCGAATATTTTCAAAGTTTCTCGCGTGTGGCCCGATCGACGGATGGGAAACATAAAATTTTACAAGTTTCTCGCGTGTGGCCCGATCGGACGATCAATTTCGAATTTTTTCAAAGTTTCCCGCGTGTGGCCCGATCGGACGATGAATTTCGAATATTTTCAAAGTTTCTCGCGTGTGGCCCGATCGACGGATGGGAAACATAAAATTTTACAAGTTTCTCGCGTGTGGCCCGATCGGACGATGAATTTCGAATATTTTCAAAGTTTTTCGCGTGTGGCCCGATCGGATGATGGGAAACATAAAATTTTACAAGTTTCTCGCGTGTGGCCCGATCCGACGATGAATTTCGAATATTTTCAAAGTTTCTCGCGTGTGGGCCGATCGGACGATGGGAAACATAAAATTTTACAAGTTTCTCGCGCGTGGCCCGATCGGATGATGAATTTCGAATTTTTTCAAAGTTTTTCGCGTGTGGCCCGATCGGATGATGGGAAACATAAAATTTTACAAGTTTCTCGCGTGTGGCCCGATCCGACGATGAATTTCGAATATTTTCAAAGTTTCTCGCGTGTGGCCCGATCCGACGATGAATTTCGAATATTTTCAAAGTTTCTCGCGTGTGGCCCGATCCGACGATGAATTTCGAATATTTTCAAAGTTTCTCGCGTGTGGCCCGATCGACGGATGGGAAACATAAAATTTTACAAGTTTCTCGCGTGTGGCCCGATCGGACGATCAATTTCGAATTTTTTCAAAGTTTCCCGCGTGTGGCCCGATCGGACGATGAATTTCGAATATTTTCAAAGTTTCTCGCGTGTGGCCCGATCGACGGATGGGAAACATAAAATTTTACAAGTTTCTCGCGTGTGGCCCGATCGGACGATGAATTTCGAATATTTTCAAAGTTTTTCGCGTGTGGCCCGATCGGATGATGGGAAACATAAAATTTTACAAGTTTCTCGCGTGTGGCCCGATCCGACGATGAATTTCGAATATTTTCAAAGTTTCTCGCGTGTGGGCCGATCGGACGATGGGAAACATAAAATTTTACAAGTTTCTCGCGCGTGGCCCGATCGGATGATGAATTTCGAATTTTTTCAAAGTTTTTCGCGTGTGGCCCGATCGGATGATGGGAAACATAAAATTTTACAAGTTTCTCGCGTGTGGCCCGATCCGACGATGAATTTCGAATATTTTCAAAGTTTCTCGCGTGTGGCCCGATCCGACGATGAATTTCGAATATTTTCAAAGTTTCTCGCGTGTGGCCCGATCCGACGATGAATTTCGAATATTTTCAAAGTTTCTCGCGTGTGGCCCGATCGACGGATGGGAAACATAAAATTTTACAAGTTTCTCGCGTGTGGCCCGATCGGACGATCAATTTCGAATTTTTTCAAAGTTTCCCGCGTGTGGCCCGATCGGACGATGAATTTCGAATATTTTCAAAGTTTCTCGCGTGTGGCCCGATCGACGGATGGGAAACATAAAATTTTACAAGTTTCTCGCGTGTGGCCCGATCGGACGATGAATTTCGAATATTTTCAAAGTTTCTCGCGTGTGGCCCGATCGGATGATGGGAAACATAAAATTTTACAAGTTTCTCGCGCGTGGCCCGATCGGACGATGAATTTCGAATTTTTTCAAAGTTTCTCGCGTGTGGCCCGATCGACGGATGGGAAACATAAAATTTTACAAGTTTCTCGCGTGTGGCCCGATCGGACGATGAATTTCGAATTTTTTCAAAGTTTTTCGCGTGTGGCCCGATCGACGGATGGGAAACATAAAATTTTACAAGTTTCTCGCGTGTGGCCCGATCGGACGATGAATTTCGAATTTTTTCAAAGTTTCTCGCGTGTGGCCCGATCGGACGATGAATTTCGAATATTTTCAAAGTTTTTTGCGTGTGGCCCGATCGGACGATGAATTTCGAATATTTTCAAAGTTTTTCGCGTGTGGCCCGATCGGATGATGGGAAACATAAAATTTTACAAGTTTCTCGCGCGTGGCCCGATCGGACGATGAATTTCGAATATTTTCAAAGTTTTTCGCGTGTGGCCCGATCGGATGATGGGAAACATAAAATTTTACAAGTTTCTCGCGCGTGGCCCGATCGGACGATGAATTTCGAATTTTTTCAAAGTTTCTCGCGTGTGGCCCGATCGGACGATGAATTTCGAATATTTTCAAAGTTTTTCGCGTGTGGCCCGATCGACGGATGGGAAACATAAAATTTTACAAGTTTCTCGCGTGTGGCCCGATCCGACGATGAATTTCGAATATTTTCAAAGTTTCTCGCGTGTGGCCCGATCCGACGATGAATTTCGAATATTTTCAAAGTTTCTCGCGTGTGGCCCGATCGACGGATGGGAAACATAAAATTTTACAAGTTTCTCGCGTGTGGCCCGATCGGACGTTCAATTTCGAATTTTTTCAAAGTTTCCCGCGTGTGGCCCGATCGGACGATGAATTTCGAATATTTTCAAAGTTTCTCGCGTGTGGCCCGATCGACGGATGGGAAACATAAAATTTTACAAGTTTCTCGCGTGTGGCCCGATCGGCCCATGGGAAACATAAAATTTTACAAGTTTCTCGCGTGTGGCCCGATCGGACGATGAATTTCGAATTTTTTCAAAGTTTTTCGCGTGTGGCCCGATCGACGGATGCGAAACATAAAATTTTACAAGTTTCTCGCGTGTGGCCCGATCGGACGATGAATTTCGAATTTTTTCAAAGTTTTTCGCGTGTGGCCCGATCGACGGATGCGAAACATAAAATTTTACAAGTTTCTCGCGTGTGGCCCGATCGGACGATGAATTTCGAATATTTTCAAAGTTTCTCGCGTGTGGCCCGATCGACGGATGGGAAACATAAAATTTTACAAGTTTCTCGCGTGTGGCCCGATCGGACGATGAATTTCGAATTTGTTCAAAGTTTCTCGCGTCTGGCCCGATCGGACGATGAATTTCGAATATTTTCAAAGTTTCTCGCGTGTGGCCCGATCGGACGATGAATTTCGAATATTTTCAAAGTTTCTCGCGTGTGGACCGATCGACGGATGGGAAACATAAAATTTTACAAGTTTCTCGCGTGTGGCCCGATCGGACGATGAATTTCGAATTTTTTCAAAGTTTTTCGCGTGTGGACCGATCGACGGATGGGAAACATAAAATTTTACAAGTTTCTCGCGTGTGGCCCGATCGGATGATGAATTTCGAATATTTTCAAAGTTTCTCGCGTGTGGACCGATCGACGGATGGGAAACATAAAATTTTACAAGTTTCTCGCGTGTGGCCCGATCGGACGATGAATTTAGAATTTTTTCAAAGTTTTTCGCGTGTGGCCCGATCGACGGATGCGAAACATAAAATTTTACAAGTTTCTCGCGTGTGGCCCGATCGGACGATGAATTTCGAATTTTTTCAAAGTTTCTCGCGTGTGGCCCGATCGGACGATGAATTTCGAATATTTTCAAAGTTTCTCGCGTGTGGCCCGATCGGATGATGGGAAACATAAAATTTTACAAGTTTCTCGCGCGTGGCCCGATCGGACGATGAATTTCGAATTTTTTCAAAGTTTCTCGCGTGTGGCCCGATCGACGGATGGGAAACATAAAATTTTACAAGTTTCTCGCGTGTGGCCCGATCGGACGATGAATTTCGAATTTTTTCAAAGTTTTTCGCGTGTGGCCCGATCGACGGATGGGAAACATAAAATTTTACAAGTTTCTCGCGTGTGGCCCGATCGGACGATGAATTTCGAATTTTTTCAAAGTTTCTCGCGTGTGGCCCGATCGGACGATGAATTTCGAATATTTTCAAAGTTTTTCGCGTGTGGCCCGATCGGACGATGAATTTCGAATATTTTCAAAGTTTTTCGCGTGTGGCCCGATCGGATGATGGGAAACATAAAATTTTACAAGTTTCTCGCGCGTGGCCCGATCGGACGATGAATTTCGAATATTTTCAAAGTTTTTCGCGTGTGGCCCGATCGGATGATGGGAAACATAAAATTTTACAAGTTTCTCGCGCGTGGCCCGATCGGACGATGAATTTCGAATTTTTTCAAAGTTTCTCGCGTGTGGCCCGATCGGACGATGAATTTCGAATATTTTCAAAGTTTTTCGCGTGTGGCCCGATCGACGGATGGGAAACATAAAATTTTACAAGTTTCTCGCGTGTGGCCCGATCCGACGATGAATTTCGAATATTTTCAAAGTTTTTCGCGTGTGGCCCGATCGGATGATGGGAAACATAAAATTTTACAAGTTTCTCGCGTGTGGCCCGATCGGACGATGAATTTCGAATATTTTCAAAGTTTTTCGCGTGTGGCCCGATCGGATGATGGGAAACATAAAATTTTACAAGTTTCTCGCGTGTGGCCCGATCGGACGATGAATTTCGAATATTTTCAAAGTTTTTCGCGTGTGGCCCGATCGGATGATGGGAAACATAAAATTTTACAAGTTTCTCGCGTGTGGCCCGATCCGACGATGAATTTCGAATATTTTCAAAGTTTCTCGCGTGTGGCCCGATCGACGGATGGGAAACATAAAATTTTACAAGTTTCTCGCGTGTGGCCCGATCGGACGATCAATTTCGAATTTTTTCAAAGTTTCCCGCGTGTGGCCCGATCGGACGATGAATTTCGAATATTTTCAAAGTTTCTCGCGTGTGGCCCGATCGACGGATGGGAAACATAAAATTTTACAAGTTTCTCGCGTGTGGCCCGATCGGACGATGAATTTCGAATATTTTCAAAGTTTTTCGCGTGTGGCCCGATCGGATGATGGGAAACATAAAATTTTACAAGTTTCTCGCGTGTGGCCCGATCCGACGATGAATTTCGAATATTTTCAAAGTTTTTCGCGTGTGGCCCGATCGGATGATGGGAAACATAAAATTTTACAAGTTTCTCGCGTGTGGCCCGATCCGACGATCAATTTCGAATATTTTCAAAGTTTCTCGCGTGTGGCCCGATCGGACGATGGGAAACATAAAATTTTACAAGTTTCTCGCGCGTGGCCCGATCGGACGATGAATTTCGAATTTTTTCAAAGTTTCTCGCGTGTGGCCCGATCGACTAATGGGAAACATAAAATTTTACAAGTTTCTCGCGTATGGCGTGTGGCCCGATCGACGGATGGGAAACATAAAATTTTACAAGTTTCTCGCGTGTGGCCCGATCGGACGATCAATTTCGAATTTTTTCAAAGTTTCCCGCGTGTGGCCCGATCGGACGATGAATTTCGAATATTTTCAAAGTTTCTCGCGTGTGGCCCGATCGACGGATGGGAAACATAAAATTTTACAAGTTTCTCGCGTGTGGCCCGATCGGACGATGAATTTCGAATATTTTCAAAGTTTCTCGCGTGTGGCCCGATCGGATGATGGGAAACATAAAATTTTACAAGTTTCTCGCGCGTGGCCCGATCGGACGATGAATTTCGAATTTTTTCAAAGTTTCTCGCGTGTGGCCCGATCGACGGATGGGAAACATAAAATTTTACAAGTTTCTCGCGTGTGGCCCGATCGGACGATGAATTTCGAATTTTTTCAAAGTTTTTCGCGTGTGGCCCGATCGACGGATGGGAAACATAAAATTTTACAAGTTTCTCGCGTGTGGCCCGATCGGACGATGAATTTCGAATTTTTTCAAAGTTTCTCGCGTGTGGCCCGATCGGACGATGAATTTCGAATATTTTCAAAGTTTTTTGCGTGTGGCCCGATCGGACGATGAATTTCGAATATTTTCAAAGTTTTTCGCGTGTGGCCCGATCGGATGATGGGAAACATAAAATTTTACAAGTTTCTCGCGCGTGGCCCGATCGGACGATGAATTTCGAATATTTTCAAAGTTTTTCGCGTGTGGCCCGATCGGATGATGGGAAACATAAAATTTTACAAGTTTCTCGCGCGTGGCCCGATCGGACGATGAATTTCGAATTTTTTCAAAGTTTCTCGCGTGTGGCCCGATCGGACGATGAATTTCGAATATTTTCAAAGTTTTTCGCGTGTGGCCCGATCGACGGATGGGAAACATAAAATTTTACAAGTTTCTCGCGTGTGGCCCGATCCGACGATGAATTTCGAATATTTTCAAAGTTTCTCGCGTGTGGCCCGATCCGACGATGAATTTCGAATATTTTCAAAGTTTCTCGCGTGTGGCCCGATCGACGGATGGGAAACATAAAATTTTACAAGTTTCTCGCGTGTGGTCCGATCGGACGTTCAATTTCGAATTTTTTCAAAGTTTCCCGCGTGTGGCCCGATCGGACGATGAATTTCGAATATTTTCAAAGTTTCTCGCGTGTGGCCCGATCGACGGATGGGAAACATAAAATTTTACAAGTTTCTCGCGTGTGGCCCGATCGGCCCATGGGAAACATAAAATTTTACAAGTTTCTCGCGTGTGGCCCGATCGGACGATGAATTTCGAATTTTTTCAAAGTTTTTCGCGTGTGGCCCGATCGACGGATGCGAAACATAAAATTTTACAAGTTTCTCGCGTGTGGCCCGATCGGACGATGAATTTCGAATTTTTTCAAAGTTTTTCGCGTGTGGCCCGATCGACGGATGCGAAACATAAAATTTTACAAGTTTCTCGCGTGTGGCCCGATCGGACGATGAATTTCGAATATTTTCAAAGTTTCTCGCGTGTGGCCCGATCGACGGATGGGAAACATAAAATTTTACAAGTTTCTCGCGTGTGGCCCGATCGGACGATGAATTTCGAATTTGTTCAAAGTTTCTCGCGTGTGGCCCGATCGGACGATGAATTTCGAATATTTTCAAAGTTTCTCGCGTGTGGCCCGATCGGACGATGAATTTCGAATATTTTCAAAGTTTCTCGCGTGTGGACCGATCGACGGATGGGAAACATAAAATTTTACAAGTTTCTCGCGTGTGGCCCGATCGGACGATGAATTTCGAATTTTTTCAAAGTTTTTCGCGTGTGGACCGATCGACGGATGGGAAACATAAAATTTTACAAGTTTCTCGCGTGTGGCCCGATCGGATGATGAATTTCGAATATTTTCAAAGTTTCTCGCGTGTGGACCGATCGACGGATGGGAAACATAAAATTTTACAAGTTTCTCGCGTGTGGCCCGATCGGACGATGAATTTAGAATTTTTTCAAAGTTTTTCGCGTGTGGCCCGATCGACGGATGCGAAACATAAAATTTTACAAGTTTCTCGCGTGTGGCCCGATCGGACGATGAATTTCGAATTTTTTCAAAGTTTCTCGCGTGTGGCCCGATCGGACGATGAATTTCGAATATTTTCAAAGTTTCTCGCGTGTGGCCCGATCGGATGATGGGAAACATAAAATTTTACAAGTTTCTCGCGCGTGGCCCGATCGGACGATGAATTTCGAATTTTTTCAAAGTTTCTCGCGTGTGGCCCGATCGACGGATGGGAAACATAAAATTTTACAAGTTTCTCGCGTGTGGCCCGATCGGACGATGAATTTCGAATTTTTTCAAAGTTTTTCGCGTGTGGCCCGATCGACGGATGGGAAACATAAAATTTTACAAGTTTCTCGCGTGTGGCCCGATCGGACGATGAATTTCGAATTTTTTCAAAGTTTCTCGCGTGTGGCCCGATCGGACGATGAATTTCGAATATTTTCAAAGTTTTTCGCGTGTGGCCCGATCGGACGATGAATTTCGAATATTTTCAAAGTTTTTCGCGTGTGGCCCGATCGGATGATGGGAAACATAAAATTTTACAAGTTTCTCGCGCGTGGCCCGATCGGACGATGAATTTCGAATATTTTCAAAGTTTTTCGCGTGTGGCCCGATCGGATGATGGGAAACATAAAATTTTACAAGTTTCTCGCGCGTGGCCCGATCGGACGATGAATTTCGAATTTTTTCAAAGTTTCTCGCGTGTGGCCCGATCGGACGATGAATTTCGAATATTTTCAAAGTTTTTCGCGTGTGGCCCGATCGACGGATGGGAAACATAAAATTTTACAAGTTTCTCGCGTGTGGCCCGATCGGACGATGAATTTCGAATATTTTCAAAGTTTTTCGCGTGTGGCCCGATCGGATGATGGGAAACATAAAATTTTACAAGTTTCTCGCGTGTGGCCCGATCCGACGATGAATTTCGAATATTTTCAAAGTTTCTCGCGTGTGGCCCGATCGGACGATGGGAAACATAAAATTTTACAAGTTTCTCGCGCGTGGCCCGATCGGACGATGAATTTCGAATATTTTCAAAGTTTTTCGCGTGTGGCCCGATCGGATGATGGGAAACATAAAATTTTACAAGTTTCTCGCGTGTGGCCCGATCGGACGATGAATTTCGAATATTTTCAAAGTTTTTCGCGTGTGGCCCGATCGGATGATGGGAAACATAAAATTTTACAAGTTTCTCGCGTGTGGCCCGATCGGACGATGAATTTCGAATATTTTCAAAGTTTTTCGCGTGTGGCCCGATCGGATGATGGGAAACATAAAATTTTACAAGTTTCTCGCGTGTGGCCCGATCCGACGATGAATTTCGAATATTTTCAAAGTTTCTCGCGTGTGGCCCGATCGACGGATGGGAAACATAAAATTTTACAAGTTTCTCGCGTGTGGCCCGATCGGACGATCAATTTCGAATTTTTTCAAAGTTTCCCGCGTGTGGCCCGATCGGACGATGAATTTCGAATATTTTCAAAGTTTCTCGCGTGTGGCCCGATCGACGGATGGGAAACATAAAATTTTACAAGTTTCTCGCGTGTGGCCCGATCGGACGATGAATTTCGAATATTTTCAAAGTTTTTCGCGTGTGGCCCGATCGGATGATGGGAAACATAAAATTTTACAAGTTTCTCGCGTGTGGCCCGATCCGACGATGAATTTCGAATATTTTCAAAGTTTCTCGCGTGTGGGCCGATCGGACGATGGGAAACATAAAATTTTACAAGTTTCTCGCGCGTGGCCCGATCGGATGATGAATTTCGAATTTTTTCAAAGTTTTTCGCGTGTGGCCCGATCGGATGATGGGAAACATAAAATTTTACAAGTTTCTCGCGTGTGGCCCGATCCGACGATGAATTTCGAATATTTTCAAAGTTTCTCGCATGTGGCCCGATCCGACGATGAATTTCGAATATTTTCAAAGTTTCTCGCGTGTGGCCCGATCCGACGATGAATTTCGAATATTTTCAAAGTTTCTCGCGTGTGGCCCGATCGACGGATGGGAAACATAAAATTTTACAAGTTTCTCGCGTGTGGCCCGATCGGACGATCAATTTCGAATTTTTTCAAAGTTTCCCGCGTGTGGCCCGATCGGACGATGAATTTCGAATACTTTTAAAAGTTTCTCGCGTGTGGCCCGATCGACGGATGGGAAACATAAAATTTTACAACTTTCTCGCGTGTGGCCCGATCGGACGATGAATTTCGAATATTTTCAAAGTTTCTCGCGTGTGGCCCGATCGGACGATGAATTTCGAATATTTTCAAAGTTTCTCGCGCGTGGCCCGATCGGTCGAAGAATTTCGAATTTTTTCAAAGTTTTTCGCGTGTGGCCCGATCGACGGATGAGAAACATAAAATTTTACAAGTTTCTCGCGTATGGCCCGATCGGACGATCAATTTCGAATTTTTTCAAAGTTTCCCGCGTGTGGCCCGATCGGACGATGAATTTCGAATATTTTCAAAGTTTCTCGCGTGTGGACCGATCGACGGATGGGAAACATAAAATTTTACAAGTTTCTCGCGTGTGGCCCGATCGAACGATGAATTTCGAATATTTTCAAAGTTTTTCGCGTGTGGCCCGATCGACGGATGGGAAACATAAAATTTTACAAGTTTCTCGCGTGTGGCCCGATCGGACGATGAATTTCGAATTTGTTCAAAGTTTCTCGCGTGTGGCCCGATCGGACGATGAATTTCGAATATTTTCAAAGTTTCTCGCGTGTGGACCGATCGACGGATGGGAAACATAAAATTTTACAAGTTTCTCGCGTGTGGCCCGATCGGACGATGAATTTCGAATTTTTTCAAAGTTTTTCGCGTGTGGACCGATCGACGGATGGGAAACATAAAATTTTACAAGTTTCTCGCGTGTGGCCCGATCGGATGATGAATTTCGAATATTTTCAAAGTTTCTCGCGTGTGGACCGATCGACGGATGGGAAACATAAAATTTTACAAGTTTCTCGCGTGTGGCCCGATCGGACGATGAATTTCGAATTTTTTCAAAGTTTTTCGCGTGTGGCCCGATCGACGGATGCGAAACATAAAATTTTACAAGTTTCTCGCGTGTGGCCCGATCGGACGATGAATTTCGAATTTTTTCAAAGTTTCTCGCGTGTGGCCCGATCGGATGATGAATTTCGAATATTTTCAAAGTTTCTCGCGTGTGGCCCGATCGGACGATGAATTTCGAATATTTTCAAAGTTTCTCGCGTGTGGCCCGATCGGATGATGGGAAACATAAAATTTTACAAGTTTCTCGCGCGTGGCCCGATCGGACGATGAATTTCGAATTTTTTCAAAGTTTCTCGCGTGTGGCCCGATCGACGGATGGGAAACATAAAATTTTACAAGTTTCTCGCGTGTGGCCCGATCGGACGATGAATTTCGAATTTTTTCAAAGTTTTTCGCGTGTGGCCCGATCGACGGATGGGAAACATAAAATTTTACAAGTTTCTCGCGTGTGGCCCGATCGGACGATGAATTTCGAATTTTTTCAAAGTTTCTCGCGTGTGGCCCGATCGGACGATGAATTTCGAATATTTTCAAAGTTTTTCGCGTGTGGCCCGATCGGACGATGAATTTCGAATATTTTCAAAGTTTTTCGCGTGTGGCCCGATCGGATGATGGGAAACATAAAATTTTACAAGTTTCTCGCGCGTGGCCCGATCGGACGATGAATTTCGAATATTTTCAAAGTTTTTCGCGTGTGGCCCGATCGGATGATGGGAAACATAAAATTTTACAAGTTTCTCGCGCGTGGCCCGATCGGACGATGAATTTCGAATTTTTTCAAAGTTTCTCGCGTGTGGCCCGATCGGACGATGAATTTCGAATATTTTCAAAGTTTTTCGCGTGTGGCCCGATCGACGGATGGGAAACATAAAATTTTACAAGTTTCTCGCGTGTGGCCCGATCGGACGATGAATTTCGAATATTTTCAAAGTTTTTCGCGTGTGGCCCGATCGGATGATGGGAAACATAAAATTTTACAAGTTTCTCGCGTGTGGCCCGATCCGACGATGAATTTCGAATATTTTCAAAGTTTCTCGCGTGTGGCCCGATCGGACGATGGGAAACATAAAATTTTACAAGTTTCTCGCGCGTGGCCCGATCGGACGATGAATTTCGAATATTTTCAAAGTTTTTCGCGTGTGGCCCGATCGGATGATGGGAAACATAAAATTTTACAAGTTTCTCGCGTGTGGCCCGATCGGACGATGAATTTCGAATATTTTCAAAGTTTTTCGCGTGTGGCCCGATCGGATGATGGGAAACATAAAATTTTACAAGTTTCTCGCGTGTGGCCCGATCGGACGATGAATTTCGAATATTTTCAAAGTTTTTCGCGTGTGGCCCGATCGGATGATGGGAAACATAAAATTTTACAAGTTTCTCGCGTGTGGCCCGATCCGACGATGAATTTCGAATATTTTCAAAGTTTCTCGCGTGTGGCCCGATCGACGGATGGGAAACATAAAATTTTACAAGTTTCTCGCGTGTGGCCCGATCGGACGATCAATTTCGAATTTTTTCAAAGTTTCCCGCGTGTGGCCCGATCGGACGATGAATTTCGAATATTTTCAAAGTTTTTCGCGTGTGGCCCGATCGGATGATGGGAAACATAAAATTTTACAAGTTTCTCGCGTGTGGCCCGATCGGACGATGAATTTCGAATATTTTCAAAGTTTTTCGCGTGTGGCCCGATCGGATGATGGGAAACATAAAATTTTACAAGTTTCTCGCGTGTGGCCCGATCGGACGATGAATTTCGAATATTTTCAAAGTTTTTCGCGTGTGGCCCGATCGGATGATGGGAAACATAAAATTTTACAAGTTTCTCGCGTGTGGCCCGATCCGACGATGAATTTCGAATATTTTCAAAGTTTCTCGCGTGTGGCCCGATCGACGGATGGGAAACATAAAATTTTACAAGTTTCTCGCGTGTGGCCCGATCGGACGATGAATTTCGAATTTTTTCAAAGTTTCTCGCGTGTGGCCCGATCGGACGATGAATTTCGAATATTTTCAAAGTTTTTCGCGTGTGGCCCGATCGGACGATGAATTTCGAATATTTTCAAAGTTTCTCGCGTGTGGCCCGATCGGACGATGGGAAACATAAAATTTTACAAGTTTCTCGCGCGTGGCCCGATCGGACGATGAATTTCGAATATTTTCAAAGTTTTTCGCGTGTGGCCCGATCGGATGATGGGAAACATAAAATTTTACAAGTTTCTCGCGTGTGGCCCGATCGGACGATGAATTTCGAATATTTTCAAAGTTTTTCGCGTGTGGCCCGATCGGATGATGGGAAACATAAAATTTTACAAGTTTCTCGCGTGTGGCCCGATCGGACGATGAATTTCGAATATTTTCAAAGTTTTTCGCGTGTGGCCCGATCGGATGATGGGAAACATAAAATTTTACAAGTTTCTCGCGTGTGGCCCGATCCGACGATGAATTTCGAATATTTTCAAAGTTTCTCGCGTGTGGCCCGATCGGACGATGAATTTCGAATTTTTTCAAAGTTTCTCGCGTGTGGCCCGATCGGACGATGAATTTCGAATATTTTCAAAGTTTTTCGCGTGTGGCCCGATCGGATGATGGGAAACATAAAATTTTACAAGTTTCTCGCGTGTGGCCCGATCGGACGATGAATTTCGAATATTTTCAAAGTTTTTCGCGTGTGGCCCGATCGGATGATGGGAAACATAAAATTTTACAAGTTTCTCGCGTGTGGCCCGATCCGACGATGAATTTCGAATATTTTCAAAGTTTCTCGCGTGTGGCCCGATCGACGGATGGGAAACATAAAATTTTACAAGTTTCTCGCGTGTGGCCCGATCGGACGATCAATTTCGAATTTTTTCAAAGTTTCCCGCGTGTGGCCCGATCGGACGATGAATTTCGAATATTTTCAAAGTTTCTCGCGTGTGGCCCGATCGACGGATGGGAAACATAAAATTTTACAAGTTTCTCGCGTGTGGCCCGATCGGACGATGAATTTCGAATATTTTCAAAGTTTTTCGCGTGTGGCCCGATCGGATGATGGGAAACATAAAATTTTACAAGTTTCTCGCGTGTGGCCCGATCCGACGATGAATTTCGAATATTTTCAAAGTTTCTCGCGTGTGGGCCGATCGGACGATGGGAAACATAAAATTTTACAAGTTTCTCGCGCGTGGCCCGATCGGATGATGAATTTCGAATTTTTTCAAAGTTTTTCGCGTGTGGCCCGATCGGATGATGGGAAACATAAAATTTTACAAGTTTCTCGCGTGTGGCCCGATCCGACGATGAATTTCGAATATTTTCAAAGTTTCTCGCGTGTGGCCCGATCCGACGATGAATTTCGAATATTTTCAAAGTTTCTCGCGTGTGGCCCGATCCGACGATGAATTTCGAATATTTTCAAAGTTTCTCGCGTGTGGCCCGATCCGACGATGAATTTCGAATATTTTCAAAGTTTCTCGCGTGTGGCCCGATCGACGGATGGGAAACATAAAATTTTACAAGTTTCTCGCGTGTGGCCCGATCGGACGATCAATTTCGAATTTTTTCAAAGTTTCCCGCGTGTGGCCCGATCGGACGATGAATTTCGAATATTTTCAAAGTTTCTCGCGTGTGGCCCGATCGACGGATGGGAAACATAAAATTTTACAAGTTTCTCGCGTGTGGCCCGATCGGACGATGAATTTCGAATATTTTCAAAGTTTTTCGCGTGTGGCCCGATCGGATGATGGGAAACATAAAATTTTACAAGTTTCTCGCGTGTGGCCCGATCCGACGATGAATTTCGAATATTTTCAAAGTTTCTCGCGTGTGGGCCGATCGGACGATGGGAAACATAAAATTTTACAAGTTTCTCGCGCGTGGCCCGATCGGATGATGAATTTCGAATTTTTTCAAAGTTTTTCGCGTGTGGCCCGATCGGATGATGGGAAACATAAAATTTTACAAGTTTCTCGCGTGTGGCCCGATCCGACGATGAATTTCGAATATTTTCAAAGTTTCTCGCGTGTGGCCCGATCCGACGATGAATTTCGAATATTTTCAAAGTTTCTCGCGTGTGGCCCGATCCGACGATGAATTTCGAATATTTTCAAAGTTTCTCGCGTGTGGCCCGATCGACGGATGGGAAACATAAAATTTTACAAGTTTCTCGCGTGTGGCCCGATCGGACGATCAATTTCGAATTTTTTCAAAGTTTCCCGCGTGTGGCCCGATCGGACGATGAATTTCGAATATTTTCAAAGTTTCTCGCGTGTGGCCCGATCGACGGATGGGAAACATAAAATTTTACAAGTTTCTCGCGTGTGGCCCGATCGGACGATGAATTTCGAATATTTTCAAAGTTTCTCGCGTGTGGCCCGATCGGACGATGAATTTCGAATATTTTCAAAGTTTCTCGCGCGTGGCCCGATCGGTCGAAGAATTTCGAATTTTTTCAAAGTTTTTCGCGTGTGGCCCGATGGACGGATGAGAAACATAAAATTTTACAAGTTTCTCGCGTATGGCCCGATCGGACGATCAATTTCGAATTTTTTCAAAGTTTCCCGCGTGTGGCCCGATCGGACGATGAATTTCGAATATTTTCAAAGTTTCTCGCGTGTGGACCGATCGACGGATGGGAAACATAAAATTTTACAAGTTTCTCGCGTGTGGCCCGATCGAACGATGAATTTCGAATATTTTCAAAGTTTTTCGCGTGTGGCCCGATCGACGGATGGGAAACATAAAATTTTACAAGTTTCTCGCGTGTGGCCCGATCGCACGATGAATTTCGAATATTTTCAAAGTTTTTCGCGTGTGGCCCGATCGGATGATGGGAAACATAAAATTTTACAAGTTTCTCGCGTGTGGCCCGATCCGACGATCAATTTCGAATATTTTCAAAGTTTCTCGCGTGTGGCCCGATCGGACGATGGGAAACATAAAATTTTACAAGTTTCTCGCGCGTGGCCCGATCGGACGATGAATTTCGAATTTTTTCAAAGTTTCTCGCGTGTGGCCCGATCGACTAATGGGAAACATAAAATTTTACAAGTTTCTCGCGTATGGCGTGTGGCCCGATCGACGGATGGGAAACATAAAATTTTACAAGTTTCTCGCGTGTGGCCCGATCGGACGATCAATTTCGAATTTTTTCAAAGTTTCCCGCGTGTGGCCCGATCGGACGATGAATTTCGAATATTTTCAAAGTTTCTCGCGTGTGGCCCGATCGACGGATGGGAAACATAAAATTTTACAAGTTTCTCGCGTGTGGCCCGATCGGACGATGAATTTCGAATATTTTCAAAGTTTCTCGCGTGTGGCCCGATCGGATGATGGGAAACATAAAATTTTACAAGTTTCTCGCGCGTGGCCCGATCGGACGATGAATTTCGAATTTTTTCAAAGTTTCTCGCGTGTGGCCCGATCGACGGATGGGAAACATAAAATTTTACAAGTTTCTCGCGTGTGGCCCGATCGGACGATGAATTTCGAATTTTTTCAAAGTTTTTCGCGTGTGGCCCGATCGACGGATGGGAAACATAAAATTTTACAAGTTTCTCGCGTGTGGCCCGATCGGACGATGAATTTCGAATTTTTTCAAAGTTTCTCGCGTGTGGCCCGATCGGACGATGAATTTCGAATATTTTCAAAGTTTTTTGCGTGTGGCCCGATCGGACGATGAATTTCGAATATTTTCAAAGTTTTTCGCGTGTGGCCCGATCGGATGATGGGAAACATAAAATTTTACAAGTTTCTCGCGCGTGGCCCGATCGGACGATGAATTTCGAATATTTTCAAAGTTTTTCGCGTGTGGCCCGATCGGATGATGGGAAACATAAAATTTTACAAGTTTCTCGCGCGTGGCCCGATCGGACGATGAATTTCGAATTTTTTCAAAGTTTCTCGCGTGTGGCCCGATCGGACGATGAATTTCGAATATTTTCAAAGTTTTTCGCGTGTGGCCCGATCGACGGATGGGAAACATAAAATTTTACAAGTTTCTCGCGTGTGGCCCGATCCGACGATGAATTTCGAATATTTTCAAAGTTTCTCGCGTGTGGCCCGATCCGACGATGAATTTCGAATATTTTCAAAGTTTCTCGCGTGTGGCCCGATCGACGGATGGGAAACATAAAATTTTACAAGTTTCTCGCGTGTGGCCCGATCGGACGTTCAATTTCGAATTTTTTCAAAGTTTCCCGCGTGTGGCCCGATCGGACGATGAATTTCGAATATTTTCAAAGTTTCTCGCGTGTGGCCCGATCGACGGATGGGAAACATAAAATTTTACAAGTTTCTCGCGTGTGGCCCGATCGGCCCATGGGAAACATAAAATTTTACAAGTTTCTCGCGTGTGGCCCGATCGGACGATGAATTTCGAATTTTTTCAAAGTTTTTCGCGTGTGGCCCGATCGACGGATGCGAAACATAAAATTTTACAAGTTTCTCGCGTGTGGCCCGATCGGACGATGAATTTCGAATTTTTTCAAAGTTTTTCGCGTGTGGCCCGATCGACGGATGCGAAACATAAAATTTTACAAGTTTCTCGCGTGTGGCCCGATCGGACGATGAATTTCGAATATTTTCAAAGTTTCTCGCGTGTGGCCCGATCGACGGATGGGAAACATAAAATTTTACAAGTTTCTCGCGTGTGGCCCGATCGGACGATGAATTTCGAATATTTTCAAAGTTTTTCGCGTGTGGCCCGATCGGATGATGGGAAACATAAAATTTTACAAGTTTCTCGCGTGTGGCCCGATCCGACGATGAATTTCGAATATTTTCAAAGTTTCTCGCGTGTGGCCCGATCGACGGATGGGAAACATAAAATTTTACAAGTTTCTCGCGTGTGGCCCGATCGGACGATCAATTTCGAATTTTTTCAAAGTTTCCCGCGTGTGGCCCGATCGGACGATGAATTTCGAATATTTTCAAAGTTTCCCGCGTGTGGCCCGATCGGACGATGAATTTCGAATATTTTCAAAGTTTTTCGCGTGTGGCCCGATCGGATGATGGGAAACATAAAATTTTACAAGTTTCTCGCGTGTGGCCCGATCGGACGATGAATTTCGAATATTTTCAAAGTTTTTCGCGTGTGGCCCGATCGGATGATGGGAAACATAAAATTTTACAAGTTTCTCGCGTGTGGCCCGATCCGACGATGAATTTCGAATATTTTCAAAGTTTCTCGCGTGTGGCCCGATCGACGGATGGGAAACATAAAATTTTACAAGTTTCTCGCGTGTGGCCCGATCGGACGATCAATTTCGAATTTTTTCAAAGTTTCCCGCGTGTGGCCCGATCGGACGATGAATTTCGAATATTTTCAAAGTTTCTCGCGTGTGGCCCGATCGACGGATGGGAAACATAAAATTTTACAAGTTTCTCGCGTGTGGCCCGATCGGACGATGAATTTCGAATATTTTCAAAGTTTTTCGCGTGTGGCCCGATCGGATGATGGGAAACATAAAATTTTACAAGTTTCTCGCGTGTGGCCCGATCCGACGATGAATTTCGAATATTTTCAAAGTTTCTCGCGTGTGGGCCGATCGGACGATGGGAAACATAAAATTTTACAAGTTTCTCGCGCGTGGCCCGATCGGATGATGAATTTCGAATTTTTTCAAAGTTTTTCGCGTGTGGCCCGATCGGATGATGGGAAACATAAAATTTTACAAGTTTCTCGCGTGTGGCCCGATCCGACGATGAATTTCGAATATTTTCAAAGTTTCTCGCGTGTGGCCCGATCCGACGATGAATTTCGAATATTTTCAAAGTTTCTCGCGTGTGGCCCGATCCGACGATGAATTTCGAATATTTTCAAAGTTTCTCGCGTGTGGCCCGATCGACGGATGGGAAACATAAAATTTTACAAGTTTCTCGCGTGTGGCCCGATCGGACGATCAATTTCGAATTTTTTCAAAGTTTCCCGCGTGTGGCCCGATCGGACGATGAATTTCGAATATTTTCAAAGTTTCTCGCGTGTGGCCCGATCGACGGATGGGAAACATAAAATTTTACAAGTTTCTCGCGTGTGGCCCGATCGGACGATGAATTTCGAATATTTTCAAAGTTTTTCGCGTGTGGCCCGATCGGATGATGGGAAACATAAAATTTTACAAGTTTCTCGCGTGTGGCCCGATCCGACGATGAATTTCGAATATTTTCAAAGTTTCTCGCGTGTGGGCCGATCGGACGATGGGAAACATAAAATTTTACAAGTTTCTCGCGCGTGGCCCGATCGGATGATGAATTTCGAATTTTTTCAAAGTTTTTCGCGTGTGGCCCGATCGGATGATGGGAAACATAAAATTTTACAAGTTTCTCGCGTGTGGCCCGATCCGACGATGAATTTCGAATATTTTCAAAGTTTCTCGCGTGTGGCCCGATCCGACGATGAATTTCGAATATTTTCAAAGTTTCTCGCGTGTGGCCCGATCCGACGATGAATTTCGAATATTTTCAAAGTTTCTCGCGTGTGGCCCGATCGACGGATGGGAAACATAAAATTTTACAAGTTTCTCGCGTGTGGCCCGATCGGACGATCAATTTCGAATTTTTTCAAAGTTTCCCGCGTGTGGCCCGATCGGACGATGAATTTCGAATATTTTCAAAGTTTCTCGCGTGTGGCCCGATCGACGGATGGGAAACATAAAATTTTACAAGTTTCTCGCGTGTGGCCCGATCGGACGATGAATTTCGAATATTTTCAAAGTTTCTCGCGTGTGGCCCGATCGGACGATGAATTTCGAATATTTTCAAAGTTTCTCGCGCGTGGCCCGATCGGTCGAAGAATTTCGAATTTTTTCAAAGTTTTTCGCGTGTGGCCCGATGGACGGATGAGAAACATAAAATTTTACAAGTTTCTCGCGTATGGCCCGATCGGACGATCAATTTCGAATTTTTTCAAAGTTTCCCGCGTGTGGCCCGATCGGACGATGAATTTCGAATATTTTCAAAGTTTCTCGCGTGTGGACCGATCGACGGATGGGAAACATAAAATTTTACAAGTTTCTCGCGTGTGGCCCGATCGAACGATGAATTTCGAATATTTTCAAAGTTTTTCGCGTGTGGCCCGATCGACGGATGGGAAACATAAAATTTTACAAGTTTCTCGCGTGTGGCCCGATCGCACGATGAATTTCGAATATTTTCAAAGTTTTTCGCGTGTGGCCCGATCGGATGATGGGAAACATAAAATTTTACAAGTTTCTCGCGTGTGGCCCGATCCGACGATCAATTTCGAATATTTTCAAAGTTTCTCGCGTGTGGCCCGATCGGACGATGGGAAACATAAAATTTTACAAGTTTCTCGCGCGTGGCCCGATCGGACGATGAATTTCGAATTTTTTCAAAGTTTCTCGCGTGTGGCCCGATCGACTAATGGGAAACATAAAATTTTACAAGTTTCTCGCGTATGGCGTGTGGCCCGATCGACGGATGGGAAACATAAAATTTTACAAGTTTCTCGCGTGTGGCCCGATCGGACGATCAATTTCGAATTTTTTCAAAGTTTCCCGCGTGTGGCCCGATCGGACGATGAATTTCGAATATTTTCAAAGTTTCTCGCGTGTGGCCCGATCGACGGATGGGAAACATAAAATTTTACAAGTTTCTCGCGTGTGGCCCGATCGGACGATGAATTTCGAATATTTTCAAAGTTTCTCGCGTGTGGCCCGATCGGATGATGGGAAACATAAAATTTTACAAGTTTCTCGCGCGTGGCCCGATCGGACGATGAATTTCGAATTTTTTCAAAGTTTCTCGCGTGTGGCCCGATCGACGGATGGGAAACATAAAATTTTACAAGTTTCTCGCGTGTGGCCCGATCGGACGATGAATTTCGAATTTTTTCAAAGTTTTTCGCGTGTGGCCCGATCGACGGATGGGAAACATAAAATTTTACAAGTTTCTCGCGTGTGGCCCGATCGGACGATGAATTTCGAATTTTTTCAAAGTTTCTCGCGTGTGGCCCGATCGGACGATGAATTTCGAATATTTTCAAAGTTTTTTGCGTGTGGCCCGATCGGACGATGAATTTCGAATATTTTCAAAGTTTTTCGCGTGTGGCCCGATCGGATGATGGGAAACATAAAATTTTACAAGTTTCTCGCGCGTGGCCCGATCGGACGATGAATTTCGAATATTTTCAAAGTTTTTCGCGTGTGGCCCGATCGGATGATGGGAAACATAAAATTTTACAAGTTTCTCGCGCGTGGCCCGATCGGACGATGAATTTCGAATTTTTTCAAAGTTTCTCGCGTGTGGCCCGATCGGACGATGAATTTCGAATATTTTCAAAGTTTTTCGCGTGTGGCCCGATCGACGGATGGGAAACATAAAATTTTACAAGTTTCTCGCGTGTGGCCCGATCCGACGATGAATTTCGAATATTTTCAAAGTTTCTCGCGTGTGGCCCGATCCGACGATGAATTTCGAATATTTTCAAAGTTTCTCGCGTGTGGCCCGATCGACGGATGGGAAACATAAAATTTTACAAGTTTCTCGCGTGTGGCCCGATCGGACGTTCAATTTCGAATTTTTTCAAAGTTTCCCGCGTGTGGCCCGATCGGACGATGAATTTCGAATATTTTCAAAGTTTCTCGCGTGTGGCCCGATCGACGGATGGGAAACATAAAATTTTACAAGTTTCTCGCGTGTGGCCCGATCGGCCCATGGGAAACATAAAATTTTACAAGTTTCTCGCGTGTGGCCCGATCGGACGATGAATTTCGAATTTTTTCAAAGTTTTTCGCGTGTGGCCCGATCGACGGATGCGAAACATAAAATTTTACAAGTTTCTCGCGTGTGGCCCGATCGGACGATGAATTTCGAATTTTTTCAAAGTTTTTCGCGTGTGGCCCGATCGACGGATGCGAAACATAAAATTTTACAAGTTTCTCGCGTGTGGCCCGATCGGACGATGAATTTCGAATATTTTCAAAGTTTCTCGCGTGTGGCCCGATCGACGGATGGGAAACATAAAATTTTACAAGTTTCTCGCGTGTGGCCCGATCGGACGATGAATTTCGAATTTGTTCAAAGTTTCTCGCGTCTGGCCCGATCGGACGATGAATTTCGAATATTTTCAAAGTTTCTCGCGTGTGGCCCGATCGGACGATGAATTTCGAATATTTTCAAAGTTTCTCGCGTGTGGACCGATCGACGGATGGGAAACATAAAATTTTACAAGTTTCTCGCGTGTGGCCCGATCGACGGATGGGAAACATAAAATTTTACAAGTTTCTCGCGTGTGGCCCGATCGGACGATCAATTTCGAATTTTTTCAAAGTTTCCCGCGTGTGGCCCGATCGGACGATGAATTTCGAATATTTTCAAAGTTTCTCGCGTGTGGCCCGATCGACGGATGGGAAACATAAAATTTTACAAGTTTCTCGCGTGTGGCCCGATCGGACGATGAATTTCGAATATTTTCAAAGTTTTTCGCGTGTGGCCCGATCGGATGATGGGAAACATAAAATTTTACAAGTTTCTCGCGTGTGGCCCGATCCGACGATGAATTTCGAATATTTTCAAAGTTTCTCGCGTGTGGGCCGATCGGACGATGGGAAACATAAAATTTTACAAGTTTCTCGCGCGTGGCCCGATCGGATGATGAATTTCGAATTTTTTCAAAGTTTTTCGCGTGTGGCCCGATCGGATGATGGGAAACATAAAATTTTACAAGTTTCTCGCGTGTGGCCCGATCCGACGATGAATTTCGAATATTTTCAAAGTTTCTCGCGTGTGGCCCGATCCGACGATGAATTTCGAATATTTTCAAAGTTTCTCGCGTGTGGCCCGATCCGACGATGAATTTCGAATATTTTCAAAGTTTCTCGCGTGTGGCCCGATCGACGGATGGGAAACATAAAATTTTACAAGTTTCTCGCGTGTGGCCCGATCGGACGATCAATTTCGAATTTTTTCAAAGTTTCCCGCGTGTGGCCCGATCGGACGATGAATTTCGAATATTTTCAAAGTTTCTCGCGTGTGGCCCGATCGACGGATGGGAAACATAAAATTTTACAAGTTTCTCGCGTGTGGCCCGATCGGACGATGAATTTCGAATATTTTCAAAGTTTCTCGCGTGTGGCCCGATCGGACGATGAATTTCGAATATTTTCAAAGTTTCTCGCGCGTGGCCCGATCGGTCGAAGAATTTCGAATTTTTTCAAAGTTTTTCGCGTGTGGCCCGATGGACGGATGAGAAACATAAAATTTTACAAGTTTCTCGCGTATGGCCCGATCGGACGATCAATTTCGAATTTTTTCAAAGTTTCCCGCGTGTGGCCCGATCGGACGATGAATTTCGAATATTTTCAAAGTTTCTCGCGTGTGGACCGATCGACGGATGGGAAACATAAAATTTTACAAGTTTCTCGCGTGTGGCCCGATCGAACGATGAATTTCGAATATTTTCAAAGTTTTTCGCGTGTGGCCCGATCGACGGATGGGAAACATAAAATTTTACAAGTTTCTCGCGTGTGGCCCGATCGCACGATGAATTTCGAATATTTTCAAAGTTTTTCGCGTGTGGCCCGATCGGATGATGGGAAACATAAAATTTTACAAGTTTCTCGCGTGTGGCCCGATCCGACGATCAATTTCGAATATTTTCAAAGTTTCTCGCGTGTGGCCCGATCGGACGATGGGAAACATAAAATTTTACAAGTTTCTCGCGCGTGGCCCGATCGGACGATGAATTTCGAATTTTTTCAAAGTTTCTCGCGTGTGGCCCGATCGACTAATGGGAAACATAAAATTTTACAAGTTTCTCGCGTATGGCGTGTGGCCCGATCGACGGATGGGAAACATAAAATTTTACAAGTTTCTCGCGTGTGGCCCGATCGGACGATCAATTTCGAATTTTTTCAAAGTTTCCCGCGTGTGGCCCGATCGGACGATGAATTTCGAATATTTTCAAAGTTTCTCGCGTGTGGCCCGATCGACGGATGGGAAACATAAAATTTTACAAGTTTCTCGCGTGTGGCCCGATCGGACGATGAATTTCGAATATTTTCAAAGTTTCTCGCGTGTGGCCCGATCGGATGATGGGAAACATAAAATTTTACAAGTTTCTCGCGCGTGGCCCGATCGGACGATGAATTTCGAATTTTTTCAAAGTTTCTCGCGTGTGGCCCGATCGACGGATGGGAAACATAAAATTTTACAAGTTTCTCGCGTGTGGCCCGATCGGACGATGAATTTCGAATTTTTTCAAAGTTTTTCGCGTGTGGCCCGATCGACGGATGGGAAACATAAAATTTTACAAGTTTCTCGCGTGTGGCCCGATCGGACGATGAATTTCGAATTTTTTCAAAGTTTCTCGCGTGTGGCCCGATCGGACGATGAATTTCGAATATTTTCAAAGTTTTTTGCGTGTGGCCCGATCGGACGATGAATTTCGAATATTTTCAAAGTTTTTCGCGTGTGGCCCGATCGGATGATGGGAAACATAAAATTTTACAAGTTTCTCGCGCGTGGCCCGATCGGACGATGAATTTCGAATATTTTCAAAGTTTTTCGCGTGTGGCCCGATCGGATGATGGGAAACATAAAATTTTACAAGTTTCTCGCGCGTGGCCCGATCGGACGATGAATTTCGAATTTTTTCAAAGTTTCTCGCGTGTGGCCCGATCGGACGATGAATTTCGAATATTTTCAAAGTTTTTCGCGTGTGGCCCGATCGACGGATGGGAAACATAAAATTTTACAAGTTTCTCGCGTGTGGCCCGATCCGACGATGAATTTCGAATATTTTCAAAGTTTCTCGCGTGTGGCCCGATCCGACGATGAATTTCGAATATTTTCAAAGTTTCTCGCGTGTGGCCCGATCGACGGATGGGAAACATAAAATTTTACAAGTTTCTCGCGTGTGGCCCGATCGGACGTTCAATTTCGAATTTTTTCAAAGTTTCCCGCGTGTGGCCCGATCGGACGATGAATTTCGAATATTTTCAAAGTTTCTCGCGTGTGGCCCGATCGACGGATGGGAAACATAAAATTTTACAAGTTTCTCGCGTGTGGCCCGATCGGCCCATGGGAAACATAAAATTTTACAAGTTTCTCGCGTGTGGCCCGATCGGACGATGAATTTCGAATTTTTTCAAAGTTTTTCGCGTGTGGCCCGATCGACGGATGCGAAACATAAAATTTTACAAGTTTCTCGCGTGTGGCCCGATCGGACGATGAATTTCGAATTTTTTCAAAGTTTTTCGCGTGTGGCCCGATCGACGGATGCGAAACATAAAATTTTACAAGTTTCTCGCGTGTGGCCCGATCGGACGATGAATTTCGAATATTTTCAAAGTTTCTCGCGTGTGGCCCGATCGACGGATGGGAAACATAAAATTTTACAAGTTTCTCGCGTGTGGCCCGATCGGACGATGAATTTCGAATTTGTTCAAAGTTTCTCGCGTCTGGCCCGATCGGACGATGAATTTCGAATATTTTCAAAGTTTCTCGCGTGTGGCCCGATCGGACGATGAATTTCGAATATTTTCAAAGTTTCTCGCGTGTGGACCGATCGACGGATGGGAGACATAAAATTTTACAAGTTTCTCGCGTGTGGCCCGATCGGACGATGAATTTCGAATTTTTTCAAAGTTTTTCGCGTGTGGACCGATCGACGGATGGGAAACATAAAATTTTACAAGTTTCTCGCGTGTGGCCCGATCGGATGATGAATTTCGAATATTTTCAAAGTTTCTCGCGTGTGGACCGATCGACGGATGGGAAACATAAAATTTTACAAGTTTCTCGCGTGTGGCCCGATCGGACGATGAATTTAGAATTTTTTCAAAGTTTTTCGCGTGTGGCCCGATCGACGGATGCGAAACATAAAATTTTACAAGTTTCTCGCGTGTGGCCCGATCGGACGATGAATTTCGAATTTTTTCAAAGTTTCTCGCGTGTGGCCCGATCGGACGATGAATTTCGAATATTTTCAAAGTTTCTCGCGTGTGGCCCGATCGGATGATGGGAAACATAAAATTTTACAAGTTTCTCGCGCGTGGCCCGATCGGACGATGAATTTCGAATTTTTTCAAAGTTTCTCGCGTGTGGCCCGATCGACGGATGGGAAACATAAAATTTTACAAGTTTCTCGCGTGTGGCCCGATCGGACGATGAATTTCGAATTTTTTCAAAGTTTTTCGCGTGTGGCCCGATCGACGGATGGGAAACATAAAATTTTACAAGTTTCTCGCGTGTGGCCCGATCGGACGATGAATTTCGAATTTTTTCAAAGTTTCTCGCGTGTGGCCCGATCGGACGATGAATTTCGAATATTTTCAAAGTTTTTCGCGTGTGGCCCGATCGGACGATGAATTTCGAATATTTTCAAAGTTTTTCGCGTGTGGCCCGATCGGATGATGGGAAACATAAAATTTTACAAGTTTCTCGCGCGTGGCCCGATCGGACGATGAATTTCGAATATTTTCAAAGTTTTTCGCGTGTGGCCCGATCGGATGATGGGAAACATAAAATTTTACAAGTTTCTCGCGCGTGGCCCGATCGGACGATGAATTTCGAATTTTTTCAAAGTTTCTCGCGTGTGGCCCGATCGGACGATGAATTTCGAATATTTTCAAAGTTTTTCGCGTGTGGCCCGATCGACGGATGGGAAACATAAAATTTTACAAGTTTCTCGCGTGTGGCCCGATCCGACGATGAATTTCGAATATTTTCAAAGTTTTTCGCGTGTGGCCCGATCGGATGATGGGAAACATAAAATTTTACAAGTTTCTCGCGTGTGGCCCGATCGGACGATGAATTTCGAATATTTTCAAAGTTTTTCGCGTGTGGCCCGATCGGATGATGGGAAACATAAAATTTTACAAGTTTCTCGCGTGTGGCCCGATCGGACGATGAATTTCGAATATTTTCAAAGTTTTTCGCGTGTGGCCCGATCGGATGATGGGAAACATAAAATTTTACAAGTTTCTCGCGTGTGGCCCGATCCGACGATGAATTTCGAATATTTTCAAAGTTTCTCGCGTGTGGCCCGATCGACGGATGGGAAACATAAAATTTTACAAGTTTCTCGCGTGTGGCCCGATCGGACGATCAATTTCGAATTTTTTCAAAGTTTCCCGCGTGTGGCCCGATCGGACGATGAATTTCGAATATTTTCAAAGTTTTTCGCGTGTGGCCCGATCGGATGATGGGAAACATAAAATTTTACAAGTTTCTCGCGTGTGGCCCGATCCGACGATGAATTTCGAATATTTTCAAAGTTTCTCGCGTGTGGGCCGATCGGACGATGGGAAACATAAAATTTTACAAGTTTCTCGCGCGTGGCCCGATCGGATGATGAATTTCGAATTTTTTCAAAGTTTTTCGCGTGTGGCCCGATCGGATGATGGGAAACATAAAATTTTACAAGTTTCTCGCGTGTGGCCCGATCCGACGATGAATTTCGAATATTTTCAAAGTTTCTCGCATGTGGCCCGATCCGACGATGAATTTCGAATATTTTCAAAGTTTCTCGCGTGTGGCCCGATCCGACGATGAATTTCGAATATTTTCAAAGTTTCTCGCGTGTGGCCCGATCGACGGATGGGAAACATAAAATTTTACAAGTTTCTCGCGTGTGGCCCGATCGGACGATCAATTTCGAATTTTTTCAAAGTTTCCCGCGTGTGGCCCGATCGGACGATGAATTTCGAATACTTTTAAAAGTTTCTCGCGTGTGGCCCGATCGACGGATGGGAAACATAAAATTTTACAACTTTCTCGCGTGTGGCCCGATCGGACGATGAATTTCGAATATTTTCAAAGTTTCTCGCGTGTGGCCCGATCGGACGATGAATTTCGAATATTTTCAAAGTTTCTCGCGCGTGGCCCGATCGGTCGAAGAATTTCGAATTTTTTCAAAGTTTTTCGCGTGTGGCCCGATCGACGGATGAGAAACATAAAATTTTACAAGTTTCTCGCGTATGGCCCGATCGGACGATCAATTTCGAATTTTTTCAAAGTTTCCCGCGTGTGGCCCGATCGGACGATGAATTTCGAATATTTTCAAAGTTTCTCGCGTGTGGACCGATCGACGGATGGGAAACATAAAATTTTACAAGTTTCTCGCGTGTGGCCCGATCGAACGATGAATTTCGAATATTTTCAAAGTTTTTCGCGTGTGGCCCGATCGACGGATGGGAAACATAAAATTTTACAAGTTTCTCGCGTGTGGCCCGATCGGACGATGAATTTCGAATTTGTTCAAAGTTTCTCGCGTGTGGCCCGATCGGACGATGAATTTCGAATATTTTCAAAGTTTCTCGCGTGTGGCCCGATCGGACGATGAATTTCGAATATTTTCAAAGTTTCTCGCGTGTGGACCGATCGACGGATGGGAAACATAAAATTTTACAAGTTTCTCGCGTGTGGCCCGATCGGACGATGAATTTCGAATTTTTTCAAAGTTTTTCGCGTGTGGACCGATCGACGGATGGGAAACATAAAATTTTACAAGTTTCTCGCGTGTGGCCCGATCGGATGATGAATTTCGAATATTTTCAAAGTTTCTCGCGTGTGGACCGATCGACGGATGGGAAACATAAAATTTTACAAGTTTCTCGCGTGTGGCCCGATCGGACGATGAATTTCGAATATTTTCAAAGTTTCTCGCGTGTGGCCCGATCGGACGATGAATTTCGAATATTTTCAAAGTTTCTCGCGTGTGGCCCGATCGGATGATGGGAAACATAAAATTTTACAAGTTTCTCGCGCGTGGCCCGATCGGACGATGAATTTCGAATTTTTTCAAAGTTTCTCGCGTGTGGCCCGATCGACGGATGGGAAACATAAAATTTTACAAGTTTCTCGCGTGTGGCCCGATCGGACGATGAATTTCGAATTTTTTCAAAGTTTTTCGCGTGTGGCCCGATCGACGGATGGGAAACATAAAATTTTACAAGTTTCTCGCGTGTGGCCCGATCGGACGATGAATTTCGAATTTTTTCAAAGTTTCTCGCGTGTGGCCCGATCGGACGATGAATTTCGAATATTTTCAAAGTTTTTCGCGTGTGGCCCGATCGGACGATGAATTTCGAATATTTTCAAAGTTTTTCGCGTGTGGCCCGATCGGATGATGGGAAACATAAAATTTTACAAGTTTCTCGCGCGTGGCCCGATCGGACGATGAATTTCGAATATTTTCAAAGTTTTTCGCGTGTGGCCCGATCGGATGATGGGAAACATAAAATTTTACAAGTTTCTCGCGCGTGGCCCGATCGGACGATGAATTTCGAATTTTTTCAAAGTTTCTCGCGTGTGGCCCGATCGGACGATGAATTTCGAATATTTTCAAAGTTTTTCGCGTGTGGCCCGATCGACGGATGGGAAACATAAAATTTTACAAGTTTCTCGCGTGTGGCCCGATCGGACGATGAATTTCGAATATTTTCAAAGTTTTTCGCGTGTGGCCCGATCGGATGATGGGAAACATAAAATTTTACAAGTTTCTCGCGTGTGGCCCGATCCGACGATGAATTTCGAATATTTTCAAAGTTTCTCGCGTGTGGCCCGATCGGACGATGGGAAACATAAAATTTTACAAGTTTCTCGCGCGTGGCCCGATCGGACGATGAATTTCGAATATTTTCAAAGTTTTTCGCGTGTGGCCCGATCGGATGATGGGAAACATAAAATTTTACAAGTTTCTCGCGTGTGGCCCGATCGGACGATGAATTTCGAATATTTTCAAAGTTTTTCGCGTGTGGCCCGATCGGATGATGGGAAACATAAAATTTTACAAGTTTCTCGCGTGTGGCCCGATCGGACGATGAATTTCGAATATTTTCAAAGTTTTTCGCGTGTGGCCCGATCGGATGATGGGAAACATAAAATTTTACAAGTTTCTCGCGTGTGGCCCGATCCGACGATGAATTTCGAATATTTTCAAAGTTTCTCGCGTGTGGCCCGATCGGACGATGAATTTCGAATTTTTTCAAAGTTTCTCGCGTGTGGCCCGATCGGACGATGAATTTCGAATATTTTCAAAGTTTTTCGCGTGTGGCCCGATCGGACGATGAATTTCGAATATTTTCAAAGTTTTTCGCGTGTGGCCCGATCGGATGATGGGAAACATAAAATTTTACAAGTTTCTCGCGCGTGGCCCGATCGGACGATGAATTTCGAATATTTTCAAAGTTTTTCGCGTGTGGCCCGATCGGACGATGAATTTCGAATTTTTTCAAAGTTTCTCGCGTGTGGCCCGATCGGACGATGAATTTCGAATATTTTCAAAGTTTTTCGCGTGTGGCCCGATCGACGGATGGGAAACATACAATTTTACAAGTTTCTCGCGTGTGGCCCGATCGGACGATGAATTTCGAATATTTTCAAAGTTTTTCGCGTGTGGCCCGATCGGATGATGGGAAACATAAAATTTTACAAGTTTCTCGCGTGTGGCCCGATCCGACGATGAATTTCGAATATTTTCAAAGTTTCTCGCGTGTGGCCCGATCGGACGATGGGAAACATAAAATTTTACAAGTTTCTCGCGCGTGGCCCGATCGGACGATGAATTTCGAATATTTTCAAAGTTTTTCGCGTGTGGCCCGATCGGATGATGGGAAACATAAAATTTTACAAGTTTCTCGCGTGTGGCCCGATCGGACGATGAATTTCGAATATTTTCAAAGTTTTTCGCGTGTGGCCCGATCGGATGATGGGAAACATAAAATTTTACAAGTTTCTCGCGTGTGGCCCGATCGGACGATGAATTTCGAATATTTTCAAAGTTTTTCGCGTGTGGCCCGATCGGATGATGGGAAACATAAAATTTTACAAGTTTCTCGCGTGTGGCCCGATCCGACGATGAATTTCGAATATTTTCAAAGTTTCTCGCGTGTGGCCCGATCGACGGATGGGAAACATAAAATTTTACAAGTTTCTCGCGTGTGGCCCGATCGGACGATCAATTTCGAATTTTTTCAAAGTTTCCCGCGTGTGGCCCGATCGGACGATGAATTTCGAATATTTTCAAAGTTTTTCGCGTGTGGCCCGATCGGATGATGGGAAACATAAAATTTTACAAGTTTCTCGCGTGTGGCCCGATCGGACGATGAATTTCGAATATTTTCAAAGTTTTTCGCGTGTGGCCCGATCGGATGATGGGAAACATAAAATTTTACAAGTTTCTCGCGTGTGGCCCGATCGGACGATGAATTTCGAATATTTTCAAAGTTTTTCGCGTGTGGCCCGATCGGATGATGGGAAACATAAAATTTTACAAGTTTCTCGCGTGTGGCCCGATCCGACGATGAATTTCGAATATTTTCAAAGTTTCTCGCGTGTGGCCCGATCGACGGATGGGAAACATAAAATTTTACAAGTTTCTCGCGTGTGGCCCGATCGGACGATGAATTTCGAATTTTTTCAAAGTTTCTCGCGTGTGGCCCGATCGGACGATGAATTTCGAATATTTTCAAAGTTTTTCGCGTGTGGCCCGATCGGACGATGAATTTCGAATATTTTCAAAGTTTCTCGCGTGTGGCCCGATCGGACGATGGGAAACATAAAATTTTACAAGTTTCTCGCGCGTGGCCCGATCGGACGATGAATTTCGAATATTTTCAAAGTTTTTCGCGTGTGGCCCGATCGGATGATGGGAAACATAAAATTTTACAAGTTTCTCGCGTGTGGCCCGATCGGACGATGAATTTCGAATATTTTCAAAGTTTTTCGCGTGTGGCCCGATCGGATGATGGGAAACATAAAATTTTACAAGTTTCTCGCGTGTGGCCCGATCGGACGATGAATTTCGAATATTTTCAAAGTTTTTCGCGTGTGGCCCGATCGGATGATGGGAAACATAAAATTTTACAAGTTTCTCGCGTGTGGCCCGATCCGACGATGAATTTCGAATATTTTCAAAGTTTCTCGCGTGTGGCCCGATCGGACGATGAATTTCGAATTTTTTCAAAGTTTCTCGCGTGTGGCCCGATCGGACGATGAATTTCGAATATTTTCAAAGTTTTTCGCGTGTGGCCCGATCGGACGATGAATTTCGAATATTTTCAAAGTTTTTCGCGTGTGGCCCGATCGGATGATGGGAAACATAAAATTTTACAAGTTTCTCGCGCGTGGCCCGATCGGACGATGAATTTCGAATATTTTCAAAGTTTTTCGCGTGTGGCCCGATCGGACGATGAATTTCGAATTTTTTCAAAGTTTCTCGCGTGTGGCCCGATCGGACGATGAATTTCGAATATTTTCAAAGTTTTTCGCGTGTGGCCCGATCGACGGATGGGAAACATAAAATTTTACAAGTTTCTCGCGTGTGGCCCGATCGGACGATGAATTTCGAATATTTTCAAAGTTTTTCGCGTGTGGCCCGATCGGATGATGGGAAACATAAAATTTTACAAGTTTCTCGCGTGTGGCCCGATCCGACGATGAATTTCGAATATTTTCAAAGTTTCTCGCGTGTGGCCCGATCGGACGATGGGAAACATAAAATTTTACAAGTTTCTCGCGCGTGGCCCGATCGGACGATGAATTTCGAATATTTTCAAAGTTTTTCGCGTGTGGCCCGATCGGATGATGGGAAACATAAAATTTTACAAGTTTCTCGCGTGTGGCCCGATCGGACGATGAATTTCGAATATTTTCAAAGTTTTTCGCGTGTGGCCCGATCGGATGATGGGAAACATAAAATTTTACAAGTTTCTCGCGTGTGGCCCGATCCGACGATGAATTTCGAATATTTTCAAAGTTTCTCGCGTGTGGCCCGATCCGACGATGAATTTCGAATATTTTCAAAGTTTCTCGCGTGTGGCCCGATCCGACGATGAATTTCGAATATTTTCAAAGTTTCTCGCGTGTGGCCCGATCGACGGATGGGAAACATAAAATTTTACAAGTTTCTCGCGTGTGGCCCGATCGGACGATCAATTTCGAATTTTTTCAAAGTTTCCCGCGTGTGGCCCGATCGGACGATGAATTTCGAATATTTTCAAAGTTTCTCGCGTGTGGCCCGATAGACGGATGGGAAACATAAAATTTTACAAGTTTCTCGCGTGTGGCCCGATCGGACGATGAATTTCGAATATTTTCAAAGTTTCTCGCGTGTGGCCCGATCGGACGATGAATTTCGAATATTTTCAAAGTTTCTCGCGCGTGGCCCGATCGGTCGAAGAATTTCGAATTTTTTCAAAGTTTTTCGCGTGTGGCCCGATGGACGGATGAGAAACATAAAATTTTACAAGTTTCTCGCGTATGGCCCGATCGGACGATCAATTTCGAATTTTTTCAAAGTTTCCCGCGTGTGGCCCGATCGGACGATGAATTTCGAATATTTTCAAAGTTTCTCGCGTGTGGACCGATCGACGGATGGGAAACATAAAATTTTACAAGTTTCTCGCGTGTGGCCCGATCGAACGATGAATTTCGAATATTTTCAAAGTTTTTCGCGTGTGGCCCGATCGACGGATGGGAAACATAAAATTTTACAAGTTTCTCGCGTGTGGCCCGATCGCACGATGAATTTCGAATATTTTCAAAGTTTTTCGCGTGTGGCCCGATCGGATGATGGGAAACATAAAATTTTACAAGTTTCTCGCGTGTGGCCCGATCCGACGATCAATTTCGAATATTTTCAAAGTTTCTCGCGTGTGGCCCGATCGGACGATGGGAAACATAAAATTTTACAAGTTTCTCGCGCGTGGCCCGATCGGACGATGAATTTCGAATTTTTTCAAAGTTTCTCGCGTGTGGCCCGATCGACTAATGGGAAACATAAAATTTTACAAGTTTCTCGCGTATGGCGTGTGGCCCGATCGACGGATGGGAAACATAAAATTTTACAAGTTTCTCGCGTGTGGCCCGATCGGACGATCAATTTCGAATTTTTTCAAAGTTTCCCGCGTGTGGCCCGATCGGACGATGAATTTCGAATATTTTCAAAGTTTCTCGCGTGTGGCCCGATCGACGGATGGGAAACATAAAATTTTACAAGTTTCTCGCGTGTGGCCCGATCGGACGATGAATTTCGAATATTTTCAAAGTTTCTCGCGTGTGGCCCGATCGGATGATGGGAAACATAAAATTTTACAAGTTTCTCGCGCGTGGCCCGATCGGACGATGAATTTCGAATTTTTTCAAAGTTTCTCGCGTGTGGCCCGATCGACGGATGGGAAACATAAAATTTTACAAGTTTCTCGCGTGTGGCCCGATCGGACGATGAATTTCGAATTTTTTCAAAGTTTTTCGCGTGTGGCCCGATCGACGGATGGGAAACATAAAATTTTACAAGTTTCTCGCGTGTGGCCCGATCGGACGATGAATTTCGAATTTTTTCAAAGTTTCTCGCGTGTGGCCCGATCGGACGATGAATTTCGAATATTTTCAAAGTTTTTTGCGTGTGGCCCGATCGGACGATGAATTTCGAATATTTTCAAAGTTTTTCGCGTGTGGCCCGATCGGATGATGGGAAACATAAAATTTTACAAGTTTCTCGCGCGTGGCCCGATCGGACGATGAATTTCGAATATTTTCAAAGTTTTTCGCGTGTGGCCCGATCGGATGATGGGAAACATAAAATTTTACAAGTTTCTCGCGCGTGGCCCGATCGGACGATGAATTTCGAATTTTTTCAAAGTTTCTCGCGTGTGGCCCGATCGGACGATGAATTTCGAATATTTTCAAAGTTTTTCGCGTGTGGCCCGATCGACGGATGGGAAACATAAAATTTTACAAGTTTCTCGCGTGTGGCCCGATCCGACGATGAATTTCGAATATTTTCAAAGTTTCTCGCGTGTGGCCCGATCCGACGATGAATTTCGAATATTTTCAAAGTTTCTCGCGTGTGGCCCGATCGACGGATGGGAAACATAAAATTTTACAAGTTTCTCGCGTGTGGTCCGATCGGACGTTCAATTTCGAATTTTTTCAAAGTTTCCCGCGTGTGGCCCGATCGGACGATGAATTTCGAATATTTTCAAAGTTTCTCGCGTGTGGCCCGATCGACGGATGGGAAACATAAAATTTTACAAGTTTCTCGCGTGTGGCCCGATCGGCCCATGGGAAACATAAAATTTTACAAGTTTCTCGCGTGTGGCCCGATCGGACGATGAATTTCGAATTTTTTCAAAGTTTTTCGCGTGTGGCCCGATCGACGGATGCGAAACATAAAATTTTACAAGTTTCTCGCGTGTGGCCCGATCGGACGATGAATTTCGAATTTTTTCAAAGTTTTTCGCGTGTGGCCCGATCGACGGATGCGAAACATAAAATTTTACAAGTTTCTCGCGTGTGGCCCGATCGGACGATGAATTTCGAATATTTTCAAAGTTTCTCGCGTGTGGCCCGATCGACGGATGGGAAACATAAAATTTTACAAGTTTCTCGCGTGTGGCCCGATCGGACGATGAATTTCGAATTTGTTCAAAGTTTCTCGCGTGTGGCCCGATCGGACGATGAATTTCGAATATTTTCAAAGTTTCTCGCGTGTGGCCCGATCGGACGATGAATTTCGAATATTTTCAAAGTTTCTCGCGTGTGGACCGATCGACGGATGGGAAACATAAAATTTTACAAGTTTCTCGCGTGTGGCCCGATCGGACGATGAATTTCGAATTTTTTCAAAGTTTTTCGCGTGTGGACCGATCGACGGATGGGAAACATAAAATTTTACAAGTTTCTCGCGTGTGGCCCGATCGGATGATGAATTTCGAATATTTTCAAAGTTTCTCGCGTGTGGACCGATCGACGGATGGGAAACATAAAATTTTACAAGTTTCTCGCGTGTGGCCCGATCGGACGATGAATTTAGAATTTTTTCAAAGTTTTTCGCGTGTGGCCCGATCGACGGATGCGAAACATAAAATTTTACAAGTTTCTCGCGTGTGGCCCGATCGGACGATGAATTTCGAATTTTTTCAAAGTTTCTCGCGTGTGGCCCGATCGGACGATGAATTTCGAATATTTTCAAAGTTTCTCGCGTGTGGCCCGATCGGATGATGGGAAACATAAAATTTTACAAGTTTCTCGCGCGTGGCCCGATCGGACGATGAATTTCGAATTTTTTCAAAGTTTCTCGCGTGTGGCCCGATCGACGGATGGGAAACATAAAATTTTACAAGTTTCTCGCGTGTGGCCCGATCGGACGATGAATTTCGAATTTTTTCAAAGTTTTTCGCGTGTGGCCCGATCGACGGATGGGAAACATAAAATTTTACAAGTTTCTCGCGTGTGGCCCGATCGGACGATGAATTTCGAATTTTTTCAAAGTTTCTCGCGTGTGGCCCGATCGGACGATGAATTTCGAATATTTTCAAAGTTTTTCGCGTGTGGCCCGATCGGACGATGAATTTCGAATATTTTCAAAGTTTTTCGCGTGTGGCCCGATCGGATGATGGGAAACATAAAATTTTACAAGTTTCTCGCGCGTGGCCCGATCGGACGATGAATTTCGAATATTTTCAAAGTTTTTCGCGTGTGGCCCGATCGGATGATGGGAAACATAAAATTTTACAAGTTTCTCGCGCGTGGCCCGATCGGACGATGAATTTCGAATTTTTTCAAAGTTTCTCGCGTGTGGCCCGATCGGACGATGAATTTCGAATATTTTCAAAGTTTTTCGCGTGTGGCCCGATCGACGGATGGGAAACATAAAATTTTACAAGTTTCTCGCGTGTGGCCCGATCGGACGATGAATTTCGAATATTTTCAAAGTTTTTCGCGTGTGGCCCGATCGGATGATGGGAAACATAAAATTTTACAAGTTTCTCGCGTGTGGCCCGATCCGACGATGAATTTCGAATATTTTCAAAGTTTCTCGCGTGTGGCCCGATCGGACGATGGGAAACATAAAATTTTACAAGTTTCTCGCGCGTGGCCCGATCGGACGATGAATTTCGAATATTTTCAAAGTTTTTCGCGTGTGGCCCGATCGGATGATGGGAAACATAAAATTTTACAAGTTTCTCGCGTGTGGCCCGATCGGACGATGAATTTCGAATATTTTCAAAGTTTTTCGCGTGTGGCCCGATCGGATGATGGGAAACATAAAATTTTACAAGTTTCTCGCGTGTGGCCCGATCGGACGATGAATTTCGAATATTTTCAAAGTTTTTCGCGTGTGGCCCGATCGGATGATGGGAAACATAAAATTTTACAAGTTTCTCGCGTGTGGCCCGATCCGACGATGAATTTCGAATATTTTCAAAGTTTCTCGCGTGTGGCCCGATCGGACGATCAATTTCGAATTTTTTCAAAGTTTCCCGCGTGTGGCCCGATCGGACGATGAATTTCGAATATTTTCAAAGTTTCTCGCGTGTGGCCCGATCGACGGATGGGAAACATAAAATTTTACAAGTTTCTCGCGTGTGGCCCGATCGGACGATGAATTTCGAATATTTTCAAAGTTTTTCGCGTGTGGCCCGATCGGATGATGGGAAACATAAAATTTTACAAGTTTCTCGCGTGTGGCCCGATCCGACGATGAATTTCGAATATTTTCAAAGTTTCTCGCGTGTGGGCCGATCGGACGATGGGAAACATAAAATTTTACAAGTTTCTCGCGCGTGGCCCGATCGGATGATGAATTTCGAATTTTTTCAAAGTTTTTCGCGTGTGGCCCGATCGGATGATGGGAAACATAAAATTTTACAAGTTTCTCGCGTGTGGCCCGATCCGACGATGAATTTCGAATATTTTCAAAGTTTCTCGCATGTGGCCCGATCCGACGATGAATTTCGAATATTTTCAAAGTTTCTCGCGTGTGGCCCGATCCGACGATGAATTTCGAATATTTTCAAAGTTTCTCGCGTGTGGCCCGATCGACGGATGGGAAACATAAAATTTTACAAGTTTCTCGCGTGTGGCCCGATCGGACGATCAATTTCGAATTTTTTCAAAGTTTCCCGCGTGTGGCCCGATCGGACGATGAATTTCGAATACTTTTAAAAGTTTCTCGCGTGTGGCCCGATCGACGGATGGGAAACATAAAATTTTACAACTTTCTCGCGTGTGGCCCGATCGGACGATGAATTTCGAATATTTTCAAAGTTTCTCGCGTGTGGCCCGATCGGACGATGAATTTCGAATATTTTCAAAGTTTCTCGCGCGTGGCCCGATCGGTCGAAGAATTTCGAATTTTTTCAAAGTTTTTCGCGTGTGGCCCGATCGACGGATGAGAAACATAAAATTTTACAAGTTTCTCGCGTATGGCCCGATCGGACGATCAATTTCGAATTTTTTCAAAGTTTCCCGCGTGTGGCCCGATCGGACGATGAATTTCGAATATTTTCAAAGTTTCTCGCGTGTGGACCGATCGACGGATGGGAAACATAAAATTTTACAAGTTTCTCGCGTGTGGCCCGATCGAACGATGAATTTCGAATATTTTCAAAGTTTTTCGCGTGTGGCCCGATCGACGGATGGGAAACATAAAATTTTACAAGTTTCTCGCGTGTGGCCCGATCGGACGATGAATTTCGAATTTGTTCAAAGTTTCTCGCGTGTGGCCCGATCGGACGATGAATTTCGAATATTTTCAAAGTTTCTCGCGTGTGGACCGATCGACGGATGGGAAACATAAAATTTTACAAGTTTCTCGCGTGTGGCCCGATCGGACGATGAATTTCGAATTTTTTCAAAGTTTTTCGCGTGTGGACCGATCGACGGATGGGAAACATAAAATTTTACAAGTTTCTCGCGTGTGGCCCGATCGGATGATGAATTTCGAATATTTTCAAAGTTTCTCGCGTGTGGACCGATCGACGGATGGGAAACATAAAATTTTACAAGTTTCTCGCGTGTGGCCCGATCGGACGATGAATTTCGAATTTTTTCAAAGTTTTTCGCGTGTGGCCCGATCGACGGATGCGAAACATAAAATTTTACAAGTTTCTCGCGTGTGGCCCGATCGGACGATGAATTTCGAATTTTTTCAAAGTTTCTCGCGTGTGGCCCGATCGGACGATGAATTTCGAATATTTTCAAAGTTTCTCGCGTGTGGCCCGATCGGACGATGAATTTCGAATATTTTCAAAGTTTCTCGCGTGTGGCCCGATCGGATGATGGGAAACATAAAATTTTACAAGTTTCTCGCGCGTGGCCCGATCGGACGATGAATTTCGAATTTTTTCAAAGTTTCTCGCGTGTGGCCCGATCGACGGATGGGAAACATAAAATTTTACAAGTTTCTCGCGTGTGGCCCGATCGGACGATGAATTTCGAATTTTTTCAAAGTTTTTCGCGTGTGGCCCGATCGACGGATGGGAAACATAAAATTTTACAAGTTTCTCGCGTGTGGCCCGATCGGACGATGAATTTCGAATTTTTTCAAAGTTTCTCGCGTGTGGCCCGATCGGACGATGAATTTCGAATATTTTCAAAGTTTTTCGCGTGTGGCCCGATCGGACGATGAATTTCGAATATTTTCAAAGTTTTTCGCGTGTGGCCCGATCGGATGATGGGAAACATAAAATTTTACAAGTTTCTCGCGCGTGGCCCGATCGGACGATGAATTTCGAATATTTTCAAAGTTTTTCGCGTGTGGCCCGATCGGATGATGGGAAACATAAAATTTTACAAGTTTCTCGCGCGTGGCCCGATCGGACGATGAATTTCGAATTTTTTCAAAGTTTCTCGCGTGTGGCCCGATCGGACGATGAATTTCGAATATTTTCAAAGTTTTTCGCGTGTGGCCCGATCGACGGATGGGAAACATAAAATTTTACAAGTTTCTCGCGTGTGGCCCGATCGGACGATGAATTTCGAATATTTTCAAAGTTTTTCGCGTGTGGCCCGATCGGATGATGGGAAACATAAAATTTTACAAGTTTCTCGCGTGTGGCCCGATCCGACGATGAATTTCGAATATTTTCAAAGTTTCTCGCGTGTGGCCCGATCGGACGATGGGAAACATAAAATTTTACAAGTTTCTCGCGCGTGGCCCGATCGGACGATGAATTTCGAATATTTTCAAAGTTTTTCGCGTGTGGCCCGATCGGATGATGGGAAACATAAAATTTTACAAGTTTCTCGCGTGTGGCCCGATCGGACGATGAATTTCGAATATTTTCAAAGTTTTTCGCGTGTGGCCCGATCGGATGATGGGAAACATAAAATTTTACAAGTTTCTCGCGTGTGGCCCGATCGGACGATGAATTTCGAATATTTTCAAAGTTTTTCGCGTGTGGCCCGATCGGATGATGGGAAACATAAAATTTTACAAGTTTCTCGCGTGTGGCCCGATCCGACGATGAATTTCGAATATTTTCAAAGTTTCTCGCGTGTGGCCCGATCGACGGATGGGAAACATAAAATTTTACAAGTTTCTCGCGTGTGGCCCGATCGGACGATCAATTTCGAATTTTTTCAAAGTTTCCCGCGTGTGGCCCGATCGGACGATGAATTTCGAATATTTTCAAAGTTTTTCGCGTGTGGCCCGATCGGATGATGGGAAACATAAAATTTTACAAGTTTCTCGCGTGTGGCCCGATCGGACGATGAATTTCGAATATTTTCAAAGTTTTTCGCGTGTGGCCCGATCGGATGATGGGAAACATAAAATTTTACAAGTTTCTCGCGTGTGGCCCGATCGGACGATGAATTTCGAATATTTTCAAAGTTTTTCGCGTGTGGCCCGATCGGATGATGGGAAACATAAAATTTTACAAGTTTCTCGCGTGTGGCCCGATCCGACGATGAATTTCGAATATTTTCAAAGTTTCTCGCGTGTGGCCCGATCGACGGATGGGAAACATAAAATTTTACAAGTTTCTCGCGTGTGGCCCGATCGGACGATGAATTTCGAATTTTTTCAAAGTTTCTCGCGTGTGGCCCGATCGGACGATGAATTTCGAATATTTTCAAAGTTTTTCGCGTGTGGCCCGATCGGACGATGAATTTCGAATATTTTCAAAGTTTCTCGCGTGTGGCCCGATCGGACGATGGGAAACATAAAATTTTACAAGTTTCTCGCGCGTGGCCCGATCGGACGATGAATTTCGAATATTTTCAAAGTTTTTCGCGTGTGGCCCGATCGGATGATGGGAAACATAAAATTTTACAAGTTTCTCGCGTGTGGCCCGATCGGACGATGAATTTCGAATATTTTCAAAGTTTTTCGCGTGTGGCCCGATCGGATGATGGGAAACATAAAATTTTACAAGTTTCTCGCGTGTGGCCCGATCGGACGATGAATTTCGAATATTTTCAAAGTTTTTCGCGTGTGGCCCGATCGGATGATGGGAAACATAAAATTTTACAAGTTTCTCGCGTGTGGCCCGATCCGACGATGAATTTCGAATATTTTCAAAGTTTCTCGCGTGTGGCCCGATCGGACGATGAATTTCGAATTTTTTCAAAGTTTCTCGCGTGTGGCCCGATCGGACGATGAATTTCGAATATTTTCAAAGTTTTTCGCGTGTGGCCCGATCGGACGATGAATTTCGAATATTTTCAAAGTTTTTCGCGTGTGGCCCGATCGGATGATGGGAAACATAAAATTTTACAAGTTTCTCGCGCGTGGCCCGATCGGACGATGAATTTCGAATATTTTCAAAGTTTTTCGCGTGTGGCCCGATCGGACGATGAATTTCGAATTTTTTCAAAGTTTCTCGCGTGTGGCCCGATCGGACGATGAATTTCGAATATTTTCAAAGTTTTTCGCGTGTGGCCCGATCGACGGATGGGAAACATAAAATTTTACAAGTTTCTCGCGTGTGGCCCGATCGGACGATGAATTTCGAATATTTTCAAAGTTTTTCGCGTGTGGCCCGATCGGATGATGGGAAACATAAAATTTTACAAGTTTCTCGCGTGTGGCCCGATCCGACGATGAATTTCGAATATTTTCAAAGTTTCTCGCGTGTGGCCCGATCGGACGATGGGAAACATAAAATTTTACAAGTTTCTCGCGCGTGGCCCGATCGGACGATGAATTTCGAATATTTTCAAAGTTTTTCGCGTGTGGCCCGATCGGATGATGGGAAACATAAAATTTTACAAGTTTCTCGCGTGTGGCCCGATCGGACGATGAATTTCGAATATTTTCAAAGTTTTTCGCGTGTGGCCCGATCGGATGATGGGAAACATAAAATTTTACAAGTTTCTCGCGTGTGGCCCGATCCGACGATGAATTTCGAATATTTTCAAAGTTTCTCGCGTGTGGCCCGATCCGACGATGAATTTCGAATATTTTCAAAGTTTCTCGCGTGTGGCCCGATCCGACGATGAATTTCGAATATTTTCAAAGTTTCTCGCGTGTGGCCCGATCGACGGATGGGAAACATAAAATTTTACAAGTTTCTCGCGTGTGGCCCGATCGGACGATCAATTTCGAATTTTTTCAAAGTTTCCCGCGTGTGGCCCGATCGGACGATGAATTTCGAATATTTTCAAAGTTTCTCGCGTGTGGCCCGATAGACGGATGGGAAACATAAAATTTTACAAGTTTCTCGCGTGTGGCCCGATCGGACGATGAATTTCGAATATTTTCAAAGTTTCTCGCGTGTGGCCCGATCGGACGATGAATTTCGAATATTTTCAAAGTTTCTCGCGCGTGGCCCGATCGGTCGAAGAATTTCGAATTTTTTCAAAGTTTTTCGCGTGTGGCCCGATGGACGGATGAGAAACATAAAATTTTACAAGTTTCTCGCGTATGGCCCGATCGGACGATCAATTTCGAATTTTTTCAAAGTTTCCCGCGTGTGGCCCGATCGGACGATGAATTTCGAATATTTTCAAAGTTTCTCGCGTGTGGACCGATCGACGGATGGGAAACATAAAATTTTACAAGTTTCTCGCGTGTGGCCCGATCGAACGATGAATTTCGAATATTTTCAAAGTTTTTCGCGTGTGGCCCGATCGACGGATGGGAAACATAAAATTTTACAAGTTTCTCGCGTGTGGCCCGATCGCACGATGAATTTCGAATATTTTCAAAGTTTTTCGCGTGTGGCCCGATCGGATGATGGGAAACATAAAATTTTACAAGTTTCTCGCGTGTGGCCCGATCCGACGATCAATTTCGAATATTTTCAAAGTTTCTCGCGTGTGGCCCGATCGGACGATGGGAAACATAAAATTTTACAAGTTTCTCGCGCGTGGCCCGATCGGACGATGAATTTCGAATTTTTTCAAAGTTTCTCGCGTGTGGCCCGATCGACTAATGGGAAACATAAAATTTTACAAGTTTCTCGCGTATGGCGTGTGGCCCGATCGACGGATGGGAAACATAAAATTTTACAAGTTTCTCGCGTGTGGCCCGATCGGACGATCAATTTCGAATTTTTTCAAAGTTTCCCGCGTGTGGCCCGATCGGACGATGAATTTCGAATATTTTCAAAGTTTCTCGCGTGTGGCCCGATCGACGGATGGGAAACATAAAATTTTACAAGTTTCTCGCGTGTGGCCCGATCGGACGATGAATTTCGAATATTTTCAAAGTTTCTCGCGTGTGGCCCGATCGGATGATGGGAAACATAAAATTTTACAAGTTTCTCGCGCGTGGCCCGATCGGACGATGAATTTCGAATTTTTTCAAAGTTTCTCGCGTGTGGCCCGATCGACGGATGGGAAACATAAAATTTTACAAGTTTCTCGCGTGTGGCCCGATCGGACGATGAATTTCGAATTTTTTCAAAGTTTTTCGCGTGTGGCCCGATCGACGGATGGGAAACATAAAATTTTACAAGTTTCTCGCGTGTGGCCCGATCGGACGATGAATTTCGAATTTTTTCAAAGTTTCTCGCGTGTGGCCCGATCGGACGATGAATTTCGAATATTTTCAAAGTTTTTCGCGTGTGGCCCGATCGACGGATGGGAAACATAAAATTTTACAAGTTTCTCGCGTGTGGCCCGATCGGACGATGAATTTCGAATATTTTCAAAGTTTTTCGCGTGTGGCCCGATCGGATGATGGGAAACATAAAATTTTACAAGTTTCTCGCGTGTGGCCCGATCCGACGATGAATTTCGAATATTTTCAAAGTTTCTCGCGTGTGGCCCGATCGGACGATGGGAAACATAAAATTTTACAAGTTTCTCGCGCGTGGCCCGATCGGACGATGAATTTCGAATATTTTCAAAGTTTTTCGCGTGTGGCCCGATCGGATGATGGGAAACATAAAATTTTACAAGTTTCTCGCGTGTGGCCCGATCCGACGATGAATTTCGAATATTTTCAAAGTTTCTCGCGTGTGGCCCGATCCGACGATGAATTTCGAATATTTTCAAAGTTTCTCGCGTGTGGCCCGATCCGACGATGAATTTCGAATATTTTCAAAGTTTCTCGCGTGTGGCCCGATCGACGGATGGGAAACATAAAATTTTACAAGTTTCTCGCGTGTGGCCCGATCGGACGATCAATTTCGAATTTTTTCAAAGTTTCCCGCGTGTGGCCCGATCGGACGATGAATTTCGAATATTTTCAAAGTTTCTCGCGTGTGGCCCGATAGACGGATGGGAAACATAAAATTTTACAAGTTTCTCGCGTGTGGCCCGATCGGACGATGAATTTCGAATATTTTCAAAGTTTCTCGCGTGTGGCCCGATCGGACGATGAATTTCGAATATTTTCAAAGTTTCTCGCGCGTGGCCCGATCGGTCGAAGAATTTCGAATTTTTTCAAAGTTTTTCGCGTGTGGCCCGATGGACGGATGAGAAACATAAAATTTTACAAGTTTCTCGCGTATGGCCCGATCGGACGATCAATTTCGAATTTTTTCAAAGTTTCCCGCGTGTGGCCCGATCGGACGATGAATTTCGAATATTTTCAAAGTTTCTCGCGTGTGGACCGATCGACGGATGGGAAACATAAAATTTTACAAGTTTCTCGCGTGTGGCCCGATCGAACGATGAATTTCGAATATTTTCAAAGTTTTTCGCGTGTGGCCCGATCGACGGATGGGAAACATAAAATTTTACAAGTTTCTCGCGTGTGGCCCGATCGCACGATGAATTTCGAATATTTTCAAAGTTTTTCGCGTGTGGCCCGATCGGATGATGGGAAACATAAAATTTTACAAGTTTCTCGCGTGTGGCCCGATCCGACGATCAATTTCGAATATTTTCAAAGTTTCTCGCGTGTGGCCCGATCGGACGATGGGAAACATAAAATTTTACAAGTTTCTCGCGCGTGGCCCGATCGGACGATGAATTTCGAATTTTTTCAAAGTTTCTCGCGTGTGGCCCGATCGACTAATGGGAAACATAAAATTTTACAAGTTTCTCGCGTATGGCGTGTGGCCCGATCGACGGATGGGAAACATAAAATTTTACAAGTTTCTCGCGTGTGGCCCGATCGGACGATCAATTTCGAATTTTTTCAAAGTTTCCCGCGTGTGGCCCGATCGGACGATGAATTTCGAATATTTTCAAAGTTTCTCGCGTGTGGCCCGATCGACGGATGGGAAACATAAAATTTTACAAGTTTCTCGCGTGTGGCCCGATCGGACGATGAATTTCGAATATTTTCAAAGTTTCTCGCGTGTGGCCCGATCGGATGATGGGAAACATAAAATTTTACAAGTTTCTCGCGCGTGGCCCGATCGGACGATGAATTTCGAATTTTTTCAAAGTTTCTCGCGTGTGGCCCGATCGACGGATGGGAAACATAAAATTTTACAAGTTTCTCGCGTGTGGCCCGATCGGACGATGAATTTCGAATTTTTTCAAAGTTTTTCGCGTGTGGCCCGATCGACGGATGGGAAACATAAAATTTTACAAGTTTCTCGCGTGTGGCCCGATCGGACGATGAATTTCGAATTTTTTCAAAGTTTCTCGCGTGTGGCCCGATCGGACGATGAATTTCGAATATTTTCAAAGTTTTTTGCGTGTGGCCCGATCGGACGATGAATTTCGAATATTTTCAAAGTTTTTCGCGTGTGGCCCGATCGGATGATGGGAAACATAAAATTTTACAAGTTTCTCGCGCGTGGCCCGATCGGACGATGAATTTCGAATATTTTCAAAGTTTTTCGCGTGTGGCCCGATCGGATGATGGGAAACATAAAATTTTACAAGTTTCTCGCGCGTGGCCCGATCGGACGATGAATTTCGAATTTTTTCAAAGTTTCTCGCGTGTGGCCCGATCGGACGATGAATTTCGAATATTTTCAAAGTTTTTCGCGTGTGGCCCGATCGACGGATGGGAAACATAAAATTTTACAAGTTTCTCGCGTGTGGCCCGATCCGACGATGAATTTCGAATATTTTCAAAGTTTCTCGCGTGTGGCCCGATCCGACGATGAATTTCGAATATTTTCAAAGTTTCTCGCGTGTGGCCCGATCGACGGATGGGAAACATAAAATTTTACAAGTTTCTCGCGTGTGGTCCGATCGGACGTTCAATTTCGAATTTTTTCAAAGTTTCCCGCGTGTGGCCCGATCGGACGATGAATTTCGAATATTTTCAAAGTTTCTCGCGTGTGGCCCGATCGACGGATGGGAAACATAAAATTTTACAAGTTTCTCGCGTGTGGCCCGATCGGCCCATGGGAAACATAAAATTTTACAAGTTTCTCGCGTGTGGCCCGATCGGACGATGAATTTCGAATTTTTTCAAAGTTTTTCGCGTGTGGCCCGATCGACGGATGCGAAACATAAAATTTTACAAGTTTCTCGCGTGTGGCCCGATCGGACGATGAATTTCGAATTTTTTCAAAGTTTTTCGCGTGTGGCCCGATCGACGGATGCGAAACATAAAATTTTACAAGTTTCTCGCGTGTGGCCCGATCGGACGATGAATTTCGAATATTTTCAAAGTTTCTCGCGTGTGGCCCGATCGACGGATGGGAAACATAAAATTTTACAAGTTTCTCGCGTGTGGCCCGATCGGACGATGAATTTCGAATTTGTTCAAAGTTTCTCGCGTGTGGCCCGATCGGACGATGAATTTCGAATATTTTCAAAGTTTCTCGCGTGTGGCCCGATCGGACGATGAATTTCGAATATTTTCAAAGTTTCTCGCGTGTGGACCGATCGACGGATGGGAAACATAAAATTTTACAAGTTTCTCGCGTGTGGCCCGATCGGACGATGAATTTCGAATTTTTTCAAAGTTTTTCGCGTGTGGACCGATCGACGGATGGGAAACATAAAATTTTACAAGTTTCTCGCGTGTGGCCCGATCGGATGATGAATTTCGAATATTTTCAAAGTTTCTCGCGTGTGGACCGATCGACGGATGGGAAACATAAAATTTTACAAGTTTCTCGCGTGTGGCCCGATCGGACGATGAATTTAGAATTTTTTCAAAGTTTTTCGCGTGTGGCCCGATCGACGGATGCGAAACATAAAATTTTACAAGTTTCTCGCGTGTGGCCCGATCGGACGATGAATTTCGAATTTTTTCAAAGTTTCTCGCGTGTGGCCCGATCGGACGATGAATTTCGAATATTTTCAAAGTTTCTCGCGTGTGGCCCGATCGGATGATGGGAAACATAAAATTTTACAAGTTTCTCGCGCGTGGCCCGATCGGACGATGAATTTCGAATTTTTTCAAAGTTTCTCGCGTGTGGCCCGATCGACGGATGGGAAACATAAAATTTTACAAGTTTCTCGCGTGTGGCCCGATCGGACGATGAATTTCGAATTTTTTCAAAGTTTTTCGCGTGTGGCCCGATCGACGGATGGGAAACATAAAATTTTACAAGTTTCTCGCGTGTGGCCCGATCGGACGATGAATTTCGAATTTTTTCAAAGTTTCTCGCGTGTGGCCCGATCGGACGATGAATTTCGAATATTTTCAAAGTTTTTCGCGTGTGGCCCGATCGGACGATGAATTTCGAATATTTTCAAAGTTTTTCGCGTGTGGCCCGATCGGATGATGGGAAACATAAAATTTTACAAGTTTCTCGCGCGTGGCCCGATCGGACGATGAATTTCGAATATTTTCAAAGTTTTTCGCGTGTGGCCCGATCGGATGATGGGAAACATAAAATTTTACAAGTTTCTCGCGCGTGGCCCGATCGGACGATGAATTTCGAATTTTTTCAAAGTTTCTCGCGTGTGGCCCGATCGGACGATGAATTTCGAATATTTTCAAAGTTTTTCGCGTGTGGCCCGATCGACGGATGGGAAACATAAAATTTTACAAGTTTCTCGCGTGTGGCCCGATCGGACGATGAATTTCGAATATTTTCAAAGTTTTTCGCGTGTGGCCCGATCGGATGATGGGAAACATAAAATTTTACAAGTTTCTCGCGTGTGGCCCGATCCGACGATGAATTTCGAATATTTTCAAAGTTTCTCGCGTGTGGCCCGATCGGACGATGGGAAACATAAAATTTTACAAGTTTCTCGCGCGTGGCCCGATCGGACGATGAATTTCGAATATTTTCAAAGTTTTTCGCGTGTGGCCCGATCGGATGATGGGAAACATAAAATTTTACAAGTTTCTCGCGTGTGGCCCGATCGGACGATGAATTTCGAATATTTTCAAAGTTTTTCGCGTGTGGCCCGATCGGATGATGGGAAACATAAAATTTTACAAGTTTCTCGCGTGTGGCCCGATCGGACGATGAATTTCGAATATTTTCAAAGTTTTTCGCGTGTGGCCCGATCGGATGATGGGAAACATAAAATTTTACAAGTTTCTCGCGTGTGGCCCGATCCGACGATGAATTTCGAATATTTTCAAAGTTTCTCGCGTGTGGCACGATCGGACGATGAATTTCGAATTTTTTCAAAGTTTCTCGCGTGTGGCCCGATCGGACGATGAATTTCGAATATTTTCAAAGTTTTTCGCGTGTGGCCCGATCGGACGATGAATTTCGAATATTTTCAAAGTTTTTCGCGTGTGGCCCGATCGGATGATGGGAAACATAAAATTTTACAAGTTTCTCGCGCGTGGCCCGATCGGACGATGAATTTCGAATATTTTCAAAGTTTTTCGCGTGTGGCCCGATCGGACGATGAATTTCGAATTTTTTCAAAGTTTCTCGCGTGTGGCCCGATCGGACGATGAATTTCGAATATTTTCAAAGTTTTTCGCGTGTGGCCCGATCGACGGATGGGAAACATAAAATTTTACAAGTTTCTCGCGTGTGGCCCGATCGGACGATGAATTTCGAATATTTTCAAAGTTTTTCGCGTGTGGCCCGATCGGATGATGGGAAACATAAAATTTTACAAGTTTCTCGCGTGTGGCCCGATCCGACGATGAATTTCGAATATTTTCAAAGTTTCTCGCGTGTGGCCCGATCGGACGATGGGAAACATAAAATTTTACAAGTTTCTCGCGCGTGGCCCGATCGGACGATGAATTTCGAATATTTTCAAAGTTTTTCGCGTGTGGCCCGATCGGATGATGGGAAACATAAAATTTTACAAGTTTCTCGCGTGTGGCCCGATCGGACGATGAATTTCGAATATTTTCAAAGTTTTTCGCGTGTGGCCCGATCGGATGATGGGAAACATAAAATTTTACAAGTTTCTCGCGTGTGGCCCGATCGGACGATGAATTTCGAATATTTTCAAAGTTTTTCGCGTGTGGCCCGATCGGATGATGGGAAACATAAAATTTTACAAGTTTCTCGCGTGTGGCCCGATCCGACGATGAATTTCGAATATTTTCAAAGTTTCTCGCGTGTGGCCCGATCGACGGATGGGAAACATAAAATTTTACAAGTTTCTCGCGTGTGGCCCGATCGGACGATCAATTTCGAATTTTTTCAAAGTTTCCCGCGTGTGGCCCGATCGGACGATGAATTTCGAATATTTTCAAAGTTTTTCGCGTGTGGCCCGATCGGATGATGGGAAACATAAAATTTTACAAGTTTCTCGCGTGTGGCCCGATCGGACGATGAATTTCGAATATTTTCAAAGTTTTTCGCGTGTGGCCCGATCGGATGATGGGAAACATAAAATTTTACAAGTTTCTCGCGTGTGGCCCGATCGGACGATGAATTTCGAATATTTTCAAAGTTTTTCGCGTGTGGCCCGATCGGATGATGGGAAACATAAAATTTTACAAGTTTCTCGCGTGTGGCCCGATCCGACGATGAATTTCGAATATTTTCAAAGTTTCTCGCGTGTGGCCCGATCGACGGATGGGAAACATAAAATTTTACAAGTTTCTCGCGTGTGGCCCGATCGGACGATGAATTTCGAATTTTTTCAAAGTTTCTCGCGTGTGGCCCGATCGGACGATGAATTTCGAATATTTTCAAAGTTTTTCGCGTGTGGCCCGATCGGACGATGAATTTCGAATATTTTCAAAGTTTCTCGCGTGTGGCCCGATCGGACGATGGGAAACATAAAATTTTACAAGTTTCTCGCGCGTGGCCCGATCGGACGATGAATTTCGAATATTTTCAAAGTTTTTCGCGTGTGGCCCGATCGGATGATGGGAAACATAAAATTTTACAAGTTTCTCGCGTGTGGCCCGATCGGACGATGAATTTCGAATATTTTCAAAGTTTTTCGCGTGTGGCCCGATCGGATGATGGGAAACATAAAATTTTACAAGTTTCTCGCGTGTGGCCCGATCGGACGATGAATTTCGAATATTTTCAAAGTTTTTCGCGTGTGGCCCGATCGGATGATGGGAAACATAAAATTTTACAAGTTTCTCGCGTGTGGCCCGATCCGACGATGAATTTCGAATATTTTCAAAGTTTCTCGCGTGTGGCCCGATCGGACGATGAATTTCGAATTTTTTCAAAGTTTCTCGCGTGTGGCCCGATCGGACGATGAATTTCGAATTTTTTCAAAGTTTCTCGCGTGTGGCCCGATCGGACGATGAATTTCGAATATTTTCAAAGTTTTTCGCGTGTGGCCCGATCGACGGATGGGAAACATAAAATTTTACAAGTTTCTCGCGTGTGGCCCGATCGGACGATGAATTTCGAATATTTTCAAAGTTTTTCGCGTGTGGCCCGATCGGACGATGAATTTCGAATATTTTCAAAGTTTTTCGCGTGTGGCCCGATCGGATGATGGGAAACATAAAATTTTACAAGTTTCTCGCGTGTGGCCCGATCGGACGATGAATTTCGAATATTTTCAAAGTTTTTCGCGTGTGGCCCGATCGGATGATGGGAAACATAAAATTTTACAAGTTTCTCGCGTGTGGCCCGATCGGACGATGAATTTCGAATATTTTCAAAGTTTTTCGCGTGTGGCCCGATCGGATGATGGGAAACATAAAATTTTACAAGTTTCTCGCGTGTGGCCCGATCCGACGATGAATTTCGAATATTTTCAAAGTTTCTCGCGTGTGGCCCGATCGACGGATGGGAAACATAAAATTTTACAAGTTTCTCGCGTGTGGCCCGATCGGACGATCAATTTCGAATTTTTTCAAAGTTTCCCGCGTGTGGCCCGATCGGACGATGAATTTCGAATATTTTCAAAGTTTCTCGCGTGTGGCCCGATCGACGGATGGGAAACATAAAATTTTACAAGTTTCTCGCGTGTGGCCCGATCGGACGATGAATTTCGAATATTTTCAAAGTTTTTCGCGTGTGGCCCGATCGGATGATGGGAAACATAAAATTTTACAAGTTTCTCGCGTGTGGCCCGATCCGACGATGAATTTCGAATATTTTCAAAGTTTCTCGCGTGTGGGCCGATCGGACGATGGGAAACATAAAATTTTACAAGTTTCTCGCGCGTGGCCCGATCGGATGATGAATTTCGAATTTTTTCAAAGTTTTTCGCGTGTGGCCCGATCGGATGATGGGAAACATAAAATTTTACAAGTTTCTCGCGTGTGGCCCGATCCGACGATGAATTTCGAATATTTTCAAAGTTTCTCGCGTGTGGCCCGATCCGACGATGAATTTCGAATATTTTCAAAGTTTCTCGCGTGTGGCCCGATCCGACGATGAATTTCGAATATTTTCAAAGTTTTTCGCGTGTGGCCCGATCGGATGATGGGAAACATAAAATTTTACAAGTTTCTCGCGTGTGGCCCGATCCGACGATGAATTTCGAATATTTTCAAAGTTTCTCGCGTGTGGCCCGATCGACGGATGGGAAACATAAAATTTTACAAGTTTCTCGCGTGTGGCCCGATCGGACGATCAATTTCGAATTTTTTCAAAGTTTCCCGCGTGTGGCCCGATCGGACGATGAATTTCGAATATTTTCAAAGTTTCTCGCGTGTGGCCCGATCGACGGATGGGAAACATAAAATTTTACAAGTTTCTCGCGTGTGGCCCGATCGGACGATGAATTTCGAATATTTTCAAAGTTTTTCGCGTGTGGCCCGATCGGATGATGGGAAACATAAAATTTTACAAGTTTCTCGCGTGTGGCCCGATCCGACGATGAATTTCGAATATTTTCAAAGTTTCTCGCGTGTGGGCCGATCGGACGATGGGAAACATAAAATTTTACAAGTTTCTCGCGCGTGGCCCGATCGGATGATGAATTTCGAATTTTTTCAAAGTTTTTCGCGTGTGGCCCGATCGGATGATGGGAAACATAAAATTTTACAAGTTTCTCGCGTGTGGCCCGATCCGACGATGAATTTCGAATATTTTCAAAGTTTCTCGCGTGTGGCCCGATCCGACGATGAATTTCGAATATTTTCAAAGTTTCTCGCGTGTGGCCCGATCCGACGATGAATTTCGAATATTTTCAAAGTTTCTCGCGTGTGGCCCGATCGACGGATGGGAAACATAAAATTTTACAAGTTTCTCGCGTGTGGCCCGATCGGACGATCAATTTCGAATTTTTTCAAAGTTTCCCGCGTGTGGCCCGATCGGACGATGAATTTCGAATATTTTCAAAGTTTCTCGCGTGTGGCCCGATCGACGGATGGGAAACATAAAATTTTACAAGTTTCTCGCGTGTGGCCCGATCGGACGATGAATTTCGAATATTTTCAAAGTTTCTCGCGTGTGGCCCGATCGGACGATGAATTTCGAATATTTTCAAAGTTTCTCGCGCGTGGCCCGATCGGTCGAAGAATTTCGAATTTTTTCAAAGTTTTTCGCGTGTGGCCCGATGGACGGATGAGAAACATAAAATTTTACAAGTTTCTCGCGTATGGCCCGATCGGACGATCAATTTCGAATTTTTTCAAAGTTTCCCGCGTGTGGCCCGATCGGACGATGAAATTCGAATATTTTCAAAGTTTCTCGCGTGTGGACCGATCGACGGATGGGAAACATAAAATTTTACAAGTTTCTCGCGTGTGGCCCGATCGAACGATGAATTTCGAATATTTTCAAAGTTTTTCGCGTGTGGCCCGATCGACGGATGGGAAACATAAAATTTTACAAGTTTCTCGCGTGTGGCCCGATCGCACGATGAATTTCGAATATTTTCAAAGTTTTTCGCGTGTGGCCCGATCGGATGATGGGAAACATAAAATTTTACAAGTTTCTCGCGTGTGGCCCGATCCGACGATCAATTTCGAATATTTTCAAAGTTTCTCGCGTGTGGCCCGATCGGACGATGGGAAACATAAAATTTTACAAGTTTCTCGCGCGTGGCCCGATCGGACGATGAATTTCGAATTTTTTCAAAGTTTCTCGCGTGTGGCCCGATCGACTAATGGGAAACATAAAATTTTACAAGTTTCTCGCGTATGGCGTGTGGCCCGATCGACGGATGGGAAACATAAAATTTTACAAGTTTCTCGCGTGTGGCCCGATCGGACGATCAATTTCGAATTTTTTCAAAGTTTCCCGCGTGTGGCCCGATCGGACGATGAATTTCGAATATTTTCAAAGTTTCTCGCGTGTGGCCCGATCGACGGATGGGAAACATAAAATTTTACAAGTTTCTCGCGTGTGGCCCGATCGGACGATGAATTTCGAATATTTTCAAAGTTTCTCGCGTGTGGCCCGATCGGATGATGGGAAACATAAAATTTTACAAGTTTCTCGCGCGTGGCCCGATCGGACGATGAATTTCGAATTTTTTCAAAGTTTCTCGCGTGTGGCCCGATCGACGGATGGGAAACATAAAATTTTACAAGTTTCTCGCGTGTGGCCCGATCGGACGATGAATTTCGAATTTGTTCAAAGTTTCTCGCGTGTGGCCCGATCGGACGATGAATTTCGAATATTTTCAAAGTTTCTCGCGTGTGGCCCGATCGGACGATGAATTTCGAATATTTTCAAAGTTTCTCGCGTGTGGACCGATCGACGGATGGGAAACATAAAATTTTACAAGTTTCTCGCGTGTGGCCCGATCGGACGATGAATTTCGAATTTTTTCAAAGTTTTTCGCGTGTGGACCGATCGACGGATGGGAAACATAAAATTTTACAAGTTTCTCGCGTGTGGCCCGATCGGACGATGAATTTCGAATATTTTCAAAGTTTTTCGCGTGTGGCCCGATCGGATGATGGGAAACATAAAATTTTACAAGTTTCTCGCGTGTGGCCCGATCCGACGATGAATTTCGAATTTTTTCAAAGTTTCTCGCGTGTGGCCCGATCGACTAATGGGAAACATAAAATTTTACAAGTTTCTCGCGTATGGCGTGTGGCCCGATCGACGGATGCGAAACATAAAATTTTACAAGTTTCTCGCGTGTGGCCCGATCGGACGATGAATTTCGAATTTTTTCAAAGTTTTTCGCGTGTGGCCCGATCGACGGATGCGAAACATAAAATTTTACAAGTTTCTCGCGTGTGGCCCGATCGGACGATGAATTTCGAATATTTTCAAAGTTTCTCGCGTGTGGCCCGATCGACGGATGGGAAACATAAAATTTTACAAGTTTCTCGCGTGTGGCCCGATCGGACGATGAATTTCGAATTTGTTCAAAGTTTCTCGCGTGTGGCCCGATCGGACGATGAATTTCGAATATTTTCAAAGTTTCTCGCGTGTGGCCCGATCGGACGATGAATTTCGAATATTTTCAAAGTTTCTCGCGTGTGGACCGATCGACGGATGGGAAACATAAAATTTTACAAGTTTCTCGCGTGTGGCCCGATCGGACGATGAATTTCGAATTTTTTCAAAGTTTTTCGCGTGTGGACCGATCGACGGATGGGAAACATAAAATTTTACAAGTTTCTCGCGTGTGGCCCGATCGGATGATGAATTTCGAATATTTTCAAAGTTTCTCGCGTGTGGACCGATCGACGGATGGGAAACATAAAATTTTACAAGTTTCTCGCGTGTGGCCCGATCGGACGATGAATTTAGAATTTTTTCAAAGTTTTTCGCGTGTGGCCCGATCGACGGATGCGAAACATAAAATTTTACAAGTTTCTCGCGTGTGGCCCGATCGGACGATGAATTTCGAATTTTTTCAAAGTTTCTCGCGTGTGGCCCGATCGGACGATGAATTTCGAATATTTTCAAAGTTTCTCGCGTGTGGCCCGATCGGATGATGGGAAACATAAAATTTTACAAGTTTCTCGCGCGTGGCCCGATCGGACGATGAATTTCGAATTTTTTCAAAGTTTCTCGCGTGTGGCCCGATCGACGGATGGGAAACATAAAATTTTACAAGTTTCTCGCGTGTGGCCCGATCGGACGATGAATTTCGAATTTTTTCAAAGTTTTTCGCGTGTGGCCCGATCGACGGATGGGAAACATAAAATTTTACAAGTTTCTCGCGTGTGGCCCGATCGGACGATGAATTTCGAATTTTTTCAAAGTTTCTCGCGTGTGGCCCGATCGGACGATGAATTTCGAATATTTTCAAAGTTTTTCGCGTGTGGCCCGATCGGACGATGAATTTCGAATATTTTCAAAGTTTTTCGCGTGTGGCCCGATCGGATGATGGGAAACATAAAATTTTACAAGTTTCTCGCGCGTGGCCCGATCGGACGATGAATTTCGAATATTTTCAAAGTTTTTCGCGTGTGGCCCGATCGGATGATGGGAAACATAAAATTTTACAAGTTTCTCGCGCGTGGCCCGATCGGACGATGAATTTCGAATTTTTTCAAAGTTTCTCGCGTGTGGCCCGATCGGACGATGAATTTCGAATATTTTCAAAGTTTTTCGCGTGTGGCCCGATCGGATGATGGGAAACATAAAATTTTACAAGTTTCTCGCGTGTGGCCCGATCGGACGATGAATTTCGAATATTTTCAAAGTTTTTCGCGTGTGGCCCGATCGGATGATGGGAAACATAAAATTTTACAAGTTTCTCGCGTGTGGCCCGATCCGACGATGAATTTCGAATATTTTCAAAGTTTCTCGCGTGTGGCCCGATCGACGGATGGGAAACATAAAATTTTACAAGTTTCTCGCGTGTGGCCCGATCGGACGATCAATTTCGAATTTTTTCAAAGTTTCCCGCGTGTGGCCCGATCGGACGATGAATTTCGAATATTTTCAAAGTTTCTCGCGTGTGGCCCGATCGACGGATGGGAAACATAAAATTTTACAAGTTTCTCGCGTGTGGCCCGATCGGACGATGAATTTCGAATATTTTCAAAGTTTTTCGCGTGTGGCCCGATCGGATGATGGGAAACATAAAATTTTACAAGTTTCTCGCGTGTGGCCCGATCCGACGATGAATTTCGAATATTTTCAAAGTTTCTCGCATGTGGGCCGATCGGACGATGGGAAACATAAAATTTTACAAGTTTCTCGCGCGTGGCCCGATCGGATGATGAATTTCGAATTTTTTCAAAGTTTTTCGCGTGTGGCCCGATCGGATGATGGGAAACATAAAATTTTACAAGTTTCTCGCGTGTGGCCCGATCCGACGATGAATTTCGAATATTTTCAAAGTTTCTCGCGTGTGGCCCGATCCGACGATGAATTTCGAATATTTTCAAAGTTTCTCGCGTGTGGCCCGATCGGACGATGAATTTCGAATATTTTCAAAGTTTCTCGCGTGTGGCCCGATCGGATGATGGGAAACATAAAATTTTACAAGTTTCTCGCGCGTGGCCCGATCGGACGATGAATTTCGAATTTTTTCAAAGTTTCTCGCGTGTGGCCCGATCGACGGATGGGAAACATAAAATTTTACAAGTTTCTCGCGTGTGGCCCGATCGGACGATGAATTTCGAATATTTTCAAAGTTTTTCGCGTGTGGCCCGATCGGATGATGGGAAACATAAAATTTTACAAGTTTCTCGCGTGTGGCCCGATCGGACGATGAATTTCGAATATTTTCAAAGTTTTTCGCGTGTGGCCCGATCGGATGATGGGAAACATAAAATTTTACAAGTTTCTCGCGTGTGGCCCGATCCGACGATGAATTTCGAATATTTTCAAAGTTTCTCGCGTGTGGCCCGATCGACGGATGGGAAACATAAAATTTTACAAGTTTCTCGCGTGTGGCCCGATCGGACGATCAATTTCGAATTTTTTCAAAGTTTCCCGCGTGTGGCCCGATCGGACGATGAATTTCGAATATTTTCAAAGTTTCTCGCGTGTGGCCCGATCGACGGATGGGAAACATAAAATTTTACAAGTTTCTCGCGTGTGGCCCGATCGGACGATGAATTTCGAATATTTTCAAAGTTTTTCGCGTGTGGCCCGATCGGATGATGGGAAACATAAAATTTTACAAGTTTCTCGCGTGTGGCCCGATCGGACGATGAATTTCGAATATTTTCAAAGTTTTTCGCGTGTGGCCCGATCGGATGATGGGAAACATAAAATTTTACAAGTTTCTCGCGTGTGGCCCGATCGGACGATGAATTTCGAATATTTTCAAAGTTTTTCGCGTGTGGCCCGATCGGATGATGGGAAACATAAAATTTTACAAGTTTCTCGCGTGTGGCCCGATCCGACGATGAATTTCGAATATTTTCAAAGTTTCTCGCGTGTGGCCCGATCGACGGATGGGAAACATAAAATTTTACAAGTTTCTCGCGTGTGGCCCGATCGGACGATGAATTTCGAATTTTTTCAAAGTTTCTCGCGTGTGGCCCGATCGGACGATGAATTTCGAATATTTTCAAAGTTTTTCGCGTGTGGCCCGATCGGACGATGAATTTCGAATATTTTCAAAGTTTCTCGCGTGTGGCCCGATCGGACGATGGGAAACATAAAATTTTACAAGTTTCTCGCGCGTGGCCCGATCGGACGATGAATTTCGAATATTTTCAAAGTTTTTCGCGTGTGGCCCGATCGGATGATGGGAAACATAAAATTTTACAAGTTTCTCGCGTGTGGCCCGATCGGACGATGAATTTCGAATATTTTCAAAGTTTTTCGCGTGTGGCCCGATCGGATGATGGGAAACATAAAATTTTACAAGTTTCTCGCGTGTGGCCCGATCGGACGATGAATTTCGAATATTTTCAAAGTTTTTCGCGTGTGGCCCGATCGGATGATGGGAAACATAAAATTTTACAAGTTTCTCGCGTGTGGCCCGATCCGACGATGAATTTCGAATATTTTCAAAGTTTCTCGCGTGTGGCCCGATCGGACGATGAATTTCGAATTTTTTCAAAGTTTCTCGCGTGTGGCCCGATCGGACGATGAATTTCGAATTTTTTCAAAGTTTCTCGCGTGTGGCCCGATCGGACGATGAATTTCGAATATTTTCAAAGTTTTTCGCGTGTGGCCCGATCGACGGATGGGAAACATAAAATTTTACAAGTTTCTCGCGTGTGGCCCGATCGGACGATGAATTTCGAATATTTTCAAAGTTTTTCGCGTGTGGCCCGATCGGACGATGAATTTCGAATATTTTCAAAGTTTTTCGCGTGTGGCCCGATCGGATGATGGGAAACATAAAATTTTACAAGTTTCTCGCGTGTGGCCCGATCGGACGATGAATTTCGAATATTTTCAAAGTTTTTCGCGTGTGGCCCGATCGGATGATGGGAAACATAAAATTTTACAAGTTTCTCGCGTGTGGCCCGATCGGACGATGAATTTCGAATATTTTCAAAGTTTTTCGCGTGTGGCCCGATCGGATGATGGGAAACATAAAATTTTACAAGTTTCTCGCGTGTGGCCCGATCCGACGATGAATTTCGAATATTTTCAAAGTTTCTCGCGTGTGGCCCGATCGACGGATGGGAAACATAAAATTTTACAAGTTTCTCGCGTGTGGCCCGATCGGACGATCAATTTCGAATTTTTTCAAAGTTTCCCGCGTGTGGCCCGATCGGACGATGAATTTCGAATATTTTCAAAGTTTCTCGCGTGTGGCCCGATCGACGGATGGGAAACATAAAATTTTACAAGTTTCTCGCGTGTGGCCCGATCGGACGATGAATTTCGAATATTTTCAAAGTTTTTCGCGTGTGGCCCGATCGGATGATGGGAAACATAAAATTTTACAAGTTTCTCGCGTGTGGCCCGATCCGACGATGAATTTCGAATATTTTCAAAGTTTCTCGCGTGTGGGCCGATCGGACGATGGGAAACATAAAATTTTACAAGTTTCTCGCGCGTGGCCCGATCGGATGATGAATTTCGAATTTTTTCAAAGTTTTTCGCGTGTGGCCCGATCGGATGATGGGAAACATAAAATTTTACAAGTTTCTCGCGTGTGGCCCGATCCGACGATGAATTTCGAATATTTTCAAAGTTTCTCGCGTGTGGCCCGATCCGACGATGAATTTCGAATATTTTCAAAGTTTCTCGCGTGTGGCCCGATCCGACGATGAATTTCGAATATTTTCAAAGTTTTTCGCGTGTGGCCCGATCGGATGATGGGAAACATAAAATTTTACAAGTTTCTCGCGTGTGGCCCGATCCGACGATGAATTTCGAATATTTTCAAAGTTTCTCGCGTGTGGCCCGATCGACGGATGGGAAACATAAAATTTTACAAGTTTCTCGCGTGTGGCCCGATCGGACGATCAATTTCGAATTTTTTCAAAGTTTCCCGCGTGTGGCCCGATCGGACGATGAATTTCGAATATTTTCAAAGTTTCTCGCGTGTGGCCCGATCGACGGATGGGAAACATAAAATTTTACAAGTTTCTCGCGTGTGGCCCGATCGGACGATGAATTTCGAATATTTTCAAAGTTTTTCGCGTGTGGCCCGATCGGATGATGGGAAACATAAAATTTTACAAGTTTCTCGCGTGTGGCCCGATCCGACGATGAATTTCGAATATTTTCAAAGTTTCTCGCGTGTGGGCCGATCGGACGATGGGAAACATAAAATTTTACAAGTTTCTCGCGCGTGGCCCGATCGGATGATGAATTTCGAATTTTTTCAAAGTTTTTCGCGTGTGGCCCGATCGGATGATGGGAAACATAAAATTTTACAAGTTTCTCGCGTGTGGCCCGATCCGACGATGAATTTCGAATATTTTCAAAGTTTCTCGCGTGTGGCCCGATCCGACGATGAATTTCGAATATTTTCAAAGTTTCTCGCGTGTGGCCCGATCCGACGATGAATTTCGAATATTTTCAAAGTTTCTCGCGTGTGGCCCGATCGACGGATGGGAAACATAAAATTTTACAAGTTTCTCGCGTGTGGCCCGATCGGACGATCAATTTCGAATTTTTTCAAAGTTTCCCGCGTGTGGCCCGATCGGACGATGAATTTCGAATATTTTCAAAGTTTCTCGCGTGTGGCCCGATCGACGGATGGGAAACATAAAATTTTACAAGTTTCTCGCGTGTGGCCCGATCGGACGATGAATTTCGAATATTTTCAAAGTTTCTCGCGTGTGGCCCGATCGGACGATGAATTTCGAATATTTTCAAAGTTTCTCGCGCGTGGCCCGATCGGTCGAAGAATTTCGAATTTTTTCAAAGTTTTTCGCGTGTGGCCCGATGGACGGATGAGAAACATAAAATTTTACAAGTTTCTCGCGTATGGCCCGATCGGACGATCAATTTCGAATTTTTTCAAAGTTTCCCGCGTGTGGCCCGATCGGACGATGAAATTCGAATATTTTCAAAGTTTCTCGCGTGTGGACCGATCGACGGATGGGAAACATAAAATTTTACAAGTTTCTCGCGTGTGGCCCGATCGAACGATGAATTTCGAATATTTTCAAAGTTTTTCGCGTGTGGCCCGATCGACGGATGGGAAACATAAAATTTTACAAGTTTCTCGCGTGTGGCCCGATCGCACGATGAATTTCGAATATTTTCAAAGTTTTTCGCGTGTGGCCCGATCGGATGATGGGAAACATAAAATTTTACAAGTTTCTCGCGTGTGGCCCGATCCGACGATCAATTTCGAATATTTTCAAAGTTTCTCGCGTGTGGCCCGATCGGACGATGGGAAACATAAAATTTTACAAGTTTCTCGCGCGTGGCCCGATCGGACGATGAATTTCGAATTTTTTCAAAGTTTCTCGCGTGTGGCCCGATCGACTAATGGGAAACATAAAATTTTACAAGTTTCTCGCGTATGGCGTGTGGCCCGATCGACGGATGGGAAACATAAAATTTTACAAGTTTCTCGCGTGTGGCCCGATCGGACGATCAATTTCGAATTTTTTCAAAGTTTCCCGCGTGTGGCCCGATCGGACGATGAATTTCGAATATTTTCAAAGTTTCTCGCGTGTGGCCCGATCGACGGATGGGAAACATAAAATTTTACAAGTTTCTCGCGTGTGGCCCGATCGGACGATGAATTTCGAATATTTTCAAAGTTTCTCGCGTGTGGCCCGATCGGATGATGGGAAACATAAAATTTTACAAGTTTCTCGCGCGTGGCCCGATCGGACGATGAATTTCGAATTTTTTCAAAGTTTCTCGCGTGTGGCCCGATCGACGGATGGGAAACATAAAATTTTACAAGTTTCTCGCGTGTGGCCCGATCGGACGATGAATTTCGAATTTGTTCAAAGTTTCTCGCGTGTGGCCCGATCGGACGATGAATTTCGAATATTTTCAAAGTTTCTCGCGTGTGGCCCGATCGGACGATGAATTTCGAATATTTTCAAAGTTTCTCGCGTGTGGACCGATCGACGGATGGGAAACATAAAATTTTACAAGTTTCTCGCGTGTGGCCCGATCGGACGATGAATTTCGAATTTTTTCAAAGTTTTTCGCGTGTGGACCGATCGACGGATGGGAAACATAAAATTTTACAAGTTTCTCGCGTGTGGCCCGATCGGACGATGAATTTCGAATATTTTCAAAGTTTTTCGCGTGTGGCCCGATCGGATGATGGGAAACATAAAATTTTACAAGTTTCTCGCGTGTGGCCCGATCCGACGATGAATTTCGAATTTTTTCAAAGTTTCTCGCGTGTGGCCCGATCGACTAATGGGAAACATAAAATTTTACAAGTTTCTCGCGTATGGCGTGTGGCCCGATCGACGGATGCGAAACATAAAATTTTACAAGTTTCTCGCGTGTGGCCCGATCGGACGATGAATTTCGAATTTTTTCAAAGTTTTTCGCGTGTGGCCCGATCGACGGATGCGAAACATAAAATTTTACAAGTTTCTCGCGTGTGGCCCGATCGGACGATGAATTTCGAATATTTTCAAAGTTTCTCGCGTGTGGCCCGATCGACGGATGGGAAACATAAAATTTTACAAGTTTCTCGCGTGTGGCCCGATCGGACGATGAATTTCGAATTTGTTCAAAGTTTCTCGCGTGTGGCCCGATCGGACGATGAATTTCGAATATTTTCAAAGTTTCTCGCGTGTGGCCCGATCGGACGATGAATTTCGAATATTTTCAAAGTTTCTCGCGTGTGGACCGATCGACGGATGGGAAACATAAAATTTTACAAGTTTCTCGCGTGTGGCCCGATCGGACGATGAATTTCGAATTTTTTCAAAGTTTTTCGCGTGTGGACCGATCGACGGATGGGAAACATAAAATTTTACAAGTTTCTCGCGTGTGGCCCGATCGGATGATGAATTTCGAATATTTTCAAAGTTTCTCGCGTGTGGACCGATCGACGGATGGGAAACATAAAATTTTACAAGTTTCTCGCGTGTGGCCCGATCGGACGATGAATTTAGAATTTTTTCAAAGTTTTTCGCGTGTGGCCCGATCGACGGATGCGAAACATAAAATTTTACAAGTTTCTCGCGTGTGGCCCGATCGGACGATGAATTTCGAATTTTTTCAAAGTTTCTCGCGTGTGGCCCGATCGGACGATGAATTTCGAATATTTTCAAAGTTTCTCGCGTGTGGCCCGATCGGATGATGGGAAACATAAAATTTTACAAGTTTCTCGCGCGTGGCCCGATCGGACGATGAATTTCGAATTTTTTCAAAGTTTCTCGCGTGTGGCCCGATCGACGGATGGGAAACATAAAATTTTACAAGTTTCTCGCGTGTGGCCCGATCGGACGATGAATTTCGAATTTTTTCAAAGTTTTTCGCGTGTGGCCCGATCGACGGATGGGAAACATAAAATTTTACAAGTTTCTCGCGTGTGGCCCGATCGGACGATGAATTTCGAATTTTTTCAAAGTTTCTCGCGTGTGGCCCGATCGGACGATGAATTTCGAATATTTTCAAAGTTTTTCGCGTGTGGCCCGATCGGACGATGAATTTCGAATATTTTCAAAGTTTTTCGCGTGTGGCCCGATCGGATGATGGGAAACATAAAATTTTACAAGTTTCTCGCGCGTGGCCCGATCGGACGATGAATTTCGAATATTTTCAAAGTTTTTCGCGTGTGGCCCGATCGGATGATGGGAAACATAAAATTTTACAAGTTTCTCGCGCGTGGCCCGATCGGACGATGAATTTCGAATTTTTTCAAAGTTTCTCGCGTGTGGCCCGATCGGACGATGAATTTCGAATATTTTCAAAGTTTTTCGCGTGTGGCCCGATCGGATGATGGGAAACATAAAATTTTACAAGTTTCTCGCGTGTGGCCCGATCGGACGATGAATTTCGAATATTTTCAAAGTTTTTCGCGTGTGGCCCGATCGGATGATGGGAAACATAAAATTTTACAAGTTTCTCGCGTGTGGCCCGATCCGACGATGAATTTCGAATATTTTCAAAGTTTCTCGCGTGTGGCCCGATCGACGGATGGGAAACATAAAATTTTACAAGTTTCTCGCGTGTGGCCCGATCGGACGATCAATTTCGAATTTTTTCAAAGTTTCCCGCGTGTGGCCCGATCGGACGATGAATTTCGAATATTTTCAAAGTTTCTCGCGTGTGGCCCGATCGACGGATGGGAAACATAAAATTTTACAAGTTTCTCGCGTGTGGCCCGATCGGACGATGAATTTCGAATATTTTCAAAGTTTTTCGCGTGTGGCCCGATCGGATGATGGGAAACATAAAATTTTACAAGTTTCTCGCGTGTGGCCCGATCCGACGATGAATTTCGAATATTTTCAAAGTTTCTCGCATGTGGGCCGATCGGACGATGGGAAACATAAAATTTTACAAGTTTCTCGCGCGTGGCCCGATCGGATGATGAATTTCGAATTTTTTCAAAGTTTTTCGCGTGTGGCCCGATCGGATGATGGGAAACATAAAATTTTACAAGTTTCTCGCGTGTGGCCCGATCCGACGATGAATTTCGAATATTTTCAAAGTTTCTCGCGTGTGGCCCGATCCGACGATGAATTTCGAATATTTTCAAAGTTTCTCGCGTGTGGCCCGATCGGACGATGAATTTCGAATATTTTCAAAGTTTCTCGCGTGTGGCCCGATCGGATGATGGGAAACATAAAATTTTACAAGTTTCTCGCGCGTGGCCCGATCGGACGATGAATTTCGAATTTTTTCAAAGTTTCTCGCGTGTGGCCCGATCGACGGATGGGAAACATAAAATTTTACAAGTTTCTCGCGTGTGGCCCGATCGGACGATGAATTTCGAATATTTTCAAAGTTTTTCGCGTGTGGCCCGATCGGATGATGGGAAACATAAAATTTTACAAGTTTCTCGCGTGTGGCCCGATCGGACGATGAATTTCGAATATTTTCAAAGTTTTTCGCGTGTGGCCCGATCGGATGATGGGAAACATAAAATTTTACAAGTTTCTCGCGTGTGGCCCGATCCGACGATGAATTTCGAATATTTTCAAAGTTTCTCGCGTGTGGCCCGATCGACGGATGGGAAACATAAAATTTTACAAGTTTCTCGCGTGTGGCCCGATCGGACGATCAATTTCGAATTTTTTCAAAGTTTCCCGCGTGTGGCCCGATCGGACGATGAATTTCGAATATTTTCAAAGTTTCTCGCGTGTGGCCCGATCGACGGATGGGAAACATAAAATTTTACAAGTTTCTCGCGTGTGGCCCGATCGGACGATGAATTTCGAATATTTTCAAAGTTTTTCGCGTGTGGCCCGATCGGATGATGGGAAACATAAAATTTTACAAGTTTCTCGCGTGTGGCCCGATCCGACGATGAATTTCGAATATTTTCAAAGTTTCTCGCGTGTGGGCCGATCGGACGATGGGAAACATAAAATTTTACAAGTTTCTCGCGCGTGGCCCGATCGGATGATGAATTTCGAATTTTTTCAAAGTTTTTCGCGTGTGGCCCGATCGGATGATGGGAAACATAAAATTTTACAAGTTTCTCGCGTGTGGCCCGATCCGACGATGAATTTCGAATATTTTCAAAGTTTCTCGCGTGTGGCCCGATCCGACGATGAATTTCGAATATTTTCAAAGTTTCTCGCGTGTGGCCCGATCCGACGATGAATTTCGAATATTTTCAAAGTTTCTCGCGTGTGGCCCGATCGACGGATGGGAAACATAAAATTTTACAAGTTTCTCGCGTGTGGCCCGATCGGACGATCAATTTCGAATTTTTTCAAAGTTTCCCGCGTGTGGCCCGATCGGACGATGAATTTCGAATATTTTCAAAGTTTCTCGCGTGTGGCCCGATCGACGGATGGGAAACATAAAATTTTACAAGTTTCTCGCGTGTGGCCCGATCGGACGATGAATTTCGAATATTTTCAAAGTTTTTCGCGTGTGGCCCGATCGGATGATGGGAAACATAAAATTTTACAAGTTTCTCGCGTGTGGCCCGATCCGACGATGAATTTCGAATATTTTCAAAGTTTCTCGCGTGTGGGCCGATCGGACGATGGGAAACATAAAATTTTACAAGTTTCTCGCGCGTGGCCCGATCGGATGATGAATTTCGAATTTTTTCAAAGTTTTTCGCGTGTGGCCCGATCGGATGATGGGAAACATAAAATTTTACAAGTTTCTCGCGTGTGGCCCGATCCGACGATGAATTTCGAATATTTTCAAAGTTTCTCGCGTGTGGCCCGATCCGACGATGAATTTCGAATATTTTCAAAGTTTCTCGCGTGTGGCCCGATCCGACGATGAATTTCGAATATTTTCAAAGTTTCTCGCGTGTGGCCCGATCGACGGATGGGAAACATAAAATTTTACAAGTTTCTCGCGTGTGGCCCGATCGGACGATCAATTTCGAATTTTTTCAAAGTTTCCCGCGTGTGGCCCGATCGGACGATGAATTTCGAATATTTTCAAAGTTTCTCGCGTGTGGCCCGATCGACGGATGGGAAACATAAAATTTTACAAGTTTCTCGCGTGTGGCCCGATCGGACGATGAATTTCGAATATTTTCAAAGTTTCTCGCGTGTGGCCCGATCGGACGATGAATTTCGAATATTTTCAAAGTTTCTCGCGCGTGGCCCGATCGGTCGAAGAATTTCGAATTTTTTCAAAGTTTTTCGCGTGTGGCCCGATGGACGGATGAGAAACATAAAATTTTACAAGTTTCTCGCGTATGGCCCGATCGGACGATCAATTTCGAATTTTTTCAAAGTTTCCCGCGTGTGGCCCGATCGGACGATGAATTTCGAATATTTTCAAAGTTTCTCGCGTGTGGACCGATCGACGGATGGGAAACATAAAATTTTACAAGTTTCTCGCGTGTGGCCCGATCGAACGATGAATTTCGAATATTTTCAAAGTTTTTCGCGTGTGGCCCGATCGACGGATGGGAAACATAAAATTTTACAAGTTTCTCGCGTGTGGCCCGATCGCACGATGAATTTCGAATATTTTCAAAGTTTTTCGCGTGTGGCCCGATCGGATGATGGGAAACATAAAATTTTACAAGTTTCTCGCGTGTGGCCCGATCCGACGATCAATTTCGAATATTTTCAAAGTTTCTCGCGTGTGGCCCGATCGGACGATGGGAAACATAAAATTTTACAAGTTTCTCGCGCGTGGCCCGATCGGACGATGAATTTCGAATTTTTTCAAAGTTTCTCGCGTGTGGCCCGATCGACTAATGGGAAACATAAAATTTTACAAGTTTCTCGCGTATGGCGTGTGGCCCGATCGACGGATGGGAAACATAAAATTTTACAAGTTTCTCGCGTGTGGCCCGATCGGACGATCAATTTCGAATTTTTTCAAAGTTTCCCGCGTGTGGCCCGATCGGACGATGAATTTCGAATATTTTCAAAGTTTCTCGCGTGTGGCCCGATCGACGGATGGGAAACATAAAATTTTACAAGTTTCTCGCGTGTGGCCCGATCGGACGATGAATTTCGAATATTTTCAAAGTTTCTCGCGTGTGGCCCGATCGGATGATGGGAAACATAAAATTTTACAAGTTTCTCGCGCGTGGCCCGATCGGACGATGAATTTCGAATTTTTTCAAAGTTTCTCGCGTGTGGCCCGATCGACGGATGGGAAACATAAAATTTTACAAGTTTCTCGCGTGTGGCCCGATCGGACGATGAATTTCGAATTTTTTCAAAGTTTTTCGCGTGTGGCCCGATCGACGGATGGGAAACATAAAATTTTACAAGTTTCTCGCGTGTGGCCCGATCGGACGATGAATTTCGAATTTTTTCAAAGTTTCTCGCGTGTGGCCCGATCGGACGATGAATTTCGAATATTTTCAAAGTTTTTTGCGTGTGGCCCGATCGGACGATGAATTTCGAATATTTTCAAAGTTTTTCGCGTGTGGCCCGATCGGATGATGGGAAACATAAAATTTTACAAGTTTCTCGCGCGTGGCCCGATCGGACGATGAATTTCGAATATTTTCAAAGTTTTTCGCGTGTGGCCCGATCGGATGATGGGAAACATAAAATTTTACAAGTTTCTCGCGCGTGGCCCGATCGGACGATGAATTTCGAATTTTTTCAAAGTTTCTCGCGTGTGGCCCGATCGGACGATGAATTTCGAATATTTTCAAAGTTTTTCGCGTGTGGCCCGATCGACGGATGGGAAACATAAAATTTTACAAGTTTCTCGCGTGTGGCCCGATCCGACGATGAATTTCGAATATTTTCAAAGTTTCTCGCGTGTGGCCCGATCCGACGATGAATTTCGAATATTTTCAAAGTTTCTCGCGTGTGGCCCGATCGACGGATGGGAAACATAAAATTTTACAAGTTTCTCGCGTGTGGCCCGATCGGACGTTCAATTTCGAATTTTTTCAAAGTTTCCCGCGTGTGGCCCGATCGGACGATGAATTTCGAATATTTTCAAAGTTTCTCGCGTGTGGCCCGATCGACGGATGGGAAACATAAAATTTTACAAGTTTCTCGCGTGTGGCCCGATCGGCCCATGGGAAACATAAAATTTTACAAGTTTCTCGCGTGTGGCCCGATCGGACGATGAATTTCGAATTTTTTCAAAGTTTTTCGCGTGTGGCCCGATCGACGGATGCGAAACATAAAATTTTACAAGTTTCTCGCGTGTGGCCCGATCGGACGATGAATTTCGAATTTTTTCAAAGTTTTTCGCGTGTGGCCCGATCGACGGATGCGAAACATAAAATTTTACAAGTTTCTCGCGTGTGGCCCGATCGGACGATGAATTTCGAATATTTTCAAAGTTTCTCGCGTGTGGCCCGATCGACGGATGGGAAACATAAAATTTTACAAGTTTCTCGCGTGTGGCCCGATCGGACGATGAATTTCGAATTTGTTCAAAGTTTCTCGCGTGTGGCCCGATCGGACGATGAATTTCGAATATTTTCAAAGTTTCTCGCGTGTGGCCCGATCGGACGATGAATTTCGAATATTTTCAAAGTTTCTCGCGTGTGGACCGATCGACGGATGAGAAACATAAAATTTTACAAGTTTCTCGCGTGTGGCCCGATCGGACGATGAATTTCGAATTTTTTCAAAGTTTTTCGCGTGTGGACCGATCGACGGATGGGAAACATAAAATTTTACAAGTTTCTCGCGTGTGGCCCGATCGGATGATGAATTTCGAATATTTTCAAAGTTTCTCGCGTGTGGACCGATCGACGGATGGGAAACATAAAATTTTACAAGTTTCTCGCGTGTGGCCCGATCGGACGATGAATTTAGAATTTTTTCAAAGTTTTTCGCGTGTGGCCCGATCGACGGATGCGAAACATAAAATTTTACAAGTTTCTCGCGTGTGGCCCGATCGGACGATGAATTTCGAATTTTTTCAAAGTTTCTCGCGTGTGGCCCGATCGGACGATGAATTTCGAATATTTTCAAAGTTTCTCGCGTGTGGCCCGATCGGATGATGGGAAACATAAAATTTTACAAGTTTCTCGCGCGTGGCCCGATCGGACGATGAATTTCGAATTTTTTCAAAGTTTCTCGCGTGTGGCCCGATCGACGGATGGGAAACATAAAATTTTACAAGTTTCTCGCGTGTGGCCCGATCGGACGATGAATTTCGAATTTTTTCAAAGTTTTTCGCGTGTGGCCCGATCGACGGATGGGAAACATAAAATTTTACAAGTTTCTCGCGTGTGGCCCGATCGGACGATGAATTTCGAATTTTTTCAAAGTTTCTCGCGTGTGGCCCGATCGGACGATGAATTTCGAATATTTTCAAAGTTTTTCGCGTGTGGCCCGATCGGACGATGAATTTCGAATATTTTCAAAGTTTTTCGCGTGTGGCCCGATCGGATGATGGGAAACATAAAATTTTACAAGTTTCTCGCGCGTGGCCCGATCGGACGATGAATTTCGAATATTTTCAAAGTTTTTCGCGTGTGGCCCGATCGGATGATGGGAAACATAAAATTTTACAAGTTTCTCGCGCGTGGCCCGATCGGACGATGAATTTCGAATTTTTTCAAAGTTTCTCGCGTGTGGCCCGATCGGACGATGAATTTCGAATATTTTCAAAGTTTTTCGCGTGTGGCCCGATCGACGGATGGGAAACATAAAATTTTACAAGTTTCTCGCGTGTGGCCCGATCGGACGATGAATTTCGAATATTTTCAAAGTTTTTCGCGTGTGGCCCGATCGGATGATGGGAAACATAAAATTTTACAAGTTTCTCGCGTGTGGCCCGATCCGACGATGAATTTCGAATATTTTCAAAGTTTCTCGCGTGTGGCCCGATCGGACGATGGGAAACATAAAATTTTACAAGTTTCTCGCGCGTGGCCCGATCGGACGATGAATTTCGAATATTTTCAAAGTTTTTCGCGTGTGGCCCGATCGGATGATGGGAAACATAAAATTTTACAAGTTTCTCGCGTGTGGCCCGATCGGACGATGAATTTCGAATATTTTCAAAGTTTTTCGCGTGTGGCCCGATCGGATGATGGGAAACATAAAATTTTACAAGTTTCTCGCGTGTGGCCCGATCGGACGATGAATTTCGAATATTTTCAAAGTTTTTCGCGTGTGGCCCGATCGGATGATGGGAAACATAAAATTTTACAAGTTTCTCGCGTGTGGCCCGATCCGACGATGAATTTCGAATATTTTCAAAGTTTCTCGCGTGTGGCCCGATCGACGGATGGGAAACATAAAATTTTACAAGTTTCTCGCGTGTGGCCCGATCGGACGATCAATTTCGAATTTTTTCAAAGTTTCCCGCGTGTGGCCCGATCGGACGATGAATTTCGAATATTTTCAAAGTTTCTCGCGTGTGGCCCGATCGACGGATGGGAAACATAAAATTTTACAAGTTTCTCGCGTGTGGCCCGATCGGACGATGAATTTCGAATATTTTCAAAGTTTCTCGCGTGTGGCCCGATCGACGGATGGGAAACATAAAATTTTACAAGTTTCTCGCGTGTGGCCCGATCGGACGATGAATTTCGAATATTTTCAAAGTTTTTCGCGTGTGGCCCGATCGGATGATGGGAAACATAAAATTTTACAAGTTTCTCGCGTGTGGCCCGATCCGACGATGAATTTCGAATATTTTCAAAGTTTCTCGCGTGTGGGCCGATCGGACGATGGGAAACATAAAATTTTACAAGTTTCTCGCGCGTGGCCCGATCGGATGATGAATTTCGAATTTTTTCAAAGTTTTTCGCGTGTGGCCCGATCGGATGATGGGAAACATAAAATTTTACAAGTTTCTCGCGTGTGGCCCGATCCGACGATGAATTTCGAATATTTTCAAAGTTTCTCGCGTGTGGCCCGATCCGACGATGAATTTCGAATATTTTCAAAGTTTCTCGCGTGTGGCCCGATCCGACGATGAATTTCGAATATTTTCAAAGTTTCTCGCGTGTGGCCCGATCGACGGATGGGAAACATAAAATTTTACAAGTTTCTCGCGTGTGGCCCGATCGGACGATCAATTTCGAATTTTTTCAAAGTTTCCCGCGTGTGGCCCGATCGGACGATGAATTTCGAATATTTTCAAAGTTTCTCGCGTGTGGCCCGATCGACGGATGGGAAACATAAAATTTTACAAGTTTCTCGCGTGTGGCCCGATCGGACGATGAATTTCGAATATTTTCAAAGTTTCTCGCGTGTGGCCCGATCGGACGATGAATTTCGAATATTTTCAAAGTTTCTCGCGCGTGGCCCGATCGGTCGAAGAATTTCGAATTTTTTCAAAGTTTTTCGCGTGTGGCCCGATGGACGGATGAGAAACATAAAATTTTACAAGTTTCTCGCGTATGGCCCGATCGGACGATCAATTTCGAATTTTTTCAAAGTTTCCCGCGTGTGGCCCGATCGGACGATGAATTTCGAATATTTTCAAAGTTTCTCGCGTGTGGACCGATCGACGGATGGGAAACATAAAATTTTACAAGTTTCTCGCGTGTGGCCCGATCGAACGATGAATTTCGAATATTTTCAAAGTTTTTCGCGTGTGGCCCGATCGACGGATGGGAAACATAAAATTTTACAAGTTTCTCGCGTGTGGCCCGATCGCACGATGAATTTCGAATATTTTCAAAGTTTTTCGCGTGTGGCCCGATCGGATGATGGGAAACATAAAATTTTACAAGTTTCTCGCGTGTGGCCCGATCCGACGATCAATTTCGAATATTTTCAAAGTTTCTCGCGTGTGGCCCGATCGGACGATGGGAAACATAAAATTTTACAAGTTTCTCGCGCGTGGCCCGATCGGACGATGAATTTCGAATTTTTTCAAAGTTTCTCGCGTGTGGCCCGATCGACTAATGGGAAACATAAAATTTTACAAGTTTCTCGCGTATGGCGTGTGGCCCGATCGACGGATGGGAAACATAAAATTTTACAAGTTTCTCGCGTGTGGCCCGATCGGACGATCAATTTCGAATTTTTTCAAAGTTTCCCGCGTGTGGCCCGATCGGACGATGAATTTCGAATATTTTCAAAGTTTCTCGCGTGTGGCCCGATCGGATGATGGGAAACATAAAATTTTACAAGTTTCTCGCGCGTGGCCCGATCGGACGATGAATTTCGAATTTTTTCAAAGTTTCTCGCGTGTGGCCCGATCGACGGATGGGAAACATAAAATTTTACAAGTTTCTCGCGTGTGGCCCGATCGGACGATGAATTTCGAATTTTTTCAAAGTTTTTCGCGTGTGGCCCGATCGACGGATGGGAAACATAAAATTTTACAAGTTTCTCGCGTGTGGCCCGATCGGACGATGAATTTCGAATTTTTTCAAAGTTTCTCGCGTGTGGCCCGATCGGACGATGAATTTCGAATATTTTCAAAGTTTTTTGCGTGTGGCCCGATCGGACGATGAATTTCGAATATTTTCAAAGTTTTTCGCGTGTGGCCCGATCGGATGATGGGAAACATAAAATTTTACAAGTTTCTCGCGCGTGGCCCGATCGGACGATGAATTTCGAATATTTTCAAAGTTTTTCGCGTGTGGCCCGATCGGATGATGGGAAACATAAAATTTTACAAGTTTCTCGCGCGTGGCCCGATCGGACGATGAATTTCGAATTTTTTCAAAGTTTCTCGCGTGTGGCCCGATCGGACGATGAATTTCGAATATTTTCAAAGTTTTTCGCGTGTGGCCCGATCGACGGATGGGAAACATAAAATTTTACAAGTTTCTCGCGTGTGGCCCGATCCGACGATGAATTTCGAATATTTTCAAAGTTTCTCGCGTGTGGCCCGATCCGACGATGAATTTCGAATATTTTCAAAGTTTCTCGCGTGTGGCCCGATCGACGGATGGGAAACATAAAATTTTACAAGTTTCTCGCGTGTGGCCCGATCGGACGTTCAATTTCGAATTTTTTCAAAGTTTCCCGCGTGTGGCCCGATCGGACGATGAATTTCGAATATTTTCAAAGTTTCTCGCGTGTGGCCCGATCGACGGATGGGAAACATAAAATTTTACAAGTTTCTCGCGTGTGGCCCGATCGGCCCATGGGAAACATAAAATTTTACAAGTTTCTCGCGTGTGGCCCGATCGGACGATGAATTTCGAATTTTTTCAAAGTTTTTCGCGTGTGGCCCGATCGACGGATGCGAAACATAAAATTTTACAAGTTTCTCGCGTGTGGCCCGATCGGACGATGAATTTCGAATTTTTTCAAAGTTTTTCGCGTGTGGCCCGATCGACGGATGCGAAACATAAAATTTTACAAGTTTCTCGCGTGTGGCCCGATCGGACGATGAATTTCGAATATTTTCAAAGTTTCTCGCGTGTGGCCCGATCGACGGATGGGAAACATAAAATTTTACAAGTTTCTCGCGTGTGGCCCGATCGGACGATGAATTTCGAATTTGTTCAAAGTTTCTCGCGTGTGGCCCGATCGGACGATGAATTTCGAATATTTTCAAAGTTTCTCGCGTGTGGCCCGATCGGACGATGAATTTCGAATATTTTCAAAGTTTCTCGCGTGTGGACCGATCGACGGATGGGAAACATAAAATTTTACAAGTTTCTCGCGTGTGGCCCGATCGGACGATGAATTTCGAATTTTTTCAAAGTTTTTCGCGTGTGGACCGATCGACGGATGGGAAACATAAAATTTTACAAGTTTCTCGCGTGTGGCCCGATCGGATGATGAATTTCGAATATTTTCAAAGTTTCTCGCGTGTGGACCGATCGACGGATGGGAAACATAAAATTTTACAAGTTTCTCGCGTGTGGCCCGATCGGACGATGAATTTAGAATTTTTTCAAAGTTTTTCGCGTGTGGCCCGATCGACGGATGCGAAACATAAAATTTTACAAGTTTCTCGCGTGTGGCCCGATCGGACGATGAATTTCGAATTTTTTCAAAGTTTCTCGCGTGTGGCCCGATCGGACGATGAATTTCGAATATTTTCAAAGTTTCTCGCGTGTGGCCCGATCGGATGATGGGAAACATAAAATTTTACAAGTTTCTCGCGCGTGGCCCGATCGGACGATGAATTTCGAATTTTTTCAAAGTTTCTCGCGTGTGGCCCGATCGACGGATGGGAAACATAAAATTTTACAAGTTTCTCGCGTGTGGCCCGATCGGACGATGAATTTCGAATTTTTTCAAAGTTTTTCGCGTGTGGCCCGATCGACGGATGGGAAACATAAAATTTTACAAGTTTCTCGCGTGTGGCCCGATCGGACGATGAATTTCGAATTTTTTCAAAGTTTCTCGCGTGTGGCCCGATCGGACGATGAATTTCGAATATTTTCAAAGTTTTTCGCGTGTGGCCCGATCGGACGATGAATTTCGAATATTTTCAAAGTTTTTCGCGTGTGGCCCGATCGGATGATGGGAAACATAAAATTTTACAAGTTTCTCGCGCGTGGCCCGATCGGACGATGAATTTCGAATATTTTCAAAGTTTTTCGCGTGTGGCCCGATCGGATGATGGGAAACATAAAATTTTACAAGTTTCTCGCGCGTGGCCCGATCGGACGATGAATTTCGAATTTTTTCAAAGTTTCTCGCGTGTGGCCCGATCGGACGATGAATTTCGAATATTTTCAAAGTTTTTCGCGTGTGGCCCGATCGACGGATGGGAAACATAAAATTTTACAAGTTTCTCGCGTGTGGCCCGATCGGACGATGAATTTCGAATATTTTCAAAGTTTTTCGCGTGTGGCCCGATCGGATGATGGGAAACATAAAATTTTACAAGTTTCTCGCGTGTGGCCCGATCCGACGATGAATTTCGAATATTTTCAAAGTTTCTCGCGTGTGGCCCGATCGGACGATGGGAAACATAAAATTTTACAAGTTTCTCGCGCGTGGCCCGATCGGACGATGAATTTCGAATATTTTCAAAGTTTTTCGCGTGTGGCCCGATCGGATGATGGGAAACATAAAATTTTACAAGTTTCTCGCGTGTGGCCCGATCGGACGATGAATTTCGAATATTTTCAAAGTTTTTCGCGTGTGGCCCGATCGGATGATGGGAAACATAAAATTTTACAAGTTTCTCGCGTGTGGCCCGATCGGACGATGAATTTCGAATATTTTCAAAGTTTTTCGCGTGTGGCCCGATCGGATGATGGGAAACATAAAATTTTACAAGTTTCTCGCGTGTGGCCCGATCCGACGATGAATTTCGAATATTTTCAAAGTTTCTCGCGTGTGGCCCGATCGACGGATGGGAAACATAAAATTTTACAAGTTTCTCGCGTGTGGCCCGATCGGACGATCAATTTCGAATTTTTTCAAAGTTTCCCGCGTGTGGCCCGATCGGACGATGAATTTCGAATATTTTCAAAGTTTTTCGCGTGTGGCCCGATCGGATGATGGGAAACATAAAATTTTACAAGTTTCTCGCGTGTGGCCCGATCGGACGATGAATTTCGAATATTTTCAAAGTTTTTCGCGTGTGGCCCGATCGGATGATGGGAAACATAAAATTTTACAAGTTTCTCGCGTGTGGCCCGATCCGACGATGAATTTCGAATATTTTCAAAGTTTCTCGCGTGTGGCCCGATCGACGGATGGGAAACATAAAATTTTACAAGTTTCTCGCGTGTGGCCCGATCGGACGATCAATTTCGAATTTTTTCAAAGTTTCCCGCGTGTGGCCCGATCGGACGATGAATTTCGAATATTTTCAAAGTTTCTCGCGTGTGGCCCGATCGACGGATGGGAAACATAAAATTTTACAAGTTTCTCGCGTGTGGCCCGATCGGACGATGAATTTCGAATATTTTCAAAGTTTTTCGCGTGTGGCCCGATCGGATGATGGGAAACATAAAATTTTACAAGTTTCTCGCGTGTGGCCCGATCCGACGATGAATTTCGAATATTTTCAAAGTTTCTCGCGTGTGGGCCGATCGGACGATGGGAAACATAAAATTTTACAAGTTTCTCGCGCGTGGCCCGATCGGATGATGAATTTCGAATTTTTTCAAAGTTTTTCGCGTGTGGCCCGATCGGATGATGGGAAACATAAAATTTTACAAGTTTCTCGCGTGTGGCCCGATCCGACGATGAATTTCGAATATTTTCAAAGTTTCTCGCGTGTGGCCCGATCCGACGATGAATTTCGAATATTTTCAAAGTTTCTCGCGTGTGGCCCGATCGACGGATGGGAAACATAAAATTTTACAAGTTTCTCGCGTGTGGCCCGATCGGACGATCAATTTCGAATTTTTTCAAAGTTTCCCGCGTGTGGCCCGATCGGACGATGAATTTCGAATACTTTTAAAAGTTTCTCGCGTGTGGCCCGATCGACGGATGGGAAACATAAAATTTTACAACTTTCTCGCGTGTGGCCCGATCGGACGATGAATTTCGAATATTTTCAAAGTTTCTCGCGTGTGGCCCGATCGGACGATGAATTTCGAATATTTTCAAAGTTTCTCGCGCGTGGCCCGATCGGTCGAAGAATTTCGAATTTTTTCAAAGTTTTTCGCGTGTGGCCCGATCGACGGATGAGAAACATAAAATTTTACAAGTTTCTCGCGTATGGCCCGATCGGACGATCAATTTCGAATTTTTTCAAAGTTTCCCGCGTGTGGCCCGATCGGACGATGAATTTCGAATATTTTCAAAGTTTCTCGCGTGTGGACCGATCGACGGATGGGAAACATAAAATTTTACAAGTTTCTCGCGTGTGGCCCGATCGGACGATGAATTTCGAATTTGTTCAAAGTTTCTCGCGTGTGGCCCGATCGGACGATGAATTTCGAATATTTTCAAAGTTTCTCGCGTGTGGCCCGATCGGACGATGAATTTCGAATATTTTCAAAGTTTCTCGCGTGTGGACCGATCGACGGATGGGAAACATAAAATTTTACAAGTTTCTCGCGTGTGGCCCGATCGGACGATGAATTTCGAATTTTTTCAAAGTTTTTCGCGTGTGGACCGATCGACGGATGGGAAACATAAAATTTTACAAGTTTCTCGCGTGTGGCCCGATCGGATGATGAATTTCGAATATTTTCAAAGTTTCTCGCGTGTGGACCGATCGACGGATGGGAAACATAAAATTTTACAAGTTTCTCGCGTGTGGCCCGATCGGACGATGAATTTCGAATTTTTTCAAAGTTTTTCGCGTGTGGCCCGATCGACGGATGCGAAACATAAAATTTTACAAGTTTCTCGCGTGTGGCCCGATCGGACGATGAATTTCGAATTTTTTCAAAGTTTCTCGCGTGTGGCCCGATCGGACGATGAATTTCGAATATTTTCAAAGTTTCTCGCGTGTGGCCCGATCGGACGATGAATTTCGAATATTTTCAAAGTTTTTCGCGTGTGGCCCGATCGGATGATGGGAAACATAAAATTTTACAAGTTTCTCGCGCGTGGCCCGATCGGACGATGAATTTCGAATTTTTTCAAAGTTTCTCGCGTGTGGCCCGATCGACGGATGGGAAACATAAAATTTTACAAGTTTCTCGCGTGTGGCCCGATCGGACGATGAATTTCGAATTTTTTCAAAGTTTTTCGCGTGTGGCCCGATCGACGGATGGGAAACATAAAATTTTACAAGTTTCTCGCGTGTGGCCCGATCGGACGATGAATTTCGAATTTTTTCAAAGTTTCTCGCGTGTGGCCCGATCGGACGATGAATTTCGAATATTTTCAAAGTTTTTCGCGTGTGGCCCGATCGGACGATGAATTTCGAATATTTTCAAAGTTTTTCGCGTGTGGCCCGATCGGATGATGGGAAACATAAAATTTTACAAGTTTCTCGCGCGTGGCCCGATCGGACGATGAATTTCGAATATTTTCAAAGTTTTTCGCGTGTGGCCCGATCGGATGATGGGAAACATAAAATTTTACAAGTTTCTCGCGCGTGGCCCGATCGGACGATGAATTTCGAATTTTTTCAAAGTTTCTCGCGTGTGGCCCGATCGACGGATGGGAAACATAAAATTTTACAAGTTTCTCGCGTGTGGCCCGATCGGACGATGAATTTCGAATATTTTCAAAGTTTCTCGCGTGTGGCCCGATCGGATGATGGGAAACATAAAATTTTACAAGTTTCTCGCGCGTGGCCCGATCGGACGATGAATTTCGAATTTTTTCAAAGTTTCTCGCGTGTGGCCCGATCGACGGATGGGAAACATAAAATTTTACAAGTTTCTCGCGTGTGGCCCGATCGGACGATGAATTTCGAATATTTTCAAAGTTTTTCGCGTGTGGCCCGATCGGATGATGGGAAACATAAAATTTTACAAGTTTCTCGCGTGTGGCCCGATCGGACGATGAATTTCGAATATTTTCAAAGTTTTTCGCGTGTGGCCCGATCGGATGATGGGAAACATAAAATTTTACAAGTTTCTCGCGTGTGGCCCGATCCGACGATGAATTTCGAATATTTTCAAAGTTTCTCGCGTGTGGCCCGATCGACGGATGGGAAACATAAAATTTTACAAGTTTCTCGCGTGTGGCCCGATCGGACGATCAATTTCGAATTTTTTCAAAGTTTCCCGCGTGTGGCCCGATCGGACGATGAATTTCGAATATTTTCAAAGTTTCTCGCGTGTGGCCCGATCGACGGATGGGAAACATAAAATTTTACAAGTTTCTCGCGTGTGGCCCGATCGGACGATGAATTTCGAATATTTTCAAAGTTTTTCGCGTGTGGCCCGATCGGATGATGGGAAACATAAAATTTTACAAGTTTCTCGCGTGTGGCCCGATCCGACGATGAATTTCGAATATTTTCAAAGTTTCTCGCGTGTGGGCCGATCGGACGATGGGAAACATAAAATTTTACAAGTTTCTCGCGCGTGGCCCGATCGGATGATGAATTTCGAATTTTTTCAAAATTTTTCGCGTGTGGCCCGATCGGATGATGGGAAACATAAAATTTTACAAGTTTCTCGCGTGTGGCCCGATCCGACGATGAATTTCGAATATTTTCAAAGTTTCTCGCGTGTGGCCCGATCCGACGATGAATTTCGAATATTTTCAAAGTTTCTCGCGTGTGGCCCGATCCGACGATGAATTTCGAATATTTTCAAAGTTTCTCGCGTGTGGCCCGATCGACGGATGGGAAACATAAAATTTTACAAGTTTCTCGCGTGTGGCCCGATCGGACGATCAATTTCGAATTTTTTCAAAGTTTCCCGCGTGTGGCCCGATCGGACGATGAATTTCGAATATTTTCAAAGTTTCTCGCGTGTGGCCCGATCGACGGATGGGAAACATAAAATTTTACAAGTTTCTCGCGTGTGGCCCGATCGGACGATGAATTTCGAATATTTTCAAAGTTTTTCGCGTGTGGCCCGATCGGATGATGGGAAACATAAAATTTTACAAGTTTCTCGCGTGTGGCCCGATCCGACGATGAATTTCGAATATTTTCAAAGTTTCTCGCGTGTGGGCCGATCGGACGATGGGAAACATAAAATTTTACAAGTTTCTCGCGCGTGGCCCGATCGGATGATGAATTTCGAATTTTTTCAAAGTTTTTCGCGTGTGGCCCGATCGGATGATGGGAAACATAAAATTTTACAAGTTTCTCGCGTGTGGCCCGATCCGACGATGAATTTCGAATATTTTCAAAGTTTCTCGCGTGTGGCCCGATCCGACGATGAATTTCGAATATTTTCAAAGTTTCTCGCGTGTGGCCCGATCCGACGATGAATTTCGAATATTTTCAAAGTTTCTCGCGTGTGGCCCGATCGACGGATGGGAAACATAAAATTTTACAAGTTTCTCGCGTGTGGCCCGATCGGACGATCAATTTCGAATTTTTTCAAAGTTTCCCGCGTGTGGCCCGATCGGACGATGAATTTCGAATATTTTCAAAGTTTCTCGCGTGTGGCCCGATCGACGGATGGGAAACATAAAATTTTACAAGTTTCTCGCGTGTGGCCCGATCGGACGATGAATTTCGAATATTTTCAAAGTTTCTCGCGTGTGGCCCGATCGGACGATGAATTTCGAATATTTTCAAAGTTTCTCGCGCGTGGCCCGATCGGTCGAAGAATTTCGAATTTTTTCAAAGTTTTTCGCGTGTGGCCCGATGGACGGATGAGAAACATAAAATTTTACAAGTTTCTCGCGTATGGCCCGATCGGACGATCAATTTCGAATTTTTTCAAAGTTTCCCGCGTGTGGCCCGATCGGACGATGAATTTCGAATATTTTCAAAGTTTCTCGCGTGTGGACCGATCGACGGATGGGAAACATAAAATTTTACAAGTTTCTCGCGTGTGGCCCGATCGAACGATGAATTTCGAATATTTTCAAAGTTTTTCGCGTGTGGCCCGATCGACGGATGGGAAACATAAAATTTTACAAGTTTCTCGCGTGTGGCCCGATCGCACGATGAATTTCGAATATTTTCAAAGTTTTTCGCGTGTGGCCCGATCGGATGATGGGAAACATAAAATTTTACAAGTTTCTCGCGTGTGGCCCGATCCGACGATCAATTTCGCATATTTTCAAAGTTTCTCGCGTGTGGCCCGATCGGACGATGGGAAACATAAAATTTTACAAGTTTCTCGCGCGTGGCCCGATCGGACGATGAATTTCGAATTTTTTCAAAGTTTCTCGCGTGTGGCCCGATCGACTAATGGGAAACATAAAATTTTACAAGTTTCTCGCGTATGGCGTGTGGCCCGATCGACGGATGGGAAACATAAAATTTTACAAGTTTCTCGCGTGTGGCCCGATCGGACGATCAATTTCGAATTTTTTCAAAGTTTCCCGCGTGTGGCCCGATCGGACGATGAATTTCGAATATTTTCAAAGTTTCTCGCGTGTGGCCCGATCGACGGATGGGAAACATAAAATTTTACAAGTTTCTCGCGTGTGGCCCGATCGGACGATGAATTTCGAATATTTTCAAAGTTTCTCGCGTGTGGCCCGATCGGATGATGGGAAACATAAAATTTTACAAGTTTCTCGCGCGTGGCCCGATCGGACGATGAATTTCGAATTTTTTCAAAGTTTCTCGCGTGTGGCCCGATCGACGGATGGGAAACATAAAATTTTACAAGTTTCTCGCGTGTGGCCCGATCGGACGATGAATTTCGAATTTTTTCAAAGTTTTTCGCGTGTGGCCCGATCGACGGATGGGAAACATAAAATTTTACAAGTTTCTCGCGTGTGGCCCGATCGGACGATGAATTTCGAATTTTTTCAAAGTTTCTCGCGTGTGGCCCGATCGGACGATGAATTTCGAATATTTTCAAAGTTTTTTGCGTGTGGCCCGATCGGACGATGAATTTCGAATATTTTCAAAGTTTTTCGCGTGTGGCCCGATCGGATGATGGGAAACATAAAATTTTACAAGTTTCTCGCGCGTGGCCCGATCGGACGATGAATTTCGAATATTTTCAAAGTTTTTCGCGTGTGGCCCGATCGGATGATGGGAAACATAAAATTTTACAAGTTTCTCGCGCGTGGCCCGATCGGACGATGAATTTCGAATTTTTTCAAAGTTTCTCGCGTGTGGCCCGATCGGACGATGAATTTCGAATATTTTCAAAGTTTTTCGCGTGTGGCCCGATCGACGGATGGGAAACATAAAATTTTACAAGTTTCTCGCGTGTGGCCCGATCCGACGATGAATTTCGAATATTTTCAAAGTTTCTCGCGTGTGGCCCGATCCGACGATGAATTTCGAATATTTTCAAAGTTTCTCGCGTGTGGCCCGATCGACGGATGGGAAACATAAAATTTTACAAGTTTCTCGCGTGTGGCCCGATCGGACGATCAATTTCGAATTTTTTCAAAGTTTCCCGCGTGTGGCCCGATCGGACGATGAATTTCGAATATTTTCAAAGTTTCTCGCGTGTGGCCCGATCGACGGATGGGAAACATAAAATTTTACAAGTTTCTCGCGTGTGGCCCGATCGGCCCATGGGAAACATAAAATTTTACAAGTTTCTCGCGTGTGGCCCGATCGGACGATGAATTTCGAATTTTTTCAAAGTTTTTCGCGTGTGGCCCGATCGACGGATGCGAAACATAAAATTTTACAAGTTTCTCGCGTGTGGCCCGATCGGACGATGAATTTCGAATTTTTTCAAAGTTTTTCGCGTGTGGCCCGATCGACGGATGCGAAACATAAAATTTTACAAGTTTCTCGCGTGTGGCCCGATCGGACGATGAATTTCGAATATTTTCAAAGTTTCTCGCGTGTGGCCCGATCGACGGATGGGAAACATAAAATTTTACAAGTTTCTCGCGTGTGGCCCGATCGGACGATGAATTTCGAATTTGTTCAAAGTTTCTCGCGTGTGGCCCGATCGGACGATGAATTTCGAATATTTTCAAAGTTTCTCGCGTGTGGCCCGATCGGACGATGAATTTCGAATATTTTCAAAGTTTCTCGCGTGTGGCCCGATCGACGGATGGGAAACATAAAATTTTACAAGTTTCTCGCGTGTGGCCCGATCGGACGATGAATTTCGAATTTGTTCAAAGTTTCTCGCGTGTGGCCCGATCGGACGATGAATTTCGAATATTTTCAAAGTTTCTCGCGTGTGGCCCGATCGGACGATGAATTTCGAATATTTTCAAAGTTTCTCGCGTGTGGACCGATCGACGGATGGGAAACATAAAATTTTACAAGTTTCTCGCGTGTGGCCCGATCGGACGATGAATTTCGAATTTTTTCAAAGTTTTTCGCGTGTGGACCGATCGACGGATGGGAAACATAAAATTTTACAAGTTTCTCGCGTGTGGCCCGATCGGATGATGAATTTCGAATATTTTCAAAGTTTCTCGCGTGTGGACCGATCGACGGATGGGAAACATAAAATTTTACAAGTTTCTCGCGTGTGGCCCGATCGGACGATGAATTTAGAATTTTTTCAAAGTTTTTCGCGTGTGGCCCGATCGACGGATGCGAAACATAAAATTTTACAAGTTTCTCGCGTGTGGCCCGATCGGACGATGAATTTCGAATTTTTTCAAAGTTTCTCGCGTGTGGCCCGATCGGACGATGAATTTCGAATATTTTCAAAGTTTCTCGCGTGTGGCCCGATCGGATGATGGGAAACATAAAATTTTACAAGTTTCTCGCGCGTGGCCCGATCGGACGATGAATTTCGAATTTTTTCAAAGTTTCTCGCGTGTGGCCCGATCGACGGATGGGAAACATAAAATTTTACAAGTTTCTCGCGTGTGGCCCGATCGGACGATGAATTTCGAATTTTTTCAAAGTTTTTCGCGTGTGGCCCGATCGACGGATGGGAAACATAAAATTTTACAAGTTTCTCGCGTGTGGCCCGATCGGACGATGAATTTCGAATTTTTTCAAAGTTTCTCGCGTGTGGCCCGATCGGACGATGAATTTCGAATATTTTCAAAGTTTTTCGCGTGTGGCCCGATCGGACGATGAATTTCGAATATTTTCAAAGTTTTTCGCGTGTGGCCCGATCGGATGATGGGAAACATAAAATTTTACAAGTTTCTCGCGCGTGGCCCGATCGGACGATGAATTTCGAATATTTTCAAAGTTTTTTGCGTGTGGCCCGATCGGATGATGGGAAACATAAAATTTTACAAGTTTCTCGCGCGTGGCCCGATCGGACGATCAATTTCGAATATTTTCAAAGTTTTTCGCGTGTGGCCCGATCGACGGATGGGAAACATAAAATTTTACAAGTTTCTCGCGTGTGGCCCGATCGGACGATGAATTTCGAATTTGTTCAAAGTTTCTCGCGTGTGGCCCGATCCGACGATGAATTTCGAATATTTTCAAAGTTTCTCGCGTGTGGCCCGATCCGACGATGAATTTCGAATATTTTCAAAGTTTCTCGCGTGTGGCCCGATCGACGGATGGGAAACATAAAATTTTACAAGTTTCTCGCGTGTGGCCCGATCGGACGATCAATTTCGAATTTTTTCAAAGTTTCCCGCGTGTGGCCCGATCGGACGATGAATTTCGAATACTTTTAAAAGTTTCTCGCGTGTGGCCCGATCGACGGATGGGAAACATAAAATTTTACAACTTTCTCGCGTGTGGCCCGATCGGACGATGAATTTCGAATATTTTCAAAGTTTCTCGCGTGTGGCCCGATCGGACGATGAATTTCGAATATTTTCAAAGTTTCTCGCGCGTGGCCCGATCGGTCGAAGAATTTCGAATTTTTTCAAAGTTTTTCGCGTGTGGCCCGATCGACGGATGAGAAACATAAAATTTTACAAGTTTCTCGCGTATGGCCCGATCGGACGATCAATTTCGAATTTTTTCAAAGTTTCCCGCGTGTGGCCCGATCGGACGATGAATTTCGAATATTTTCAAAGTTTCTCGCGTGTGGACCGATCGACGGATGGGAAACATAAAATTTTACAAGTTTCTCGCGTGTGGCCCGATCGGACGATGAATTTCGAATATTTTCAAAGTTTTTCGCGTGTGGCCCGATCGGATGATGGGAAACATAAAATTTTACAAGTTTCTCGCGTGTGGCCCGATCCGACGATGAATTTCGAATATTTTCAAAGTTTCTCGCGTGTGGGCCGATCGGACGATGGGAAACATAAAATTTTACAAGTTTCTCGCGCGTGGCCCGATCGGATGATGAATTTCGAATTTTTTCAAAGTTTTTCGCGTGTGGCCCGATCGGATGATGGGAAACATAAAATTTTACAAGTTTCTCGCGTGTGGCCCGATCCGACGATGAATTTCGAATATTTTCAAAGTTTCTCGCGTGTGGCCCGATCCGACGATGAATTTCGAATATTTTCAAAGTTTCTCGCGTGTGGCCCGATCCGACGATGAATTTCGAATATTTTCAAAGTTTCTCGCGTGTGGCCCGATCGACGGATGGGAAACATAAAATTTTACAAGTTTCTCGCGTGTGGCCCGATCGGACGATCAATTTCGAATTTTTTCAAAGTTTCCCGCGTGTGGCCCGATCGGACGATGAATTTCGAATACTTTTAAAAGTTTCTCGCGTGTGGCCCGATCGACGGATGGGAAACATAAAATTTTACAACTTTCTCGCGTGTGGCCCGATCGGACGATGAATTTCGAATATTTTCAAAGTTTCTCGCGTGTGGCCCGATCGGACGATGAATTTCGAATATTTTCAAAGTTTCTCGCGCGTGGCCCGATCGGTCGAAGAATTTCGAATTTTTTCAAAGTTTTTCGCGTGTGGCCCGATCGACGGATGAGAAACATAAAATTTTACAAGTTTCTCGCGTATGGCCCGATCGGACGATCAATTTCGAATTTTTTCAAAGTTTCCCGCGTGTGGCCCGATCGGACGATGAATTTCGAATATTTTCAACGTTTCTCGCGTGTGGACCGATCGACGGATGGGAAACATAAAATTTTACAAGTTTCTCGCGTGTGGCCCGATCGGACGATGAATTTCGAATTTGTTCAAAGTTTCTCGCGTGTGGCCCGATCGGACGATGAATTTCGAATATTTTCAAAGTTTCTCGCGTGTGGCCCGATCGGACGATGAATTTCGAATATTTTCAAAGTTTCTCGCGTGTGGACCGATCGACGGATGGGAAACATAAAATTTTACAAGTTTCTCGCGTGTGGCCCGATCGGACGATGAATTTCGAATTTTTTCAAAGTTTTTCGCGTGTGGACCGATCGACGGATGGGAAACATAAAATTTTACAAGTTTCTCGCGTGTGGCCCGATCGGATGATGAATTTCGAATATTTTCAAAGTTTCTCGCGTGTGGACCGATCGACGGATGGGAAACATAAAATTTTACAAGTTTCTCGCGTGTGGCCCGATCGGACGATGAATTTCGAATTTTTTCAAAGTTTTTCGCGTGTGGCCCGATCGACGGATGCGAAACATAAAATTTTACAAGTTTCTCGCGTGTGGCCCGATCGGACGATGAATTTCGAATTTTTTCAAAGTTTCTCGCGTGTGGCCCGATCGGACGATGAATTTCGAATATTTTCAAAGTTTTTCGCGTGTGGCCCGATCGGACGATGAATTTCGAATATTTTCAAAGTTTTTCGCGTGTGGCCCGATCGGATGATGGGAAACATAAAATTTTACAAGTTTCTCGCGCGTGGCCCGATCGGACGATGAATTTCGAATATTTTCAAAGTTTTTCGCGTGTGGCCCGATCGGATGATGGGAAACATAAAATTTTACAAGTTTCTCGCGCGTGGCCCGATCGGACGATGAATTTCGAATTTTTTCAAAGTTTCTCGCGTGTGGCCCGATCGACGGATGGGAAACATAAAATTTTACAAGTTTCTCGCGTGTGGCCCGATCGGACGATGAATTTCGAATATTTTCAAAGTTTCTCGCGTGTGGCCCGATCGGATGATGGGAAACATAAAATTTTACAAGTTTCTCGCGCGTGGCCCGATCGGACGATGAATTTCGAATTTTTTCAAAGTTTCTCGCGTGTGGCCCGATCGACGGATGGGAAACATAAAATTTTACAAGTTTCTCGCGTGTGGCCCGATCGGACGATGAATTTCGAATATTTTCAAAGTTTTTCGCGTGTGGCCCGATCGGATGATGGGAAACATAAAATTTTACAAGTTTCTCGCGTGTGGCCCGATCGGACGATGAATTTCGAATATTTTCAAAGTTTTTCGCGTGTGGCCCGATCGGACGATGAATTTCGAATATTTTCAAAGTTTTTCGCGTGTGGCCCGATCGGATGATGGGAAACATAAAATTTTACAAGTTTCTCGCGCGTGGCCCGATCGGACGATGAATTTCGAATATTTTCAAAGTTTTTCGCGTGTGGCCCGATCGGATGATGGGAAACATAAAATTTTACAAGTTTCTCGCGCGTGGCCCGATCGGACGATGAATTTCGAATATTTTCAAAGTTTCTCGCGTGTGGCCCGATCGACGGATGGGAAACATAAAATTTTACAAGTTTCTCGCGTGTGGCCCGATCGGACGATGAATTTCGAATATTTTCAAAGTTTTTCGCGTGTGGCCCGATCGGATGATGGGAAACATAAAATTTTACAAGTTTCTCGCGTGTGGCCCGATCCGACGATGAATTTCGAATATTTTCAAAGTTTCTCGCGTGTGGGCCGATCGGACGATGGGAAACATAAAATTTTACAAGTTTCTCGCGCGTGGCCCGATCGGATGATGAATTTCGAATTTTTTCAAAGTTTTTCGCGTGTGGCCCGATCGGATGATGGGAAACATAAAATTTTACAAGTTTCTCGCGTGTGGCCCGATCCGACGATGAATTTCGAATATTTTCAAAGTTTCTCGCGTGTGGCCCGATCCGACGATGAATTTCGAATATTTTCAAAGTTTCTCGCGTGTGGCCCGATCGACGGATGGGAAACATAAAATTTTACAAGTTTCTCGCGTGTGGCCCGATCGGACGATCAATTTCGAATTTTTTCAAAGTTTCCCGCGTGTGGCCCGATCGGACGATGAATTTCGAATATTTTCAAAGTTTCTCGCGTGTGGCCCGATCGACGGATGGGAAACATAAAATTTTACAAGTTTCTCGCGTGTGGCCCGATCGGACGATGAATTTCGAATATTTTCAAAGTTTTTCGCGTGTGGCCCGATCGGATGATGGGAAACATAAAATTTTACAAGTTTCTCGCGTGTGGCCCGATCCGACGATGAATTTCGAATATTTTCAAAGTTTCTCGCGTGTGGGCCGATCGGACGATGGGAAACATAAAATTTTACAAGTTTCTCGCGCGTGGCCCGATCGGATGATGAATTTCGAATTTTTTCAAAGTTTTTCGCGTGTGGCCCGATCGGATGATGGGAAACATAAAATTTTACAAGTTTCTCGCGTGTGGCCCGATCCGACGATGAATTTCGAATATTTTCAAAGTTTCTCGCGTGTGGCCCGATCCGACGATGAATTTCGAATATTTTCAAAGTTTCTCGCGTGTGGCCCGATCCGACGATGAATTTCGAATATTTTCAAAGTTTCTCGCGTGTGGCCCGATCGACGGATGGGAAACATAAAATTTTACAAGTTTCTCGCGTGTGGCCCGATCGGACGATCAATTTCGAATTTTTTCAAAGTTTCCCGCGTGTGGCCCGATCGGACGATGAATTTCGAATACTTTTAAAAGTTTCTCGCGTGTGGCCCGATCGACGGATGGGAAACATAAAATTTTACAACTTTCTCGCGTGTGGCCCGATCGGACGATGAATTTCGAATATTTTCAAAGTTTCTCGCGTGTGGCCCGATCGGACGATGAATTTCGAATATTTTCAAAGTTTCTCGCGCGTGGCCCGATCGGTCGAAGAATTTCGAATTTTTTCAAAGTTTTTCGCGTGTGGCCCGATCGACGGATGAGAAACATAAAATTTTACAAGTTTCTCGCGTATGGCCCGATCGGACGATCAATTTCGAATTTTTTCAAAGTTTCCCGCGTGTGGCCCGATCGGACGATGAATTTCGAATATTTTCAAAGTTTCTCGCGTGTGGACCGATCGACGGATGGGAAACATAAAATTTTACAAGTTTCTCGCGTGTGGCCCGATCGGACGATGAATTTCGAATTTGTTCAAAGTTTCTCGCGTGTGGCCCGATCGGACGATGAATTTCGAATATTTTCAAAGTTTCTCGCGTGTGGCCCGATCGGACGATGAATTTCGAATATTTTCAAAGTTTCTCGCGTGTGGACCGATCGACGGATGGGAAACATAAAATTTTACAAGTTTCTCGCGTGTGGCCCGATCGGACGATGAATTTCGAATTTTTTCAAAGTTTTTCGCGTGTGGACCGATCGACGGATGGGAAACATAAAATTTTACAAGTTTCTCGCGTGTGGCCCGATCGGATGATGAATTTCGAATATTTTCAAAGTTTCTCGCGTGTGGACCGATCGACGGATGGGAAACATAAAATTTTACAAGTTTCTCGCGTGTGGCCCGATCGGACGATGAATTTCGAATTTTTTCAAAGTTTTTCGCGTGTGGCCCGATCGACGGATGCGAAACATAAAATTTTACAAGTTTCTCGCGTGTGGCCCGATCGGACGATGAATTTCGAATTTTTTCAAAGTTTCTCGCGTGTGGCCCGATCGGACGATGAATTTCGAATATTTTCAAAGTTTCTCGCGTGTGGCCCGATCGGACGATGAATTTCGAATATTTTCAAAGTTTTTCGCGTGTGGCCCGATCGGATGATGGGAAACATAAAATTTTACAAGTTTCTCGCGCGTGGCCCGATCGGACGATGAATTTCGAATTTTTTCAAAGTTTCTCGCGTGTGGCCCGATCGACGGATGGGAAACATAAAATTTTACAAGTTTCTCGCGTGTGGCCCGATCGGACGATGAATTTCGAATTTTTTCAAAGTTTTTCGCGTGTGGCCCGATCGACGGATGGGAAACATAAAATTTTACAAGTTTCTCGCGTGTGGCCCGATCGGACGATGAATTTCGAATTTTTTCAAAGTTTCTCGCGTGTGGCCCGATCGGACGATGAATTTCGAATATTTTCAAAGTTTTTCGCGTGTGGCCCGATCGGACGATGAATTTCGAATATTTTCAAAGTTTTTCGCGTGTGGCCCGATCGGATGATGGGAAACATAAAATTTTACAAGTTTCTCGCGCGTGGCCCGATCGGACGATGAATTTCGAATATTTTCAAAGTTTTTCGCGTGTGGCCCGATCGGATGATGGGAAACATAAAATTTTACAAGTTTCTCGCGCGTGGCCCGATCGGACGATGAATTTCGAATTTTTTCAAAGTTTCTCGCGTGTGGCCCGATCGACGGATGGGAAACATAAAATTTTACAAGTTTCTCGCGTGTGGCCCGATCGGACGATGAATTTCGAATATTTTCAAAGTTTCTCGCGTGTGGCCCGATCGGATGATGGGAAACATAAAATTTTACAAGTTTCTCGCGCGTGGCCCGATCGGACGATGAATTTCGAATTTTTTCAAAGTTTCTCGCGTGTGGCCCGATCGACGGATGGGAAACATAAAATTTTACAAGTTTCTCGCGTGTGGCCCGATCGGACGATGAATTTCGAATATTTTCAAAGTTTTTCGCGTGTGGCCCGATCGGATGATGGGAAACATAAAATTTTACAAGTTTCTCGCGTGTGGCCCGATCGGACGATGAATTTCGAATATTTTCAAAGTTTTTCGCGTGTGGCCCGATCGGATGATGGGAAACATAAAATTTTACAAGTTTCTCGCGTGTGGCCCGATCCGACGATGAATTTCGAATATTTTCAAAGTTTCTCGCGTGTGGCCCGATCGACGGATGGGAAACATAAAATTTTACAAGTTTCTCGCGTGTGGCCCGATCGGACGATCAATTTCGAATTTTTTCAAAGTTTCCCGCGTGTGGCCCGATCGGACGATGAATTTCGAATATTTTCAAAGTTTCTCGCGTGTGGCCCGATCGACGGATGGGAAACATAAAATTTTACAAGTTTCTCGCGTGTGGCCCGATCGGACGATGAATTTCGAATATTTTCAAAGTTTTTCGCGTGTGGCCCGATCGGATGATGGGAAACATAAAATTTTACAAGTTTCTCGCGTGTGGCCCGATCCGACGATGAATTTCGAATATTTTCAAAGTTTCTCGCGTGTGGGCCGATCGGACGATGGGAAACATAAAATTTTACAAGTTTCTCGCGCGTGGCCCGATCGGATGATGAATTTCGAATTTTTTCAAAGTTTTTCGCGTGTGGCCCGATCGGATGATGGGAAACATAAAATTTTACAAGTTTCTCGCGTGTGGCCCGATCCGACGATGAATTTCGAATATTTTCAAAGTTTCTCGCGTGTGGCCCGATCCGACGATGAATTTCGAATATTTTCAAAGTTTCTCGCGTGTGGCCCGATCCGACGATGAATTTCGAATATTTTCAAAGTTTCTCGCGTGTGGCCCGATCGACGGATGGGAAACATAAAATTTTACAAGTTTCTCGCGTGTGGCCCGATCGGACGATCAATTTCGAATTTTTTCAAAGTTTCCCGCGTGTGGCCCGATCGGACGATGAATTTCGAATATTTTCAAAGTTTCTCGCGTGTGGCCCGATCGACGGATGGGAAACATAAAATTTTACAAGTTTCTCGCGTGTGGCCCGATCGGACGATGAATTTCGAATATTTTCAAAGTTTTTCGCGTGTGGCCCGATCGGATGATGGGAAACATAAAATTTTACAAGTTTCTCGCGTGTGGCCCGATCCGACGATGAATTTCGAATATTTTCAAAGTTTCTCGCGTGTGGGCCGATCGGACGATGGGAAACATAAAATTTTACAAGTTTCTCGCGCGTGGCCCGATCGGATGATGAATTTCGAATTTTTTCAAAGTTTTTCGCGTGTGGCCCGATCGGATGATGGGAAACATAAAATTTTACAAGTTTCTCGCGTGTGGCCCGATCCGACGATGAATTTCGAATATTTTCAAAGTTTCTCGCGTGTGGCCCGATCCGACGATGAATTTCGAATATTTTCAAAGTTTCTCGCGTGTGGCCCGATCGACGGATGGGAAACATAAAATTTTACAAGTTTCTCGCGTGTGGCCCGATCGGACGATCAATTTCGAATTTTTTCAAAGTTTCCCGCGTGTGGCCCGATCGGACGATGAATTTCGAATATTTTCAAAGTTTCTCGCGTGTGGCCCGATCGACGGATGGGAAACATAAAATTTTACAAGTTTCTCGCGTGTGGCCCGATCGGACGATGAATTTCGAATATTTTCAAAGTTTCTCGCGTGTGGCCCGATCGGACGATGAATTTCGAATATTTTCAAAGTTTCTCGCGCGTGGCCCGATCGGTCGAAGAATTTCGAATTTTTTCAAAGTTTTTCGCGTGTGGCCCGATGGACGGATGAGAAACATAAAATTTTACAAGTTTCTCGCGTATGGCCCGATCGGACGATCAATTTCGAATTTTTTCAAAGTTTCCCGCGTGTGGCCCGATCGGACGATGAATTTCGAATATTTTCAAAGTTTCTCGCGTGTGGACCGATCGACGGATGGGAAACATAAAATTTTACAAGTTTCTCGCGTGTGGCCCGATCGAACGATGAATTTCGAATATTTTCAAAGTTTTTCGCGTGTGGCCCGATCGACGGATGGGAAACATAAAATTTTACAAGTTTCTCGCGTGTGGCCCGATCGCACGATGAATTTCGAATATTTTCAAAGTTTTTCGCGTGTGGCCCGATCGGATGATGGGAAACATAAAATTTTACAAGTTTCTCGCGTGTGGCCCGATCCGACGATCAATTTCGCATATTTTCAAAGTTTCTCGCGTGTGGCCCGATCGGACGATGGGAAACATAAAATTTTACAAGTTTCTCGCGCGTGGCCCGATCGGACGATGAATTTCGAATTTTTTCAAAGTTTCTCGCGTGTGGCCCGATCGACTAATGGGAAACATAAAATTTTACAAGTTTCTCGCGTATGGCGTGTGGCCCGATCGACGGATGGGAAACATAAAATTTTACAAGTTTCTCGCGTGTGGCCCGATCGGACGATCAATTTCGAATTTTTTCAAAGTTTCCCGCGTGTGGCCCGATCGGACGATGAATTTCGAATATTTTCAAAGTTTCTCGCGTGTGGCCCGATCGACGGATGGGAAACATAAAATTTTACAAGTTTCTCGCGTGTGGCCCGATCGGACGATGAATTTCGAATATTTTCAAAGTTTCTCGCGTGTGGCCCGATCGGATGATGGGAAACATAAAATTTTACAAGTTTCTCGCGCGTGGCCCGATCGGACGATGAATTTCGAATTTTTTCAAAGTTTCTCGCGTGTGGCCCGATCGACGGATGGGAAACATAAAATTTTACAAGTTTCTCGCGTGTGGCCCGATCGGACGATGAATTTCGAATTTTTTCAAAGTTTTTCGCGTGTGGCCCGATCGACGGATGGGAAACATAAAATTTTACAAGTTTCTCGCGTGTGGCCCGATCGGACGATGAATTTCGAATTTTTTCAAAGTTTCTCGCGTGTGGCCCGATCGGACGATGAATTTCGAATATTTTCAAAGTTTTTTGCGTGTGGCCCGATCGGACGATGAATTTCGAATATTTTCAAAGTTTTTCGCGTGTGGCCCGATCGGATGATGGGAAACATAAAATTTTACAAGTTTCTCGCGCGTGGCCCGATCGGACGATGAATTTCGAATATTTTCAAAGTTTTTCGCGTGTGGCCCGATCGGATGATGGGAAACATAAAATTTTACAAGTTTCTCGCGCGTGGCCCGATCGGACGATGAATTTCGAATTTTTTCAAAGTTTCTCGCGTGTGGCCCGATCGGACGATGAATTTCGAATATTTTCAAAGTTTTTCGCGTGTGGCCCGATCGACGGATGGGAAACATAAAATTTTACAAGTTTCTCGCGTGTGGCCCGATCCGACGATGAATTTCGAATATTTTCAAAGTTTCTCGCGTGTGGCCCGATCCGACGATGAATTTCGAATATTTTCAAAGTTTCTCGCGTGTGGCCCGATCGACGGATGGGAAACATAAAATTTTACAAGTTTCTCGCGTGTGGCCCGATCGGACAATCAATTTCGAATTTTTTCAAAGTTTCCCGCGTGTGGCCCGATCGGACGATGAATTTCGAATATTTTCAAAGTTTCTCGCGTGTGGCCCGATCGACGGATGCGAAACATAAAATTTTACAAGTTTCTCGCGTGTGGCCCGATCGGCCCATGGGAAACATAAAATTTTACAAGTTTCTCGCGTGTGGCCCGATCGGACGATGAATTTCGAATTTTTTCAAAGTTTTTCGCGTGTGGCCCGATCGACGGATGCGAAACATAAAATTTTACAAGTTTCTCGCGTGTGGCCCGATCGGACGATGAATTTCGAATTTTTTCAAAGTTTTTCGCGTGTGGCCCGATCGACGGATGCGAAACATAAAATTTTACAAGTTTCTCGCGTGTGGCCCGATCGGACGATGAATTTCGAATATTTTCAAAGTTTCTCGCGTGTGGCCCGATCGACGGATGGGAAACATAAAATTTTACAAGTTTCTCGCGTGTGGCCCGATCGGACGATGAATTTCGAATTTGTTCAAAGTTTCTCGCGTGTGGCCCGATCGGACGATGAATTTCGAATATTTTCAAAGTTTCTCGCGTGTGGCCCGATCGGACGATGAATTTCGAATATTTTCAAAGTTTCTCGCGTGTGGACCGATCGACGGATGGGAAACATAAAATTTTACAAGTTTCTCGCGTGTGGCCCGATCGGACGATGAATTTCGAATTTTTTCAAAGTTTTTCGCGTGTGGACCGATCGACGGATGGGAAACATAAAATTTTACAAGTTTCTCGCGTGTGGCCCGATCGGATGATGAATTTCGAATATTTTCAAAGTTTCTCGCGTGTGGACCGATCGACGGATGGGAAACATAAAATTTTACAAGTTTCTCGCGTGTGGCCCGATCGGACGATGAATTTAGAATTTTTTCAAAGTTTTTCGCGTGTGGCCCGATCGACGGATGCGAAACATAAAATTTTACAAGTTTCTCGCGTGTGGCCCGATCGGACGATGAATTTCGAATTTTTTCAAAGTTTCTCGCGTGTGGCCCGATCGGACGATGAATTTCGAATATTTTCAAAGTTTCTCGCGTGTGGCCCGATCGGATGATGGGAAACATAAAATTTTACAAGTTTCTCGCGCGTGGCCCGATCGGACGATGAATTTCGAATTTTTTCAAAGTTTCTCGCGTGTGGCCCGATCGACGGATGGGAAACATAAAATTTTACAAGTTTCTCGCGTGTGGCCCGATCGGACGATGAATTTCGAATTTTTTCAAAGTTTTTCGCGTGTGGCCCGATCGACGGATGGGAAACATAAAATTTTACAAGTTTCTCGCGTGTGGCCCGATCGGACGATGAATTTCGAATTTTTTCAAAGTTTCTCGCGTGTGGCCCGATCGGACGATGAATTTCGAATATTTTCAAAGTTTTTCGCGTGTGGCCCGATCGGACGATGAATTTCGAATATTTTCAAAGTTTTTCGCGTGTGGCCCGATCGGATGATGGGAAACATAAAATTTTACAAGTTTCTCGCGCGTGGCCCGATCGGACGATGAATTTCGAATATTTTCAAAGTTTTTTGCGTGTGGCCCGATCGGATGATGGGAAACATAAAATTTTACAAGTTTCTCGCGCGTGGCCCGATCGGACGATGAATTTCGAATTTTTTCAAAGTTTCTCGCGTGTGGCCCGATCGGACGATGAATTTCGAATATTTTCAAAGTTTTTCGCGTGTGGCCCGATCGACGGATGGGAAACATAAAATTTTACAAGTTTCTCGCGTGTGGCCCGATCGGACGATGAATTTCGAATATTTTCAAAGTTTTTCGCGTGTGGCCCGATCGGATGATGGGAAACATAAAATTTTACAAGTTTCTCGCGTGTGGCCCGATCCGACGATGAATTTCGAATATTTTCAAAGTTTCTCGCGTGTGGCCCGATCGGACGATGGGAAACATAAAATTTTACAAGTTTCTCGCGCGTGGCCCGATCGGACGATGAATTTCGAATATTTTCAAAGTTTTTCGCGTGTGGCCCGATCGGATGATGGGAAACATAAAATTTTACAAGTTTCTCGCGTGTGGCCCGATCGGACGATGAATTTCGAATATTTTCAAAGTTTTTCGCGTGTGGCCCGATCGGATGATGGGAAACATAAAATTTTACAAGTTTCTCGCGTGTGGCCCGATCGGACGATGAATTTCGAATATTTTCAAAGTTTTTCGCGTGTGGCCCGATCGGATGATGGGAAACATAAAATTTTACAAGTTTCTCGCGTGTGGCCCGATCCGACGATGAATTTCGAATATTTTCAAAGTTTCTCGCGTGTGGCCCGATCGACGGATGGGAAACATAAAATTTTACAAGTTTCTCGCGTGTGGCCCGATCGGACGATCAATTTCGAATTTTTTCAAAGTTTCCCGCGTGTGGCCCGATCGGACGATGAATTTCGAATATTTTCAAAGTTTCTCGCGTGTGGCCCGATCGACGGATGGGAAACATAAAATTTTACAAGTTTCTCGCGTGTGGCCCGATCGGACGATGAATTTCGAATATTTTCAAAGTTTTTCGCGTGTGGCCCGATCGGATGATGGGAAACATAAAATTTTACAAGTTTCTCGCGTGTGGCCCGATCCGACGATGAATTTCGAATATTTTCAAAGTTTCTCGCGTGTGGGCCGATCGGACGATGGGAAACATAAAATTTTACAAGTTTCTCGCGCGTGGCCCGATCGGATGATGAATTTCGAATTTTTTCAAAGTTTTTCGCGTGTGGCCCGATCGGATGATGGGAAACATAAAATTTTACAAGTTTCTCGCGTGTGGCCCGATCCGACGATGAATTTCGAATATTTTCAAAGTTTCTCGCGTGTGGCCCGATCCGACGATGAATTTCGAATATTTTCAAAGTTTCTCGCGTGTGGCCCGATCCGACGATGAATTTCGAATATTTTCAAAGTTTCTCGCGTGTGGCCCGATCGACGGATGGGAAACATAAAATTTTACAAGTTTCTCGCGTGTGGCCCGATCGGACGATCAATTTCGAATTTTTTCAAAGTTTCCCGCGTGTGGCCCGATCGGACGATGAATTTCGAATACTTTTAAAAGTTTCTCGCGTGTGGCCCGATCGACGGATGGGAAACATAAAATTTTACAACTTTCTCGCGTGTGGCCCGATCGGACGATGAATTTCGAATATTTTCAAAGTTTCTCGCGTGTGGCCCGATCGGACGATGAATTTCGAATATTTTCAAAGTTTCTCGCGCGTGGCCCGATCGGTCGAAGAATTTCGAATTTTTTCAAAGTTTTTCGCGTGTGGCCCGATCGACGGATGAGAAACATAAAATTTTACAAGTTTCTCGCGTATGGCCCGATCGGACGATCAATTTCGAATTTTTTCAAAGTTTCCCGCGTGTGGCCCGATCGGACGATGAATTTCGAATATTTTCAAAGTTTCTCGCGTGTGGACCGATCGACGGATGGGAAACATAAAATTTTACAAGTTTCTCGCGTGTGGCCCGATCGGACGATGAATTTCGAATATTTTCAAAGTTTTTCGCGTGTGGCCCGATCGGATGATGGGAAACATAAAATTTTACAAGTTTCTCGCGTGTGGCCCGATCCGACGATGAATTTCGAATATTTTCAAAGTTTCTCGCGTGTGGGCCGATCGGACGATGGGAAACATAAAATTTTACAAGTTTCTCGCGCGTGGCCCGATCGGATGATGAATTTCGAATATTTTCAAAGTTTTTCGCGTGTGGCCCGATCGGATGATGGGAAACATAAAATTTTACAAGTTTCTCGCGTGTGGCCCGATCCGACGATGAATTTCGAATATTTTCAAAGTTTCTCGCGTGTGGGCCGATCGGACGATGGGAAACATAAAATTTTACAAGTTTCTCGCGCGTGGCCCGATCGGACGATGAATTTCGAATATTTTCAAAGTTTTTCGCGTGTGGCCCGATCGGATGATGGGAAACATAAAATTTTACAAGTTTCTCGCGCGTGGCCCGATCGGACGATGAATTTCGAATTTTTTCAAAGTTTCTCGCGTGTGGCCCGATCGGACGATGAATTTCGAATATTTTCAAAGTTTTTCGCGTGTGGCCCGATCGACGGATGGGAAACATAAAATTTTACAAGTTTCTCGCGTGTGGCCCGATCGGACGATGAATTTCGAATATTTTCAAAGTTTTTCGCGTGTGGCCCGATCGGACGATGAATTTCGAATATTTTCAAAGTTTTTCGCGTGTGGCCCGATCGGATGATGGGAAACATAAAATTTTACAAGTTTCTCGCGTGTGGCCCGATCGGACGATGAATTTCGAATATTTTCAAAGTTTTTCGCGTGTGGCCCGATCGGATGATGGGAAACATAAAATTTTACAAGTTTCTCGCGTGTGGCCCGATCGGACGATGAATTTCGAATATTTTCAAAGTTTTTCGCGTGTGGCCCGATCGGATGATGGGAAACATAAAATTTTACAAGTTTCTCGCGTGTGGCCCGATCCGACGATGAATTTCGAATATTTTCAAAGTTTCTCGCGTGTGGCCCGATCGACGGATGGGAAACATAAAATTTTACAAGTTTCTCGCGTGTGGCCCGATCGGACGATCAATTTCGAATTTTTTCAAAGTTTCCCGCGTGTGGCCCGATCGGACGATGAATTTCGAATATTTTCAAAGTTTCTCGCGTGTGGCCCGATCGACGGATGGGAAACATAAAATTTTACAAGTTTCTCGCGTGTGGCCCGATCGGACGATGAATTTCGAATATTTTCAAAGTTTTTCGCGTGTGGCCCGATCGGATGATGGGAAACATAAAATTTTACAAGTTTCTCGCGTGTGGCCCGATCCGACGATGAATTTCGAATATTTTCAAAGTTTCTCGCGTGTGGGCCGATCGGACGATGGGAAACATAAAATTTTACAAGTTTCTCGCGCGTGGCCCGATCGGATGATGAATTTCGAATTTTTTCAAAGTTTTTCGCGTGTGGCCCGATCGGATGATGGGAAACATAAAATTTTACAAGTTTCTCGCGTGTGGCCCGATCCGACGATGAATTTCGAATATTTTCAAAGTTTCTCGCGTGTGGCCCGATCCGACGATGAATTTCGAATATTTTCAAAGTTTCTCGCGTGTGGCCCGATCCGACGATGAATTTCGAATATTTTCAAAGTTTTTCGCGTGTGGCCCGATCGGATGATGGGAAACATAAAATTTTACAAGTTTCTCGCGTGTGGCCCGATCGGACGATCAATTTCGAATTTTTTCAAAGTTTCCCGCGTGTGGCCCGATCGGACGATGAATTTCGAATATTTTCAAAGTTTCTCGCGTGTGGCCCGATCGACGGATGGGAAACATAAAATTTTACAAGTTTCTCGCGTGTGGCCCGATCGGACGATGAATTTCGAATATTTTCAAAGTTTTTCGCGTGTGGCCCGATCGGATGATGGGAAACATAAAATTTTACAAGTTTCTCGCGTGTGGCCCGATCCGACGATGAATTTCGAATATTTTCAAAGTTTCTCGCGTGTGGGCCGATCGGACGATGGGAAACATAAAATTTTACAAGTTTCTCGCGCGTGGCCCGATCGGATGATGAATTTCGAATTTTTTCAAAGTTTTTCGCGTGTGGCCCGATCGGATGATGGGAAACATAAAATTTTACAAGTTTCTCGCGTGTGGCCCGATCCGACGATGAATTTCGAATATTTTCAAAGTTTCTCGCGTGTGGCCCGATCCGACGATGAATTTCGAATATTTTCAAAGTTTCTCGCGTGTGGCCCGATCCGACGATGAATTTCGAATATTTTCAAAGTTTCTCGCGTGTGGCCCGATCGACGGATGGGAAACATAAAATTTTACAAGTTTCTCGCGTGTGGCCCGATCGGACGATCAATTTCGAATTTTTTCAAAGTTTCCCGCGTGTGGCCCGATCGGACGATGAATTTCGAATATTTTCAAAGTTTCTCGCGTGTGGCCCGATCGACGGATGGGAAACATAAAATTTTACAAGTTTCTCGCGTGTGGCCCGATCGGACGATGAATTTCGAATATTTTCAAAGTTTCTCGCGTGTGGCCCGATCGGACGATGAATTTCGAATATTTTCAAAGTTTCTCGCGCGTGGCCCGATCGGTCGAAGAATTTCGAATTTTTTCAAAGTTTTTCGCGTGTGGCCCGATGGACGGATGAGAAACATAAAATTTTACAAGTTTCTCGCGTATGGCCCGATCGGACGATCAATTTCGAATTTTTTCAAAGTTTCCCGCGTGTGGCCCGATCGGACGATGAATTTCGAATATTTTCAAAGTTTCTCGCGTGTGGACCGATCGACGGATGGGAAACATAAAATTTTACAAGTTTCTCGCGTGTGGCCCGATCGAACGATGAATTTCGAATATTTTCAAAGTTTTTCGCGTGTGGCCCGATCGACGGATGGGAAACATAAAATTTTACAAGTTTCTCGCGTGTGGCCCGATCGCACGATGAATTTCGAATATTTTCAAAGTTTTTCGCGTGTGGCCCGATCGGATGATGGGAAACATAAAATTTTACAAGTTTCTCGCGTGTGGCCCGATCCGACGATCAATTTCGCATATTTTCAAAGTTTCTCGCGTGTGGCCCGATCGGACGATGGGAAACATAAAATTTTACAAGTTTCTCGCGCGTGGCCCGATCGGACGATGAATTTCGAATTTTTTCAAAGTTTCTCGCGTGTGGCCCGATCGACTAATGGGAAACATAAAATTTTACAAGTTTCTCGCGTATGGCGTGTGGCCCGATCGACGGATGGGAAACATAAAATTTTACAAGTTTCTCGCGTGTGGCCCGATCGGACGATCAATTTCGAATTTTTTCAAAGTTTCCCGCGTGTGGCCCGATCGGACGATGAATTTCGAATATTTTCAAAGTTTCTCGCGTGTGGCCCGATCGACGGATGGGAAACATAAAATTTTACAAGTTTCTCGCGTGTGGCCCGATCGGACGATGAATTTCGAATATTTTCAAAGTTTCTCGCGTGTGGCCCGATCGGATGATGGGAAACATAAAATTTTACAAGTTTCTCGCGCGTGGCCCGATCGGACGATGAATTTCGAATTTTTTCAAAGTTTCTCGCGTGTGGCCCGATCGACGGATGGGAAACATAAAATTTTACAAGTTTCTCGCGTGTGGCCCGATCGGACGATGAATTTCGAATTTTTTCAAAGTTTTTCGCGTGTGGCCCGATCGACGGATGGGAAACATAAAATTTTACAAGTTTCTCGCGTGTGGCCCGATCGGACGATGAATTTCGAATTTTTTCAAAGTTTCTCGCGTGTGGCCCGATCGGACGATGAATTTCGAATATTTTCAAAGTTTTTTGCGTGTGGCCCGATCGGACGATGAATTTCGAATATTTTCAAAGTTTTTCGCGTGTGGCCCGATCGGATGATGGGAAACATAAAATTTTACAAGTTTCTCGCGCGTGGCCCGATCGGACGATGAATTTCGAATATTTTCAAAGTTTTTCGCGTGTGGCCCGATCGGATGATGGGAAACATAAAATTTTACAAGTTTCTCGCGCGTGGCCCGATCGGACGATGAATTTCGAATTTTTTCAAAGTTTCTCGCGTGTGGCCCGATCGGACGATGAATTTCGAATATTTTCAAAGTTTTTCGCGTGTGGCCCGATCGACGGATGGGAAACATAAAATTTTACAAGTTTCTCGCGTGTGGCCCGATCCGACGATGAATTTCGAATATTTTCAAAGTTTCTCGCGTGTGGCCCGATCCGACGATGAATTTCGAATATTTTCAAAGTTTCTCGCGTGTGGCCCGATCGACGGATGGGAAACATAAAATTTTACAAGTTTCTCGCGTGTGGCCCGATCGGACGATCAATTTCGAATTTTTTCAAAGTTTCCCGCGTGTGGCCCGATCGGACGATGAATTTCGAATATTTTCAAAGTTTCTCGCGTGTGGCCCGATCGACGGATGGGAAACATAAAATTTTACAAGTTTCTCGCGTGTGGCCCGATCGGCCCATGGGAAACATAAAATTTTACAAGTTTCTCGCGTGTGGCCCGATCGGACGATGAATTTCGAATTTTTTCAAAGTTTTTCGCGTGTGGCCCGATCGACGGATGCGAAACATAAAATTTTACAAGTTTCTCGCGTGTGGCCCGATCGGACGATGAATTTCGAATTTTTTCAAAGTTTTTCGCGTGTGGCCCGATCGACGGATGCGAAACATAAAATTTTACAAGTTTCTCGCGTGTGGCCCGATCGGACGATGAATTTCGAATATTTTCAAAGTTTCTCGCGTGTGGCCCGATCGACGGATGGGAAACATAAAATTTTACAAGTTTCTCGCGTGTGGCCCGATCGGACGATGAATTTCGAATTTGTTCAAAGTTTCTCGCGTGTGGCCCGATCGGACGATGAATTTCGAATATTTTCAAAGTTTCTCGCGTGTGGCCCGATCGGACGATGAATTTCGAATATTTTCAAAGTTTCTCGCGTGTGGCCCGATCGACGGATGGGAAACATAAAATTTTACAAGTTTCTCGCGTGTGGCCCGATCGGACGATGAATTTCGAATTTGTTCAAAGTTTCTCGCGTGTGGCCCGATCGGACGATGAATTTCGAATATTTTCAAAGTTTCTCGCGTGTGGCCCGATCGGACGATGAATTTCGAATATTTTCAAAGTTTCTCGCGTGTGGACCGATCGACGGATGGGAAACATAAAATTTTACAAGTTTCTCGCGTGTGGCCCGATCGGACGATGAATTTCGAATTTTTTCAAAGTTTTTCGCGTGTGGACCGATCGACGGATGGGAAACATAAAATTTTACAAGTTTCTCGCGTGTGGCCCGATCGGATGATGAATTTCGAATATTTTCAAAGTTTCTCGCGTGTGGACCGATCGACGGATGGGAAACATAAAATTTTACAAGTTTCTCGCGTGTGGCCCGATCGGACGATGAATTTAGAATTTTTTCAAAGTTTTTCGCGTGTGGCCCGATCGACGGATGCGAAACATAAAATTTTACAAGTTTCTCGCGTGTGGCCCGATCGGACGATGAATTTCGAATTTTTTCAAAGTTTCTCGCGTGTGGCCCGATCGGACGATGAATTTCGAATATTTTCAAAGTTTCTCGCGTGTGGCCCGATCGGATGATGGGAAACATAAAATTTTACAAGTTTCTCGCGCGTGGCCCGATCGGACGATGAATTTCGAATTTTTTCAAAGTTTCTCGCGTGTGGCCCGATCGACGGATGGGAAACATAAAATTTTACAAGTTTCTCGCGTGTGGCCCGATCGGACGATGAATTTCGAATTTTTTCAAAGTTTTTCGCGTGTGGCCCGATCGACGGATGGGAAACATAAAATTTTACAAGTTTCTCGCGTGTGGCCCGATCGGACGATGAATTTCGAATTTTTTCAAAGTTTCTCGCGTGTGGCCCGATCGGACGATGAATTTCGAATATTTTCAAAGTTTTTCGCGTGTGGCCCGATCGGACGATGAATTTCGAATATTTTCAAAGTTTTTCGCGTGTGGCCCGATCGGATGATGGGAAACATAAAATTTTACAAGTTTCTCGCGCGTGGCCCGATCGGACGATGAATTTCGAATATTTTCAAAGTTTTTTGCGTGTGGCCCGATCGGATGATGGGAAACATAAAATTTTACAAGTTTCTCGCGCGTGGCCCGATCGGACGATGAATTTCGAATTTTTTCAAAGTTTCTCGCGTGTGGCCCGATCGGACGATGAATTTCGAATATTTTCAAAGTTTTTCGCGTGTGGCCCGATCGACGGATGGGAAACATAAAATTTTACAAGTTTCTCGCGTGTGGCCCGATCGGACGATGAATTTCGAATATTTTCAAAGTTTTTCGCGTGTGGCCCGATCGGATGATGGGAAACATAAAATTTTACAAGTTTCTCGCGTGTGGCCCGATCCGACGATGAATTTCGAATATTTTCAAAGTTTCTCGCGTGTGGCCCGATCGGACGATGGGAAACATAAAATTTTACAAGTTTCTCGCGCGTGGCCCGATCGGACGATGAATTTCGAATATTTTCAAAGTTTTTCGCGTGTGGCCCGATCGGATGATGGGAAACATAAAATTTTACAAGTTTCTCGCGTGTGGCCCGATCGGACGATGAATTTCGAATATTTTCAAAGTTTTTCGCGTGTGGCCCGATCGGATGATGGGAAACATAAAATTTTACAAGTTTCTCGCGTGTGGCCCGATCGGACGATGAATTTCGAATATTTTCAAAGTTTTTCGCGTGTGGCCCGATCGGATGATGGGAAACATAAAATTTTACAAGTTTCTCGCGTGTGGCCCGATCCGACGATGAATTTCGAATATTTTCAAAGTTTCTCGCGTGTGGCCCGATCGACGGATGGGAAACATAAAATTTTACAAGTTTCTCGCGTGTGGCCCGATCGGACGATCAATTTCGAATTTTTTCAAAGTTTCCCGCGTGTGGCCCGATCGGACGATGAATTTCGAATATTTTCAAAGTTTCTCGCGTGTGGCCCGATCGACGGATGGGAAACATAAAATTTTACAAGTTTCTCGCGTGTGGCCCGATCGGACGATGAATTTCGAATATTTTCAAAGTTTTTCGCGTGTGGCCCGATCGGATGATGGGAAACATAAAATTTTACAAGTTTCTCGCGTGTGGCCCGATCCGACGATGAATTTCGAATATTTTCAAAGTTTCTCGCGTGTGGGCCGATCGGACGATGGGAAACATAAAATTTTACAAGTTTCTCGCGCGTGGCCCGATCGGATGATGAATTTCGAATTTTTTCAAAGTTTTTCGCGTGTGGCCCGATCGGATGATGGGAAACATAAAATTTTACAAGTTTCTCGCGTGTGGCCCGATCCGACGATGAATTTCGAATATTTTCAAAGTTTCTCGCGTGTGGCCCGATCCGACGATGAATTTCGAATATTTTCAAAGTTTCTCGCGTGTGGCCCGATCCGACGATGAATTTCGAATATTTTCAAAGTTTCTCGCGTGTGGCCCGATCGACGGATGGGAAACATAAAATTTTACAAGTTTCTCGCGTGTGGCCCGATCGGACGATCAATTTCGAATTTTTTCAAAGTTTCCCGCGTGTGGCCCGATCGGACGATGAATTTCGAATACTTTTAAAAGTTTCTCGCGTGTGGCCCGATCGACGGATGGGAAACATAAAATTTTACAACTTTCTCGCGTGTGGCCCGATCGGACGATGAATTTCGAATATTTTCAAAGTTTCTCGCGTGTGGCCCGATCGGACGATGAATTTCGAATATTTTCAAAGTTTCTCGCGCGTGGCCCGATCGGTCGAAGAATTTCGAATTTTTTCAAAGTTTTTCGCGTGTGGCCCGATCGACGGATGAGAAACATAAAATTTTACAAGTTTCTCGCGTATGGCCCGATCGGACGATCAATTTCGAATTTTTTCAAAGTTTCCCGCGTGTGGCCCGATCGGACGATGAATTTCGAATATTTTCAAAGTTTCTCGCGTGTGGACCGATCGACGGATGGGAAACATAAAATTTTACAAGTTTCTCGCGTGTGGCCCGATCGGACGATGAATTTCGAATATTTTCAAAGTTTTTCGCGTGTGGCCCGATCGGATGATGGGAAACATAAAATTTTACAAGTTTCTCGCGTGTGGCCCGATCCGACGATGAATTTCGAATATTTTCAAAGTTTCTCGCGTGTGGGCCGATCGGACGATGGGAAACATAAAATTTTACAAGTTTCTCGCGCGTGGCCCGATCGGATGATGAATTTCGAATATTTTCAAAGTTTTTCGCGTGTGGCCCGATCGGATGATGGGAAACATAAAATTTTACAAGTTTCTCGCGTGTGGCCCGATCCGACGATGAATTTCGAATATTTTCAAAGTTTCTCGCGTGTGGGCCGATCGGACGATGGGAAACATAAAATTTTACAAGTTTCTCGCGCGTGGCCCGATCGGACGATGAATTTCGAATATTTTCAAAGTTTTTCGCGTGTGGCCCGATCGGATGATGGGAAACATAAAATTTTACAAGTTTCTCGCGCGTGGCCCGATCGGACGATGAATTTCGAATTTTTTCAAAGTTTCTCGCGTGTGGCCCGATCGGACGATGAATTTCGAATATTTTCAAAGTTTTTCGCGTGTGGCCCGATCGACGGATGGGAAACATAAAATTTTACAAGTTTCTCGCGTGTGGCCCGATCGGACGATGAATTTCGAATATTTTCAAAGTTTTTCGCGTGTGGCCCGATCGGACGATGAATTTCGAATATTTTCAAAGTTTTTCGCGTGTGGCCCGATCGGATGATGGGAAACATAAAATTTTACAAGTTTCTCGCGTGTGGCCCGATCGGACGATGAATTTCGAATATTTTCAAAGTTTTTCGCGTGTGGCCCGATCGGATGATGGGAAACATAAAATTTTACAAGTTTCTCGCGTGTGGCCCGATCGGACGATGAATTTCGAATATTTTCAAAGTTTTTCGCGTGTGGCCCGATCGGATGATGGGAAACATAAAATTTTACAAGTTTCTCGCGTGTGGCCCGATCCGACGATGAATTTCGAATATTTTCAAAGTTTCTCGCGTGTGGCCCGATCGACGGATGGGAAACATAAAATTTTACAAGTTTCTCGCGTGTGGCCCGATCGGACGATCAATTTCGAATTTTTTCAAAGTTTCCCGCGTGTGGCCCGATCGGACGATGAATTTCGAATATTTTCAAAGTTTCTCGCGTGTGGCCCGATCGACGGATGGGAAACATAAAATTTTACAAGTTTCTCGCGTGTGGCCCGATCGGACGATGAATTTCGAATATTTTCAAAGTTTTTCGCGTGTGGCCCGATCGGATGATGGGAAACATAAAATTTTACAAGTTTCTCGCGTGTGGCCCGATCCGACGATGAATTTCGAATATTTTCAAAGTTTCTCGCGTGTGGGCCGATCGGACGATGGGAAACATAAAATTTTACAAGTTTCTCGCGCGTGGCCCGATCGGATGATGAATTTCGAATTTTTTCAAAGTTTTTCGCGTGTGGCCCGATCGGATGATGGGAAACATAAAATTTTACAAGTTTCTCGCGTGTGGCCCGATCCGACGATGAATTTCGAATATTTTCAAAGTTTCTCGCGTGTGGCCCGATCCGACGATGAATTTCGAATATTTTCAAAGTTTCTCGCGTGTGGCCCGATCCGACGATGAATTTCGAATATTTTCAAAGTTTTTCGCGTGTGGCCCGATCGGATGATGGGAAACATAAAATTTTACAAGTTTCTCGCGTGTGGCCCGATCCGACGATGAATTTCGAATATTTTCAAAGTTTCTCGCGTGTGGCCCGATCGACGGATGGGAAACATAAAATTTTACAAGTTTCTCGCGTGTGGCCCGATCGGACGATCAATTTCGAATTTTTTCAAAGTTTCCCGCGTGTGGCCCGATCGGATGATGAATTTCGAATTTTTTCAAAGTTTTTCGCGTGTGGCCCGATCGGATGATGGGAAACATAAAATTTTACAAGTTTCTCGCGTGTGGCCCGATCCGACGATGAATTTCGAATATTTTCAAAGTTTCTCGCGTGTGGCCCGATCCGACGATGAATTTCGAATATTTTCAAAGTTTCTCGCGTGTGGCCCGATCCGACGATGAATTTCGAATATTTTCAAAGTTTTTCGCGTGTGGCCCGATCGGATGATGGGAAACATAAAATTTTACAAGTTTCTCGCGTGTGGCCCGATCCGACGATGAATTTCGAATATTTTCAAAGTTTCTCGCGTGTGGCCCGATCGACGGATGGGAAACATAAAATTTTACAAGTTTCTCGCGTGTGGCCCGATCGGACGATCAATTTCGAATTTTTTCAAAGTTTCCCGCGTGTGGCCCGATCGGACGATGAATTTCGAATATTTTCAAAGTTTCTCGCGTGTGGCCCGATCGACGGATGGGAAACATAAAATTTTACAAGTTTCTCGCGTGTGGCCCGATCGGACGATGAATTTCGAATATTTTCAAAGTTTTTCGCGTGTGGCCCGATCGGATGATGGGAAACATAAAATTTTACAAGTTTCTCGCGTGTGGCCCGATCCGACGATGAATTTCGAATATTTTCAAAGTTTCTCGCGTGTGGGCCGATCGGACGATGGGAAACATAAAATTTTACAAGTTTCTCGCGCGTGGCCCGATCGGATGATGAATTTCGAATTTTTTCAAAGTTTTTCGCGTGTGGCCCGATCGGATGATGGGAAACATAAAATTTTACAAGTTTCTCGCGTGTGGCCCGATCCGACGATGAATTTCGAATATTTTCAAAGTTTCTCGCGTGTGGCCCGATCCGACGATGAATTTCGAATATTTTCAAAGTTTCTCGCGTGTGGCCCGATCCGACGATGAATTTCGAATATTTTCAAAGTTTCTCGCGTGTGGCCCGATCGACGGATGGGAAACATAAAATTTTACAAGTTTCTCGCGTGTGGCCCGATCGGACGATCAATTTCGAATTTTTTCAAAGTTTCCCGCGTGTGGCCCGATCGGACGATGAATTTCGAATATTTTCAAAGTTTCTCGCGTGTGGCCCGATCGACGGATGGGAAACATAAAATTTTACAAGTTTCTCGCGTGTGGCCCGATCGGACGATGAATTTCGAATATTTTCAAAGTTTCTCGCGTGTGGCCCGATCGGACGATGAATTTCGAATATTTTCAAAGTTTCTCGCGCGTGGCCCGATCGGTCGAAGAATTTCGAATTTTTTCAAAGTTTTTCGCGTGTGGCCCGATGGACGGATGAGAAACATAAAATTTTACAAGTTTCTCGCGTATGGCCCGATCGGACGATCAATTTCGAATTTTTTCAAAGTTTCCCGCGTGTGGCCCGATCGGACGATGAATTTCGAATATTTTCAAAGTTTCTCGCGTGTGGACCGATCGACGGATGGGAAACATAAAATTTTACAAGTTTCTCGCGTGTGGCCCGATCGAACGATGAATTTCGAATATTTTCAAAGTTTTTCGCGTGTGGCCCGATCGACGGATGGGAAACATAAAATTTTACAAGTTTCTCGCGTGTGGCCCGATCGCACGATGAATTTCGAATATTTTCAAAGTTTTTCGCGTGTGGCCCGATCGGATGATGGGAAACATAAAATTTTACAAGTTTCTCGCGTGTGGCCCGATCCGACGATCAATTTCGAATATTTTCAAAGTTTCTCGCGTGTGGCCCGATCGGACGATGGGAAACATAAAATTTTACAAGTTTCTCGCGCGTGGCCCGATCGGACGATGAATTTCGAATTTTTTCAAAGTTTCTCGCGTGTGGCCCGATCGACTAATGGGAAACATAAAATTTTACAAGTTTCTCGCGTATGGCGTGTGGCCCGATCGACGGATGGGAAACATAAAATTTTACAAGTTTCTCGCGTGTGGCCCGATCGGACGATCAATTTCGAATTTTTTCAAAGTTTCCCGCGTGTGGCCCGATCGGACGATGAATTTCGAATATTTTCAAAGTTTCTCGCGTGTGGCCCGATCGACGGATGGGAAACATAAAATTTTACAAGTTTCTCGCGTGTGGCCCGATCGGACGATGAATTTCGAATATTTTCAAAGTTTCTCGCGTGTGGCCCGATCGGATGATGGGAAACATAAAATTTTACAAGTTTCTCGCGCGTGGCCCGATCGGACGATGAATTTCGAATTTTTTCAAAGTTTCTCGCGTGTGGCCCGATCGACGGATGGGAAACATAAAATTTTACAAGTTTCTCGCGTGTGGCCCGATCGGACGATGAATTTCGAATTTGTTCAAAGTTTCTCGCGTGTGGCCCGATCGGACGATGAATTTCGAATATTTTCAAAGTTTCTCGCGTGTGGCCCGATCGGACGATGAATTTCGAATATTTTCAAAGTTTCTCGCGTGTGGACCGATCGACGGATGGGAAACATAAAATTTTACAAGTTTCTCGCGTGTGGCCCGATCGGACGATGAATTTCGAATTTTTTCAAAGTTTTTCGCGTGTGGACCGATCGACGGATGGGAAACATAAAATTTTACAAGTTTCTCGCGTGTGGCCCGATCGGACGATGAATTTCGAATATTTTCAAAGTTTTTCGCGTGTGGCCCGATCGGATGATGGGAAACATAAAATTTTACAAGTTTCTCGCGTGTGGCCCGATCCGACGATGAATTTCGAATTTTTTCAAAGTTTCTCGCGTGTGGCCCGATCGACTAATGGGAAACATAAAATTTTACAAGTTTCTCGCGTGTGGCCCGATCGGACGATGAATTTAGAATTTTTTCAAAGTTTTTCGCGTGTGGCCCGATCGACGGATGCGAAACATAAAATTTTACAAGTTTCTCGCGTGTGGCCCGATCGGACGATGAATTTCGAATTTTTTCAAAGTTTCTCGCGTGTGGCCCGATCGGACGATGAATTTCGAATATTTTCAAAGTTTCTCGCGTGTGGCCCGATCGGACGATGAATTTCGAATATTTTCAAAGTTTCTCGCGTGTGGACCGATCGACGGATGGGAAACATAAAATTTTACAAGTTTCTCGCGTGTGGCCCGATCGGACGATGAATTTCGAATTTTTTCAAAGTTTTTCGCGTGTGGACCGATCGACGGATGGGAAACATAAAATTTTACAAGTTTCTCGCGTGTGGCCCGATCGGACGATGAATTTCGAATATTTTCAAAGTTTTTCGCGTGTGGCCCGATCGGATGATGGGAAACATAAAATTTTACAAGTTTCTCGCGTGTGGCCCGATCCGACGATGAATTTCGAATTTTTTCAAAGTTTCTCGCGTGTGGCCCGATCGACTAATGGGAAACATAAAATTTTACAAGTTTCTCGCGTATGGCGTGTGGCCCGATCGACGGATGCGAAACATAAAATTTTACAAGTTTCTCGCGTGTGGCCCGATCGGACGATGAATTTCGAATTTTTTCAAAGTTTTTCGCGTGTGGCCCGATCGACGGATGCGAAACATAAAATTTTACAAGTTTCTCGCGTGTGGCCCGATCGGACGATGAATTTCGAATATTTTCAAAGTTTCTCGCGTGTGGCCCGATCGACGGATGGGAAACATAAAATTTTACAAGTTTCTCGCGTGTGGCCCGATCGGACGATGAATTTCGAATTTGTTCAAAGTTTCTCGCGTGTGGCCCGATCGGACGATGAATTTCGAATATTTTCAAAGTTTCTCGCGTGTGGCCCGATCGGACGATGAATTTCGAATATTTTCAAAGTTTCTCGCGTGTGGACCGATCGACGGATGGGAAACATAAAATTTTACAAGTTTCTCGCGTGTGGCCCGATCGGACGATGAATTTCGAATTTTTTCAAAGTTTTTCGCGTGTGGACCGATCGACGGATGGGAAACATAAAATTTTACAAGTTTCTCGCGTGTGGCCCGATCGGATGATGAATTTCGAATATTTTCAAAGTTTCTCGCGTGTGGACCGATCGACGGATGGGAAACATAAAATTTTACAAGTTTCTCGCGTGTGGCCCGATCGGACGATGAATTTAGAATTTTTTCAAAGTTTTTCGCGTGTGGCCCGATCGGACGATGAATTTCGAATATTTTCAAAGTTTTTCGCGTGTGGCCCGATCGGATGATGGGAAACATAAAATTTTACAAGTTTCTCGCGTGTGGCCCGATCGGACGATGAATTTCGAATATTTTCAAAGTTTCTCGCGTGTGGCCCGATCGGACGATGAATTTCGAATATTTTCAAAGTTTCTCGCGTGTGGCCCGATCGACGGATGGGAAACATAAAATTTTACAAGTTTCTCGCGTGTGGCCCGATCGGACGATGAATTTCGAATTTGTTCAAAGTTTCTCGCGTGTGGCCCGATCGGACGATGAATTTCGAATATTTTCAAAGTTTCTCGCGTGTGGCCCGATCGGACGATGAATTTCGAATATTTTCAAAGTTTCTCGCGTGTGGACCGATCGACGGATGGGAAACATAAAATTTTACAAGTTTCTCGCGTGTGGCCCGATCGGACGATGAATTTCGAATTTTTTCAAAGTTTTTCGCGTGTGGACCGATCGACGGATGGGAAACATAAAATTTTACAAGTTTCTCGCGTGTGGCCCGATCGGATGATGAATTTCGAATATTTTCAAAGTTTCTCGCGTGTGGACCGATCGACGGATGGGAAACATAAAATTTTACAAGTTTCTCGCGTGTGGCCCGATCGGACGATGAATTTAGAATTTTTTCAAAGTTTTTCGCGTGTGGCCCGATCGACGGATGCGAAACATAAAATTTTACAAGTTTCTCGCGTGTGGCCCGATCGGACGATGAATTTCGAATTTTTTCAAAGTTTCTCGCGTGTGGCCCGATCGGACGATGAATTTCGAATATTTTCAAAGTTTCTCGCGTGTGGCCCGATCGGATGATGGGAAACATAAAATTTTACAAGTTTCTCGCGCGTGGCCCGATCGGACGATGAATTTCGAATTTTTTCAAAGTTTCTCGCGTGTGGCCCGATCGACGGATGGGAAACATAAAATTTTACAAGTTTCTCGCGTGTGGCCCGATCGGACGATGAATTTCGAATTTTTTCAAAGTTTTTCGCGTGTGGCCCGATCGACGGATGGGAAACATAAAATTTTACAAGTTTCTCGCGTGTGGCCCGATCGGACGATGAATTTCGAATTTTTTCAAAGTTTCTCGCGTGTGGCCCGATCGGACGATGAATTTCGAATATTTTCAAAGTTTTTCGCGTGTGGCCCGATCGGACGATGAATTTCGAATATTTTCAAAGTTTTTCGCGTGTGGCCCGATCGGATGATGGGAAACATAAAATTTTACAAGTTTCTCGCGCGTGGCCCGATCGGACGATGAATTTCGAATATTTTCAAAGTTTTTTGCGTGTGGCCCGATCGGATGATGGGAAACATAAAATTTTACAAGTTTCTCGCGCGTGGCCCGATCGGACGATGAATTTCGAATTTTTTCAAAGTTTCTCGCGTGTGGCCCGATCGGACGATGAATTTCGAATATTTTCAAAGTTTTTCGCGTGTGGCCCGATCGACGGATGGGAAACATAAAATTTTACAAGTTTCTCGCGTGTGGCCCGATCGGACGATGAATTTCGAATATTTTCAAAGTTTTTCGCGTGTGGCCCGATCGGATGATGGGAAACATAAAATTTTACAAGTTTCTCGCGTGTGGCCCGATCCGACGATGAATTTCGAATATTTTCAAAGTTTCTCGCGTGTGGCCCGATCGGACGATGGGAAACATAAAATTTTACAAGTTTCTCGCGCGTGGCCCGATCGGACGATGAATTTCGAATATTTTCAAAGTTTTTCGCGTGTGGCCCGATCGGATGATGGGAAACATAAAATTTTACAAGTTTCTCGCGTGTGGCCCGATCGGACGATGAATTTCGAATATTTTCAAAGTTTTTCGCGTGTGGCCCGATCGGATGATGGGAAACATAAAATTTTACAAGTTTCTCGCGTGTGGCCCGATCGGACGATGAATTTCGAATATTTTCAAAGTTTTTCGCGTGTGGCCCGATCGGATGATGGGAAACATAAAATTTTACAAGTTTCTCGCGTGTGGCCCGATCCGACGATGAATTTCGAATATTTTCAAAGTTTCTCGCGTGTGGCCCGATCGACGGATGGGAAACATAAAATTTTACAAGTTTCTCGCGTGTGGCCCGATCGGACGATCAATTTCGAATTTTTTCAAAGTTTCCCGCGTGTGGCCCGATCGGACGATGAATTTCGAATATTTTCAAAGTTTCTCGCGTGTGGCCCGATCGACGGATGGGAAACATAAAATTTTACAAGTTTCTCGCGTGTGGCCCGATCGGACGATGAATTTCGAATATTTTCAAAGTTTTTCGCGTGTGGCCCGATCGGATGATGGGAAACATAAAATTTTACAAGTTTCTCGCGTGTGGCCCGATCCGACGATGAATTTCGAATATTTTCAAAGTTTCTCGCGTGTGGGCCGATCGGACGATGGGAAACATAAAATTTTACAAGTTTCTCGCGCGTGGCCCGATCGGATGATGAATTTCGAATTTTTTCAAAGTTTTTCGCGTGTGGCCCGATCGGATGATGGGAAACATAAAATTTTACAAGTTTCTCGCGTGTGGCCCGATCCGACGATGAATTTCGAATATTTTCAAAGTTTCTCGCGTGTGGCCCGATCCGACGATGAATTTCGAATATTTTCAAAGTTTCTCGCGTGTGGCCCGATCCGACGATGAATTTCGAATATTTTCAAAGTTTCTCGCGTGTGGCCCGATCGACGGATGGGAAACATAAAATTTTACAAGTTTCTCGCGTGTGGCCCGATCGGACGATCAATTTCGAATTTTTTCAAAGTTTCCCGCGTGTGGCCCGATCGGACGATGAATTTCGAATACTTTTAAAAGTTTCTCGCGTGTGGCCCGATCGACGGATGGGAAACATAAAATTTTACAACTTTCTCGCGTGTGGCCCGATCGGACGATGAATTTCGAATATTTTCAAAGTTTCTCGCGTGTGGCCCGATCGGACGATGAATTTCGAATATTTTCAAAGTTTCTCGCGCGTGGCCCGATCGGTCGAAGAATTTCGAATTTTTTCAAAGTTTTTCGCGTGTGGCCCGATCGACGGATGAGAAACATAAAATTTTACAAGTTTCTCGCGTATGGCCCGATCGGACGATCAATTTCGAATTTTTTCAAAGTTTCCCGCGTGTGGCCCGATCGGACGATGAATTTCGAATATTTTCAAAGTTTCTCGCGTGTGGACCGATCGACGGATGGGAAACATAAAATTTTACAAGTTTCTCGCGTGTGGCCCGATCGGACGATGAATTTCGAATATTTTCAAAGTTTTTCGCGTGTGGCCCGATCGGATGATGGGAAACATAAAATTTTACAAGTTTCTCGCGTGTGGCCCGATCCGACGATGAATTTCGAATATTTTCAAAGTTTCTCGCGTGTGGGCCGATCGGACGATGGGAAACATAAAATTTTACAAGTTTCTCGCGCGTGGCCCGATCGGATGATGAATTTCGAATATTTTCAAAGTTTTTCGCGTGTGGCCCGATCGGATGATGGGAAACATAAAATTTTACAAGTTTCTCGCGTGTGGCCCGATCCGACGATGAATTTCGAATATTTTCAAAGTTTCTCGCGTGTGGGCCGATCGGACGATGGGAAACATAAAATTTTACAAGTTTCTCGCGCGTGGCCCGATCGGACGATGAATTTCGAATATTTTCAAAGTTTTTCGCGTGTGGCCCGATCGGATGATGGGAAACATAAAATTTTACAAGTTTCTCGCGCGTGGCCCGATCGGACGATGAATTTCGAATTTTTTCAAAGTTTCTCGCGTGTGGCCCGATCGGACGATGAATTTCGAATATTTTCAAAGTTTTTCGCGTGTGGCCCGATCGACGGATGGGAAACATAAAATTTTACAAGTTTCTCGCGTGTGGCCCGATCGGACGATGAATTTCGAATATTTTCAAAGTTTTTCGCGTGTGGCCCGATCGGACGATGAATTTCGAATATTTTCAAAGTTTTTCGCGTGTGGCCCGATCGGATGATGGGAAACATAAAATTTTACAAGTTTCTCGCGTGTGGCCCGATCGGACGATGAATTTCGAATATTTTCAAAGTTTTTCGCGTGTGGCCCGATCGGATGATGGGAAACATAAAATTTTACAAGTTTCTCGCGTGTGGCCCGATCGGACGATGAATTTCGAATATTTTCAAAGTTTTTCGCGTGTGGCCCGATCGGATGATGGGAAACATAAAATTTTACAAGTTTCTCGCGTGTGGCCCGATCCGACGATGAATTTCGAATATTTTCAAAGTTTCTCGCGTGTGGCCCGATCGACGGATGGGAAACATAAAATTTTACAAGTTTCTCGCGTGTGGCCCGATCGGACGATCAATTTCGAATTTTTTCAAAGTTTCCCGCGTGTGGCCCGATCGGACGATGAATTTCGAATATTTTCAAAGTTTCTCGCGTGTGGCCCGATCGACGGATGGGAAACATAAAATTTTACAAGTTTCTCGCGTGTGGCCCGATCGGACGATGAATTTCGAATATTTTCAAAGTTTTTCGCGTGTGGCCCGATCGGATGATGGGAAACATAAAATTTTACAAGTTTCTCGCGTGTGGCCCGATCCGACGATGAATTTCGAATATTTTCAAAGTTTCTCGCGTGTGGGCCGATCGGACGATGGGAAACATAAAATTTTACAAGTTTCTCGCGCGTGGCCCGATCGGATGATGAATTTCGAATTTTTTCAAAGTTTTTCGCGTGTGGCCCGATCGGATGATGGGAAACATAAAATTTTACAAGTTTCTCGCGTGTGGCCCGATCCGACGATGAATTTCGAATATTTTCAAAGTTTCTCGCGTGTGGCCCGATCCGACGATGAATTTCGAATATTTTCAAAGTTTCTCGCGTGTGGCCCGATCCGACGATGAATTTCGAATATTTTCAAAGTTTTTCGCGTGTGGCCCGATCGGATGATGGGAAACATAAAATTTTACAAGTTTCTCGCGTGTGGCCCGATCCGACGATGAATTTCGAATATTTTCAAAGTTTCTCGCGTGTGGCCCGATCGACGGATGGGAAACATAAAATTTTACAAGTTTCTCGCGTGTGGCCCGATCGGACGATCAATTTCGAATTTTTTCAAAGTTTCCCGCGTGTGGCCCGATCGGATGATGAATTTCGAATTTTTTCAAAGTTTTTCGCGTGTGGCCCGATCGGATGATGGGAAACATAAAATTTTACAAGTTTCTCGCGTGTGGCCCGATCCGACGATGAATTTCGAATATTTTCAAAGTTTCTCGCGTGTGGCCCGATCCGACGATGAATTTCGAATATTTTCAAAGTTTCTCGCGTGTGGCCCGATCCGACGATGAATTTCGAATATTTTCAAAGTTTTTCGCGTGTGGCCCGATCGGATGATGGGAAACATAAAATTTTACAAGTTTCTCGCGTGTGGCCCGATCCGACGATGAATTTCGAATATTTTCAAAGTTTCTCGCGTGTGGCCCGATCGACGGATGGGAAACATAAAATTTTACAAGTTTCTCGCGTGTGGCCCGATCGGACGATCAATTTCGAATTTTTTCAAAGTTTCCCGCGTGTGGCCCGATCGGACGATGAATTTCGAATATTTTCAAAGTTTCTCGCGTGTGGCCCGATCGACGGATGGGAAACATAAAATTTTACAAGTTTCTCGCGTGTGGCCCGATCGGACGATGAATTTCGAATATTTTCAAAGTTTTTCGCGTGTGGCCCGATCGGATGATGGGAAACATAAAATTTTACAAGTTTCTCGCGTGTGGCCCGATCCGACGATGAATTTCGAATATTTTCAAAGTTTCTCGCGTGTGGGCCGATCGGACGATGGGAAACATAAAATTTTACAAGTTTCTCGCGCGTGGCCCGATCGGATGATGAATTTCGAATTTTTTCAAAGTTTTTCGCGTGTGGCCCGATCGGATGATGGGAAACATAAAATTTTACAAGTTTCTCGCGTGTGGCCCGATCCGACGATGAATTTCGAATATTTTCAAAGTTTCTCGCGTGTGGCCCGATCCGACGATGAATTTCGAATATTTTCAAAGTTTCTCGCGTGTGGCCCGATCCGACGATGAATTTCGAATATTTTCAAAGTTTCTCGCGTGTGGCCCGATCGACGGATGGGAAACATAAAATTTTACAAGTTTCTCGCGTGTGGCCCGATCGGACGATCAATTTCGAATTTTTTCAAAGTTTCCCGCGTGTGGCCCGATCGGACGATGAATTTCGAATACTTTTAAAAGTTTCTCGCGTGTGGCCCGATCGACGGATGGGAAACATAAAATTTTACAACTTTCTCGCGTGTGGCCCGATCGGACGATGAATTTCGAATATTTTCAAAGTTTCTCGCGTGTGGCCCGATCGGACGATGAATTTCGAATATTTTCAAAGTTTCTCGCGCGTGGCCCGATCGGTCGAAGAATTTCGAATTTTTTCAAAGTTTTTCGCGTGTGGCCCGATCGACGGATGAGAAACATAAAATTTTACAAGTTTCTCGCGTATGGCCCGATCGGACGATCAATTTCGAATTTTTTCAAAGTTTCCCGCGTGTGGCCCGATCGGACGATGAATTTCGAATATTTTCAAAGTTTCTCGCGTGTGGACCGATCGACGGATGGGAAACATAAAATTTTACAAGTTTCTCGCGTGTGGCCCGATCGGACGATGAATTTCGAATATTTTCAAAGTTTTTCGCGTGTGGCCCGATCGGATGATGGGAAACATAAAATTTTACAAGTTTCTCGCGTGTGGCCCGATCCGACGATGAATTTCGAATATTTTCAAAGTTTCTCGCGTGTGGGCCGATCGGACGATGGGAAACATAAAATTTTACAAGTTTCTCGCGCGTGGCCCGATCGGATGATGAATTTCGAATATTTTCAAAGTTTTTCGCGTGTGGCCCGATCGGATGATGGGAAACATAAAATTTTACAAGTTTCTCGCGTGTGGCCCGATCCGACGATGAATTTCGAATATTTTCAAAGTTTCTCGCGTGTGGGCCGATCGGACGATGGGAAACATAAAATTTTACAAGTTTCTCGCGCGTGGCCCGATCGGACGATGAATTTCGAATATTTTCAAAGTTTTTCGCGTGTGGCCCGATCGGATGATGGGAAACATAAAATTTTACAAGTTTCTCGCGCGTGGCCCGATCGGACGATGAATTTCGAATTTTTTCAAAGTTTCTCGCGTGTGGCCCGATCGGACGATGAATTTCGAATATTTTCAAAGTTTTTCGCGTGTGGCCCGATCGACGGATGGGAAACATAAAATTTTACAAGTTTCTCGCGTGTGGCCCGATCGGACGATGAATTTCGAATATTTTCAAAGTTTTTCGCGTGTGGCCCGATCGGACGATGAATTTCGAATATTTTCAAAGTTTTTCGCGTGTGGCCCGATCGGATGATGGGAAACATAAAATTTTACAAGTTTCTCGCGTGTGGCCCGATCGGACGATGAATTTCGAATATTTTCAAAGTTTTTCGCGTGTGGCCCGATCGGATGATGGGAAACATAAAATTTTACAAGTTTCTCGCGTGTGGCCCGATCGGACGATGAATTTCGAATATTTTCAAAGTTTTTCGCGTGTGGCCCGATCGGATGATGGGAAACATAAAATTTTACAAGTTTCTCGCGTGTGGCCCGATCCGACGATGAATTTCGAATATTTTCAAAGTTTCTCGCGTGTGGCCCGATCGACGGATGGGAAACATAAAATTTTACAAGTTTCTCGCGTGTGGCCCGATCGGACGATCAATTTCGAATTTTTTCAAAGTTTCCCGCGTGTGGCCCGATCGGACGATGAATTTCGAATATTTTCAAAGTTTCTCGCGTGTGGCCCGATCGACGGATGGGAAACATAAAATTTTACAAGTTTCTCGCGTGTGGCCCGATCGGACGATGAATTTCGAATATTTTCAAAGTTTTTCGCGTGTGGCCCGATCGGATGATGGGAAACATAAAATTTTACAAGTTTCTCGCGTGTGGCCCGATCCGACGATGAATTTCGAATATTTTCAAAGTTTCTCGCGTGTGGGCCGATCGGACGATGGGAAACATAAAATTTTACAAGTTTCTCGCGCGTGGCCCGATCGGATGATGAATTTCGAATTTTTTCAAAGTTTTTCGCGTGTGGCCCGATCGGATGATGGGAAACATAAAATTTTACAAGTTTCTCGCGTGTGGCCCGATCCGACGATGAATTTCGAATATTTTCAAAGTTTCTCGCGTGTGGCCCGATCCGACGATGAATTTCGAATATTTTCAAAGTTTCTCGCGTGTGGCCCGATCCGACGATGAATTTCGAATATTTTCAAAGTTTTTCGCGTGTGGCCCGATCGGATGATGGGAAACATAAAATTTTACAAGTTTCTCGCGTGTGGCCCGATCCGACGATGAATTTCGAATATTTTCAAAGTTTCTCGCGTGTGGCCCGATCGACGGATGGGAAACATAAAATTTTACAAGTTTCTCGCGTGTGGCCCGATCGGACGATCAATTTCGAATTTTTTCAAAGTTTCCCGCGTGTGGCCCGATCGGATGATGAATTTCGAATTTTTTCAAAGTTTTTCGCGTGTGGCCCGATCGGATGATGGGAAACATAAAATTTTACAAGTTTCTCGCGTGTGGCCCGATCCGACGATGAATTTCGAATATTTTCAAAGTTTCTCGCGTGTGGCCCGATCCGACGATGAATTTCGAATATTTTCAAAGTTTCTCGCGTGTGGCCCGATCCGACGATGAATTTCGAATATTTTCAAAGTTTTTCGCGTGTGGCCCGATCGGATGATGGGAAACATAAAATTTTACAAGTTTCTCGCGTGTGGCCCGATCCGACGATGAATTTCGAATATTTTCAAAGTTTCTCGCGTGTGGCCCGATCGACGGATGGGAAACATAAAATTTTACAAGTTTCTCGCGTGTGGCCCGATCGGACGATCAATTTCGAATTTTTTCAAAGTTTCCCGCGTGTGGCCCGATCGGACGATGAATTTCGAATATTTTCAAAGTTTCTCGCGTGTGGCCCGATCGACGGATGGGAAACATAAAATTTTACAAGTTTCTCGCGTGTGGCCCGATCGGACGATGAATTTCGAATATTTTCAAAGTTTTTCGCGTGTGGCCCGATCGGATGATGGGAAACATAAAATTTTACAAGTTTCTCGCGTGTGGCCCGATCCGACGATGAATTTCGAATATTTTCAAAGTTTCTCGCGTGTGGGCCGATCGGACGATGGGAAACATAAAATTTTACAAGTTTCTCGCGCGTGGCCCGATCGGATGATGAATTTCGAATTTTTTCAAAGTTTTTCGCGTGTGGCCCGATCGGATGATGGGAAACATAAAATTTTACAAGTTTCTCGCGTGTGGCCCGATCCGACGATGAATTTCGAATATTTTCAAAGTTTCTCGCGTGTGGCCCGATCCGACGATGAATTTCGAATATTTTCAAAGTTTCTCGCGTGTGGCCCGATCCGACGATGAATTTCGAATATTTTCAAAGTTTCTCGCGTGTGGCCCGATCGACGGATGGGAAACATAAAATTTTACAAGTTTCTCGCGTGTGGCCCGATCGGACGATCAATTTCGAATTTTTTCAAAGTTTCCCGCGTGTGGCCCGATCGGACGATGAATTTCGAATATTTTCAAAGTTTCTCGCGTGTGGCCCGATCGACGGATGGGAAACATAAAATTTTACAAGTTTCTCGCGTGTGGCCCGATCGGACGATGAATTTCGAATATTTTCAAAGTTTCTCGCGTGTGGCCCGATCGGACGATGAATTTCGAATATTTTCAAAGTTTCTCGCGCGTGGCCCGATCGGTCGAAGAATTTCGAATTTTTTCAAAGTTTTTCGCGTGTGGCCCGATGGACGGATGAGAAACATAAAATTTTACAAGTTTCTCGCGTATGGCCCGATCGGACGATCAATTTCGAATTTTTTCAAAGTTTCCCGCGTGTGGCCCGATCGGACGATGAATTTCGAATATTTTCAAAGTTTCTCGCGTGTGGACCGATCGACGGATGGGAAACATAAAATTTTACAAGTTTCTCGCGTGTGGCCCGATCGAACGATGAATTTCGAATATTTTCAAAGTTTTTCGCGTGTGGCCCGATCGACGGATGGGAAACATAAAATTTTACAAGTTTCTCGCGTGTGGCCCGATCGCACGATGAATTTCGAATATTTTCAAAGTTTTTCGCGTGTGGCCCGATCGGATGATGGGAAACATAAAATTTTACAAGTTTCTCGCGTTTGGCCCGATCCGACGATCAATTTCGAATATTTTCAAAGTTTCTCGCGTGTGGCCCGATCGGACGATGGGAAACATAAAATTTTACAAGTTTCTCGCGCGTGGCCCGATCGGACGATGAATTTCGAATTTTTTCAAAGTTTCTCGCGTGTGGCCCGATCGACTAATGGGAAACATAAAATTTTACAAGTTTCTCGCGTATGGCGTGTGGCCCGATCGACGGATGGGAAACATAAAATTTTACAAGTTTCTCGCGTGTGGCCCGATCGGACGATCAATTTCGAATTTTTTCAAAGTTTCCCGCGTGTGGCCCGATCGGACGATGAATTTCGAATATTTTCAAAGTTTCTCGCGTGTGGCCCGATCGACGGATGGGAAACATAAAATTTTACAAGTTTCTCGCGTGTGGCCCGATCGGACGATGAATTTCGAATATTTTCAAAGTTTCTCGCGTGTGGCCCGATCGGATGATGGGAAACATAAAATTTTACAAGTTTCTCGCGCGTGGCCCGATCGGACGATGAATTTCGAATTTTTTCAAAGTTTCTCGCGTGTGGCCCGATCGACGGATGGGAAACATAAAATTTTACAAGTTTCTCGCGTGTGGCCCGATCGGACGATGAATTTCGAATTTGTTCAAAGTTTCTCGCGTGTGGCCCGATCGGACGATGAATTTCGAATATTTTCAAAGTTTCTCGCGTGTGGCCCGATCGGACGATGAATTTCGAATATTTTCAAAGTTTCTCGCGTGTGGACCGATCGACGGATGGGAAACATAAAATTTTACAAGTTTCTCGCGTGTGGCCCGATCGGACGATGAATTTCGAATTTTTTCAAAGTTTTTCGCGTGTGGACCGATCGACGGATGGGAAACATAAAATTTTACAAGTTTCTCGCGTGTGGCCCGATCGGACGATGAATTTCGAATATTTTCAAAGTTTTTCGCGTGTGGCCCGATCGGATGATGGGAAACATAAAATTTTACAAGTTTCTCGCGTGTGGCCCGATCCGACGATGAATTTCGAATTTTTTCAAAGTTTCTCGCGTGTGGCCCGATCGACTAATGGGAAACATAAAATTTTACAAGTTTCTCGCGTATGGCGTGTGGCCCGATCGACGGATGCGAAACATAAAATTTTACAAGTTTCTCGCGCGTGGCCCGATCGGACGATGAATTTCGAATTTTTTCAAAGTTTCTCGCGTGTGGCCCGATCGACGGATGGGAAACATAAAATTTTACAAGTTTCTCGCGTGTGGCCCGATCGGACGATGAATTTCGAATTTTTTCAAAGTTTTTCGCGTGTGGCCCGATCGACGGATGGGAAACATAAAATTTTACAAGTTTCTCGCGTGTGGCCCGATCGGACGATGAATTTCGAATTTTTTCAAAGTTTCTCGCGTGTGGCCCGATCGGACGATGAATTTCGAATATTTTCAAAGTTTTTCGCGTGTGGCCCGATCGGACGATGAATTTCGAATATTTTCAAAGTTTTTCGCGTGTGGCCCGATCGGACGATGAATTTCGAATATTTTCAAAGTTTTTCGCGTGTGGCCCGATCGGATGATGGGAAACATAAAATTTTACAAGTTTCTCGCGCGTGGCCCGATCGGACGATGAATTTCGAATATTTTCAAAGTTTTTTGCGTGTGGCCCGATCGGATGATGGGAAACATAAAATTTTACAAGTTTCTCGCGCGTGGCCCGATCGGACGATGAATTTCGAATTTTTTCAAAGTTTCTCGCGTGTGGCCCGATCGACTAATGGGAAACATAAAATTTTACAAGTTTCTCGCGTATGGCGTGTGGCCCGATCGACGGATGGGAAACATAAAATTTTACAAGTTTCTCGCGTGTGGCCCGATCGGACGATCAATTTCGAATTTTTTCAAAGTTTCCCGCGTGTGGCCCGATCGGACGATGAATTTCGAATATTTTCAAAGTTTCTCGCGTGTGGCCCGATCGACGGATGGGAAACATAAAATTTTACAAGTTTCTCGCGTGTGGCCCGATCGGACGATGAATTTCGAATATTTTCAAAGTTTCTCGCGTGTGGCCCGATCGGATGATGGGAAACATAAAATTTTACAAGTTTCTCGCGCGTGGCCCGATCGGACGATGAATTTCGAATTTTTTCAAAGTTTCTCGCGTGTGGCCCGATCGACGGATGGGAAACATAAAATTTTACAAGTTTCTCGCGTGTGGCCCGATCGGACGATGAATTTCGAATTTGTTCAAAGTTTCTCGCGTGTGGCCCGATCGGACGATGAATTTCGAATATTTTCAAAGTTTCTCGCGTGTGGCCCGATCGGACGATGAATTTCGAATATTTTCAAAGTTTCTCGCGTGTGGACCGATCGACGGATGGGAAACATAAAATTTTACAAGTTTCTCGCGTGTGGCCCGATCGGACGATGAATTTCGAATTTTTTCAAAGTTTTTCGCGTGTGGACCGATCGACGGATGGGAAACATAAAATTTTACAAGTTTCTCGCGTGTGGCCCGATCGGACGATGAATTTCGAATATTTTCAAAGTTTTTCGCGTGTGGCCCGATCGGATGATGGGAAACATAAAATTTTACAAGTTTCTCGCGTGTGGCCCGATCCGACGATGAATTTCGAATTTTTTCAAAGTTTCTCGCGTGTGGCCCGATCGACTAATGGGAAACATAAAATTTTACAAGTTTCTCGCGTATGGCGTGTGGCCCGATCGACGGATGCGAAACATAAAATTTTACAAGTTTCTCGCGCGTGGCCCGATCGGACGATGAATTTCGAATTTTTTCAAAGTTTCTCGCGTGTGGCCCGATCGACGGATGGGAAACATAAAATTTTACAAGTTTCTCGCGTGTGGCCCGATCGGACGATGAATTTCGAATTTTTTCAAAGTTTTTCGCGTGTGGCCCGATCGACGGATGGGAAACATAAAATTTTACAAGTTTCTCGCGTGTGGCCCGATCGGACGATGAATTTCGAATTTTTTCAAAGTTTCTCGCGTGTGGCCCGATCGGACGATGAATTTCGAATATTTTCAAAGTTTTTCGCGTGTGGCCCGATCGGACGATGAATTTCGAATATTTTCAAAGTTTTTCGCGTGTGGCCCGATCGGATGATGGGAAACATAAAATTTTACAAGTTTCTCGCGCGTGGCCCGATCGGACGATGAATTTCGAATATTTTCAAAGTTTTTTGCGTGTGGCCCGATCGGATGATGGGAAACATAAAATTTTACAAGTTTCTCGCGCGTGGCCCGATCGGACGATGAATTTCGAATTTTTTCAAAGTTTCTCGCGTGTGGCCCGATCGGACGATGAATTTCGAATATTTTCAAAGTTTTTCGCGTGTGGCCCGATCGACGGATGGGAAACATAAAATTTTACAAGTTTCTCGCGTGTGGCCCGATCGGACGATGAATTTCGAATATTTTCAAAGTTTTTCGCGTGTGGCCCGATCGGATGATGGGAAACATAAAATTTTACAAGTTTCTCGCGTGTGGCCCGATCCGACGATGAATTTCGAATATTTTCAAAGTTTCTCGCGTGTGGCCCGATCGGACGATGGGAAACATAAAATTTTACAAGTTTCTCGCGCGTGGCCCGATCGGACGATGAATTTCGAATATTTTCAAAGTTTTTCGCGTGTGGCCCGATCGGATGATGGGAAACATAAAATTTTACAAGTTTCTCGCGTGTGGCCCGATCGGACGATGAATTTCGAATATTTTCAAAGTTTTTCGCGTGTGGCCCGATCGGATGATGGGAAACATAAAATTTTACAAGTTTCTCGCGTGTGGCCCGATCGGACGATGAATTTCGAATATTTTCAAAGTTTTTCGCGTGTGGCCCGATCGGATGATGGGAAACATAAAATTTTACAAGTTTCTCGCGTGTGGCCCGATCCGACGATGAATTTCGAATATTTTCAAAGTTTCTCGCGTGTGGCCCGATCGACGGATGGGAAACATAAAATTTTACAAGTTTCTCGCGTGTGGCCCGATCGGACGATCAATTTCGAATTTTTTCAAAGTTTCCCGCGTGTGGCCCGATCGGACGATGAATTTCGAATATTTTCAAAGTTTCTCGCGTGTGGCCCGATCGACGGATGGGAAACATAAAATTTTACAAGTTTCTCGCGTGTGGCCCGATCGGACGATGAATTTCGAATATTTTCAAAGTTTTTCGCGTGTGGCCCGATCGGATGATGGGAAACATAAAATTTTACAAGTTTCTCGCGTGTGGCCCGATCCGACGATGAATTTCGAATATTTTCAAAGTTTCTCGCGTGTGGGCCGATCGGACGATGGGAAACATAAAATTTTACAAGTTTCTCGCGCGTGGCCCGATCGGATGATGAATTTCGAATTTTTTCAAAGTTTTTCGCGTGTGGCCCGATCGGATGATGGGAAACATAAAATTTTACAAGTTTCTCGCGTGTGGCCCGATCCGACGATGAATTTCGAATATTTTCAAAGTTTCTCGCGTGTGGCCCGATCCGACGATGAATTTCGAATATTTTCAAAGTTTCTCGCGTGTGGCCCGATCCGACGATGAATTTCGAATATTTTCAAAGTTTCTCGCGTGTGGCCCGATCGACGGATGGGAAACATAAAATTTTACAAGTTTCTCGCGTGTGGCCCGATCGGACGATCAATTTCGAATTTTTTCAAAGTTTCCCGCGTGTGGCCCGATCGGACGATGAATTTCGAATACTTTTAAAAGTTTCTCGCGTGTGGCCCGATCGACGGATGGGAAACATAAAATTTTACAACTTTCTCGCGTGTGGCCCGATCGGACGATGAATTTCGAATATTTTCAAAGTTTCTCGCGTGTGGCCCGATCGGACGATGAATTTCGAATATTTTCAAAGTTTCTCGCGCGTGGCCCGATCGGTCGAAGAATTTCGAATTTTTTCAAAGTTTTTCGCGTGTGGCCCGATCGACGGATGAGAAACATAAAATTTTACAAGTTTCTCGCGTATGGCCCGATCGGACGATCAATTTCGAATTTTTTCAAAGTTTCCCGCGTGTGGCCCGATCGGACGATGAATTTCGAATATTTTCAAAGTTTCTCGCGTGTGGACCGATCGACGGATGGGAAACATAAAATTTTACAAGTTTCTCGCGTGTGGCCCGATCGGACGATGAATTTCGAATATTTTCAAAGTTTTTCGCGTGTGGCCCGATCGGATGATGGGAAACATAAAATTTTACAAGTTTCTCGCGTGTGGCCCGATCCGACGATGAATTTCGAATATTTTCAAAGTTTCTCGCGTGTGGGCCGATCGGACGATGGGAAACATAAAATTTTACAAGTTTCTCGCGCGTGGCCCGATCGGATGATGAATTTCGAATATTTTCAAAGTTTTTCGCGTGTGGCCCGATCGGATGATGGGAAACATAAAATTTTACAAGTTTCTCGCGTGTGGCCCGATCCGACGATGAATTTCGAATATTTTCAAAGTTTCTCGCGTGTGGGCCGATCGGACGATGGGAAACATAAAATTTTACAAGTTTCTCGCGCGTGGCCCGATCGGACGATGAATTTCGAATATTTTCAAAGTTTTTCGCGTGTGGCCCGATCGGATGATGGGAAACATAAAATTTTACAAGTTTCTCGCGCGTGGCCCGATCGGACGATGAATTTCGAATTTTTTCAAAGTTTCTCGCGTGTGGCCCGATCGGACGATGAATTTCGAATATTTTCAAAGTTTTTCGCGTGTGGCCCGATCGGACGATGAATTTCGAATATTTTCAAAGTTTTTCGCGTGTGGCCCGATCGGATGATGGGAAACATAAAATTTTACAAGTTTCTCGCGTGTGGCCCGATCGGACGATGAATTTCGAATATTTTCAAAGTTTTTCGCGTGTGGCCCGATCGGATGATGGGAAACATAAAATTTTACAAGTTTCTCGCGTGTGGCCCGATCGGACGATGAATTTCGAATATTTTCAAAGTTTTTCGCGTGTGGCCCGATCGGATGATGGGAAACATAAAATTTTACAAGTTTGTCGCGTGTGGCCCGATCCGACGATGAATTTCGAATATTTTCAAAGTTTCTCGCGTGTGGCCCGATCGACGGATGGGAAACATAAAATTTTACAAGTTTCTCGCGTGTGGCCCGATCGGACGATCAATTTCGAATTTTTTCAAAGTTTCCCGCGTGTGGCCCGATCGGACGATGAATTTCGAATATTTTCAAAGTTTCTCGCGTGTGGCCCGATCGACGGATGGGAAACATAAAATTTTACAAGTTTCTCGCGTGTGGCCCGATCGGACGATGAATTTCGAATATTTTCAAAGTTTTTCGCGTGTGGCCCGATCGGATGATGGGAAACATAAAATTTTACAAGTTTCTCGCGCGTGGCCCGATCGGACGATGAATTTCGAATATTTTCAAAGTTTCTCGCGTGTGGCCCGATCGACGGATGGGAAACATAAAATTTTACAAGTTTCTCGCGTGTGGCCCGATCGGACGATGAATTTCGAATTTGTTCAAAGTTTCTCGCGTGTGGCCCGATCGGACGATGAATTTCGAATATTTTCAAAGTTTCTCGCGTGTGGCCCGATCGGACGATGAATTTCGAATATTTTCAAAGTTTCTCGCGTGTGGACCGATCGACGGATGGGAAACATAAAATTTTACAAGTTTCTCGCGTGTGGCCCGATCGGACGATGAATTTCGAATTTTTTCAAAGTTTTTCGCGTGTGGACCGATCGACGGATGGGAAACATAAAATTTTACAAGTTTCTCGCGTGTGGCCCGATCGGATGATGAATTTCGAATATTTTCAAAGTTTCTCGCGTGTGGACCGATCGACGGATGGGAAACATAAAATTTTACAAGTTTCTCGCGTGTGGCCCGATCGGACGATGAATTTAGAATTTTTTCAAAGTTTTTCGCGTGTGGCCCGATCGGACGATGAATTTCGAATATTTTCAAAGTTTTTCGCGTGTGGCCCGATCGGATGATGGGAAACATAAAATTTTACAAGTTTCTCGCGTGTGGCCCGATCGGACGATGAATTTCGAATATTTTCAAAGTTTCTCGCGTGTGGCCCGATCGGACGATGAATTTCGAATATTTTCAAAGTTTCTCGCGTGTGGCCCGATCGACGGATGGGAAACATAAAATTTTACAAGTTTCTCGCGTGTGGCCCGATCGGACGATGAATTTCGAATTTGTTCAAAGTTTCTCGCGTGTGGCCCGATCGGACGATGAATTTCGAATATTTTCAAAGTTTCTCGCGTGTGGCCCGATCGGACGATGAATTTCGAATATTTTCAAAGTTTCTCGCGTGTGGACCGATCGACGGATGGGAAACATAAAATTTTACAAGTTTCTCGCGTGTGGCCCGATCGGACGATGAATTTCGAATTTTTTCAAAGTTTTTCGCGTGTGGACCGATCGACGGATGGGAAACATAAAATTTTACAAGTTTCTCGCGTGTGGCCCGATCGGATGATGAATTTCGAATATTTTCAAAGTTTCTCGCGTGTGGACCGATCGACGGATGGGAAACATAAAATTTTACAAGTTTCTCGCGTGTGGCCCGATCGGACGATGAATTTCGAATTTTTTCAAAGTTTCTCGCGTGTGGCCCGATCGGACGATGAATTTCGAATATTTTCAAAGTTTTTCGCGTGTGGCCCGATCGGACGATGAATTTCGAATATTTTCAAAGTTTTTCGCGTGTGGCCCGATCGGATGATGGGAAACATAAAATTTTACAAGTTTCTCGCGTGTGGCCCGATCCGACGATGAATTTCGAATATTTTCAAAGTTTCTCGCGTGTGGCCCGATCCGACGATGAATTTCGAATATTTTCAAAGTTTCTCGCGTGTGGCCCGATCCGACGATGAATTTCGAATATTTTCAAAGTTTTTCGCGTGTGGCCCGATCGGATGATGGGAAACATAAAATTTTACAAGTTTCTCGCGTGTGGCCCGATCCGACGATGAATTTCGAATATTTTCAAAGTTTCTCGCGTGTGGCCCGATCGACGGATGGGAAACATAAAATTTTACAAGTTTCTCGCGTGTGGCCCGATCGGACGATCAATTTCGAATTTTTTCAAAGTTTCCCGCGTGTGGCCCGATCGGACGATGAATTTCGAATATTTTCAAAGTTTCTCGCGTGTGGCCCGATCGACGGATGGGAAACATAAAATTTTACAAGTTTCTCGCGTGTGGCCCGATCGGACGATGAATTTCGAATATTTTCAAAGTTTTTCGCGTGTGGCCCGATCGGATGATGGGAAACATAAAATTTTACAAGTTTCTCGCGTGTGGCCCGATCCGACGATGAATTTCGAATATTTTCAAAGTTTCTCGCGTGTGGGCCGATCGGACGATGGGAAACATAAAATTTTACAAGTTTCTCGCGCGTGGCCCGATCGGATGATGAATTTCGAATTTTTTCAAAGTTTTTCGCGTGTGGCCCGATCGGATGATGGGAAACATAAAATTTTACAAGTTTCTCGCGTGTGGCCCGATCCGACGATGAATTTCGAATATTTTCAAAGTTTCTCGCGTGTGGCCCGATCCGACGATGAATTTCGAATATTTTCAAAGTTTCTCGCGTGTGGCCCGATCCGACGATGAATTTCGAATATTTTCAAAGTTTCTCGCGTGTGGCCCGATCGACGGATGGGAAACATAAAATTTTACAAGTTTCTCGCGTGTGGCCCGATCGGACGATCAATTTCGAATTTTTTCAAAGTTTCCCGCGTGTGGCCCGATCGGACGATGAATTTCGAATATTTTCAAAGTTTCTCGCGTGTGGCCCGATCGACGGATGGGAAACATAAAATTTTACAAGTTTCTCGCGTGTGGCCCGATCGGACGATGAATTTCGAATATTTTCAAAGTTTCTCGCGTGTGGCCCGATCGGACGATGAATTTCGAATATTTTCAAAGTTTCTCGCGCGTGGCCCGATCGGTCGAAGAATTTCGAATTTTTTCAAAGTTTTTCGCGTGTGGCCCGATGGACGGATGAGAAACATAAAATTTTACAAGTTTCTCGCGTATGGCCCGATCGGACGATCAATTTCGAATTTTTTCAAAGTTTCCCGCGTGTGGCCCGATCGGACGATGAATTTCGAATATTTTCAAAGTTTCTCGCGTGTGGACCGATCGACGGATGGGAAACATAAAATTTTACAAGTTTCTCGCGTGTGGCCCGATCGAACGATGAATTTCGAATATTTTCAAAGTTTTTCGCGTGTGGCCCGATCGACGGATGGGAAACATAAAATTTTACAAGTTTCTCGCGTGTGGCCCGATCGCACGATGAATTTCGAATATTTTCAAAGTTTTTCGCGTGTGGCCCGATCGGATGATGGGAAACATAAAATTTTACAAGTTTCTCGCGTTTGGCCCGATCCGACGATCAATTTCGAATATTTTCAAAGTTTCTCGCGTGTGGCCCGATCGGACGATGGGAAACATAAAATTTTACAAGTTTCTCGCGCGTGGCCCGATCGGACGATGAATTTCGAATTTTTTCAAAGTTTCTCGCGTGTGGCCCGATCGACTAATGGGAAACATAAAATTTTACAAGTTTCTCGCGTATGGCGTGTGGCCCGATCGACGGATGGGAAACATAAAATTTTACAAGTTTCTCGCGTGTGGCCCGATCGGACGATCAATTTCGAATTTTTTCAAAGTTTCCCGCGTGTGGCCCGATCGGACGATGAATTTCGAATATTTTCAAAGTTTCTCGCGTGTGGCCCGATCGACGGATGGGAAACATAAAATTTTACAAGTTTCTCGCGTGTGGCCCGATCGGACGATGAATTTCGAATATTTTCAAAGTTTCTCGCGTGTGGCCCGATCGGATGATGGGAAACATAAAATTTTACAAGTTTCTCGCGCGTGGCCCGATCGGACGATGAATTTCGAATTTTTTCAAAGTTTCTCGCGTGTGGCCCGATCGACGGATGGGAAACATAAAATTTTACAAGTTTCTCGCGTGTGGCCCGATCGGACGATGAATTTCGAATTTGTTCAAAGTTTCTCGCGTGTGGCCCGATCGGACGATGAATTTCGAATATTTTCAAAGTTTCTCGCGTGTGGCCCGATCGGACGATGAATTTCGAATATTTTCAAAGTTTCTCGCGTGTGGACCGATCGACGGATGGGAAACATAAAATTTTACAAGTTTCTCGCGTGTGGCCCGATCGGACGATGAATTTCGAATTTTTTCAAAGTTTTTCGCGTGTGGACCGATCGACGGATGGGAAACATAAAATTTTACAAGTTTCTCGCGTGTGGCCCGATCGGACGATGAATTTCGAATATTTTCAAAGTTTTTCGCGTGTGGCCCGATCGGATGATGGGAAACATAAAATTTTACAAGTTTCTCGCGTGTGGCCCGATCCGACGATGAATTTCGAATTTTTTCAAAGTTTCTCGCGTGTGGCCCGATCGACTAATGGGAAACATAAAATTTTACAAGTTTCTCGCGTATGGCGTGTGGCCCGATCGACGGATGCGAAACATAAAATTTTACAAGTTTCTCGCGCGTGGCCCGATCGGACGATGAATTTCGAATTTTTTCAAAGTTTCTCGCGTGTGGCCCGATCGACGGATGGGAAACATAAAATTTTACAAGTTTCTCGCGTGTGGCCCGATCGGACGATGAATTTCGAATTTTTTCAAAGTTTTTCGCGTGTGGCCCGATCGACGGATGGGAAACATAAAATTTTACAAGTTTCTCGCGTGTGGCCCGATCGGACGATGAATTTCGAATTTTTTCAAAGTTTCTCGCGTGTGGCCCGATCGGACGATGAATTTCGAATATTTTCAAAGTTTTTCGCGTGTGGCCCGATCGGACGATGAATTTCGAATATTTTCAAAGTTTTTCGCGTGTGGCCCGATCGGATGATGGGAAACATAAAATTTTACAAGTTTCTCGCGCGTGGCCCGATCGGACGATGAATTTCGAATATTTTCAAAGTTTTTTGCGTGTGGCCCGATCGGATGATGGGAAACATAAAATTTTACAAGTTTCTCGCGCGTGGCCCGATCGGACGATGAATTTCGAATTTTTTCAAAGTTTCTCGCGTGTGGCCCGATCGACTAATGGGAAACATAAAATTTTACAAGTTTCTCGCGTATGGCGTGTGGCCCGATCGACGGATGGGAAACATAAAATTTTACAAGTTTCTCGCGTGTGGCCCGATCGGACGATCAATTTCGAATTTTTTCAAAGTTTCCCGCGTGTGGCCCGATCGGACGATGAATTTCGAATATTTTCAAAGTTTCTCGCGTGTGGCCCGATCGACGGATGGGAAACATAAAATTTTACAAGTTTCTCGCGTGTGGCCCGATCGGACGATGAATTTCGAATATTTTCAAAGTTTCTCGCGTGTGGCCCGATCGGATGATGGGAAACATAAAATTTTACAAGTTTCTCGCGCGTGGCCCGATCGGACGATGAATTTCGAATTTTTTCAAAGTTTCTCGCGTGTGGCCCGATCGACGGATGGGAAACATAAAATTTTACAAGTTTCTCGCGTGTGGCCCGATCGGACGATGAATTTCGAATTTGTTCAAAGTTTCTCGCGTGTGGCCCGATCGGACGATGAATTTCGAATATTTTCAAAGTTTCTCGCGTGTGGCCCGATCGGACGATGAATTTCGAATATTTTCAAAGTTTCTCGCGTGTGGACCGATCGACGGATGGGAAACATAAAATTTTACAAGTTTCTCGCGTGTGGCCCGATCGGACGATGAATTTCGAATTTTTTCAAAGTTTTTCGCGTGTGGACCGATCGACGGATGGGAAACATAAAATTTTACAAGTTTCTCGCGTGTGGCCCGATCGGACGATGAATTTCGAATATTTTCAAAGTTTTTCGCGTGTGGCCCGATCGGATGATGGGAAACATAAAATTTTACAAGTTTCTCGCGTGTGGCCCGATCCGACGATGAATTTCGAATTTTTTCAAAGTTTCTCGCGTGTGGCCCGATCGACTAATGGGAAACATAAAATTTTACAAGTTTCTCGCGTATGGCGTGTGGCCCGATCGACGGATGCGAAACATAAAATTTTACAAGTTTCTCGCGCGTGGCCCGATCGGACGATGAATTTCGAATTTTTTCAAAGTTTCTCGCGTGTGGCCCGATCGACGGATGGGAAACATAAAATTTTACAAGTTTCTCGCGTGTGGCCCGATCGGACGATGAATTTCGAATTTTTTCAAAGTTTTTCGCGTGTGGCCCGATCGACGGATGGGAAACATAAAATTTTACAAGTTTCTCGCGTGTGGCCCGATCGGACGATGAATTTCGAATTTTTTCAAAGTTTCTCGCGTGTGGCCCGATCGGACGATGAATTTCGAATATTTTCAAAGTTTTTCGCGTGTGGCCCGATCGGACGATGAATTTCGAATATTTTCAAAGTTTTTCGCGTGTGGCCCGATCGGATGATGGGAAACATAAAATTTTACAAGTTTCTCGCGCGTGGCCCGATCGGACGATGAATTTCGAATATTTTCAAAGTTTTTTGCGTGTGGCCCGATCGGATGATGGGAAACATAAAATTTTACAAGTTTCTCGCGCGTGGCCCGATCGGACGATGAATTTCGAATTTTTTCAAAGTTTCTCGCGTGTGGCCCGATCGGACGATGAATTTCGAATATTTTCAAAGTTTTTCGCGTGTGGCCCGATCGACGGATGGGAAACATAAAATTTTACAAGTTTCTCGCGTGTGGCCCGATCGGACGATGAATTTCGAATATTTTCAAAGTTTTTCGCGTGTGGCCCGATCGGATGATGGGAAACATAAAATTTTACAAGTTTCTCGCGTGTGGCCCGATCCGACGATGAATTTCGAATATTTTCAAAGTTTCTCGCGTGTGGCCCGATCGGACGATGGGAAACATAAAATTTTACAAGTTTCTCGCGCGTGGCCCGATCGGACGATGAATTTCGAATATTTTCAAAGTTTTTCGCGTGTGGCCCGATCGGATGATGGGAAACATAAAATTTTACAAGTTTCTCGCGTGTGGCCCGATCGGACGATGAATTTCGAATATTTTCAAAGTTTTTCGCGTGTGGCCCGATCGGATGATGGGAAACATAAAATTTTACAAGTTTCTCGCGTGTGGCCCGATCGGACGATGAATTTCGAATATTTTCAAAGTTTTTCGCGTGTGGCCCGATCGGATGATGGGAAACATAAAATTTTACAAGTTTCTCGCGTGTGGCCCGATCCGACGATGAATTTCGAATATTTTCAAAGTTTCTCGCGTGTGGCCCGATCGACGGATGGGAAACATAAAATTTTACAAGTTTCTCGCGTGTGGCCCGATCGGACGATCAATTTCGAATTTTTTCAAAGTTTCCCGCGTGTGGCCCGATCGGACGATGAATTTCGAATATTTTCAAAGTTTCTCGCGTGTGGCCCGATCGACGGATGGGAAACATAAAATTTTACAAGTTTCTCGCGTGTGGCCCGATCGGACGATGAATTTCGAATATTTTCAAAGTTTTTCGCGTGTGGCCCGATCGGATGATGGGAAACATAAAATTTTACAAGTTTCTCGCGTGTGGCCCGATCCGACGATGAATTTCGAATATTTTCAAAGTTTCTCGCGTGTGGGCCGATCGGACGATGGGAAACATAAAATTTTACAAGTTTCTCGCGCGTGGCCCGATCGGATGATGAATTTCGAATTTTTTCAAAGTTTTTCGCGTGTGGCCCGATCGGATGATGGGAAACATAAAATTTTACAAGTTTCTCGCGTGTGGCCCGATCCGACGATGAATTTCGAATATTTTCAAAGTTTCTCGCGTGTGGCCCGATCCGACGATGAATTTCGAATATTTTCAAAGTTTCTCGCGTGTGGCCCGATCCGACGATGAATTTCGAATATTTTCAAAGTTTCTCGCGTGTGGCCCGATCGACGGATGGGAAACATAAAATTTTACAAGTTTCTCGCGTGTGGCCCGATCGGACGATCAATTTCGAATTTTTTCAAAGTTTCCCGCGTGTGGCCCGATCGGACGATGAATTTCGAATACTTTTAAAAGTTTCTCGCGTGTGGCCCGATCGACGGATGGGAAACATAAAATTTTACAACTTTCTCGCGTGTGGCCCGATCGGACGATGAATTTCGAATATTTTCAAAGTTTCTCGCGTGTGGCCCGATCGGACGATGAATTTCGAATATTTTCAAAGTTTCTCGCGCGTGGCCCGATCGGTCGAAGAATTTCGAATTTTTTCAAAGTTTTTCGCGTGTGGCCCGATCGACGGATGGGAAACATAAAATTTTACAAGTTTCTCGCGTGTGGCCCGATCGGACGATCAATTTCGAATTTTTTCAAAGTTTCCCGCGTGTGGCCCGATCGGACGATGAATTTCGAATATTTTCAAAGTTTCTCGCGTGTGGCCCGATCGACGGATGGGAAACATAAAATTTTACAAGTTTCTCGCGTGTGGCCCGATCGGACGATGAATTTCGAATATTTTCAAAGTTTTTCGCGTGTGGCCCGATCGGATGATGGGAAACATAAAATTTTACAAGTTTCTCGCGTGTGGCCCGATCCGACGATGAATTTCGAATATTTTCAAAGTTTCTCGCGTGTGGGCCGATCGGACGATGGGAAACATAAAATTTTACAAGTTTCTCGCGCGTGGCCCGATCGGATGATGAATTTCGAATTTTTTCAAAGTTTTTCGCGTGTGGCCCGATCGGATGATGGGAAACATAAAATTTTACAAGTTTCTCGCGTGTGGCCCGATCCGACGATGAATTTCGAATATTTTCAAAGTTTCTCGCGTGTGGCCCGATCCGACGATGAATTTCGAATATTTTCAAAGTTTCTCGCGTGTGGCCCGATCCGACGATGAATTTCGAATATTTTCAAAGTTTCTCGCGTGTGGCCCGATCGACGGATGGGAAACATAAAATTTTACAAGTTTCTCGCGTGTGGCCCGATCGGACGATCAATTTCGAATTTTTTCAAAGTTTCCCGCGTGTGGCCCGATCGGACGATGAATTTCGAATACTTTTAAAAGTTTCTCGCGTGTGGCCCGATCGACGGATGGGAAACATAAAATTTTACAACTTTCTCGCGTGTGGCCCGATCGGACGATGAATTTCGAATATTTTCAAAGTTTCTCGCGTGTGGCCCGATCGGACGATGAATTTCGAATATTTTCAAAGTTTCTCGCGCGTGGCCCGATCGGTCGAAGAATTTCGAATTTTTTCAAAGTTTTTCGCGTGTGGCCCGATCGACGGATGAGAAACATAAAATTTTACAAGTTTCTCGCGTATGGCCCGATCGGACGATCAATTTCGAATTTTTTCAAAGTTTCCCGCGTGTGGCCCGATCGGACGATGAATTTCGAATATTTTCAAAGTTTCTCGCGTGTGGACCGATCGACGGATGGGAAACATAAAATTTTACAAGTTTCTCGCGTGTGGCCCGATCGGACGATGAATTTCGAATATTTTCAAAGTTTTTCGCGTGTGGCCCGATCGGATGATGGGAAACATAAAATTTTACAAGTTTCTCGCGTGTGGCCCGATCCGACGATGAATTTCGAATATTTTCAAAGTTTCTCGCGTGTGGGCCGATCGGACGATGGGAAACATAAAATTTTACAAGTTTCTCGCGCGTGGCCCGATCGGATGATGAATTTCGAATATTTTCAAAGTTTTTCGCGTGTGGCCCGATCGGATGATGGGAAACATAAAATTTTACAAGTTTCTCGCGTGTGGCCCGATCCGACGATGAATTTCGAATATTTTCAAAGTTTCTCGCGTGTGGGCCGATCGGACGATGGGAAACATAAAATTTTACAAGTTTCTCGCGCGTGGCCCGATCGGACGATGAATTTCGAATATTTTCAAAGTTTTTCGCGTGTGGCCCGATCGGATGATGGGAAACATAAAATTTTACAAGTTTCTCGCGCGTGGCCCGATCGGACGATGAATTTCGAATTTTTTCAAAGTTTCTCGCGTGTGGCCCGATCGGACGATGAATTTCGAATATTTTCAAAGTTTTTCGCGTGTGGCCCGATCGGACGATGAATTTCGAATATTTTCAAAGTTTTTCGCGTGTGGCCCGATCGGATGATGGGAAACATAAAATTTTACAAGTTTCTCGCGTGTGGCCCGATCGGACGATGAATTTCGAATATTTTCAAAGTTTTTCGCGTGTGGCCCGATCGGATGATGGGAAACATAAAATTTTACAAGTTTCTCGCGTGTGGCCCGATCGGACGATGAATTTCGAATATTTTCAAAGTTTTTCGCGTGTGGCCCGATCGGATGATGGGAAACATAAAATTTTACAAGTTTGTCGCGTGTGGCCCGATCCGACGATGAATTTCGAATATTTTCAAAGTTTCTCGCGTGTGGCCCGATCGACGGATGGGAAACATAAAATTTTACAAGTTTCTCGCGTGTGGCCCGATCGGACGATCAATTTCGAATTTTTTCAAAGTTTCCCGCGTGTGGCCCGATCGGACGATGAATTTCGAATATTTTCAAAGTTTCTCGCGTGTGGCCCGATCGACGGATGGGAAACATAAAATTTTACAAGTTTCTCGCGTGTGGCCCGATCGGACGATGAATTTCGAATATTTTCAAAGTTTTTCGCGTGTGGCCCGATCGGATGATGGGAAACATAAAATTTTACAAGTTTCTCGCGCGTGGCCCGATCGGACGATGAATTTCGAATATTTTCAAAGTTTCTCGCGTGTGGCCCGATCGACGGATGGGAAACATAAAATTTTACAAGTTTCTCGCGTGTGGCCCGATCGGACGATGAATTTCGAATTTGTTCAAAGTTTCTCGCGTGTGGCCCGATCGGACGATGAATTTCGAATATTTTCAAAGTTTCTCGCGTGTGGCCCGATCGGACGATGAATTTCGAATATTTTCAAAGTTTCTCGCGTGTGGACCGATCGACGGATGGGAAACATAAAATTTTACAAGTTTCTCGCGTGTGGCCCGATCGGACGATGAATTTCGAATTTTTTCAAAGTTTTTCGCGTGTGGACCGATCGACGGATGGGAAACATAAAATTTTACAAGTTTCTCGCGTGTGGCCCGATCGGATGATGAATTTCGAATATTTTCAAAGTTTCTCGCGTGTGGACCGATCGACGGATGGGAAACATAAAATTTTACAAGTTTCTCGCGTGTGGCCCGATCGGACGATGAATTTAGAATTTTTTCAAAGTTTTTCGCGTGTGGCCCGATCGGACGATGAATTTCGAATATTTTCAAAGTTTTTCGCGTGTGGCCCGATCGGATGATGGGAAACATAAAATTTTACAAGTTTCTCGCGTGTGGCCCGATCGGACGATGAATTTCGAATATTTTCAAAGTTTCTCGCGTGTGGCCCGATCGGACGATGAATTTCGAATATTTTCAAAGTTTCTCGCGTGTGGCCCGATCGACGGATGGGAAACATAAAATTTTACAAGTTTCTCGCGTGTGGCCCGATCGGACGATGAATTTCGAATTTGTTCAAAGTTTCTCGCGTGTGGCCCGATCGGACGATGAATTTCGAATATTTTCAAAGTTTCTCGCGTGTGGCCCGATCGGACGATGAATTTCGAATATTTTCAAAGTTTCTCGCGTGTGGACCGATCGACGGATGGGAAACATAAAATTTTACAAGTTTCTCGCGTGTGGCCCGATCGGACGATGAATTTCGAATTTTTTCAAAGTTTTTCGCGTGTGGACCGATCGACGGATGGGAAACATAAAATTTTACAAGTTTCTCGCGTGTGGCCCGATCGGATGATGAATTTCGAATATTTTCAAAGTTTCTCGCGTGTGGACCGATCGACGGATGGGAAACATAAAATTTTACAAGTTTCTCGCGTGTGGCCCGATCGGACGATGAATTTCGAATTTTTTCAAAGTTTCTCGCGTGTGGCCCGATCGGACGATGAATTTCGAATATTTTCAAAGTTTTTCGCGTGTGGCCCGATCGGACGATGAATTTCGAATATTTTCAAAGTTTTTCGCGTGTGGCCCGATCGGATGATGGGAAACATAAAATTTTACAAGTTTCTCGCGTGTGGCCCGATCCGACGATGAATTTCGAATATTTTCAAAGTTTCTCGCGTGTGGCCCGATCCGACGATGAATTTCGAATATTTTCAAAGTTTCTCGCGTGTGGCCCGATCCGACGATGAATTTCGAATATTTTCAAAGTTTTTCGCGTGTGGCCCGATCGGATGATGGGAAACATAAAATTTTACAAGTTTCTCGCGTGTGGCCCGATCCGACGATGAATTTCGAATATTTTCAAAGTTTCTCGCGTGTGGCCCGATCGACGGATGGGAAACATAAAATTTTACAAGTTTCTCGCGTGTGGCCCGATCGGACGATCAATTTCGAATTTTTTCAAAGTTTCCCGCGTGTGGCCCGATCGGACGATGAATTTCGAATATTTTCAAAGTTTCTCGCGTGTGGCCCGATCGACGGATGGGAAACATAAAATTTTACAAGTTTCTCGCGTGTGGCCCGATCGGACGATGAATTTCGAATATTTTCAAAGTTTTTCGCGTGTGGCCCGATCGGATGATGGGAAACATAAAATTTTACAAGTTTCTCGCGTGTGGCCCGATCCGACGATGAATTTCGAATATTTTCAAAGTTTCTCGCGTGTGGGCCGATCGGACGATGGGAAACATAAAATTTTACAAGTTTCTCGCGCGTGGCCCGATCGGATGATGAATTTCGAATTTTTTCAAAGTTTTTCGCGTGTGGCCCGATCGGATGATGGGAAACATAAAATTTTACAAGTTTCTCGCGTGTGGCCCGATCCGACGATGAATTTCGAATATTTTCAAAGTTTCTCGCGTGTGGCCCGATCCGACGATGAATTTCGAATATTTTCAAAGTTTCTCGCGTGTGGCCCGATCCGACGATGAATTTCGAATATTTTCAAAGTTTCTCGCGTGTGGCCCGATCGACGGATGGGAAACATAAAATTTTACAAGTTTCTCGCGTGTGGCCCGATCGGACGATCAATTTCGAATTTTTTCAAAGTTTCCCGCGTGTGGCCCGATCGGACGATGAATTTCGAATATTTTCAAAGTTTCTCGCGTGTGGCCCGATCGACGGATGGGAAACATAAAATTTTACAAGTTTCTCGCGTGTGGCCCGATCGGACGATGAATTTCGAATATTTTCAAAGTTTCTCGCGTGTGGCCCGATCGGACGATGAATTTCGAATATTTTCAAAGTTTCTCGCGCGTGGCCCGATCGGTCGAAGAATTTCGAATTTTTTCAAAGTTTTTCGCGTGTGGCCCGATGGACGGATGAGAAACATAAAATTTTACAAGTTTCTCGCGTATGGCCCGATCGGACGATCAATTTCGAATTTTTTCAAAGTTTCCCGCGTGTGGCCCGATCGGACGATGAATTTCGAATATTTTCAAAGTTTCTCGCGTGTGGACCGATCGACGGATGGGAAACATAAAATTTTACAAGTTTCTCGCGTGTGGCCCGATCGAACGATGAATTTCGAATATTTTCAAAGTTTTTCGCGTGTGGCCCGATCGACGGATGGGAAACATAAAATTTTACAAGTTTCTCGCGTGTGGCCCGATCGCACGATGAATTTCGAATATTTTCAAAGTTTTTCGCGTGTGGCCCGATCGGATGATGGGAAACATAAAATTTTACAAGTTTCTCGCGTTTGGCCCGATCCGACGATCAATTTCGAATATTTTCAAAGTTTCTCGCGTGTGGCCCGATCGGACGATGGGAAACATAAAATTTTACAAGTTTCTCGCGCGTGGCCCGATCGGACGATGAATTTCGAATTTTTTCAAAGTTTCTCGCGTGTGGCCCGATCGACTAATGGGAAACATAAAATTTTACAAGTTTCTCGCGTATGGCGTGTGGCCCGATCGACGGATGGGAAACATAAAATTTTACAAGTTTCTCGCGTGTGGCCCGATCGGACGATCAATTTCGAATTTTTTCAAAGTTTCCCGCGTGTGGCCCGATCGGACGATGAATTTCGAATATTTTCAAAGTTTCTCGCGTGTGGCCCGATCGACGGATGGGAAACATAAAATTTTACAAGTTTCTCGCGTGTGGCCCGATCGGACGATGAATTTCGAATATTTTCAAAGTTTCTCGCGTGTGGCCCGATCGGATGATGGGAAACATAAAATTTTACAAGTTTCTCGCGCGTGGCCCGATCGGACGATGAATTTCGAATTTTTTCAAAGTTTCTCGCGTGTGGCCCGATCGACGGATGGGAAACATAAAATTTTACAAGTTTCTCGCGTGTGGCCCGATCGGACGATGAATTTCGAATTTGTTCAAAGTTTCTCGCGTGTGGCCCGATCGGACGATGAATTTCGAATATTTTCAAAGTTTCTCGCGTGTGGCCCGATCGGACGATGAATTTCGAATATTTTCAAAGTTTCTCGCGTGTGGACCGATCGACGGATGGGAAACATAAAATTTTACAAGTTTCTCGCGTGTGGCCCGATCGGACGATGAATTTCGAATTTTTTCAAAGTTTTTCGCGTGTGGACCGATCGACGGATGGGAAACATAAAATTTTACAAGTTTCTCGCGTGTGGCCCGATCGGACGATGAATTTCGAATATTTTCAAAGTTTTTCGCGTGTGGCCCGATCGGATGATGGGAAACATAAAATTTTACAAGTTTCTCGCGTGTGGCCCGATCCGACGATGAATTTCGAATTTTTTCAAAGTTTCTCGCGTGTGGCCCGATCGACTAATGGGAAACATAAAATTTTACAAGTTTCTCGCGTATGGCGTGTGGCCCGATCGACGGATGCGAAACATAAAATTTTACAAGTTTCTCGCGCGTGGCCCGATCGGACGATGAATTTCGAATTTTTTCAAAGTTTCTCGCGTGTGGCCCGATCGACGGATGGGAAACATAAAATTTTACAAGTTTCTCGCGTGTGGCCCGATCGGACGATGAATTTCGAATTTTTTCAAAGTTTTTCGCGTGTGGCCCGATCGACGGATGGGAAACATAAAATTTTACAAGTTTCTCGCGTGTGGCCCGATCGGACGATGAATTTCGAATTTTTTCAAAGTTTCTCGCGTGTGGCCCGATCGGACGATGAATTTCGAATATTTTCAAAGTTTTTCGCGTGTGGCCCGATCGGACGATGAATTTCGAATATTTTCAAAGTTTTTCGCGTGTGGCCCGATCGGATGATGGGAAACATAAAATTTTACAAGTTTCTCGCGCGTGGCCCGATCGGACGATGAATTTCGAATATTTTCAAAGTTTTTTGCGTGTGGCCCGATCGGATGATGGGAAACATAAAATTTTACAAGTTTCTCGCGCGTGGCCCGATCGGACGATGAATTTCGAATTTTTTCAAAGTTTCTCGCGTGTGGCCCGATCGACTAATGGGAAACATAAAATTTTACAAGTTTCTCGCGTATGGCGTGTGGCCCGATCGACGGATGGGAAACATAAAATTTTACAAGTTTCTCGCGTGTGGCCCGATCGGACGATCAATTTCGAATTTTTTCAAAGTTTCCCGCGTGTGGCCCGATCGGACGATGAATTTCGAATATTTTCAAAGTTTCTCGCGTGTGGCCCGATCGACGGATGGGAAACATAAAATTTTACAAGTTTCTCGCGTGTGGCCCGATCGGACGATGAATTTCGAATATTTTCAAAGTTTCTCGCGTGTGGCCCGATCGGATGATGGGAAACATAAAATTTTACAAGTTTCTCGCGCGTGGCCCGATCGGACGATGAATTTCGAATTTTTTCAAAGTTTCTCGCGTGTGGCCCGATCGACGGATGGGAAACATAAAATTTTACAAGTTTCTCGCGTGTGGCCCGATCGGACGATGAATTTCGAATTTGTTCAAAGTTTCTCGCGTGTGGCCCGATCGGACGATGAATTTCGAATATTTTCAAAGTTTCTCGCGTGTGGCCCGATCGGACGATGAATTTCGAATATTTTCAAAGTTTCTCGCGTGTGGACCGATCGACGGATGGGAAACATAAAATTTTACAAGTTTCTCGCGTGTGGCCCGATCGGACGATGAATTTCGAATTTTTTCAAAGTTTTTCGCGTGTGGACCGATCGACGGATGGGAAACATAAAATTTTACAAGTTTCTCGCGTGTGGCCCGATCGGACGATGAATTTCGAATATTTTCAAAGTTTTTCGCGTGTGGCCCGATCGGATGATGGGAAACATAAAATTTTACAAGTTTCTCGCGTGTGGCCCGATCCGACGATGAATTTCGAATTTTTTCAAAGTTTCTCGCGTGTGGCCCGATCGACTAATGGGAAACATAAAATTTTACAAGTTTCTCGCGTATGGCGTGTGGCCCGATCGACGGATGCGAAACATAAAATTTTACAAGTTTCTCGCGCGTGGCCCGATCGGACGATGAATTTCGAATTTTTTCAAAGTTTCTCGCGTGTGGCCCGATCGACGGATGGGAAACATAAAATTTTACAAGTTTCTCGCGTGTGGCCCGATCGGACGATGAATTTCGAATTTTTTCAAAGTTTTTCGCGTGTGGCCCGATCGACGGATGGGAAACATAAAATTTTACAAGTTTCTCGCGTGTGGCCCGATCGGACGATGAATTTCGAATTTTTTCAAAGTTTCTCGCGTGTGGCCCGATCGGACGATGAATTTCGAATATTTTCAAAGTTTTTCGCGTGTGGCCCGATCGGACGATGAATTTCGAATATTTTCAAAGTTTTTCGCGTGTGGCCCGATCGGATGATGGGAAACATAAAATTTTACAAGTTTCTCGCGCGTGGCCCGATCGGACGATGAATTTCGAATATTTTCAAAGTTTTTTGCGTGTGGCCCGATCGGATGATGGGAAACATAAAATTTTACAAGTTTCTCGCGCGTGGCCCGATCGGACGATGAATTTCGAATTTTTTCAAAGTTTCTCGCGTGTGGCCCGATCGGACGATGAATTTCGAATATTTTCAAAGTTTTTCGCGTGTGGCCCGATCGACGGATGGGAAACATAAAATTTTACAAGTTTCTCGCGTGTGGCCCGATCGGACGATGAATTTCGAATATTTTCAAAGTTTTTCGCGTGTGGCCCGATCGGATGATGGGAAACATAAAATTTTACAAGTTTCTCGCGTGTGGCCCGATCCGACGATGAATTTCGAATATTTTCAAAGTTTCTCGCGTGTGGCCCGATCGGACGATGGGAAACATAAAATTTTACAAGTTTCTCGCGCGTGGCCCGATCGGACGATGAATTTCGAATATTTTCAAAGTTTTTCGCGTGTGGCCCGATCGGATGATGGGAAACATAAAATTTTACAAGTTTCTCGCGTGTGGCCCGATCGGACGATGAATTTCGAATATTTTCAAAGTTTTTCGCGTGTGGCCCGATCGGATGATGGGAAACATAAAATTTTACAAGTTTCTCGCGTGTGGCCCGATCGGACGATGAATTTCGAATATTTTCAAAGTTTTTCGCGTGTGGCCCGATCGGATGATGGGAAACATAAAATTTTACAAGTTTCTCGCGTGTGGCCCGATCCGACGATGAATTTCGAATATTTTCAAAGTTTCTCGCGTGTGGCCCGATCGACGGATGGGAAACATAAAATTTTACAAGTTTCTCGCGTGTGGCCCGATCGGACGATCAATTTCGAATTTTTTCAAAGTTTCCCGCGTGTGGCCCGATCGGACGATGAATTTCGAATATTTTCAAAGTTTCTCGCGTGTGGCCCGATCGACGGATGGGAAACATAAAATTTTACAAGTTTCTCGCGTGTGGCCCGATCGGACGATGAATTTCGAATATTTTCAAAGTTTTTCGCGTGTGGCCCGATCGGATGATGGGAAACATAAAATTTTACAAGTTTCTCGCGTGTGGCCCGATCCGACGATGAATTTCGAATATTTTCAAAGTTTCTCGCGTGTGGGCCGATCGGACGATGGGAAACATAAAATTTTACAAGTTTCTCGCGCGTGGCCCGATCGGATGATGAATTTCGAATTTTTTCAAAGTTTTTCGCGTGTGGCCCGATCGGATGATGGGAAACATAAAATTTTACAAGTTTCTCGCGTGTGGCCCGATCCGACGATGAATTTCGAATATTTTCAAAGTTTCTCGCGTGTGGCCCGATCCGACGATGAATTTCGAATATTTTCAAAGTTTCTCGCGTGTGGCCCGATCCGACGATGAATTTCGAATATTTTCAAAGTTTCTCGCGTGTGGCCCGATCGACGGATGGGAAACATAAAATTTTACAAGTTTCTCGCGTGTGGCCCGATCGGACGATCAATTTCGAATTTTTTCAAAGTTTCCCGCGTGTGGCCCGATCGGACGATGAATTTCGAATACTTTTAAAAGTTTCTCGCGTGTGGCCCGATCGACGGATGGGAAACATAAAATTTTACAACTTTCTCGCGTGTGGCCCGATCGGACGATGAATTTCGAATATTTTCAAAGTTTCTCGCGTGTGGCCCGATCGGACGATGAATTTCGAATATTTTCAAAGTTTCTCGCGCGTGGCCCGATCGGTCGAAGAATTTCGAATTTTTTCAAAGTTTTTCGCGTGTGGCCCGATCGACGGATGAGAAACATAAAATTTTACAAGTTTCTCGCGTATGGCCCGATCGGACGATCAATTTCGAATTTTTTCAAAGTTTCCCGCGTGTGGCCCGATCGGACGATGAATTTCGAATATTTTCAAAGTTTCTCGCGTGTGGACCGATCGACGGATGGGAAACATAAAATTTTACAAGTTTCTCGCGTGTGGCCCGATCGGACGATGAATTTCGAATATTTTCAAAGTTTTTCGCGTGTGGCCCGATCGGATGATGGGAAACATAAAATTTTACAAGTTTCTCGCGTGTGGCCCGATCCGACGATGAATTTCGAATATTTTCAAAGTTTCTCGCGTGTGGGCCGATCGGACGATGGGAAACATAAAATTTTACAAGTTTCTCGCGCGTGGCCCGATCGGATGATGAATTTCGAATATTTTCAAAGTTTTTCGCGTGTGGCCCGATCGGATGATGGGAAACATAAAATTTTACAAGTTTCTCGCGTGTGGCCCGATCCGACGATGAATTTCGAATATTTTCAAAGTTTCTCGCGTGTGGGCCGATCGGACGATGGGAAACATAAAATTTTACAAGTTTCTCGCGCGTGGCCCGATCGGACGATGAATTTCGAATATTTTCAAAGTTTTTCGCGTGTGGCCCGATCGGATGATGGGAAACATAAAATTTTACAAGTTTCTCGCGCGTGGCCCGATCGGACGATGAATTTCGAATTTTTTCAAAGTTTCTCGCGTGTGGCCCGATCGGACGATGAATTTCGAATATTTTCAAAGTTTTTCGCGTGTGGCCCGATCGGACGATGAATTTCGAATATTTTCAAAGTTTTTCGCGTGTGGCCCGATCGGATGATGGGAAACATAAAATTTTACAAGTTTCTCGCGTGTGGCCCGATCGGACGATGAATTTCGAATATTTTCAAAGTTTTTCGCGTGTGGCCCGATCGGATGATGGGAAACATAAAATTTTACAAGTTTCTCGCGTGTGGCCCGATCGGACGATGAATTTCGAATATTTTCAAAGTTTTTCGCGTGTGGCCCGATCGGATGATGGGAAACATAAAATTTTACAAGTTTGTCGCGTGTGGCCCGATCCGACGATGAATTTCGAATATTTTCAAAGTTTCTCGCGTGTGGCCCGATCGACGGATGGGAAACATAAAATTTTACAAGTTTCTCGCGTGTGGCCCGATCGGACGATCAATTTCGAATTTTTTCAAAGTTTCCCGCGTGTGGCCCGATCGGACGATGAATTTCGAATATTTTCAAAGTTTCTCGCGTGTGGCCCGATCGACGGATGGGAAACATAAAATTTTACAAGTTTCTCGCGTGTGGCCCGATCGGACGATGAATTTCGAATATTTTCAAAGTTTTTCGCGTGTGGCCCGATCGGATGATGGGAAACATAAAATTTTACAAGTTTCTCGCGCGTGGCCCGATCGGACGATGAATTTCGAATATTTTCAAAGTTTCTCGCGTGTGGCCCGATCGACGGATGGGAAACATAAAATTTTACAAGTTTCTCGCGTGTGGCCCGATCGGACGATGAATTTCGAATTTGTTCAAAGTTTCTCGCGTGTGGCCCGATCGGACGATGAATTTCGAATATTTTCAAAGTTTCTCGCGTGTGGCCCGATCGGACGATGAATTTCGAATATTTTCAAAGTTTCTCGCGTGTGGACCGATCGACGGATGGGAAACATAAAATTTTACAAGTTTCTCGCGTGTGGCCCGATCGGACGATGAATTTCGAATTTTTTCAAAGTTTTTCGCGTGTGGACCGATCGACGGATGGGAAACATAAAATTTTACAAGTTTCTCGCGTGTGGCCCGATCGGATGATGAATTTCGAATATTTTCAAAGTTTCTCGCGTGTGGACCGATCGACGGATGGGAAACATAAAATTTTACAAGTTTCTCGCGTGTGGCCCGATCGGACGATGAATTTAGAATTTTTTCAAAGTTTTTCGCGTGTGGCCCGATCGGACGATGAATTTCGAATATTTTCAAAGTTTTTCGCGTGTGGCCCGATCGGATGATGGGAAACATAAAATTTTACAAGTTTCTCGCGTGTGGCCCGATCGGACGATGAATTTCGAATATTTTCAAAGTTTCTCGCGTGTGGCCCGATCGGACGATGAATTTCGAATATTTTCAAAGTTTCTCGCGTGTGGCCCGATCGACGGATGGGAAACATAAAATTTTACAAGTTTCTCGCGTGTGGCCCGATCGGACGATGAATTTCGAATTTGTTCAAAGTTTCTCGCGTGTGGCCCGATCGGACGATGAATTTCGAATATTTTCAAAGTTTCTCGCGTGTGGCCCGATCGGACGATGAATTTCGAATATTTTCAAAGTTTCTCGCGTGTGGACCGATCGACGGATGGGAAACATAAAATTTTACAAGTTTCTCGCGTGTGGCCCGATCGGACGATGAATTTCGAATTTTTTCAAAGTTTTTCGCGTGTGGACCGATCGACGGATGGGAAACATAAAATTTTACAAGTTTCTCGCGTGTGGCCCGATCGGATGATGAATTTCGAATATTTTCAAAGTTTCTCGCGTGTGGACCGATCGACGGATGGGAAACATAAAATTTTACAAGTTTCTCGCGTGTGGCCCGATCGGACGATGAATTTAGAATTTTTTCAAAGTTTTTCGCGTGTGGCCCGATCGACGGATGCGAAACATAAAATTTTACAAGTTTCTCGCGTGTGGCCCGATCGGACGATGAATTTCGAATTTTTTCAAAGTTTCTCGCGTGTGGCCCGATCGGACGATGAATTTCGAATATTTTCAAAGTTTCTCGCGTGTGGCCCGATCGGATGATGGGAAACATAAAATTTTACAAGTTTCTCGCGCGTGGCCCGATCGGACGATGAATTTCGAATTTTTTCAAAGTTTCTCGCGTGTGGCCCGATCGACGGATGGGAAACATAAAATTTTACAAGTTTCTCGCGTGTGGCCCGATCGGACGATGAATTTCGAATTTTTTCAAAGTTTTTCGCGTGTGGCCCGATCGACGGATGGGAAACATAAAATTTTACAAGTTTCTCGCGTGTGGCCCGATCGGACGATGAATTTCGAATTTTTTCAAAGTTTCTCGCGTGTGGCCCGATCGGACGATGAATTTCGAATATTTTCAAAGTTTTTCGCGTGTGGCCCGATCGGACGATGAATTTCGAATATTTTCAAAGTTTTTCGCGTGTGGCCCGATCGGATGATGGGAAACATAAAATTTTACAAGTTTCTCGCGCGTGGCCCGATCGGACGATGAATTTCGAATATTTTCAAAGTTTTTTGCGTGTGGCCCGATCGGATGATGGGAAACATAAAATTTTACAAGTTTCTCGCGCGTGGCCCGATCGGACGATGAATTTCGAATTTTTTCAAAGTTTCTCGCGTGTGGCCCGATCGGACGATGAATTTCGAATATTTTCAAAGTTTTTCGCGTGTGGCCCGATCGACGGATGGGAAACATAAAATTTTACAAGTTTCTCGCGTGTGGCCCGATCGGACGATGAATTTCGAATATTTTCAAAGTTTTTCGCGTGTGGCCCGATCGGATGATGGGAAACATAAAATTTTACAAGTTTCTCGCGTGTGGCCCGATCCGACGATGAATTTCGAATATTTTCAAAGTTTCTCGCGTGTGGCCCGATCGGACGATGGGAAACATAAAATTTTACAAGTTTCTCGCGCGTGGCCCGATCGGACGATGAATTTCGAATATTTTCAAAGTTTTTCGCGTGTGGCCCGATCGGATGATGGGAAACATAAAATTTTACAAGTTTCTCGCGTGTGGCCCGATCGGACGATGAATTTCGAATATTTTCAAAGTTTTTCGCGTGTGGCCCGATCGGATGATGGGAAACATAAAATTTTACAAGTTTCTCGCGTGTGGCCCGATCCGACGATGAATTTCGAATATTTTCAAAGTTTCTCGCGTGTGGGCCGATCGGACGATGGGAAACATAAAATTTTACAAGTTTCTCGCGCGTGGCCCGATCGGATGATGAATTTCGAATTTTTTCAAAGTTTTTCGCGTGTGGCCCGATCGGATGATGGGAAACATAAAATTTTACAAGTTTCTCGCGTGTGGCCCGATCCGACGATGAATTTCGAATATTTTCAAAGTTTCTCGCGTGTGGCCCGATCCGACGATGAATTTCGAATATTTTCAAAGTTTCTCGCGTGTGGCCCGATCCGACGATGAATTTCGAATATTTTCAAAGTTTCTCGCGTGTGGCCCGATCGACGGATGGGAAACATAAAATTTTACAAGTTTCTCGCGTGTGGCCCGATCGGACGATCAATTTCGAATTTTTTCAAAGTTTCCCGCGTGTGGCCCGATCGGACGATGAATTTCGAATACTTTTAAAAGTTTCTCGCGTGTGGCCCGATCGACGGATGGGAAACATAAAATTTTACAACTTTCTCGCGTGTGGCCCGATCGGACGATGAATTTCGAATATTTTCAAAGTTTCTCGCGTGTGGCCCGATCGGACGATGAATTTCGAATATTTTCAAAGTTTCTCGCGCGTGGCCCGATCGGTCGAAGAATTTCGAATTTTTTCAAAGTTTTTCGCGTGTGGCCCGATCGACGGATGAGAAACATAAAATTTTACAAGTTTCTCGCGTATGGCCCGATCGGACGATCAATTTCGAATTTTTTCAAAGTTTCCCGCGTGTGGCCCGATCGGACGATGAATTTCGAATATTTTCAAAGTTTCTCGCGTGTGGACCGATCGACGGATGGGAAACATAAAATTTTACAAGTTTCTCGCGTGTGGCCCGATCGGACGATGAATTTCGAATATTTTCAAAGTTTTTCGCGTGTGGCCCGATCGGATGATGGGAAACATAAAATTTTACAAGTTTCTCGCTCGTGGCCCGATCCGACGATGAATTTCGAATATTTTCAAAGTTTCTCGCGTGTGGGCCGATCGGACGATGGGAAACATAAAATTTTACAAGTTTCTCGCGCGTGGCCCGATCGGATGATGAATTTCGAATATTTTCAAAGTTTTTCGCGTGTGGCCCGATCGGATGATGGGAAACATAAAATTTTACAAGTTTCTCGCGTGTGGCCCGATCCGACGATGAATTTCGAATATTTTCAAAGTTTCTCGCGTGTGGGCCGATCGGACGATGGGAAACATAAAATTTTACAAGTTTCTCGCGCGTGGCCCGATCGGACGATGAATTTCGAATATTTTCAAAGTTTTTCGCGTGTGGCCCGATCGGATGATGGGAAACATAAAATTTTACAAGTTTCTCGCGCGTGGCCCGATCGGACGATGAATTTCGAATTTTTTCAAAGTTTCTCGCGTGTGGCCCGATCGGACGATGAATTTCGAATATTTTCAAAGTTTTTCGCGTGTGGCCCGATCGACGGATGGGAAACATAAAATTTTACAAGTTTCTCGCGTGTGGCCCGATCGGACGATGAATTTCGAATATTTTCAAAGTTTTTCGCGTGTGGCCCGATCGGACGATGAATTTCGAATATTTTCAAAGTTTTTCGCGTGTGGCCCGATCGGATGATGGGAAACATAAAATTTTACAAGTTTCTCGCGTGTGGCCCGATCGGACGATGAATTTCGAATATTTTCAAAGTTTTTCGCGTGTGGCCCGATCGGATGATGGGAAACATAAAATTTTACAAGTTTCTCGCGTGTGGCCCGATCGGACGATGAATTTCGAATATTTTCAAAGTTTTTCGCGTGTGGCCCGATCGGATGATGGGAAACATAAAATTTTACAAGTTTCTCGCGTGTGGCCCGATCCGACGATGAATTTCGAATATTTTCAAAGTTTCTCGCGTGTGGCCCGATCGACGGATGGGAAACATAAAATTTTACAAGTTTCTCGCGTGTGGCCCGATCGGACGATCAATTTCGAATTTTTTCAAAGTTTCCCGCGTGTGGCCCGATCGGACGATGAATTTCGAATATTTTCAAAGTTTCTCGCGTGTGGCCCGATCGACGGATGGGAAACATAAAATTTTACAAGTTTCTCGCGTGTGGCCCGATCGGACGATGAATTTCGAATATTTTCAAAGTTTTTCGCGTGTGGCCCGATCGGATGATGGGAAACATAAAATTTTACAAGTTTCTCGCGTGTGGCCCGATCCGACGATGAATTTCGAATATTTTCAAAGTTTCTCGCGTGTGGGCCGATCGGACGATGGGAAACATAAAATTTTACAAGTTTCTCGCGCGTGGCCCGATCGGATGATGAATTTCGAATTTTTTCAAAGTTTTTCGCGTGTGGCCCGATCGGATGATGGGAAACATAAAATTTTACAAGTTTCTCGCGTGTGGCCCGATCCGACGATGAATTTCGAATATTTTCAAAGTTTCTCGCGTGTGGCCCGATCCGACGATGAATTTCGAATATTTTCAAAGTTTCTCGCGTGTGGCCCGATCCGACGATGAATTTCGAATATTTTCAAAGTTTTTCGCGTGTGGCCCGATCGGATGATGGGAAACATAAAATTTTACAAGTTTCTCGCGTGTGGCCCGATCCGACGATGAATTTCGAATATTTTCAAAGTTTCTCGCGTGTGGCCCGATCGACGGATGGGAAACATAAAATTTTACAAGTTTCTCGCGTGTGGCCCGATCGGACGATCAATTTCGAATTTTTTCAAAGTTTCCCGCGTGTGGCCCGATCGGATGATGAATTTCGAATTTTTTCAAAGTTTTTCGCGTGTGGCCCGATCGGATGATGGGAAACATAAAATTTTACAAGTTTCTCGCGTGTGGCCCGATCCGACGATGAATTTCGAATATTTTCAAAGTTTCTCGCGTGTGGCCCGATCCGACGATGAATTTCGAATATTTTCAAAGTTTCTCGCGTGTGGCCCGATCCGACGATGAATTTCGAATATTTTCAAAGTTTTTCGCGTGTGGCCCGATCGGATGATGGGAAACATAAAATTTTACAAGTTTCTCGCGTGTGGCCCGATCCGACGATGAATTTCGAATATTTTCAAAGTTTCTCGCGTGTGGCCCGATCGACGGATGGGAAACATAAAATTTTACAAGTTTCTCGCGTGTGGCCCGATCGGACGATCAATTTCGAATTTTTTCAAAGTTTCCCGCGTGTGGCCCGATCGGACGATGAATTTCGAATATTTTCAAAGTTTCTCGCGTGTGGCCCGATCGACGGATGGGAAACATAAAATTTTACAAGTTTCTCGCGTGTGGCCCGATCGGACGATGAATTTCGCATATTTTCAAAGTTTTTCGCGTGTGGCCCGATCGGATGATGGGAAACATAAAATTTTACAAGTTTCTCGCGTGTGGCCCGATCCGACGATGAATTTCGAATATTTTCAAAGTTTCTCGCGTGTGGGCCGATCGGACGATGGGAAACATAAAATTTTACAAGTTTCTCGCGCGTGGCCCGATCGGATGATGAATTTCGAATTTTTTCAAAGTTTTTCGCGTGTGGCCCGATCGGATGATGGGAAACATAAAATTTTACAAGTTTCTCGCGTGTGGCCCGATCCGACGATGAATTTCGAATATTTTCAAAGTTTCTCGCGTGTGGCCCGATCCGACGATGAATTTCGAATATTTTCAAAGTTTCTCGCGTGTGGCCCGATCCGACGATGAATTTCGAATATTTTCAAAGTTTCTCGCGTGTGGCCCGATCGACGGATGGGAAACATAAAATTTTACAAGTTTCTCGCGTGTGGCCCGATCGGACGATCAATTTCGAATTTTTTCAAAGTTTCCCGCGTGTGGCCCGATCGGACGATGAATTTCGAATATTTTCAAAGTTTCTCGCGTGTGGCCCGATCGACGGATGGGAAACATAAAATTTTACAAGTTTCTCGCGTGTGGCCCGATCGGACGATGAATTTCGAATATTTTCAAAGTTTCTCGCGTGTGGCCCGATCGGACGATGAATTTCGAATATTTTCAAAGTTTCTCGCGCGTGGCCCGATCGGTCGAAGAATTTCGAATTTTTTCAAAGTTTTTCGCGTGTGGCCCGATGGACGGATGAGAAACATAAAATTTTACAAGTTTCTCGCGTATGGCCCGATCGGACGATCAATTTCGAATTTTTTCAAAGTTTCCCGCGTGTGGCCCGATCGGACGATGAATTTCGAATATTTTCAAAGTTTCTCGCGTGTGGACCGATCGACGGATGGGAAACATAAAATTTTACAAGTTTCTCGCGTGTGGCCCGATCGAACGATGAATTTCGAATATTTTCAAAGTTTTTCGCGTGTGGCCCGATCGACGGATGGGAAACATAAAATTTTACAAGTTTCTCGCGTGTGGCCCGATCGCACGATGAATTTCGAATATTTTCAAAGTTTTTCGCGTGTGGCCCGATCGGATGATGGGAAACATAAAATTTTACAAGTTTCTCGCGTGTGGCCCGATCCGACGATCAATTTCGAATATTTTCAAAGTTTCTCGCGTGTGGCCCGATCGGACGATGGGAAACATAAAATTTTACAAGTTTCTCGCGCGTGGCCCGATCGGACGATGAATTTCGAATTTTTTCAAAGTTTCTCGCGTGTGGCCCGATCGACTAATGGGAAACATAAAATTTTACAAGTTTCTCGCGTATGGCGTGTGGCCCGATCGACGGATGGGAAACATAAAATTTTACAAGTTTCTCGCGTGTGGCCCGATCGGACGATCAATTTCGAATTTTTTCAAAGTTTCCCGCGTGTGGCCCGATCGGACGATGAATTTCGAATATTTTCAAAGTTTCGCGCGTGTGGCCCGATCGACGGATGGGAAACATAAAATTTTACAAGTTTCTCGCGTGTGGCCCGATCGGACGATGAATTTCGAATATTTTCAAAGTTTCTCGCGTGTGGCCCGATCGGATGATGGGAAACATAAAATTTTACAAGTTTCTCGCGCGTGGCCCGATCGGACGATGAATTTCGAATTTTTTCAAAGTTTCTCGCGTGTGGCCCGATCGACGGATGGGAAACATAAAATTTTACAAGTTTCTCGCGTGTGGCCCGATCGGACGATGAATTTCGAATTTGTTCAAAGTTTCTCGCGTGTGGCCCGATCGGACGATGAATTTCGAATATTTTCAAAGTTTCTCGCGTGTGGCCCGATCGGACGATGAATTTCGAATATTTTCAAAGTTTCTCGCGTGTGGACCGATCGACGGATGGGAAACATAAAATTTTACAAGTTTCTCGCGTGTGGCCCGATCGGACGATGAATTTCGAATTTTTTCAAAGTTTTTCGCGTGTGGACCGATCGACGGATGGGAAACATAAAATTTTACAAGTTTCTCGCGTGTGGCCCGATCGGACGATGAATTTCGAATATTTTCAAAGTTTTTCGCGTGTGGCCCGATCGGATGATGGGAAACATAAAATTTTACAAGTTTCTCGCGTGTGGCCCGATCCGACGATGAATTTCGAATTTTTTCAAAGTTTCTCGCGTGTGGCCCGATCGACTAATGGGAAACATAAAATTTTACAAGTTTCTCGCGTATGGCGTGTGGCCCGATCGACGGATGCGAAACATAAAATTTTACAAGTTTCTCGCGCGTGGCCCGATCGGACGATGAATTTCGAATTTTTTCAAAGTTTCTCGCGTGTGGCCCGATCGACGGATGGGAAACATAAAATTTTACAAGTTTCTCGCGTGTGGCCCGATCGGACGATGAATTTCGAATTTTTTCAAAGTTTTTCGCGTGTGGCCCGATCGACGGATGGGAAACATAAAATTTTACAAGTTTCTCGCGTGTGGCCCGATCGGATGATGAATTTCGAATTTTTTCAAAGTTTTTCGCGTGTGGCCCGATCGGATGATGGGAAACATAAAATTTTACAAGTTTCTCGCGTGTGGCCCGATCCGACGATGAATTTCGAATATTTTCAAAGTTTCTCGCGTGTGGCCCGATCCGACGATGAATTTCGAATATTTTCAAAGTTTCTCGCGTGTGGCCCGATCCGACGATGAATTTCGAATATTTTCAAAGTTTCTCGCGTGTGGCCCGATCGACGGATGGGAAACATAAAATTTTACAAGTTTCTCGCGTGTGGCCCGATCGGACGATCAATTTCGAATTTTTTCAAAGTTTCCCGCGTGTGGCCCGATCGGACGATGAATTTCGAATACTTTTAAAAGTTTCTCGCGTGTGGCCCGATCGACGGATGGGAAACATAAAATTTTACAACTTTCTCGCGTGTGGCCCGATCGGACGATGAATTTCGAATATTTTCAAAGTTTCTCGCGTGTGGCCCGATCGGACGATGAATTTCGAATATTTTCAAAGTTTCTCGCGCGTGGCCCGATCGGTCGAAGAATTTCGAATTTTTTCAAAGTTTTTCGCGTGTGGCCCGATCGACGGATGAGAAACATAAAATTTTACAAGTTTCTCGCGTATGGCCCGATCGGACGATCAATTTCGAATTTTTTCAAAGTTTCCCGCGTGTGGCCCGATCGGACGATGAATTTCGAATATTTTCAAAGTTTCTCGCGTGTGGACCGATCGACGGATGGGAAACATAAAATTTTACAAGTTTCTCGCGTGTGGCCCGATCGGACGATGAATTTCGAATATTTTCAAAGTTTTTCGCGTGTGGCCCGATCGGATGATGGGAAACATAAAATTTTACAAGTTTCTCGCGTGTGGCCCGATCCGACGATGAATTTCGAATATTTTCAAAGTTTCTCGCGTGTGGGCCGATCGGACGATGGGAAACATAAAATTTTACAAGTTTCTCGCGCGTGGCCCGATCGGATGATGAATTTCGAATATTTTCAAAGTTTTTCGCGTGTGGCCCGATCGGATGATGGGAAACATAAAATTTTACAAGTTTCTCGCGTGTGGCCCGATCCGACGATGAATTTCGAATATTTTCAAAGTTTCTCGCGTGTGGGCCGATCGGACGATGGGAAACATAAAATTTTACAAGTTTCTCGCGCGTGGCCCGATCGGACGATGAATTTCGAATATTTTCAAAGTTTTTCGCGTGTGGCCCGATCGGATGATGGGAAACATAAAATTTTACAAGTTTCTCGCGCGTGGCCCGATCGGACGATGAATTTCGAATTTTTTCAAAGTTTCTCGCGTGTGGCCCGATCGGACGATGAATTTCGAATATTTTCAAAGTTTTTCGCGTGTGGCCCGATCGACGGATGGGAAACATAAAATTTTACAAGTTTCTCGCGTGTGGCCCGATCGGACGATGAATTTCGAATATTTTCAAAGTTTTTCGCGTGTGGCCCGATCGGACGATGAATTTCGAATATTTTCAAAGTTTTTCGCGTGTGGCCCGATCGGATGATGGGAAACATAAAATTTTACAAGTTTCTCGCGTGTGGCCCGATCGGACGATGAATTTCGAATATTTTCAAAGTTTTTCGCGTGTGGCCCGATCGGATGATGGGAAACATAAAATTTTACAAGTTTCTCGCGTGTGGCCCGATCGGACGATGAATTTCGAATATTTTCAAAGTTTTTCGCGTGTGGCCCGATCGGATGATGGGAAACATAAAATTTTACAAGTTTCTCGCGTGTGGCCCGATCCGACGATGAATTTCGAATATTTTCAAAGTTTCTCGCGTGTGGCCCGATCGACGGATGGGAAACATAAAATTTTACAAGTTTCTCGCGTGTGGCCCGATCGGACGATCAATTTCGAATTTTTTCAAAGTTTCCCGCGTGTGGCCCGATCGGACGATGAATTTCGAATATTTTCAAAGTTTCTCGCGTGTGGCCCGATCGACGGATGGGAAACATAAAATTTTACAAGTTTCTCGCGTGTGGCCCGATCGGACGATGAATTTCGAATATTTTCAAAGTTTTTCGCGTGTGGCCCGATCGGATGATGGGAAACATAAAATTTTACAAGTTTCTCGCGTGTGGCCCGATCCGACGATGAATTTCGAATATTTTCAAAGTTTCTCGCGTGTGGGCCGATCGGACGATGGGAAACATAAAATTTTACAAGTTTCTCGCGCGTGGCCCGATCGGATGATGAATTTCGAATTTTTTCAAAGTTTTTCGCGTGTGGCCCGATCGGATGATGGGAAACATAAAATTTTACAAGTTTCTCGCGTGTGGCCCGATCCGACGATGAATTTCGAATATTTTCAAAGTTTCTCGCGTGTGGCCCGATCCGACGATGAATTTCGAATATTTTCAAAGTTTCTCGCGTGTGGCCCGATCCGACGATGAATTTCGAATATTTTCAAAGTTTTTCGCGTGTGGCCCGATCGGATGATGGGAAACATAAAATTTTACAAGTTTCTCGCGTGTGGCCCGATCCGACGATGAATTTCGAATATTTTCAAAGTTTCTCGCGTGTGGCCCGATCGACGGATGGGAAACATAAAATTTTACAAGTTTCTCGCGTGTGGCCCGATCGGACGATCAATTTCGAATTTTTTCAAAGTTTCCCGCGTGTGGCCCGATCGGATGATGAATTTCGAATTTTTTCAAAGTTTTTCGCGTGTGGCCCGATCGGATGATGGGAAACATAAAATTTTACAAGTTTCTCGCGTGTGGCCCGATCCGACGATGAATTTCGAATATTTTCAAAGTTTCTCGCGTGTGGCCCGATCCGACGATGAATTTCGAATATTTTCAAAGTTTCTCGCGTGTGGCCCGATCCGACGATGAATTTCGAATATTTTCAAAGTTTTTCGCGTGTGGCCCGATCGGATGATGGGAAACATAAAATTTTACAAGTTTCTCGCGTGTGGCCCGATCCGACGATGAATTTCGAATATTTTCAAAGTTTCTCGCGTGTGGCCCGATCGACGGATGGGAAACATAAAATTTTACAAGTTTCTCGCGTGTGGCCCGATCGGACGATCAATTTCGAATTTTTTCAAAGTTTCCCGCGTGTGGCCCGATCGGACGATGAATTTCGAATATTTTCAAAGTTTCTCGCGTGTGGCCCGATCGACGGATGGGAAACATAAAATTTTACAAGTTTCTCGCGTGTGGCCCGATCGGACGATGAATTTCGCATATTTTCAAAGTTTTTCGCGTGTGGCCCGATCGGATGATGGGAAACATAAAATTTTACAAGTTTCTCGCGTGTGGCCCGATCCGACGATGAATTTCGAATATTTTCAAAGTTTCTCGCGTGTGGGCCGATCGGACGATGGGAAACATAAAATTTTACAAGTTTCTCGCGCGTGGCCCGATCGGATGATGAATTTCGAATTTTTTCAAAGTTTTTCGCGTGTGGCCCGATCGGATGATGGGAAACATAAAATTTTACAAGTTTCTCGCGTGTGGCCCGATCCGACGATGAATTTCGAATATTTTCAAAGTTTCTCGCGTGTGGCCCGATCCGACGATGAATTTCGAATATTTTCAAAGTTTCTCGCGTGTGGCCCGATCCGACGATGAATTTCGAATATTTTCAAAGTTTCTCGCGTGTGGCCCGATCGACGGATGGGAAACATAAAATTTTACAAGTTTCTCGCGTGTGGCCCGATCGGACGATCAATTTCGAATTTTTTCAAAGTTTCCCGCGTGTGGCCCGATCGGACGATGAATTTCGAATATTTTCAAAGTTTCTCGCGTGTGGCCCGATCGACGGATGGGAAACATAAAATTTTACAAGTTTCTCGCGTGTGGCCCGATCGGACGATGAATTTCGAATATTTTCAAAGTTTCTCGCGTGTGGCCCGATCGGACGATGAATTTCGAATATTTTCAAAGTTTCTCGCGCGTGGCCCGATCGGTCGAAGAATTTCGAATTTTTTCAAAGTTTTTCGCGTGTGGCCCGATGGACGGATGAGAAACATAAAATTTTACAAGTTTCTCGCGTATGGCCCGATCGGACGATCAATTTCGAATTTTTTCAAAGTTTCCCGCGTGTGGCCCGATCGGACGATGAATTTCGAATATTTTCAAAGTTTCTCGCGTGTGGACCGATCGACGGATGGGAAACATAAAATTTTACAAGTTTCTCGCGTGTGGCCCGATCGAACGATGAATTTCGAATATTTTCAAAGTTTTTCGCGTGTGGCCCGATCGACGGATGGGAAACATAAAATTTTACAAGTTTCTCGCGTGTGGCCCGATCGCACGATGAATTTCGAATATTTTCAAAGTTTTTCGCGTGTGGCCCGATCGGATGATGGGAAACATAAAATTTTACAAGTTTCTCGCGTGTGGCCCGATCCGACGATCAATTTCGAATATTTTCAAAGTTTCTCGCGTGTGGCCCGATCGGACGATGGGAAACATAAAATTTTACAAGTTTCTCGCGCGTGGCCCGATCGGACGATGAATTTCGAATTTTTTCAAAGTTTCTCGCGTGTGGCCCGATCGACTAATGGGAAACATAAAATTTTACAAGTTTCTCGCGTATGGCGTGTGGCCCGATCGACGGATGGGAAACATAAAATTTTACAAGTTTCTCGCGTGTGGCCCGATCGGACGATCAATTTCGAATTTTTTCAAAGTTTCCCGCGTGTGGCCCGATCGGACGATGAATTTCGAATATTTTCAAAGTTTCGCGCGTGTGGCCCGATCGACGGATGGGAAACATAAAATTTTACAAGTTTCTCGCGTGTGGCCCGATCGGACGATGAATTTCGAATATTTTCAAAGTTTCTCGCGTGTGGCCCGATCGGATGATGGGAAACATAAAATTTTACAAGTTTCTCGCGCGTGGCCCGATCGGACGATGAATTTCGAATTTTTTCAAAGTTTCTCGCGTGTGGCCCGATCGACGGATGGGAAACATAAAATTTTACAAGTTTCTCGCGTGTGGCCCGATCGGACGATGAATTTCGAATTTGTTCAAAGTTTCTCGCGTGTGGCCCGATCGGACGATGAATTTCGAATATTTTCAAAGTTTCTCGCGTGTGGCCCGATCGGACGATGAATTTCGAATATTTTCAAAGTTTCTCGCGTGTGGACCGATCGACGGATGGGAAACATAAAATTTTACAAGTTTCTCGCGTGTGGCCCGATCGGACGATGAATTTCGAATTTTTTCAAAGTTTTTCGCGTGTGGACCGATCGACGGATGGGAAACATAAAATTTTACAAGTTTCTCGCGTGTGGCCCGATCGGACGATGAATTTCGAATATTTTCAAAGTTTTTCGCGTGTGGCCCGATCGGATGATGGGAAACATAAAATTTTACAAGTTTCTCGCGTGTGGCCCGATCCGACGATGAATTTCGAATTTTTTCAAAGTTTCTCGCGTGTGGCCCGATCGACTAATGGGAAACATAAAATTTTACAAGTTTCTCGCGTATGGCGTGTGGCCCGATCGACGGATGCGAAACATAAAATTTTACAAGTTTCTCGCGCGTGGCCCGATCGGACGATGAATTTCGAATTTTTTCAAAGTTTCTCGCGTGTGGCCCGATCGACGGATGGGAAACATAAAATTTTACAAGTTTCTCGCGTGTGGCCCGATCGGACGATGAATTTCGAATTTTTTCAAAGTTTTTCGCGTGTGGCCCGATCGACGGATGGGAAACATAAAATTTTACAAGTTTCTCGCGTGTGGCCCGATCGGACGATGAATTTCGAATTTTTTCAAAGTTTCTCGCGTGTGGCCCGATCGGACGATGAATTTCGAATATTTTCAAAGTTTTTCGCGTGTGGCCCGATCGGACGATGAATTTCGAATATTTTCAAAGTTTTTCGCGTGTGGCCCGATCGGATGATGGGAAACATAAAATTTTACAAGTTTCTCGCGCGTGGCCCGATCGGACGATGAATTTCGAATATTTTCAAAGTTTTTTGCGTGTGGCCCGATCGGATGATGGGAAACATAAAATTTTACAAGTTTCTCGCGCGTGGCCCGATCGGACGATGAATTTCGAATTTTTTCAAAGTTTCTCGCGTGTGGCCCGATCGGACGATGAATTTCGAATATTTTCAAAGTTTTTCGCGTGTGGCCCGATCGACGGATGGGAAACATAAAATTTTACAAGTTTCTCGCGTGTGGCCCGATCGGACGATGAATTTCGAATATTTTCAAAGTTTTTCGCGTGTGGCCCGATCGGATGATGGGAAACATAAAATTTTACAAGTTTCTCGCGTGTGGCCCGATCCGACGATGAATTTCGAATATTTTCAAAGTTTCTCGCGTGTGGCCCGATCGGACGATGGGAAACATAAAATTTTACAAGTTTCTCGCGCGTGGCCCGATCGGACGATGAATTTCGAATATTTTCAAAGTTTTTCGCGTGTGGCCCGATCGGATGATGGGAAACATAAAATTTTACAAGTTTCTCGCGTGTGGCCCGATCGGACGATGAATTTCGAATATTTTCAAAGTTTTTCGCGTGTGGCCCGATCGGATGATGGGAAACATAAAATTTTACAAGTTTCTCGCGTGTGGCCCGATCGGACGATGAATTTCGAATATTTTCAAAGTTTTTCGCGTGTGGCCCGATCGGATGATGGGAAACATAAAATTTTACAAGTTTCTCGCGTGTGGCCCGATCCGACGATGAATTTCGAATATTTTCAAAGTTTCTCGCGTGTGGCCCGATCGACGGATGGGAAACATAAAATTTTACAAGTTTCTCGCGTGTGGCCCGATCGGACGATCAATTTCGAATTTTTTCAAAGTTTCCCGCGTGTGGCCCGATCGGACGATGAATTTCGAATATTTTCAAAGTTTCTCGCGTGTGGCCCGATCGACGGATGGGAAACATAAAATTTTACAAGTTTCTCGCGTGTGGCCCGATCGGACGATGAATTTCGAATATTTTCAAAGTTTTTCGCGTGTGGCCCGATCGGATGATGGGAAACATAAAATTTTACAAGTTTCTCGCGTGTGGCCCGATCCGACGATGAATTTCGAATATTTTCAAAGTTTCTCGCGTGTGGGCCGATCGGACGATGGGAAACATAAAATTTTACAAGTTTCTCGCGCGTGGCCCGATCGGATGATGAATTTCGAATTTTTTCAAAGTTTTTCGCGTGTGGCCCGATCGGATGATGGGAAACATAAAATTTTACAAGTTTCTCGCGTGTGGCCCGATCCGACGATGAATTTCGAATATTTTCAAAGTTTCTCGCGTGTGGCCCGATCCGACGATGAATTTCGAATATTTTCAAAGTTTCTCGCGTGTGGCCCGATCCGACGATGAATTTCGAATATTTTCAAAGTTTCTCGCGTGTGGCCCGATCGACGGATGGGAAACATAAAATTTTACAAGTTTCTCGCGTGTGGCCCGATCGGACGATCAATTTCGAATTTTTTCAAAGTTTCCCGCGTGTGGCCCGATCGGACGATGAATTTCGAATACTTTTAAAAGTTTCTCGCGTGTGGCCCGATCGACGGATGGGAAACATAAAATTTTACAACTTTCTCGCGTGTGGCCCGATCGGACGATGAATTTCGAATATTTTCAAAGTTTCTCGCGTGTGGCCCGATCGGACGATGAATTTCGAATATTTTCAAAGTTTCTCGCGCGTGGCCCGATCGGTCGAAGAATTTCGAATTTTTTCAAAGTTTTTCGCGTGTGGCCCGATCGACGGATGAGAAACATAAAATTTTACAAGTTTCTCGCGTATGGCCCGATCGGACGATCAATTTCGAATTTTTTCAAAGTTTCCCGCGTGTGGCCCGATCGGACGATGAATTTCGAATATTTTCAAAGTTTCTCGCGTGTGGACCGATCGACGGATGGGAAACATAAAATTTTACAAGTTTCTCGCGTGTGGCCCGATCGGACGATGAATTTCGAATATTTTCAAAGTTTTTCGCGTGTGGCCCGATCGGATGATGGGAAACATAAAATTTTACAAGTTTCTCGCGTGTGGCCCGATCCGACGATGAATTTCGAATATTTTCAAAGTTTCTCGCGTGTGGGCCGATCGGACGATGGGAAACATAAAATTTTACAAGTTTCTCGCGCGTGGCCCGATCGGATGATGAATTTCGAATATTTTCAAAGTTTTTCGCGTGTGGCCCGATCGGATGATGGGAAACATAAAATTTTACAAGTTTCTCGCGTGTGGCCCGATCCGACGATGAATTTCGAATATTTTCAAAGTTTCTCGCGTGTGGGCCGATCGGACGATGGGAAACATAAAATTTTACAAGTTTCTCGCGCGTGGCCCGATCGGACGATGAATTTCGAATATTTTCAAAGTTTTTCGCGTGTGGCCCGATCGGATGATGGGAAACATAAAATTTTACAAGTTTCTCGCGCGTGGCCCGATCGGACGATGAATTTCGAATTTTTTCAAAGTTTCTCGCGTGTGGCCCGATCGGACGATGAATTTCGAATATTTTCAAAGTTTTTCGCGTGTGGCCCGATCGACGGATGGGAAACATAAAATTTTACAAGTTTCTCGCGTGTGGCCCGATCGGACGATGAATTTCGAATATTTTCAAAGTTTTTCGCGTGTGGCCCGATCGGACGATGAATTTCGAATATTTTCAAAGTTTTTCGCGTGTGGCCCGATCGGATGATGGGAAACATAAAATTTTACAAGTTTCTCGCGTGTGGCCCGATCGGACGATGAATTTCGAATATTTTCAAAGTTTTTCGCGTGTGGCCCGATCGGATGATGGGAAACATAAAATTTTACAAGTTTCTCGCGTGTGGCCCGATCGGACGATGAATTTCGAATATTTTCAAAGTTTTTCGCGTGTGGCCCGATCGGATGATGGGAAACATAAAATTTTACAAGTTTCTCGCGTGTGGCCCGATCCGACGATGAATTTCGAATATTTTCAAAGTTTCTCGCGTGTGGCCCGATCGACGGATGGGAAACATAAAATTTTACAAGTTTCTCGCGTGTGGCCCGATCGGACGATCAATTTCGAATTTTTTCAAAGTTTCCCGCGTGTGGCCCGATCGGACGATGAATTTCGAATATTTTCAAAGTTTCTCGCGTGTGGCCCGATCGGACGATGAATTTCGAATATTTTCAAAGTTTTTCGCGTGTGGCCCGATCGGACGATGAATTTCGAATATTTTCAAAGTTTTTCGCGTGTGGCCCGATCGGATGATGGGAAACATAAAATTTTACAAGTTTCTCGCGCGTGGCCCGATCGGACGATGAATTTCGAATATTTTCAAAGTTTTTTGCGTGTGGCCCGATCGGATGATGGGAAACATAAAATTTTACAAGTTTCTCGCGCGTGGCCCGATCGGACGATGAATTTCGAATTTTTTCAAAGTTTCTCGCGTGTGGCCCGATCGGACGATGAATTTCGAATATTTTCAAAGTTTTTCGCGTGTGGCCCGATCGACGGATGGGAAACATAAAATTTTACAAGTTTCTCGCGTGTGGCCCGATCGGACGATGAATTTCGAATATTTTCAAAGTTTTTCGCGTGTGGCCCGATCGGATGATGGGAAACATAAAATTTTACAAGTTTCTCGCGTGTGGCCCGATCCGACGATGAATTTCGAATATTTTCAAAGTTTCTCGCGTGTGGCCCGATCGGACGATGGGAAACATAAAATTTTACAAGTTTCTCGCGCGTGGCCCGATCGGACGATGAATTTCGAATATTTTCAAAGTTTTTCGCGTGTGGCCCGATCGGATGATGGGAAACATAAAATTTTACAAGTTTCTCGCGTGTGGCCCGATCGGACGATGAATTTCGAATATTTTCAAAGTTTTTCGCGTGTGGCCCGATCGGATGATGGGAAACATAAAATTTTACAAGTTTCTCGCGTGTGGCCCGATCGGACGATGAATTTCGAATATTTTCAAAGTTTTTCGCGTGTGGCCCGATCGGATGATGGGAAACATAAAATTTTACAAGTTTCTCGCGTGTGGCCCGATCCGACGATGAATTTCGAATATTTTCAAAGTTTCTCGCGTGTGGCCCGATCGACGGATGGGAAACATAAAATTTTACAAGTTTCTCGCGTGTGGCCCGATCGGACGATCAATTTCGAATTTTTTCAAAGTTTCCCGCGTGTGGCCCGATCGGACGATGAATTTCGAATATTTTCAAAGTTTCTCGCGTGTGGCCCGATCGACGGATGGGAAACATAAAATTTTACAAGTTTCTCGCGTGTGGCCCGATCGGACGATGAATTTCGAATATTTTCAAAGTTTTTCGCGTGTGGCCCGATCGGATGATGGGAAACATAAAATTTTACAAGTTTCTCGCGTGTGGCCCGATCCGACGATGAATTTCGAATATTTTCAAAGTTTCTCGCGTGTGGGCCGATCGGACGATGGGAAACATAAAATTTTACAAGTTTCTCGCGCGTGGCCCGATCGGATGATGAATTTCGAATTTTTTCAAAGTTTTTCGCGTGTGGCCCGATCGGATGATGGGAAACATAAAATTTTACAAGTTTCTCGCGTGTGGCCCGATCCGACGATGAATTTCGAATATTTTCAAAGTTTCTCGCGTGTGGCCCGATCCGACGATGAATTTCGAATATTTTCAAAGTTTCTCGCGTGTGGCCCGATCCGACGATGAATTTCGAATATTTTCAAAGTTTCTCGCGTGTGGCCCGATCGACGGATGGGAAACATAAAATTTTACAAGTTTCTCGCGTGTGGCCCGATCGGACGATCAATTTCGAATTTTTTCAAAGTTTCCCGCGTGTGGCCCGATCGGACGATGAATTTCGAATACTTTTAAAAGTTTCTCGCGTGTGGCCCGATCGACGGATGGGAAACATAAAATTTTACAACTTTCTCGCGTGTGGCCCGATCGGACGATGAATTTCGAATATTTTCAAAGTTTCTCGCGTGTGGCCCGATCGGACGATGAATTTCGAATATTTTCAAAGTTTCTCGCGCGTGGCCCGATCGGTCGAAGAATTTCGAATTTTTTCAAAGTTTTTCGCGTGTGGCCCGATCGACGGATGAGAAACATAAAATTTTACAAGTTTCTCGCGTATGGCCCGATCGGACGATCAATTTCGAATTTTTTCAAAGTTTCCCGCGTGTGGCCCGATCGGACGATGAATTTCGAATATTTTCAAAGTTTCTCGCGTGTGGACCGATCGACGGATGGGAAACATAAAATTTTACAAGTTTCTCGCGTGTGGCCCGATCGGACGATGAATTTCGAATATTTTCAAAGTTTTTCGCGTGTGGCCCGATCGGATGATGGGAAACATAAAATTTTACAAGTTTCTCGCGTGTGGCCCGATCCGACGATGAATTTCGAATATTTTCAAAGTTTCTCGCGTGTGGGCCGATCGGACGATGGGAAACATAAAATTTTACAAGTTTCTCGCGCGTGGCCCGATCGGATGATGAATTTCGAATATTTTCAAAGTTTTTCGCGTGTGGCCCGATCGGATGATGGGAAACATAAAATTTTACAAGTTTCTCGCGTGTGGCCCGATCCGACGATGAATTTCGAATATTTTCAAAGTTTCTCGCGTGTGGGCCGATCGGACGATGGGAAACATAAAATTTTACAAGTTTCTCGCGCGTGGCCCGATCGGACGATGAATTTCGAATATTTTCAAAGTTTTTCGCGTGTGGCCCGATCGGATGATGGGAAACATAAAATTTTACAAGTTTCTCGCGCGTGGCCCGATCGGACGATGAATTTCGAATTTTTTCAAAGTTTCTCGCGTGTGGCCCGATCGGACGATGAATTTCGAATATTTTCAAAGTTTTTCGCGTGTGGCCCGATCGACGGATGGGAAACATAAAATTTTACAAGTTTCTCGCGTGTGGCCCGATCGAACGATGAATTTCGAATATTTTCAAAGTTTTTCGCGTGTGGCCCGATCGACGGATGGGAAACATAAAATTTTACAAGTTTCTCGCGTGTGGCCCGATCGCACGATGAATTTCGAATATTTTCAAAGTTTTTCGCGTGTGGCCCGATCGGATGATGGGAAACATAAAATTTTACAAGTTTCTCGCGTGTGGCCCGATCCGACGATCAATTTCGAATATTTTCAAAGTTTCTCGCGTGTGGCCCGATCGGACGATGGGAAACATAAAATTTTACAAGTTTCTCGCGCGTGGCCCGATCGGACGATGAATTTCGAATTTTTTCAAAGTTTCTCGCGTGTGGCCCGATCGACTAATGGGAAACATAAAATTTTACAAGTTTCTCGCGTATGGCGTGTGGCCCGATCGACGGATGGGAAACATAAAATTTTACAAGTTTCTCGCGTGTGGCCCGATCGGACGATCAATTTCGAATTTTTTCAAAGTTTCCCGCGTGTGGCCCGATCGGACGATGAATTTCGAATATTTTCAAAGTTTCTCGCGTGTGGCCCGATCGACGGATGGGAAACATAAAATTTTACAAGTTTCTCGCGTGTGGCCCGATCGGACGATGAATTTCGAATATTTTCAAAGTTTCTCGCGTGTGGCCCGATCGGATGATGGGAAACATAAAATTTTACAAGTTTCTCGCGCGTGGCCCGATCGGACGATGAATTTCGAATTTTTTCAAAGTTTCTCGCGTGTGGCCCGATCGACGGATGGGAAACATAAAATTTTACAAGTTTCTCGCGTGTGGCCCGATCGGACGATGAATTTCGAATTTGTTCAAAGTTTCTCGCGTGTGGCCCGATCGGACGATGAATTTCGAATATTTTCAAAGTTTCTCGCGTGTGGCCCGATCGGACGATGAATTTCGAATATTTTCAAAGTTTCTCGCGTGTGGACCGATCGACGGATGGGAAACATAAAATTTTACAAGTTTCTCGCGTGTGGCCCGATCGGACGATGAATTTCGAATTTTTTCAAAGTTTTTCGCGTGTGGACCGATCGACGGATGGGAAACATAAAATTTTACAAGTTTCTCGCGTATGGCCCGATCGGACGATGAATTTCGAATATTTTCAAAGTTTTTCGCGTGTGGCCCGATCGGATGATGGGAAACATAAAATTTTACAAGTTTCTCGCGTGTGGCCCGATCCGACGATGAATTTCGAATTTTTTCAAAGTTTCTCGCGTGTGGCCCGATCGACTAATGGGAAACATAAAATTTTACAAGTTTCTCGCGTATGGCGTGTGGCCCGATCGACGGATGCGAAACATAAAATTTTACAAGTTTCTCGCGTGTGGCCCGATCGGACGATGAATTTCGAATTTTTTCAAAGTTTTTCGCGTGTGGCCCGATCGACGGATGCGAAACATAAAATTTTACAAGTTTCTCGCGTGTGGCCCGATCGGACGATGAATTTCGAATATTTTCAAAGTTTCTCGCGTGTGGCCCGATCGACGGATGGGAAACATAAAATTTTACAAGTTTCTCGCGTGTGGCCCGATCGGACGATGAATTTCGAATTTGTTCAAAGTTTCTCGCGTGTGGCCCGATCGGACGATGAATTTCGAATATTTTCAAAGTTTCTCGCGTGTGGCCCGATCGGACGATGAATTTCGAATATTTTCAAAGTTTCTCGCGTGTGGACCGATCGACGGATGGGAAACATAAAATTTTACAAGTTTCTCGCGTGTGGCCCGATCGGACGATGAATTTCGAATTTTTTCAAAGTTTTTCGCGTGTGGACCGATCGACGGATGGGAAACATAAAATTTTACAAGTTTCTCGCGTGTGGCCCGATCGGATGATGAATTTCGAATATTTTCAAAGTTTCTCGCGTGTGGACCGATCGACGGATGGGAAACATAAAATTTTACAAGTTTCTCGCGTGTGGCCCGATCGGACGATGAATTTAGAATTTTTTCAAAGTTTTTCGCGTGTGGCCCGATCGGACGATGAATTTCGAATATTTTCAAAGTTTTTCGCGTGTGGCCCGATCGGATGATGGGAAACATAAAATTTTACAAGTTTCTCGCGTGTGGCCCGATCGGACGATGAATTTCGAATATTTTCAAAGTTTTTCGCGTGTGGCCCGATCGGATGATGGGAAACATAAAATTTTACAAGTTTCTCGCGTGTGGCCCGATCCGACGATGAATTTCGAATATTTTCAAAGTTTCTCGCGTGTGGCCCGATCGACGGATGGGAAACATAAAATTTTACAAGTTTCTCGCGTGTGGCCCGATCGGACGATCAATTTCGAATTTTTTCAAAGTTTCCCGCGTGTGGCCCGATCGGACGATGAATTTCGAATATTTTCAAAGTTTCTCGCGTGTGGCCCGATCGACGGATGGGAAACATAAAATTTTACAAGTTTCTCGCGTGTGGCCCGATCGGACGATGAATTTCGAATATTTTCAAAGTTTTTCGCGTGTGGCCCGATCGGATGATGGGAAACATAAAATTTTACAAGTTTCTCGCGTGTGGCCCGATCCGACGATGAATTTCGAATATTTTCAAAGTTTCTCGCGTGTGGGCCGATCGGACGATGGGAAACATAAAATTTTACAAGTTTCTCGCGCGTGGCCCGATCGGATGATGAATTTCGAATTTTTTCAAAGTTTTTCGCGTGTGGCCCGATCGGATGATGGGAAACATAAAATTTTACAAGTTTCTCGCGTGTGGCCCGATCCGACGATGAATTTCGAATATTTTCAAAGTTTCTCGCGTGTGGCCCGATCCGACGATGAATTTCGAATATTTTCAAAGTTTCTCGCGTGTGGCCCGATCGACGGATGGGAAACATAAAATTTTACAAGTTTCTCGCGTGTGGCCCGATCGGACGATCAATTTCGAATTTTTTCAAAGTTTCCCGCGTGTGGCCCGATCGGACGATGAATTTCGAATACTTTTAAAAGTTTCTCGCGTGTGGCCCGATCGACGGATGGGAAACATAAAATTTTACAACTTTCTCGCGTGTGGCCCGATCGGACGATGAATTTCGAATATTTTCAAAGTTTCTCGCGTGTGGCCCGATCGGACGATGAATTTCGAATATTTTCAAAGTTTCTCGCGCGTGGCCCGATCGGTCGAAGAATTTCGAATTTTTTCAAAGTTTTTCGCGTGTGGCCCGATCGACGGATGAGAAACATAAAATTTTACAAGTTTCTCGCGTATGGCCCGATCGGACGATCAATTTCGAATTTTTTCAAAGTTTCCCGCGTGTGGCCCGATCGGACGATGAATTTCGAATATTTTCAAAGTTTCTCGCGTGTGGACCGATCGACGGATGGGAAACATAAAATTTTACAAGTTTCTCGCGTGTGGCCCGATCGGACGATGAATTTCGAATTTGTTCAAAGTTTCTCGCGTGTGGCCCGATCGGACGATGAATTTCGAATATTTTCAAAGTTTCTCGCGTGTGGCCCGATCGGACGATGAATTTCGAATATTTTCAAAGTTTCTCGCGTGTGGACCGATCGACGGATGGGAAACATAAAATTTTACAAGTTTCTCGCGTGTGGCCCGATCGGACGATGAATTTCGAATTTTTTCAAAGTTTTTCGCGTGTGGACCGATCGACGGATGGGAAACATAAAATTTTACAAGTTTCTCGCGTGTGGCCCGATCGGATGATGAATTTCGAATATTTTCAAAGTTTCTCGCGTGTGGACCGATCGACGGATGGGAAACATAAAATTTTACAAGTTTCTCGCGTGTGGCCCGATCGGACGATGAATTTCGAATTTTTTCAAAGTTTTTCGCGTGTGGCCCGATCGACGGATGCGAAACATAAAATTTTACAAGTTTCTCGCGTGTGGCCCGATCGGACGATGAATTTCGAATTTTTTCAAAGTTTCTCGCGTGTGGCCCGATCGGACGATGAATTTCGAATATTTTCAAAGTTTCTCGCGTGTGGCCCGATCGGACGATGAATTTCGAATATTTTCAAAGTTTTTCGCGTGTGGCCCGATCGGATGATGGGAAACATAAAATTTTACAAGTTTCTCGCGCGTGGCCCGATCGGACGATGAATTTCGAATTTTTTCAAAGTTTCTCGCGTGTGGCCCGATCGACGGATGGGAAACATAAAATTTTACAAGTTTCTCGCGTGTGGCCCGATCGGACGATGAATTTCGAATTTTTTCAAAGTTTTTCGCGTGTGGCCCGATCGACGGATGGGAAACATAAAATTTTACAAGTTTCTCGCGTGTGGCCCGATCGGACGATGAATTTCGAATTTTTTCAAAGTTTCTCGCGTGTGGCCCGATCGGACGATGAATTTCGAATATTTTCAAAGTTTTTCGCGTGTGGCCCGATCGGACGATGAATTTCGAATATTTTCAAAGTTTTTCGCGTGTGGCCCGATCGGATGATGGGAAACATAAAATTTTACAAGTTTCTCGCGCGTGGCCCGATCGGACGATGAATTTCGAATATTTTCAAAGTTTTTCGCGTGTGGCCCGATCGGATGATGGGAAACATAAAATTTTACAAGTTTCTCGCGCGTGGCCCGATCGGACGATGAATTTCGAATTTTTTCAAAGTTTCTCGCGTGTGGCCCGATCGACGGATGGGAAACATAAAATTTTACAAGTTTCTCGCGTGTGGCCCGATCGGACGATGAATTTCGAATATTTTCAAAGTTTCTCGCGTGTGGCCCGATCGGATGATGGGAAACATAAAATTTTACAAGTTTCTCGCGCGTGGCCCGATCGGACGATGAATTTCGAATTTTTTCAAAGTTTCTCGCGTGTGGCCCGATCGACGGATGGGAAACATAAAATTTTACAAGTTTCTCGCGTGTGGCCCGATCGGACGATGAATTTCGAATATTTTCAAAGTTTTTCGCGTGTGGCCCGATCGGATGATGGGAAACATAAAATTTTACAAGTTTCTCGCGTGTGGCCCGATCGGACGATGAATTTCGAATATTTTCAAAGTTTTTCGCGTGTGGCCCGATCGGATGATGGGAAACATAAAATTTTACAAGTTTCTCGCGTGTGGCCCGATCCGACGATGAATTTCGAATATTTTCAAAGTTTCTCGCGTGTGGCCCGATCGACGGATGGGAAACATAAAATTTTACAAGTTTCTCGCGTGTGGCCCGATCGGACGATCAATTTCGAATTTTTTCAAAGTTTCCCGCGTGTGGCCCGATCGGACGATGAATTTCGAATATTTTCAAAGTTTCTCGCGTGTGGCCCGATCGACGGATGGGAAACATAAAATTTTACAAGTTTCTCGCGTGTGGCCCGATCGGACGATGAATTTCGAATATTTTCAAAGTTTTTCGCGTGTGGCCCGATCGGATGATGGGAAACAAAATTTTACAAGTTTCTCGCGTGTGGCCCGATCCGACGATGAATTTCGAATATTTTCAAAGTTTCTCGCGTGTGGGCCGATCGGACGATGGGAAACATAAAATTTTACAAGTTTCTCGCGCGTGGCCCGATCGGATGATGAATTTCGAATTTTTTCAAAGTTTTTCGCGTGTGGCCCGATCGGATGATGGGAAACATAAAATTTTACAAGTTTCTCGCGTGTGGCCCGATCCGACGATGAATTTCGAATATTTTCAAAGTTTCTCGCGTGTGGCCCGATCCGACGATGAATTTCGAATATTTTCAAAGTTTCTCGCGTGTGGCCCGATCCGACGATGAATTTCGAATATTTTCAAAGTTTCTCGCGTGTGGCCCGATCGACGGATGGGAAACATAAAATTTTACAAGTTTCTCGCGTGTGGCCCGATCGGACGATCAATTTCGAATTTTTTCAAAGTTTCCCGCGTGTGGCCCGATCGGACGATGAATTTCGAATATTTTCAAAGTTTCTCGCGTGTGGCCCGATCGACGGATGGGAAACATAAAATTTTACAAGTTTCTCGCGTGTGGCCCGATCGGACGATGAATTTCGAATATTTTCAAAGTTTTTCGCGTGTGGCCCGATCGGATGATGGGAAACATAAAATTTTACAAGTTTCTCGCGTGTGGCCCGATCCGACGATGAATTTCGAATATTTTCAAAGTTTCTCGCGTGTGGGCCGATCGGACGATGGGAAACATAAAATTTTACAAGTTTCTCGCGCGTGGCCCGATCGGATGATGAATTTCGAATTTTTTCAAAGTTTTTCGCGTGTGGCCCGATCGGATGATGGGAAACATAAAATTTTACAAGTTTCTCGCGTGTGGCCCGATCCGACGATGAATTTCGAATATTTTCAAAGTTTCTCGCGTGTGGCCCGATCCGACGATGAATTTCGAATATTTTCAAAGTTTCTCGCGTGTGGCCCGATCCGACGATGAATTTCGAATATTTTCAAAGTTTCTCGCGTGTGGCCCGATCGACGGATGGGAAACATAAAATTTTACAAGTTTCTCGCGTGTGGCCCGATCGGACGATCAATTTCGAATTTTTTCAAAGTTTCCCGCGTGTGGCCCGATCGGACGATGAATTTCGAATACTTTTAAAAGTTTCTCGCGTGTGGCCCGATCGACGGATGGGAAACATAAAATTTTACAACTTTCTCGCGTGTGGCCCGATCGGACGATGAATTTCGAATATTTTCAAAGTTTCTCGCGTGTGGCCCGATCGGACGATGAATTTCGAATATTTTCAAAGTTTCTCGCGCGTGGCCCGATCGGTCGAAGAATTTCGAATTTTTTCAAAGTTTTTCGCGTGTGGCCCGATCGACGGATGAGAAACATAAAATTTTACAAGTTTCTCGCGTATGGCCCGATCGGACGATCAATTTCGAATTTTTTCAAAGTTTCCCGCGTGTGGCCCGATCGGACGATGAATTTCGAATATTTTCAAAGTTTCTCGCGTGTGGACCGATCGACGGATGGGAAACATAAAATTTTACAAGTTTCTCGCGTGTGGCCCGATCGGACGATGAATTTCGAATATTTTCAAAGTTTTTCGCGTGTGGCCCGATCGGATGATGGGAAACATAAAATTTTACAAGTTTCTCGCGTGTGGCCCGATCCGACGATGAATTTCGAATATTTTCAAAGTTTCTCGCGTGTGGGCCGATCGGACGATGGGAAACATAAAATTTTACAAGTTTCTCGCGCGTGGCCCGATCGGATGATGAATTTCGAATATTTTCAAAGTTTTTCGCGTGTGGCCCGATCGGATGATGGGAAACATAAAATTTTACAAGTTTCTCGCGTGTGGCCCGATCCGACGATGAATTTCGAATATTTTCAAAGTTTCTCGCGTGTGGGCCGATCGGACGATGGGAAACATAAAATTTTACAAGTTTCTCGCGCGTGGCCCGATCGGACGATGAATTTCGAATATTTTCAAAGTTTTTCGCGTGTGGCCCGATCGGATGATGGGAAACATAAAATTTTACAAGTTTCTCGCGCGTGGCCCGATCGGACGATGAATTTCGAATTTTTTCAAAGTTTCTCGCGTGTGGCCCGATCGGACGATGAATTTCGAATATTTTCAAAGTTTTTCGCGTGTGGCCCGATCGGATGATGGGAAACATAAAATTTTACAAGTTTCTCGCGTGTGGCCCGATCCGACGATGAATTTCGAATATTTTCAAAGTTTCTCGCGTGTGGCCCGATCGGACGATGGGAAACATAAAATTTTACAAGTTTCTCGCGCGTGGCCCGATCGGACGATGAATTTCGAATATTTTCAAAGTTTTTCGCGTGTGGCCCGATCGGATGATGGGAAACATAAAATTTTACAAGTTTCTCGCGTGTGGCCCGATCGGACGATGAATTTCGAATATTTTCAAAGTTTTTCGCGTGTGGCCCGATCGGATGATGGGAAACATAAAATTTTACAAGTTTCTCGCGTGTGGCCCGATCGGACGATGAATTTCGAATATTTTCAAAGTTTTTCGCGTGTGGCCCGATCGGATGATGGGAAACATAAAATTTTACAAGTTTCTCGCGTGTGGCCCGATCCGACGATGAATTTCGAATATTTTCAAAGTTTCTCGCGTGTGGCCCGATCGACGGATGGGAAACATAAAATTTTACAAGTTTCTCGCGTGTGGCCCGATCGGACGATCAATTTCGAATTTTTTCAAAGTTTCCCGCGTGTGGCCCGATCGGACGATGAATTTCGAATATTTTCAAAGTTTCTCGCGTGTGGCCCGATCGACGGATGGGAAACATAAAATTTTACAAGTTTCTCGCGTGTGGCCCGATCGGACGATGAATTTCGAATATTTTCAAAGTTTTTCGCGTGTGGCCCGATCGGATGATGGGAAACATAAAATTTTACAAGTTTCTCGCGTGTGGCCCGATCCGACGATGAATTTCGAATATTTTCAAAGTTTCTCGCGTGTGGGCCGATCGGACGATGGGAAACATAAAATTTTACAAGTTTCTCGCGCGTGGCCCGATCGGATGATGAATTTCGAATTTTTTCAAAGTTTTTCGCGTGTGGCCCGATCGGATGATGGGAAACATAAAATTTTACAAGTTTCTCGCGTGTGGCCCGATCCGACGATGAATTTCGAATATTTTCAAAGTTTCTCGCGTGTGGCCCGATCCGACGATGAATTTCGAATATTTTCAAAGTTTCTCGCGTGTGGCCCGATCCGACGATGAATTTCGAATATTTTCAAAGTTTCTCGCGTGTGGCCCGATCGACGGATGGGAAACATAAAATTTTACAAGTTTCTCGCGTGTGGCCCGATCGGACGATCAATTTCGAATTTTTTCAAAGTTTCCCGCGTGTGGCCCGATCGGACGATGAATTTCGAATATTTTCAAAGTTTTTCGCGTGTGGCCCGATCGGATGATGGGAAACATAAAATTTTACAAGTTTCTCGCGTGTGGCCCGATCCGACGATGAATTTCGAATATTTTCAAAGTTTCTCGCGTGTGGGCCGATCGGACGATGGGAAACATAAAATTTTACAAGTTTCTCGCGCGTGGCCCGATCGGATGATGAATTTCGAATATTTTCAAAGTTTTTCGCGTGTGGCCCGATCGGATGATGGGAAACATAAAATTTTACAAGTTTCTCGCGTGTGGCCCGATCCGACGATGAATTTCGAATATTTTCAAAGTTTCTCGCGTGTGGGCCGATCGGACGATGGGAAACATAAAATTTTACAAGTTTCTCGCGCGTGGCCCGATCGGACGATGAATTTCGAATATTTTCAAAGTTTTTCGCGTGTGGCCCGATCGGATGATGGGAAACATAAAATTTTACAAGTTTCTCGCGCGTGGCCCGATCGGACGATGAATTTCGAATTTTTTCAAAGTTTCTCGCGTGTGGCCCGATCGGACGATGAATTTCGAATATTTTCAAAGTTTTTCGCGTGTGGCCCGATCGGATGATGGGAAACATAAAATTTTACAAGTTTCTCGCGTGTGGCCCGATCCGACGATGAATTTCGAATATTTTCAAAGTTTCTCGCGTGTGGCCCGATCGGACGATGGGAAACATAAAATTTTACAAGTTTCTCGCGCGTGGCCCGATCGGACGATGAATTTCGAATATTTTCAAAGTTTTTCGCGTGTGGCCCGATCGGATGATGGGAAACATAAAATTTTACAAGTTTCTCGCGTGTGGCCCGATCGGACGATGAATTTCGAATATTTTCAAAGTTTTTCGCGTGTGGCCCGATCGGATGATGGGAAACATAAAATTTTACAAGTTTCTCGCGTGTGGCCCGATCGGACGATGAATTTCGAATATTTTCAAAGTTTTTCGCGTGTGGCCCGATCGGATGATGGGAAACATAAAATTTTACAAGTTTCTCGCGTGTGGCCCGATCCGACGATGAATTTCGAATATTTTCAAAGTTTCTCGCGTGTGGCCCGATCGACGGATGGGAAACATAAAATTTTACAAGTTTCTCGCGTGTGGCCCGATCGGACGATCAATTTCGAATTTTTTCAAAGTTTCCCGCGTGTGGCCCGATCGGACGATGAATTTCGAATATTTTCAAAGTTTCTCGCGTGTGGCCCGATCGACGGATGGGAAACATAAAATTTTACAAGTTTCTCGCGTGTGGCCCGATCGGACGATGAATTTCGAATATTTTCAAAGTTTTTCGCGTGTGGCCCGATCGGATGATGGGAAACATAAAATTTTACAAGTTTCTCGCGTGTGGCCCGATCCGACGATGAATTTCGAATATTTTCAAAGTTTCTCGCGTGTGGGCCGATCGGACGATGGGAAACATAAAATTTTACAAGTTTCTCGCGCGTGGCCCGATCGGATGATGAATTTCGAATTTTTTCAAAGTTTTTCGCGTGTGGCCCGATCGGATGATGGGAAACATAAAATTTTACAAGTTTCTCGCGTGTGGCCCGATCCGACGATGAATTTCGAATATTTTCAAAGTTTCTCGCGTGTGGCCCGATCCGACGATGAATTTCGAATATTTTCAAAGTTTCTCGCGTGTGGCCCGATCCGACGATGAATTTCGAATATTTTCAAAGTTTCTCGCGTGTGGCCCGATCGACGGATGGGAAACATAAAATTTTACAAGTTTCTCGCGTGTGGCCCGATCGGACGATCAATTTCGAATTTTTTCAAAGTTTCCCGCGTGTGGCCCGATCGGACGATGAATTTCGAATACTTTTAAAAGTTTCTCGCGTGTGGCCCGATCGACGGATGGGAAACATAAAATTTTACAACTTTCTCGCGTGTGGCCCGATCGGACGATGAATTTCGAATATTTTCAAAGTTTCTCGCGTGTGGCCCGATCGGACGATGAATTTCGAATATTTTCAAAGTTTCTCGCGCGTGGCCCGATCGGTCGAAGAATTTCGAATTTTTTCAAAGTTTTTCGCGTGTGGCCCGATCGACGGATGAGAAACATAAAATTTTACAAGTTTCTCGCGTATGGCCCGATCGGACGATCAATTTCGAATTTTTTCAAAGTTTCCCGCGTGTGGCCCGATCGGACGATGAATTTCGAATATTTTCAAAGTTTCTCGCGTGTGGACCGATCGACGGATGGGAAACATAAAATTTTACAAGTTTCTCGCGTGTGGCCCGATCGGACGATGAATTTCGAATATTTTCAAAGTTTTTCGCGTGTGGCCCGATCGGATGATGGGAAACATAAAATTTTACAAGTTTCTCGCGTGTGGCCCGATCCGACGATGAATTTCGAATATTTTCAAAGTTTCTCGCGTGTGGGCCGATCGGACGATGGGAAACATAAAATTTTACAAGTTTCTCGCGCGTGGCCCGATCGGATGATGAATTTCGAATATTTTCAAAGTTTTTCGCGTGTGGCCCGATCGGATGATGGGAAACATAAAATTTTACAAGTTTCTCGCGTGTGGCCCGATCCGACGATGAATTTCGAATATTTTCAAAGTTTCTCGCGTGTGGGCCGATCGGACGATGGGAAACATAAAATTTTACAAGTTTCTCGCGCGTGGCCCGATCGGACGATGAATTTCGAATATTTTCAAAGTTTTTCGCGTGTGGCCCGATCGGATGATGGGAAACATAAAATTTTACAAGTTTCTCGCGCGTGGCCCGATCGGACGATGAATTTCGAATTTTTTCAAAGTTTCTCGCGTGTGGCCCGATCGGACGATGAATTTCGAATATTTTCAAAGTTTTTCGCGTGTGGCCCGATCGACGGATGGGAAACATAAAATTTTACAAGTTTCTCGCGTGTGGCCCGATCGAACGATGAATTTCGAATATTTTCAAAGTTTTTCGCGTGTGGCCCGATCGACGGATGGGAAACATAAAATTTTACAAGTTTCTCGCGTGTGGCCCGATCGCACGATGAATTTCGAATATTTTCAAAGTTTTTCGCGTGTGGCCCGATCGGATGATGGGAAACATAAAATTTTACAAGTTTCTCGCGTGTGGCCCGATCCGACGATCAATTTCGAATATTTTCAAAGTTTCTCGCGTGTGGCCCGATCGGACGATGGGAAACATAAAATTTTACAAGTTTCTCGCGCGTGGCCCGATCGGACGATGAATTTCGAATTTTTTCAAAGTTTCTCGCGTGTGGCCCGATCGACTAATGGGAAACATAAAATTTTACAAGTTTCTCGCGTATGGCGTGTGGCCCGATCGACGGATGGGAAACATAAAATTTTACAAGTTTCTCGCGTGTGGCCCGATCGGACGATCAATTTCGAATTTTTTCAAAGTTTCCCGCGTGTGGCCCGATCGGACGATGAATTTCGAATATTTTCAAAGTTTCTCGCGTGTGGCCCGATCGACGGATGGGAAACATAAAATTTTACAAGTTTCTCGCGTGTGGCCCGATCGGACGATGAATTTCGAATATTTTCAAAGTTTCTCGCGTGTGGCCCGATCGGATGATGGGAAACATAAAATTTTACAAGTTTCTCGCGCGTGGCCCGATCGGACGATGAATTTCGAATTTTTTCAAAGTTTCTCGCGTGTGGCCCGATCGACGGATGGGAAACATAAAATTTTACAAGTTTCTCGCGTGTGGCCCGATCGGACGATGAATTTCGAATTTGTTCAAAGTTTCTCGCGTGTGGCCCGATCGGACGATGAATTTCGAATATTTTCAAAGTTTCTCGCGTGTGGCCCGATCGGACGATGAATTTCGAATATTTTCAAAGTTTCTCGCGTGTGGACCGATCGACGGATGGGAAACATAAAATTTTACAAGTTTCTCGCGTGTGGCCCGATCGGACGATGAATTTCGAATTTTTTCAAAGTTTTTCGCGTGTGGACCGATCGACGGATGGGAAACATAAAATTTTACAAGTTTCTCGCGTGTGGCCCGATCGGACGATGAATTTCGAATATTTTCAAAGTTTTTCGCGTGTGGCCCGATCGGATGATGGGAAACATAAAATTTTACAAGTTTCTCGCGTGTGGCCCGATCCGACGATGAATTTCGAATTTTTTCAAAGTTTCTCGCGTGTGGCCCGATCGACTAATGGGAAACATAAAATTTTACAAGTTTCTCGCGTATGGCGTGTGGCCCGATCGACGGATGCGAAACATAAAATTTTACAAGTTTCTCGCGTGTGGCCCGATCGGACGATGAATTTCGAATTTTTTCAAAGTTTTTCGCGTGTGGCCCGATCGACGGATGCGAAACATAAAATTTTACAAGTTTCTCGCGTGTGGCCCGATCGGACGATGAATTTCGAATATTTTCAAAGTTTCTCGCGTGTGGCCCGATCGACGGATGGGAAACATAAAATTTTACAAGTTTCTCGCGTGTGGCCCGATCGGACGATGAATTTCGAATTTGTTCAAAGTTTCTCGCGTGTGGCCCGATCGGACGATGAATTTCGAATATTTTCAAAGTTTCTCGCGTGTGGCCCGATCGGACGATGAATTTCGAATATTTTCAAAGTTTCTCGCGTGTGGACCGATCGACGGATGGGAAACATAAAATTTTACAAGTTTCTCGCGTGTGGCCCGATCGGACGATGAATTTCGAATTTTTTCAAAGTTTTTCGCGTGTGGACCGATCGACGGATGGGAAACATAAAATTTTACAAGTTTCTCGCGTGTGGCCCGATCGGATGATGAATTTCGAATATTTTCAAAGTTTCTCGCGTGTGGACCGATCGACGGATGGGAAACATAAAATTTTACAAGTTTCTCGCGTGTGGCCCGATCGGACGATGAATTTAGAATTTTTTCAAAGTTTTTCGCGTGTGGCCCGATCGGACGATGAATTTCGAATATTTTCAAAGTTTTTCGCGTGTGGCCCGATCGGATGATGGGAAACATAAAATTTTACAAGTTTCTCGCGTGTGGCCCGATCGGACGATGAATTTCGAATATTTTCAAAGTTTTTCGCGTGTGGCCCGATCGGATGATGGGAAACATAAAATTTTACAAGTTTCTCGCGTGTGGCCCGATCCGACGATGAATTTCGAATATTTTCAAAGTTTCTCGCGTGTGGCCCGATCGACGGATGGGAAACATAAAATTTTACAAGTTTCTCGCGTGTGGCCCGATCGGACGATCAATTTCGAATTTTTTCAAAGTTTCCCGCGTGTGGCCCGATCGGACGATGAATTTCGAATATTTTCAAAGTTTCTCGCGTGTGGCCCGATCGACGGATGGGAAACATAAAATTTTACAAGTTTCTCGCGTGTGGCCCGATCGGACGATGAATTTCGAATATTTTCAAAGTTTTTCGCGTGTGGCCCGATCGGATGATGGGAAACATAAAATTTTACAAGTTTCTCGCGTGTGGCCCGATCCGACGATGAATTTCGAATATTTTCAAAGTTTCTCGCGTGTGGGCCGATCGGACGATGGGAAACATAAAATTTTACAAGTTTCTCGCGCGTGGCCCGATCGGATGATGAATTTCGAATTTTTTCAAAGTTTTTCGCGTGTGGCCCGATCGGATGATGGGAAACATAAAATTTTACAAGTTTCTCGCGTGTGGCCCGATCCGACGATGAATTTCGAATATTTTCAAAGTTTCTCGCGTGTGGCCCGATCCGACGATGAATTTCGAATATTTTCAAAGTTTCTCGCGTGTGGCCCGATCCGACGATGAATTTCGAATATTTTCAAAGTTTCTCGCGTGTGGCCCGATCGACGGATGGGAAACATAAAATTTTACAAGTTTCTCGCGTGTGGCCCGATCGGACGATCAATTTCGAATTTTTTCAAAGTTTCCCGCGTGTGGCCCGATCGGACGATGAATTTCGAATACTTTTAAAAGTTTCTCGCGTGTGGCCCGATCGACGGATGGGAAACATAAAATTTTACAACTTTCTCGCGTGTGGCCCGATCGGACGATGAATTTCGAATATTTTCAAAGTTTCTCGCGTGTGGCCCGATCGGACGATGAATTTCGAATATTTTCAAAGTTTCTCGCGCGTGGCCCGATCGGTCGAAGAATTTCGAATTTTTTCAAAGTTTTTCGCGTGTGGCCCGATCGACGGATGAGAAACATAAAATTTTACAAGTTTCTCGCGTATGGCCCGATCGGACGATCAATTTCGAATTTTTTCAAAGTTTCCCGCGTGTGGCCCGATCGGACGATGAATTTCGAATATTTTCAAAGTTTCTCGCGTGTGGACCGATCGACGGATGGGAAACATAAAATTTTACAAGTTTCTCGCGTGTGGCCCGATCGGACGATGAATTTCGAATATTTTCAAAGTTTTTCGCGTGTGGCCCGATCGGATGATGGGAAACATAAAATTTTACAAGTTTCTCGCGTGTGGCCCGATCCGACGATGAATTTCGAATATTTTCAAAGTTTCTCGCGTGTGGGCCGATCGGACGATGGGAAACATAAAATTTTACAAGTTTCTCGCGCGTGGCCCGATCGGATGATGAATTTCGAATATTTTCAAAGTTTTTCGCGTGTGGCCCGATCGGATGATGGGAAACATAAAATTTTACAAGTTTCTCGCGTGTGGCCCGATCCGACGATGAATTTCGAATATTTTCAAAGTTTCTCGCGTGTGGGCCGATCGGACGATGGGAAACATAAAATTTTACAAGTTTCTCGCGCGTGGCCCGATCGGACGATGAATTTCGAATATTTTCAAAGTTTTTCGCGTGTGGCCCGATCGGATGATGGGAAACATAAAATTTTACAAGTTTCTCGCGCGTGGCCCGATCGGACGATGAATTTCGAATTTTTTCAAAGTTTCTCGCGTGTGGCCCGATCGGACGATGAATTTCGAATATTTTCAAAGTTTTTCGCGTGTGGCCCGATCGACGGATGGGAAACATAAAATTTTACAAGTTTCTCGCGTGTGGCCCGATCGGACGATGAATTTCGAATATTTTCAAAGTTTTTCGCGTGTGGCCCGATCGGACGATGAATTTCGAATATTTTCAAAGTTTTTCGCGTGTGGCCCGATCGGATGATGGGAAACATAAAATTTTACAAGTTTCTCGCGTGTGGCCCGATCGGACGATGAATTTCGAATATTTTCAAAGTTTTTCGCGTGTGGCCCGATCGGATGATGGGAAACATAAAATTTTACAAGTTTCTCGCGTGTGGCCCGATCGGACGATGAATTTCGAATATTTTCAAAGTTTTTCGCGTGTGGCCCGATCGGATGATGGGAAACATAAAATTTTACAAGTTTCTCGCGTGTGGCCCGATCCGACGATGAATTTCGAATATTTTCAAAGTTTCTCGCGTGTGGCCCGATCGACGGATGGGAAACATAAAATTTTACAAGTTTCTCGCGTGTGGCCCGATCGGACGATCAATTTCGAATTTTTTCAAAGTTTCCCGCGTGTGGCCCGATCGGACGATGAATTTCGAATATTTTCAAAGTTTCTCGCGTGTGGCCCGATCGACGGATGGGAAACATAAAATTTTACAAGTTTCTCGCGTGTGGCCCGATCGGACGATGAATTTCGAATATTTTCAAAGTTTTTCGCGTGTGGCCCGATCGGATGATGGGAAACATAAAATTTTACAAGTTTCTCGCGTGTGGCCCGATCCGACGATGAATTTCGAATATTTTCAAAGTTTCTCGCGTGTGGGCCGATCGGACGATGGGAAACATAAAATTTTACAAGTTTCTCGCGCGTGGCCCGATCGGATGATGAATTTCGAATTTTTTCAAAGTTTTTCGCGTGTGGCCCGATCGGATGATGGGAAACATAAAATTTTACAAGTTTCTCGCGTGTGGCCCGATCCGACGATGAATTTCGAATATTTTCAAAGTTTCTCGCGTGTGGCCCGATCCGACGATGAATTTCGAATATTTTCAAAGTTTCTCGCGTGTGGCCCGATCCGACGATGAATTTCGAATATTTTCAAAGTTTTTCGCGTGTGGCCCGATCGGATGATGGGAAACATAAAATTTTACAAGTTTCTCGCGTGTGGCCCGATCGGACGATCAATTTCGAATTTTTTCAAAGTTTCCCGCGTGTGGCCCGATCGGACGATGAATTTCGAATATTTTCAAAGTTTCTCGCGTGTGGCCCGATCGACGGATGGGAAACATAAAATTTTACAAGTTTCTCGCGTGTGGCCCGATCGGACGATGAATTTCGAATATTTTCAAAGTTTTTCGCGTGTGGCCCGATCGGATGATGGGAAACATAAAATTTTACAAGTTTCTCGCGTGTGGCCCGATCCGACGATGAATTTCGAATATTTTCAAAGTTTCTCGCGTGTGGGCCGATCGGACGATGGGAAACATAAAATTTTACAAGTTTCTCGCGCGTGGCCCGATCGGATGATGAATTTCGAATTTTTTCAAAGTTTTTCGCGTGTGGCCCGATCGGATGATGGGAAACATAAAATTTTACAAGTTTCTCGCGTGTGGCCCGATCCGACGATGAATTTCGAATATTTTCAAAGTTTCTCGCGTGTGGCCCGATCCGACGATGAATTTCGAATATTTTCAAAGTTTCTCGCGTGTGGCCCGATCCGACGATGAATTTCGAATATTTTCAAAGTTTCTCGCGTGTGGCCCGATCGACGGATGGGAAACATAAAATTTTACAAGTTTCTCGCGTGTGGCCCGATCGGACGATCAATTTCGAATTTTTTCAAAGTTTCCCGCGTGTGGCCCGATCGGACGATGAATTTCGAATATTTTCAAAGTTTCTCGCGTGTGGCCCGATCGACGGATGGGAAACATAAAATTTTACAAGTTTCTCGCGTGTGGCCCGATCGGACGATGAATTTCGAATATTTTCAAAGTTTCTCGCGTGTGGCCCGATCGGACGATGAATTTCGAATATTTTCAAAGTTTCTCGCGCGTGGCCCGATCGGTCGAAGAATTTCGAATTTTTTCAAAGTTTTTCGCGTGTGGCCCGATGGACGGATGAGAAACATAAAATTTTACAAGTTTCTCGCGTATGGCCCGATCGGACGATCAATTTCGAATTTTTTCAAAGTTTCCCGCGTGTGGCCCGATCGGACGATGAATTTCGAATATTTTCAAAGTTTCTCGCGTGTGGACCGATCGACGGATGGGAAACATAAAATTTTACAAGTTTCTCGCGTGTGGCCCGATCGAACGATGAATTTCGAATATTTTCAAAGTTTTTCGCGTGTGGCCCGATCGACGGATGGGAAACATAAAATTTTACAAGTTTCTCGCGTGTGGCCCGATCGCACGATGAATTTCGAATATTTTCAAAGTTTTTCGCGTGTGGCCCGATCGGATGATGGGAAACATAAAATTTTACAAGTTTCTCGCGTGTGGCCCGATCCGACGATCAATTTCGCATATTTTCAAAGTTTCTCGCGTGTGGCCCGATCGGACGATGGGAAACATAAAATTTTACAAGTTTCTCGCGCGTGGCCCGATCGGACGATGAATTTCGAATTTTTTCAAAGTTTCTCGCGTGTGGCCCGATCGACTAATGGGAAACATAAAATTTTACAAGTTTCTCGCGTATGGCGTGTGGCCCGATCGACGGATGGGAAACATAAAATTTTACAAGTTTCTCGCGTGTGGCCCGATCGGACGATCAATTTCGAATTTTTTCAAAGTTTCCCGCGTGTGGCCCGATCGGACGATGAATTTCGAATATTTTCAAAGTTTCTCGCGTGTGGCCCGATCGACGGATGGGAAACATAAAATTTTACAAGTTTCTCGCGTGTGGCCCGATCGGACGATGAATTTCGAATATTTTCAAAGTTTCTCGCGTGTGGCCCGATCGGATGATGGGAAACATAAAATTTTACAAGTTTCTCGCGCGTGGCCCGATCGGACGATGAATTTCGAATTTTTTCAAAGTTTCTCGCGTGTGGCCCGATCGACGGATGGGAAACATAAAATTTTACAAGTTTCTCGCGTGTGGCCCGATCGGACGATGAATTTCGAATTTTTTCAAAGTTTTTCGCGTGTGGCCCGATCGACGGATGGGAAACATAAAATTTTACAAGTTTCTCGCGTGTGGCCCGATCGGACGATGAATTTCGAATTTTTTCAAAGTTTCTCGCGTGTGGCCCGATCGGACGATGAATTTCGAATATTTTCAAAGTTTTTTGCGTGTGGCCCGATCGGACGATGAATTTCGAATATTTTCAAAGTTTTTCGCGTGTGGCCCGATCGGATGATGGGAAACATAAAATTTTACAAGTTTCTCGCGCGTGGCCCGATCGGACGATGAATTTCGAATATTTTCAAAGTTTTTCGCGTGTGGCCCGATCGGATGATGGGAAACATAAAATTTTACAAGTTTCTCGCGCGTGGCCCGATCGGACGATGAATTTCGAATTTTTTCAAAGTTTCTCGCGTGTGGCCCGATCGGACGATGAATTTCGAATATTTTCAAAGTTTTTCGCGTGTGGCCCGATCGACGGATGGGAAACATAAAATTTTACAAGTTTCTCGCGTGTGGCCCGATCCGACGATGAATTTCGAATATTTTCAAAGTTTCTCGCGTGTGGCCCGATCCGACGATGAATTTCGAATATTTTCAAAGTTTCTCGCGTGTGGCCCGATCGACGGATGGGAAACATAAAATTTTACAAGTTTCTCGCGTGTGGCCCGATCGGACGATCAATTTCGAATTTTTTCAAAGTTTCCCGCGTGTGGCCCGATCGGACGATGAATTTCGAATATTTTCAAAGTTTCTCGCGTGTGGCCCGATCGACGGATGGGAAACATAAAATTTTACAAGTTTCTCGCGTGTGGCCCGATCGGCCCATGGGAAACATAAAATTTTACAAGTTTCTCGCGTGTGGCCCGATCGGACGATGAATTTCGAATTTTTTCAAAGTTTTTCGCGTGTGGCCCGATCGACGGATGCGAAACATAAAATTTTACAAGTTTCTCGCGTGTGGCCCGATCGGACGATGAATTTCGAATTTTTTCAAAGTTTTTCGCGTGTGGCCCGATCGACGGATGCGAAACATAAAATTTTACAAGTTTCTCGCGTGTGGCCCGATCGGACGATGAATTTCGAATATTTTCAAAGTTTCTCGCGTGTGGCCCGATCGACGGATGGGAAACATAAAATTTTACAAGTTTCTCGCGTGTGGCCCGATCGGACGATGAATTTCGAATTTGTTCAAAGTTTCTCGCGTGTGGCCCGATCGGACGATGAATTTCGAATATTTTCAAAGTTTCTCGCGTGTGGCCCGATCGGACGATGAATTTCGAATATTTTCAAAGTTTCTCGCGTGTGGCCCGATCGACGGATGGGAAACATAAAATTTTACAAGTTTCTCGCGTGTGGCCCGATCGGACGATGAATTTCGAATTTGTTCAAAGTTTCTCGCGTGTGGCCCGATCGGACGATGAATTTCGAATATTTTCAAAGTTTCTCGCGTGTGGCCCGATCGGACGATGAATTTCGAATATTTTCAAAGTTTCTCGCGTGTGGACCGATCGACGGATGGGAAACATAAAATTTTACAAGTTTCTCGCGTGTGGCCCGATCGGACGATGAATTTCGAATTTTTTCAAAGTTTTTCGCGTGTGGACCGATCGACGGATGGGAAACATAAAATTTTACAAGTTTCTCGCGTGTGGCCCGATCGGATGATGAATTTCGAATATTTTCAAAGTTTCTCGCGTGTGGACCGATCGACGGATGGGAAACATAAAATTTTACAAGTTTCTCGCGTGTGGCCCGATCGGACGATGAATTTAGAATTTTTTCAAAGTTTTTCGCGTGTGGCCCGATCGACGGATGCGAAACATAAAATTTTACAAGTTTCTCGCGTGTGGCCCGATCGGACGATGAATTTCGAATTTTTTCAAAGTTTCTCGCGTGTGGCCCGATCGGACGATGAATTTCGAATATTTTCAAAGTTTCTCGCGTGTGGCCCGATCGGATGATGGGAAACATAAAATTTTACAAGTTTCTCGCGCGTGGCCCGATCGGACGATGAATTTCGAATTTTTTCAAAGTTTCTCGCGTGTGGCCCGATCGACGGATGGGAAACATAAAATTTTACAAGTTTCTCGCGTGTGGCCCGATCGGACGATGAATTTCGAATTTTTTCAAAGTTTTTCGCGTGTGGCCCGATCGACGGATGGGAAACATAAAATTTTACAAGTTTCTCGCGTGTGGCCCGATCGGACGATGAATTTCGAATTTTTTCAAAGTTTCTCGCGTGTGGCCCGATCGGACGATGAATTTCGAATATTTTCAAAGTTTTTCGCGTGTGGCCCGATCGGACGATGAATTTCGAATATTTTCAAAGTTTTTCGCGTGTGGCCCGATCGGATGATGGGAAACATAAAATTTTACAAGTTTCTCGCGCGTGGCCCGATCGGACGATGAATTTCGAATATTTTCAAAGTTTTTTGCGTGTGGCCCGATCGGATGATGGGAAACATAAAATTTTACAAGTTTCTCGCGCGTGGCCCGATCGGACGATGAATTTCGAATTTTTTCAAAGTTTCTCGCGTGTGGCCCGATCGGACGATGAATTTCGAATATTTTCAAAGTTTTTCGCGTGTGGCCCGATCGACGGATGGGAAACATAAAATTTTACAAGTTTCTCGCGTGTGGCCCGATCGGACGATGAATTTCGAATATTTTCAAAGTTTTTCGCGTGTGGCCCGATCGGATGATGGGAAACATAAAATTTTACAAGTTTCTCGCGTGTGGCCCGATCCGACGATGAATTTCGAATATTTTCAAAGTTTCTCGCGTGTGGCCCGATCGGACGATGGGAAACATAAAATTTTACAAGTTTCTCGCGCGTGGCCCGATCGGACGATGAATTTCGAATATTTTCAAAGTTTTTCGCGTGTGGCCCGATCGGATGATGGGAAACATAAAATTTTACAAGTTTCTCGCGTGTGGCCCGATCGGACGATGAATTTCGAATATTTTCAAAGTTTTTCGCGTGTGGCCCGATCGGATGATGGGAAACATAAAATTTTACAAGTTTCTCGCGTGTGGCCCGATCGGACGATGAATTTCGAATATTTTCAAAGTTTTTCGCGTGTGGCCCGATCGGATGATGGGAAACATAAAATTTTACAAGTTTCTCGCGTGTGGCCCGATCCGACGATGAATTTCGAATATTTTCAAAGTTTCTCGCGTGTGGCCCGATCGACGGATGGGAAACATAAAATTTTACAAGTTTCTCGCGTGTGGCCCGATCGGACGATCAATTTCGAATTTTTTCAAAGTTTCCCGCGTGTGGCCCGATCGGACGATGAATTTCGAATATTTTCAAAGTTTCTCGCGTGTGGCCCGATCGACGGATGGGAAACATAAAATTTTACAAGTTTCTCGCGTGTGGCCCGATCGGACGATGAATTTCGAATATTTTCAAAGTTTTTCGCGTGTGGCCCGATCGGATGATGGGAAACATAAAATTTTACAAGTTTCTCGCGTGTGGCCCGATCCGACGATGAATTTCGAATATTTTCAAAGTTTCTCGCGTGTGGGCCGATCGGACGATGGGAAACATAAAATTTTACAAGTTTCTCGCGCGTGGCCCGATCGGATGATGAATTTCGAATTTTTTCAAAGTTTTTCGCGTGTGGCCCGATCGGATGATGGGAAACATAAAATTTTACAAGTTTCTCGCGTGTGGCCCGATCCGACGATGAATTTCGAATATTTTCAAAGTTTCTCGCGTGTGGCCCGATCCGACGATGAATTTCGAATATTTTCAAAGTTTCTCGCGTGTGGCCCGATCCGACGATGAATTTCGAATATTTTCAAAGTTTCTCGCGTGTGGCCCGATCGACGGATGGGAAACATAAAATTTTACAAGTTTCTCGCGTGTGGCCCGATCGGACGATCAATTTCGAATTTTTTCAAAGTTTCCCGCGTGTGGCCCGATCGGACGATGAATTTCGAATACTTTTAAAAGTTTCTCGCGTGTGGCCCGATCGACGGATGGGAAACATAAAATTTTACAACTTTCTCGCGTGTGGCCCGATCGGACGATGAATTTCGAATATTTTCAAAGTTTCTCGCGTGTGGCCCGATCGGACGATGAATTTCGAATATTTTCAAAGTTTCTCGCGCGTGGCCCGATCGGTCGAAGAATTTCGAATTTTTTCAAAGTTTTTCGCGTGTGGCCCGATCGACGGATGAGAAACATAAAATTTTACAAGTTTCTCGCGTATGGCCCGATCGGACGATCAATTTCGAATTTTTTCAAAGTTTCCCGCGTGTGGCCCGATCGGACGATGAATTTCGAATATTTTCAAAGTTTCTCGCGTGTGGACCGATCGACGGATGGGAAACATAAAATTTTACAAGTTTCTCGCGTGTGGCCCGATCGGACGATGAATTTCGAATATTTTCAAAGTTTTTCGCGTGTGGCCCGATCGGATGATGGGAAACATAAAATTTTACAAGTTTCTCGCGTGTGGCCCGATCCGACGATGAATTTCGAATATTTTCAAAGTTTCTCGCGTGTGGGCCGATCGGACGATGGGAAACATAAAATTTTACAAGTTTCTCGCGCGTGGCCCGATCGGATGATGAATTTCGAATATTTTCAAAGTTTTTCGCGTGTGGCCCGATCGGATGATGGGAAACATAAAATTTTACAAGTTTCTCGCGTGTGGCCCGATCCGACGATGAATTTCGAATATTTTCAAAGTTTCTCGCGTGTGGGCCGATCGGACGATGGGAAACATAAAATTTTACAAGTTTCTCGCGCGTGGCCCGATCGGACGATGAATTTCGAATATTTTCAAAGTTTTTCGCGTGTGGCCCGATCGGATGATGGGAAACATAAAATTTTACAAGTTTCTCGCGCGTGGCCCGATCGGACGATGAATTTCGAATTTTTTCAAAGTTTCTCGCGTGTGGCCCGATCGGACGATGAATTTCGAATATTTTCAAAGTTTTTCGCGTGTGGCCCGATCGACGGATGGGAAACATAAAATTTTACAAGTTTCTCGCGTGTGGCCCGATCGGACGATGAATTTCGAATATTTTCAAAGTTTTTCGCGTGTGGCCCGATCGGACGATGAATTTCGAATATTTTCAAAGTTTTTCGCGTGTGGCCCGATCGGATGATGGGAAACATAAAATTTTACAAGTTTCTCGTGTGTGGCCCGATCGGACGATGAATTTCGAATATTTTCAAAGTTTTTCGCGTGTGGCCCGATCGGATGATGGGAAACATAAAATTTTACAAGTTTCTCGCGTGTGGCCCGATCGGACGATGAATTTCGAATATTTTCAAAGTTTTTCGCGTGTGGCCCGATCGGATGATGGGAAACATAAAATTTTACAAGTTTCTCGCGTGTGGCCCGATCCGACGATGAATTTCGAATATTTTCAAAGTTTCTCGCGTGTGGCCCGATCGACGGATGGGAAACATAAAATTTTACAAGTTTCTCGCGTGTGGCCCGATCGGACGATCAATTTCGAATTTTTTCAAAGTTTCCCGCGTGTGGCCCGATCGGACGATGAATTTCGAATATTTTCAAAGTTTCTCGCGTGTGGCCCGATCGACGGATGGGAAACATAAAATTTTACAAGTTTCTCGCGTGTGGCCCGATCGGACGATGAATTTCGAATATTTTCAAAGTTTTTCGCGTGTGGCCCGATCGGATGATGGGAAACATAAAATTTTACAAGTTTCTCGCGTGTGGCCCGATCCGACGATGAATTTCGAATATTTTCAAAGTTTCTCGCGTGTGGGCCGATCGGACGATGGGAAACATAAAATTTTACAAGTTTCTCGCGCGTGGCCCGATCGGATGATGAATTTCGAATTTTTTCAAAGTTTTTCGCGTGTGGCCCGATCGGATGATGGGAAACATAAAATTTTACAAGTTTCTCGCGTGTGGCCCGATCCGACGATGAATTTCGAATATTTTCAAAGTTTCTCGCGTGTGGCCCGATCCGACGATGAATTTCGAATATTTTCAAAGTTTCTCGCGTGTGGCCCGATCCGACGATGAATTTCGAATATTTTCAAAGTTTTTCGCGTGTGGCCCGATCGGATGATGGGAAACATAAAATTTTACAAGTTTCTCGCGTGTGGCCCGATCCGACGATGAATTTCGAATATTTTCAAAGTTTCTCGCGTGTGGCCCGATCGACGGATGGGAAACATAAAATTTTACAAGTTTCTCGCGTGTGGCCCGATCGGACGATCAATTTCGAATTTTTTCAAAGTTTCCCGCGTGTGGCCCGATCGGATGATGAATTTCGAATTTTTTCAAAGTTTTTCGCGTGTGGCCCGATCGGATGATGGGAAACATAAAATTTTACAAGTTTCTCGCGTGTGGCCCGATCCGACGATGAATTTCGAATATTTTCAAAGTTTCTCGCGTGTGGCCCGATCCGACGATGAATTTCGAATATTTTCAAAGTTTCTCGCGTGTGGCCCGATCCGACGATGAATTTCGAATATTTTCAAAGTTTTTCGCGTGTGGCCCGATCGGATGATGGGAAACATAAAATTTTACAAGTTTCTCGCGTGTGGCCCGATCCGACGATGAATTTCGAATATTTTCAAAGTTTCTCGCGTGTGGCCCGATCGACGGATGGGAAACATAAAATTTTACAAGTTTCTCGCGTGTGGCCCGATCGGACGATCAATTTCGAATTTTTTCAAAGTTTCCCGCGTGTGGCCCGATCGGACGATGAATTTCGAATATTTTCAAAGTTTCTCGCGTGTGGCCCGATCGACGGATGGGAAACATAAAATTTTACAAGTTTCTCGCGTGTGGCCCGATCGGACGATGAATTTCGAATATTTTCAAAGTTTTTCGCGTGTGGCCCGATCGGATGATGGGAAACATAAAATTTTACAAGTTTCTCGCGTGTGGCCCGATCCGACGATGAATTTCGAATATTTTCAAAGTTTCTCGCGTGTGGGCCGATCGGACGATGGGAAACATAAAATTTTACAAGTTTCTCGCGCGTGGCCCGATCGGATGATGAATTTCGAATTTTTTCAAAGTTTTTCGCGTGTGGCCCGATCGGATGATGGGAAACATAAAATTTTACAAGTTTCTCGCGTGTGGCCCGATCCGACGATGAATTTCGAATATTTTCAAAGTTTCTCGCGTGTGGCCCGATCCGACGATGAATTTCGAATATTTTCAAAGTTTCTCGCGTGTGGCCCGATCCGACGATGAATTTCGAATATTTTCAAAGTTTCTCGCGTGTGGCCCGATCGACGGATGGGAAACATAAAATTTTACAAGTTTCTCGCGTGTGGCCCGATCGGACGATCAATTTCGAATTTTTTCAAAGTTTCCCGCGTGTGGCCCGATCGGACGATGAATTTCGAATATTTTCAAAGTTTCTCGCGTGTGGCCCGATCGACGGATGGGAAACATAAAATTTTACAAGTTTCTCGCGTGTGGCCCGATCGGACGATGAATTTCGAATATTTTCAAAGTTTCTCGCGTGTGGCCCGATCGGACGATGAATTTCGAATATTTTCAAAGTTTCTCGCGCGTGGCCCGATCGGTCGAAGAATTTCGAATTTTTTCAAAGTTTTTCGCGTGTGGCCCGATGGACGGATGAGAAACATAAAATTTTACAAGTTTCTCGCGTATGGCCCGATCGGACGATCAATTTCGAATTTTTTCAAAGTTTCCCGCGTGTGGCCCGATCGGACGATGAATTTCGAATATTTTCAAAGTTTCTCGCGTGTGGACCGATCGACGGATGGGAAACATAAAATTTTACAAGTTTCTCGCGTGTGGCCCGATCGAACGATGAATTTCGAATATTTTCAAAGTTTTTCGCGTGTGGCCCGATCGACGGATGGGAAACATAAAATTTTACAAGTTTCTCGCGTGTGGCCCGATCGCACGATGAATTTCGAATATTTTCAAAGTTTTTCGCGTGTGGCCCGATCGGATGATGGGAAACATAAAATTTTACAAGTTTCTCGCGTGTGGCCCGATCCGACGATCAATTTCGAATATTTTCAAAGTTTCTCGCGTGTGGCCCGATCGGACGATGGGAAACATAAAATTTTACAAGTTTCTCGCGCGTGGCCCGATCGGACGATGAATTTCGAATTTTTTCAAAGTTTCTCGCGTGTGGCCCGATCGACTAATGGGAAACATAAAATTTTACAAGTTTCTCGCGTATGGCGTGTGGCCCGATCGACGGATGGGAAACATAAAATTTTACAAGTTTCTCGCGTGTGGCCCGATCGGACGATCAATTTCGAATTTTTTCAAAGTTTCCCGCGTGTGGCCCGATCGGACGATGAATTTCGAATATTTTCAAAGTTTCTCGCGTGTGGCCCGATCGACGGATGGGAAACATAAAATTTTACAAGTTTCTCGCGTGTGGCCCGATCGGACGATGAATTTCGAATATTTTCAAAGTTTCTCGCGTGTGGCCCGATCGGATGATGGGAAACATAAAATTTTACAAGTTTCTCGCGCGTGGCCCGATCGGACGATGAATTTCGAATTTTTTCAAAGTTTCTCGCGTGTGGCCCGATCGACGGATGGGAAACATAAAATTTTACAAGTTTCTCGCGTGTGGCCCGATCGGACGATGAATTTCGAATTTGTTCAAAGTTTCTCGCGTGTGGCCCGATCGGACGATGAATTTCGAATATTTTCAAAGTTTCTCGCGTGTGGCCCGATCGGACGATGAATTTCGAATATTTTCAAAGTTTCTCGCGTGTGGACCGATCGACGGATGGGAAACATAAAATTTTACAAGTTTCTCGCGTGTGGCCCGATCGGACGATGAATTTCGAATTTTTTCAAAGTTTTTCGCGTGTGGACCGATCGACGGATGGGAAACATAAAATTTTACAAGTTTCTCGCGTGTGGCCCGATCGGACGATGAATTTCGAATATTTTCAAAGTTTTTCGCGTGTGGCCCGATCGGATGATGGGAAACATAAAATTTTACAAGTTTCTCGCGTGTGGCCCGATCCGACGATGAATTTCGAATTTTTTCAAAGTTTCTCGCGTGTGGCCCGATCGACTAATGGGAAACATAAAATTTTACAAGTTTCTCGCGTATGGCGTGTGGCCCGATCGACGGATGCGAAACATAAAATTTTACAAGTTTCTCGCGTGTGGCCCGATCGGACGATGAATTTCGAATTTTTTCAAAGTTTTTCGCGTGTGGCCCGATCGACGGATGCGAAACATAAAATTTTACAAGTTTCTCGCGTGTGGCCCGATCGGACGATGAATTTCGAATATTTTCAAAGTTTCTCGCGTGTGGCCCGATCGACGGATGGGAAACATAAAATTTTACAAGTTTCTCGCGTGTGGCCCGATCGGACGATGAATTTCGAATTTGTTCAAAGTTTCTCGCGTGTGGCCCGATCGGACGATGAATTTCGAATATTTTCAAAGTTTCTCGCGTGTGGCCCGATCGGACGATGAATTTCGAATATTTTCAAAGTTTCTCGCGTGTGGACCGATCGACGGATGGGAAACATAAAATTTTACAAGTTTCTCGCGTGTGGCCCGATCGGACGATGAATTTCGAATTTTTTCAAAGTTTTTCGCGTGTGGACCGATCGACGGATGGGAAACATAAAATTTTACAAGTTTCTCGCGTGTGGCCCGATCGGATGATGAATTTCGAATATTTTCAAAGTTTCTCGCGTGTGGACCGATCGACGGATGGGAAACATAAAATTTTACAAGTTTCTCGCGTGTGGCCCGATCGGACGATGAATTTAGAATTTTTTCAAAGTTTTTCGCGTGTGGCCCGATCGGACGATGAATTTCGAATATTTTCAAAGTTTTTCGCGTGTGGCCCGATCGGATGATGGGAAACATAAAATTTTACAAGTTTCTCGCGTGTGGCCCGATCGGACGATGAATTTCGAATATTTTCAAAGTTTCTCGCGTGTGGCCCGATCGGACGATGAATTTCGAATATTTTCAAAGTTTCTCGCGTGTGGCCCGATCGACGGATGGGAAACATAAAATTTTACAAGTTTCTCGCGTGTGGCCCGATCGGACGATGAATTTCGAATTTGTTCAAAGTTTCTCGCGTGTGGCCCGATCGGACGATGAATTTCGAATATTTTCAAAGTTTCTCGCGTGTGGCCCGATCGGACGATGAATTTCGAATATTTTCAAAGTTTCTCGCGTGTGGACCGATCGACGGATGGGAAACATAAAATTTTACAAGTTTCTCGCGTGTGGCCCGATCGGACGATGAATTTCGAATTTTTTCAAAGTTTTTCGCGTGTGGACCGATCGACGGATGGGAAACATAAAATTTTACAAGTTTCTCGCGTGTGGCCCGATCGGATGATGAATTTCGAATATTTTCAAAGTTTCTCGCGTGTGGACCGATCGACGGATGGGAAACATAAAATTTTACAAGTTTCTCGCGTGTGGCCCGATCGGACGATGAATTTAGAATTTTTTCAAAGTTTTTCGCGTGTGGCCCGATCGACGGATGCGAAACATAAAATTTTACAAGTTTCTCGCGTGTGGCCCGATCGGACGATGAATTTCGAATTTTTTCAAAGTTTCTCGCGTGTGGCCCGATCGGACGATGAATTTCGAATATTTTCAAAGTTTCTCGCGTGTGGCCCGATCGGACGATGAATTTCGAATATTTTCAAAGTTTCTCGCGTGTGGACCGATCGACGGATGGGAAACATAAAATTTTACAAGTTTCTCGCGTGTGGCCCGATCGGACGATGAATTTCGAATTTTTTCAAAGTTTTTCGCGTGTGGACCGATCGACGGATGGGAAACATAAAATTTTACAAGTTTCTCGCGTGTGGCCCGATCGGACGATGAATTTCGAATATTTTCAAAGTTTTTCGCGTGTGGCCCGATCGGATGATGGGAAACATAAAATTTTACAAGTTTCTCGCGTGTGGCCCGATCCGACGATGAATTTCGAATTTTTTCAAAGTTTCTCGCGTGTGGCCCGATCGACTAATGGGAAACATAAAATTTTACAAGTTTCTCGCGTATGGCGTGTGGCCCGATCGACGGATGCGAAACATAAAATTTTACAAGTTTCTCGCGTGTGGCCCGATCGGACGATGAATTTCGAATTTTTTCAAAGTTTTTCGCGTGTGGCCCGATCGACGGATGCGAAACATAAAATTTTACAAGTTTCTCGCGTGTGGCCCGATCGGACGATGAATTTCGAATATTTTCAAAGTTTCTCGCGTGTGGCCCGATCGACGGATGGGAAACATAAAATTTTACAAGTTTCTCGCGTGTGGCCCGATCGGACGATGAATTTCGAATTTGTTCAAAGTTTCTCGCGTGTGGCCCGATCGGACGATGAATTTCGAATATTTTCAAAGTTTCTCGCGTGTGGCCCGATCGGACGATGAATTTCGAATATTTTCAAAGTTTCTCGCGTGTGGACCGATCGACGGATGGGAAACATAAAATTTTACAAGTTTCTCGCGTGTGGCCCGATCGGACGATGAATTTCGAATTTTTTCAAAGTTTTTCGCGTGTGGACCGATCGACGGATGGGAAACATAAAATTTTACAAGTTTCTCGCGTGTGGCCCGATCGGATGATGAATTTCGAATATTTTCAAAGTTTCTCGCGTGTGGACCGATCGACGGATGGGAAACATAAAATTTTACAAGTTTCTCGCGTGTGGCCCGATCGGACGATGAATTTAGAATTTTTTCAAAGTTTTTCGCGTGTGGCCCGATCGGACGATGAATTTCGAATATTTTCAAAGTTTTTCGCGTGTGGCCCGATCGGATGATGGGAAACATAAAATTTTACAAGTTTCTCGCGTGTGGCCCGATCGGACGATGAATTTCGAATATTTTCAAAGTTTCTCGCGTGTGGCCCGATCGGACGATGAATTTCGAATATTTTCAAAGTTTCTCGCGTGTGGCCCGATCGACGGATGGGAAACATAAAATTTTACAAGTTTCTCGCGTGTGGCCCGATCGGACGATGAATTTCGAATTTGTTCAAAGTTTCTCGCGTGTGGCCCGATCGGACGATGAATTTCGAATATTTTCAAAGTTTCTCGCGTGTGGCCCGATCGGACGATGAATTTCGAATATTTTCAAAGTTTCTCGCGTGTGGACCGATCGACGGATGGGAAACATAAAATTTTACAAGTTTCTCGCGTGTGGCCCGATCGGACGATGAATTTCGAATTTTTTCAAAGTTTTTCGCGTGTGGACCGATCGACGGATGGGAAACATAAAATTTTACAAGTTTCTCGCGTGTGGCCCGATCGGATGATGAATTTCGAATATTTTCAAAGTTTCTCGCGTGTGGACCGATCGACGGATGGGAAACATAAAATTTTACAAGTTTCTCGCGTGTGGCCCGATCGGACGATGAATTTAGAATTTTTTCAAAGTTTTTCGCGTGTGGCCCGATCGACGGATGCGAAACATAAAATTTTACAAGTTTCTCGCGTGTGGCCCGATCGGACGATGAATTTCGAATTTTTTCAAAGTTTCTCGCGTGTGGCCCGATCGGACGATGAATTTCGAATATTTTCAAAGTTTCTCGCGTGTGGCCCGATCGGATGATGGGAAACATAAAATTTTACAAGTTTCTCGCGCGTGGCCCGATCGGACGATGAATTTCGAATTTTTTCAAAGTTTCTCGCGTGTGGCCCGATCGACGGATGGGAAACATAAAATTTTACAAGTTTCTCGCGTGTGGCCCGATCGGACGATGAATTTCGAATTTTTTCAAAGTTTTTCGCGTGTGGCCCGATCGACGGATGGGAAACATAAAATTTTACAAGTTTCTCGCGTGTGGCCCGATCGGACGATGAATTTCGAATTTTTTCAAAGTTTCTCGCGTGTGGCCCGATCGGACGATGAATTTCGAATATTTTCAAAGTTTTTCGCGTGTGGCCCGATCGGACGATGAATTTCGAATATTTTCAAAGTTTTTCGCGTGTGGCCCGATCGGATGATGGGAAACATAAAATTTTACAAGTTTCTCGCGCGTGGCCCGATCGGACGATGAATTTCGAATATTTTCAAAGTTTTTTGCGTGTGGCCCGATCGGATGATGGGAAACATAAAATTTTACAAGTTTCTCGCGCGTGGCCCGATCGGACGATGAATTTCGAATTTTTTCAAAGTTTCTCGCGTGTGGCCCGATCGGACGATGAATTTCGAATATTTTCAAAGTTTTTCGCGTGTGGCCCGATCGACGGATGGGAAACATAAAATTTTACAAGTTTCTCGCGTGTGGCCCGATCGGACGATGAATTTCGAATATTTTCAAAGTTTTTCGCGTGTGGCCCGATCGGATGATGGGAAACATAAAATTTTACAAGTTTCTCGCGTGTGGCCCGATCCGACGATGAATTTCGAATATTTTCAAAGTTTCTCGCGTGTGGCCCGATCGGACGATGGGAAACATAAAATTTTACAAGTTTCTCGCGCGTGGCCCGATCGGACGATGAATTTCGAATATTTTCAAAGTTTTTCGCGTGTGGCCCGATCGGATGATGGGAAACATAAAATTTTACAAGTTTCTCGCGTGTGGCCCGATCGGACGATGAATTTCGAATATTTTCAAAGTTTTTCGCGTGTGGCCCGATCGGATGATGGGAAACATAAAATTTTACAAGTTTCTCGCGTGTGGCCCGATCGGACGATGAATTTCGAATATTTTCAAAGTTTTTCGCGTGTGGCCCGATCGGATGATGGGAAACATAAAATTTTACAAGTTTCTCGCGTGTGGCCCGATCCGACGATGAATTTCGAATATTTTCAAAGTTTCTCGCGTGTGGCCCGATCGACGGATGGGAAACATAAAATTTTACAAGTTTCTCGCGTGTGGCCCGATCGGACGATCAATTTCGAATTTTTTCAAAGTTTCCCGCGTGTGGCCCGATCGGACGATGAATTTCGAATATTTTCAAAGTTTCTCGCGTGTGGCCCGATCGACGGATGGGAAACATAAAATTTTACAAGTTTCTCGCGTGTGGCCCGATCGGACGATGAATTTCGAATATTTTCAAAGTTTTTCGCGTGTGGCCCGATCGGATGATGGGAAACATAAAATTTTACAAGTTTCTCGCGTGTGGCCCGATCCGACGATGAATTTCGAATATTTTCAAAGTTTCTCGCGTGTGGGCCGATCGGACGATGGGAAACATAAAATTTTACAAGTTTCTCGCGCGTGGCCCGATCGGATGATGAATTTCGAATTTTTTCAAAGTTTTTCGCGTGTGGCCCGATCGGATGATGGGAAACATAAAATTTTACAAGTTTCTCGCGTGTGGCCCGATCCGACGATGAATTTCGAATATTTTCAAAGTTTCTCGCGTGTGGCCCGATCCGACGATGAATTTCGAATATTTTCAAAGTTTCTCGCGTGTGGCCCGATCCGACGATGAATTTCGAATATTTTCAAAGTTTCTCGCGTGTGGCCCGATCGACGGATGGGAAACATAAAATTTTACAAGTTTCTCGCGTGTGGCCCGATCGGACGATCAATTTCGAATTTTTTCAAAGTTTCCCGCGTGTGGCCCGATCGGACGATGAATTTCGAATACTTTTAAAAGTTTCTCGCGTGTGGCCCGATCGACGGATGGGAAACATAAAATTTTACAACTTTCTCGCGTGTGGCCCGATCGGACGATGAATTTCGAATATTTTCAAAGTTTCTCGCGTGTGGCCCGATCGGACGATGAATTTCGAATATTTTCAAAGTTTCTCGCGCGTGGCCCGATCGGTCGAAGAATTTCGAATTTTTTCAAAGTTTTTCGCGTGTGGCCCGATCGACGGATGAGAAACATAAAATTTTACAAGTTTCTCGCGTATGGCCCGATCGGACGATCAATTTCGAATTTTTTCAAAGTTTCCCGCGTGTGGCCCGATCGGACGATGAATTTCGAATATTTTCAAAGTTTCTCGCGTGTGGACCGATCGACGGATGGGAAACATAAAATTTTACAAGTTTCTCGCGTGTGGCCCGATCGGACGATGAATTTCGAATATTTTCAAAGTTTTTCGCGTGTGGCCCGATCGGATGATGGGAAACATAAAATTTTACAAGTTTCTCGCGTGTGGCCCGATCCGACGATGAATTTCGAATATTTTCAAAGTTTCTCGCGTGTGGGCCGATCGGACGATGGGAAACATAAAATTTTACAAGTTTCTCGCGCGTGGCCCGATCGGATGATGAATTTCGAATATTTTCAAAGTTTTTCGCGTGTGGCCCGATCGGATGATGGGAAACATAAAATTTTACAAGTTTCTCGCGTGTGGCCCGATCCGACGATGAATTTCGAATATTTTCAAAGTTTCTCGCGTGTGGGCCGATCGGACGATGGGAAACATAAAATTTTACAAGTTTCTCGCGCGTGGCCCGATCGGACGATGAATTTCGAATATTTTCAAAGTTTTTCGCGTGTGGCCCGATCGGATGATGGGAAACATAAAATTTTACAAGTTTCTCGCGCGTGGCCCGATCGGACGATGAATTTCGAATTTTTTCAAAGTTTCTCGCGTGTGGCCCGATCGGACGATGAATTTCGAATATTTTCAAAGTTTTTCGCGTGTGGCCCGATCGACGGATGGGAAACATAAAATTTTACAAGTTTCTCGCGTGTGGCCCGATCGGACGATGAATTTCGAATATTTTCAAAGTTTTTCGCGTGTGGCCCGATCGGACGATGAATTTCGAATATTTTCAAAGTTTTTCGCGTGTGGCCCGATCGGATGATGGGAAACATAAAATTTTACAAGTTTCTCGCGTGTGGCCCGATCGGACGATGAATTTCGAATATTTTCAAAGTTTTTCGCGTGTGGCCCGATCGGATGATGGGAAACATAAAATTTTACAAGTTTCTCGCGTGTGGCCCGATCGGACGATGAATTTCGAATATTTTCAAAGTTTTTCGCGTGTGGCCCGATCGGATGATGGGAAACATAAAATTTTACAAGTTTCTCGCGTGTGGCCCGATCCGACGATGAATTTCGAATATTTTCAAAGTTTCTCGCGTGTGGCCCGATCGACGGATGGGAAACATAAAATTTTACAAGTTTCTCGCGTGTGGCCCGATCGGACGATCAATTTCGAATTTTTTCAAAGTTTCCCGCGTGTGGCCCGATCGGACGATGAATTTCGAATATTTTCAAAGTTTCTCGCGTGTGGCCCGATCGACGGATGGGAAACATAAAATTTTACAAGTTTCTCGCGTGTGGCCCGATCGGACGATGAATTTCGAATATTTTCAAAGTTTTTCGCGTGTGGCCCGATCGGATGATGGGAAACATAAAATTTTACAAGTTTCTCGCGTGTGGCCCGATCCGACGATGAATTTCGAATATTTTCAAAGTTTCTCGCGTGTGGGCCGATCGGACGATGGGAAACATAAAATTTTACAAGTTTCTCGCGCGTGGCCCGATCGGATGATGAATTTCGAATTTTTTCAAAGTTTTTCGCGTGTGGCCCGATCGGATGATGGGAAACATAAAATTTTACAAGTTTCTCGCGTGTGGCCCGATCCGACGATGAATTTCGAATATTTTCAAAGTTTCTCGCGTGTGGCCCGATCCGACGATGAATTTCGAATATTTTCAAAGTTTCTCGCGTGTGGCCCGATCCGACGATGAATTTCGAATATTTTCAAAGTTTTTCGCGTGTGGCCCGATCGGATGATGGGAAACATAAAATTTTACAAGTTTCTCGCGTGTGGCCCGATCCGACGATGAATTTCGAATATTTTCAAAGTTTCTCGCGTGTGGCCCGATCGACGGATGGGAAACATAAAATTTTACAAGTTTCTCGCGTGTGGCCCGATCGGACGATCAATTTCGAATTTTTTCAAAGTTTCCCGCGTGTGGCCCGATCGGATGATGAATTTCGAATTTTTTCAAAGTTTTTCGCGTGTGGCCCGATCGGATGATGGGAAACATAAAATTTTACAAGTTTCTCGCGTGTGGCCCGATCCGACGATGAATTTCGAATATTTTCAAAGTTTCTCGCGTGTGGCCCGATCCGACGATGAATTTCGAATATTTTCAAAGTTTCTCGCGTGTGGCCCGATCCGACGATGAATTTCGAATATTTTCAAAGTTTTTCGCGTGTGGCCCGATCGGATGATGGGAAACATAAAATTTTACAAGTTTCTCGCGTGTGGCCCGATCCGACGATGAATTTCGAATATTTTCAAAGTTTCTCGCGTGTGGCCCGATCGACGGATGGGAAACATAAAATTTTACAAGTTTCTCGCGTGTGGCCCGATCGGACGATCAATTTCGAATTTTTTCAAAGTTTCCCGCGTGTGGCCCGATCGGACGATGAATTTCGAATATTTTCAAAGTTTCTCGCGTGTGGCCCGATCGACGGATGGGAAACATAAAATTTTACAAGTTTCTCGCGTGTGGCCCGATCGGACGATGAATTTCGAATATTTTCAAAGTTTTTCGCGTGTGGCCCGATCGGATGATGGGAAACATAAAATTTTACAAGTTTCTCGCGTGTGGCCCGATCCGACGATGAATTTCGAATATTTTCAAAGTTTCTCGCGTGTGGGCCGATCGGACGATGGGAAACATAAAATTTTACAAGTTTCTCGCGCGTGGCCCGATCGGATGATGAATTTCGAATTTTTTCAAAGTTTTTCGCGTGTGGCCCGATCGGATGATGGGAAACATAAAATTTTACAAGTTTCTCGCGTGTGGCCCGATCCGACGATGAATTTCGAATATTTTCAAAGTTTCTCGCGTGTGGCCCGATCCGACGATGAATTTCGAATATTTTCAAAGTTTCTCGCGTGTGGCCCGATCCGACGATGAATTTCGAATATTTTCAAAGTTTCTCGCGTGTGGCCCGATCGACGGATGGGAAACATAAAATTTTACAAGTTTCTCGCGTGTGGCCCGATCGGACGATCAATTTCGAATTTTTTCAAAGTTTCCCGCGTGTGGCCCGATCGGACGATGAATTTCGAATACTTTTAAAAGTTTCTCGCGTGTGGCCCGATCGACGGATGGGAAACATAAAATTTTACAACTTTCTCGCGTGTGGCCCGATCGGACGATGAATTTCGAATATTTTCAAAGTTTCTCGCGTGTGGCCCGATCGGACGATGAATTTCGAATATTTTCAAAGTTTCTCGCGCGTGGCCCGATCGGTCGAAGAATTTCGAATTTTTTCAAAGTTTTTCGCGTGTGGCCCGATCGACGGATGAGAAACATAAAATTTTACAAGTTTCTCGCGTATGGCCCGATCGGACGATCAATTTCGAATTTTTTCAAAGTTTCCCGCGTGTGGCCCGATCGGACGATGAATTTCGAATATTTTCAAAGTTTCTCGCGTGTGGACCGATCGACGGATGGGAAACATAAAATTTTACAAGTTTCTCGCGTGTGGCCCGATCGGACGATGAATTTCGAATATTTTCAAAGTTTTTCGCGTGTGGCCCGATCGACGGATGGGAAACATAAAATTTTACAAGTTTCTCGCGTGTGGCCCGATCGCACGATGAATTTCGAATATTTTCAAAGTTTTTCGCGTGTGGCCCGATCGGATGATGGGAAACATAAAATTTTACAAGTTTCTCGCGTGTGGCCCGATCCGACGATCAATTTCGAATATTTTCAAAGTTTCTCGCGTGTGGCCCGATCGGACGATGGGAAACATAAAATTTTACAAGTTTCTCGCGCGTGGCCCGATCGGACGATGAATTTCGAATTTTTTCAAAGTTTCTCGCGTGTGGCCCGATCGACTAATGGGAAACATAAAATTTTACAAGTTTCTCGCGTATGGCGTGTGGCCCGATCGACGGATGGGAAACATAAAATTTTACAAGTTTCTCGCGTGTGGCCCGATCGGACGATCAATTTCGAATTTTTTCAAAGTTTCCCGCGTGTGGCCCGATCGGACGATGAATTTCGAATATTTTCAAAGTTTCTCGCGTGTGGCCCGATCGACGGATGGGAAACATAAAATTTTACAAGTTTCTCGCGTGTGGCCCGATCGGACGATGAATTTCGAATATTTTCAAAGTTTCTCGCGTGTGGCCCGATCGGATGATGGGAAACATAAAATTTTACAAGTTTCTCGCGCGTGGCCCGATCGGACGATGAATTTCGAATTTTTTCAAAGTTTCTCGCGTGTGGCCCGATCGACGGATGGGAAACATAAAATTTTACAAGTTTCTCGCGTGTGGCCCGATCGGACGATGAATTTCGAATTTGTTCAAAGTTTCTCGCGTGTGGCCCGATCGGACGATGAATTTCGAATATTTTCAAAGTTTCTCGCGTGTGGCCCGATCGGACGATGAATTTCGAATATTTTCAAAGTTTCTCGCGTGTGGACCGATCGACGGATGGGAAACATAAAATTTTACAAGTTTCTCGCGTGTGGCCCGATCGGACGATGAATTTCGAATTTTTTCAAAGTTTTTCGCGTGTGGACCGATCGACGGATGGGAAACATAAAATTTTACAAGTTTCTCGCGTGTGGCCCGATCGGACGATGAATTTCGAATATTTTCAAAGTTTTTCGCGTGTGGCCCGATCGGATGATGGGAAACATAAAATTTTACAAGTTTCTCGCGTGTGGCCCGATCCGACGATGAATTTCGAATTTTTTCAAAGTTTCTCGCGTGTGGCCCGATCGACTAATGGGAAACATAAAATTTTACAAGTTTCTCGCGTATGGCGTGTGGCCCGATCGACGGATGCGAAACATAAAATTTTACAAGTTTCTCGCGCGTGGCCCGATCGGACGATGAATTTCGAATTTTTTCAAAGTTTCTCGCGTGTGGCCCGATCGACGGATGGGAAACATAAAATTTTACAAGTTTCTCGCGTGTGGCCCGATCGGACGATGAATTTCGAATTTTTTCAAAGTTTTTCGCGTGTGGCCCGATCGACGGATGGGAAACATAAAATTTTACAAGTTTCTCGCGTGTGGCCCGATCGGACGATGAATTTCGAATTTTTTCAAAGTTTCTCGCGTGTGGCCCGATCGGACGATGAATTTCGAATATTTTCAAAGTTTTTCGCGTGTGGCCCGATCGGACGATGAATTTCGAATATTTTCAAAGTTTTTCGCGTGTGGCCCGATCGGATGATGGGAAACATAAAATTTTACAAGTTTCTCGCGCGTGGCCCGATCGGACGATGAATTTCGAATATTTTCAAAGTTTTTTGCGTGTGGCCCGATCGGATGATGGGAAACATAAAATTTTACAAGTTTCTCGCGCGTGGCCCGATCGGACGATGAATTTCGAATTTTTTCAAAGTTTCTCGCGTGTGGCCCGATCGACTAATGGGAAACATAAAATTTTACAAGTTTCTCGCGTATGGCGTGTGGCCCGATCGACGGATGGGAAACATAAAATTTTACAAGTTTCTCGCGTGTGGCCCGATCGGACGATCAATTTCGAATTTTTTCAAAGTTTCCCGCGTGTGGCCCGATCGGACGATGAATTTCGAATATTTTCAAAGTTTCTCGCGTGTGGCCCGATCGACGGATGGGAAACATAAAATTTTACAAGTTTCTCGCGTGTGGCCCGATCGGACGATGAATTTCGAATATTTTCAAAGTTTCTCGCGTGTGGCCCGATCGGATGATGGGAAACATAAAATTTTACAAGTTTCTCGCGCGTGGCCCGATCGGACGATGAATTTCGAATTTTTTCAAAGTTTCTCGCGTGTGGCCCGATCGACGGATGGGAAACATAAAATTTTACAAGTTTCTCGCGTGTGGCCCGATCGGACGATGAATTTCGAATTTGTTCAAAGTTTCTCGCGTGTGGCCCGATCGGACGATGAATTTCGAATATTTTCAAAGTTTCTCGCGTGTGGCCCGATCGGACGATGAATTTCGAATATTTTCAAAGTTTCTCGCGTGTGGACCGATCGACGGATGGGAAACATAAAATTTTACAAGTTTCTCGCGTGTGGCCCGATCGGACGATGAATTTCGAATTTTTTCAAAGTTTTTCGCGTGTGGACCGATCGACGGATGGGAAACATAAAATTTTACAAGTTTCTCGCGTGTGGCCCGATCGGACGATGAATTTCGAATATTTTCAAAGTTTTTCGCGTGTGGCCCGATCGGATGATGGGAAACATAAAATTTTACAAGTTTCTCGCGTGTGGCCCGATCCGACGATGAATTTCGAATTTTTTCAAAGTTTCTCGCGTGTGGCCCGATCGACTAATGGGAAACATAAAATTTTACAAGTTTCTCGCGTATGGCGTGTGGCCCGATCGACGGATGCGAAACATAAAATTTTACAAGTTTCTCGCGCGTGGCCCGATCGGACGATGAATTTCGAATTTTTTCAAAGTTTCTCGCGTGTGGCCCGATCGACGGATGGGAAACATAAAATTTTACAAGTTTCTCGCGTGTGGCCCGATCGGACGATGAATTTCGAATTTTTTCAAAGTTTTTCGCGTGTGGCCCGATCGACGGATGGGAAACATAAAATTTTACAAGTTTCTCGCGTGTGGCCCGATCGGACGATGAATTTCGAATTTTTTCAAAGTTTCTCGCGTGTGGCCCGATCGGACGATGAATTTCGAATATTTTCAAAGTTTTTCGCGTGTGGCCCGATCGGACGATGAATTTCGAATATTTTCAAAGTTTTTCGCGTGTGGCCCGATCGGATGATGGGAAACATAAAATTTTACAAGTTTCTCGCGCGTGGCCCGATCGGACGATGAATTTCGAATATTTTCAAAGTTTTTTGCGTGTGGCCCGATCGGATGATGGGAAACATAAAATTTTACAAGTTTCTCGCGCGTGGCCCGATCGGACGATGAATTTCGAATTTTTTCAAAGTTTCTCGCGTGTGGCCCGATCGGACGATGAATTTCGAATATTTTCAAAGTTTTTCGCGTGTGGCCCGATCGACGGATGGGAAACATAAAATTTTACAAGTTTCTCGCGTGTGGCCCGATCGGACGATGAATTTCGAATATTTTCAAAGTTTTTCGCGTGTGGCCCGATCGGATGATGGGAAACATAAAATTTTACAAGTTTCTCGCGTGTGGCCCGATCCGACGATGAATTTCGAATATTTTCAAAGTTTCTCGCGTGTGGCCCGATCGGACGATGGGAAACATAAAATTTTACAAGTTTCTCGCGCGTGGCCCGATCGGACGATGAATTTCGAATATTTTCAAAGTTTTTCGCGTGTGGCCCGATCGGATGATGGGAAACATAAAATTTTACAAGTTTCTCGCGTGTGGCCCGATCGGACGATGAATTTCGAATATTTTCAAAGTTTTTCGCGTGTGGCCCGATCGGATGATGGGAAACATAAAATTTTACAAGTTTCTCGCGTGTGGCCCGATCGGACGATGAATTTCGAATATTTTCAAAGTTTTTCGCGTGTGGCCCGATCGGATGATGGGAAACATAAAATTTTACAAGTTTCTCGCGTGTGGCCCGATCCGACGATGAATTTCGAATATTTTCAAAGTTTCTCGCGTGTGGCCCGATCGACGGATGGGAAACATAAAATTTTACAAGTTTCTCGCGTGTGGCCCGATCGGACGATCAATTTCGAATTTTTTCAAAGTTTCCCGCGTGTGGCCCGATCGGACGATGAATTTCGAATATTTTCAAAGTTTCTCGCGTGTGGCCCGATCGACGGATGGGAAACATAAAATTTTACAAGTTTCTCGCGTGTGGCCCGATCGGACGATGAATTTCGAATATTTTCAAAGTTTTTCGCGTGTGGCCCGATCGGATGATGGGAAACATAAAATTTTACAAGTTTCTCGCGTGTGGCCCGATCCGACGATGAATTTCGAATATTTTCAAAGTTTCTCGCGTGTGGGCCGATCGGACGATGGGAAACATAAAATTTTACAAGTTTCTCGCGCGTGGCCCGATCGGATGATGAATTTCGAATTTTTTCAAAGTTTTTCGCGTGTGGCCCGATCGGATGATGGGAAACATAAAATTTTACAAGTTTCTCGCGTGTGGCCCGATCCGACGATGAATTTCGAATATTTTCAAAGTTTCTCGCGTGTGGCCCGATCCGACGATGAATTTCGAATATTTTCAAAGTTTCTCGCGTGTGGCCCGATCCGACGATGAATTTCGAATATTTTCAAAGTTTCTCGCGTGTGGCCCGATCGACGGATGGGAAACATAAAATTTTACAAGTTTCTCGCGTGTGGCCCGATCGGACGATCAATTTCGAATTTTTTCAAAGTTTCCCGCGTGTGGCCCGATCGGACGATGAATTTCGAATACTTTTAAAAGTTTCTCGCGTGTGGCCCGATCGACGGATGGGAAACATAAAATTTTACAACTTTCTCGCGTGTGGCCCGATCGGACGATGAATTTCGAATATTTTCAAAGTTTCTCGCGTGTGGCCCGATCGGACGATGAATTTCGAATATTTTCAAAGTTTCTCGCGCGTGGCCCGATCGGTCGAAGAATTTCGAATTTTTTCAAAGTTTTTCGCGTGTGGCCCGATCGACGGATGAGAAACATAAAATTTTACAAGTTTCTCGCGTATGGCCCGATCGGACGATCAATTTCGAATTTTTTCAAAGTTTCCCGCGTGTGGCCCGATCGGACGATGAATTTCGAATATTTTCAAAGTTTCTCGCGTGTGGACCGATCGACGGATGGGAAACATAAAATTTTACAAGTTTCTCGCGTGTGGCCCGATCGGACGATGAATTTCGAATATTTTCAAAGTTTTTCGCGTGTGGCCCGATCGGATGATGGGAAACATAAAATTTTACAAGTTTCTCGCGTGTGGCCCGATCCGACGATGAATTTCGAATATTTTCAAAGTTTCTCGCGTGTGGGCCGATCGGACGATGGGAAACATAAAATTTTACAAGTTTCTCGCGCGTGGCCCGATCGGATGATGAATTTCGAATATTTTCAAAGTTTTTCGCGTGTGGCCCGATCGGATGATGGGAAACATAAAATTTTACAAGTTTCTCGCGTGTGGCCCGATCCGACGATGAATTTCGAATATTTTCAAAGTTTCTCGCGTGTGGGCCGATCGGACGATGGGAAACATAAAATTTTACAAGTTTCTCGCGCGTGGCCCGATCGGACGATGAATTTCGAATATTTTCAAAGTTTTTCGCGTGTGGCCCGATCGGATGATGGGAAACATAAAATTTTACAAGTTTCTCGCGCGTGGCCCGATCGGACGATGAATTTCGAATTTTTTCAAAGTTTCTCGCGTGTGGCCCGATCGGACGATGAATTTCGAATATTTTCAAAGTTTTTCGCGTGTGGCCCGATCGGACGATGAATTTCGAATATTTTCAAAGTTTTTCGCGTGTGGCCCGATCGGATGATGGGAAACATAAAATTTTACAAGTTTCTCGCGTGTGGCCCGATCGGACGATGAATTTCGAATATTTTCAAAGTTTTTCGCGTGTGGCCCGATCGGATGATGGGAAACATAAAATTTTACAAGTTTCTCGCGTGTGGCCCGATCGGACGATGAATTTCGAATATTTTCAAAGTTTTTCGCGTGTGGCCCGATCGGATGATGGGAAACATAAAATTTTACAAGTTTGTCGCGTGTGGCCCGATCCGACGATGAATTTCGAATATTTTCAAAGTTTCTCGCGTGTGGCCCGATCGACGGATGGGAAACATAAAATTTTACAAGTTTCTCGCGTGTGGCCCGATCGGACGATCAATTTCGAATTTTTTCAAAGTTTCCCGCGTGTGGCCCGATCGGACGATGAATTTCGAATATTTTCAAAGTTTCTCGCGTGTGGCCCGATCGACGGATGGGAAACATAAAATTTTACAAGTTTCTCGCGTGTGGCCCGATCGGACGATGAATTTCGAATATTTTCAAAGTTTTTCGCGTGTGGCCCGATCGGATGATGGGAAACATAAAATTTTACAAGTTTCTCGCGCGTGGCCCGATCGGACGATGAATTTCGAATATTTTCAAAGTTTCTCGCGTGTGGCCCGATCGACGGATGGGAAACATAAAATTTTACAAGTTTCTCGCGTGTGGCCCGATCGGACGATGAATTTCGAATTTGTTCAAAGTTTCTCGCGTGTGGCCCGATCGGACGATGAATTTCGAATATTTTCAAAGTTTCTCGCGTGTGGCCCGATCGGACGATGAATTTCGAATATTTTCAAAGTTTCTCGCGTGTGGACCGATCGACGGATGGGAAACATAAAATTTTACAAGTTTCTCGCGTGTGGCCCGATCGGACGATGAATTTCGAATTTTTTCAAAGTTTTTCGCGTGTGGACCGATCGACGGATGGGAAACATAAAATTTTACAAGTTTCTCGCGTGTGGCCCGATCGGATGATGAATTTCGAATATTTTCAAAGTTTCTCGCGTGTGGACCGATCGACGGATGGGAAACATAAAATTTTACAAGTTTCTCGCGTGTGGCCCGATCGGACGATGAATTTAGAATTTTTTCAAAGTTTTTCGCGTGTGGCCCGATCGGACGATGAATTTCGAATATTTTCAAAGTTTTTCGCGTGTGGCCCGATCGGATGATGGGAAACATAAAATTTTACAAGTTTCTCGCGTGTGGCCCGATCGGACGATGAATTTCGAATATTTTCAAAGTTTCTCGCGTGTGGCCCGATCGGACGATGAATTTCGAATATTTTCAAAGTTTCTCGCGTGTGGCCCGATCGACGGATGGGAAACATAAAATTTTACAAGTTTCTCGCGTGTGGCCCGATCGGACGATGAATTTCGAATTTGTTCAAAGTTTCTCGCGTGTGGCCCGATCGGACGATGAATTTCGAATATTTTCAAAGTTTCTCGCGTGTGGCCCGATCGGACGATGAATTTCGAATATTTTCAAAGTTTCTCGCGTGTGGACCGATCGACGGATGGGAAACATAAAATTTTACAAGTTTCTCGCGTGTGGCCCGATCGGACGATGAATTTCGAATTTTTTCAAAGTTTTTCGCGTGTGGACCGATCGACGGATGGGAAACATAAAATTTTACAAGTTTCTCGCGTGTGGCCCGATCGGATGATGAATTTCGAATATTTTCAAAGTTTCTCGCGTGTGGACCGATCGACGGATGGGAAACATAAAATTTTACAAGTTTCTCGCGTGTGGCCCGATCGGACGATGAATTTAGAATTTTTTCAAAGTTTTTCGCGTGTGGCCCGATCGACGGATGCGAAACATAAAATTTTACAAGTTTCTCGCGTGTGGCCCGATCGGACGATGAATTTCGAATTTTTTCAAAGTTTCTCGCGTGTGGCCCGATCGGACGATGAATTTCGAATATTTTCAAAGTTTCTCGCGTGTGGCCCGATCGGATGATGGGAAACATAAAATTTTACAAGTTTCTCGCGCGTGGCCCGATCGGACGATGAATTTCGAATTTTTTCAAAGTTTCTCGCGTGTGGCCCGATCGACGGATGGGAAACATAAAATTTTACAAGTTTCTCGCGTGTGGCCCGATCGGACGATGAATTTCGAATTTTTTCAAAGTTTTTCGCGTGTGGCCCGATCGACGGATGGGAAACATAAAATTTTACAAGTTTCTCGCGTGTGGCCCGATCGGACGATGAATTTCGAATTTTTTCAAAGTTTCTCGCGTGTGGCCCGATCGGACGATGAATTTCGAATATTTTCAAAGTTTTTCGCGTGTGGCCCGATCGGACGATGAATTTCGAATATTTTCAAAGTTTTTCGCGTGTGGCCCGATCGGATGATGGGAAACATAAAATTTTACAAGTTTCTCGCGCGTGGCCCGATCGGACGATGAATTTCGAATATTTTCAAAGTTTTTTGCGTGTGGCCCGATCGGATGATGGGAAACATAAAATTTTACAAGTTTCTCGCGCGTGGCCCGATCGGACGATGAATTTCGAATTTTTTCAAAGTTTCTCGCGTGTGGCCCGATCGGACGATGAATTTCGAATATTTTCAAAGTTTTTCGCGTGTGGCCCGATCGACGGATGGGAAACATAAAATTTTACAAGTTTCTCGCGTGTGGCCCGATCGGACGATGAATTTCGAATATTTTCAAAGTTTTTCGCGTGTGGCCCGATCGGATGATGGGAAACATAAAATTTTACAAGTTTCTCGCGTGTGGCCCGATCCGACGATGAATTTCGAATATTTTCAAAGTTTCTCGCGTGTGGCCCGATCGGACGATGGGAAACATAAAATTTTACAAGTTTCTCGCGCGTGGCCCGATCGGACGATGAATTTCGAATATTTTCAAAGTTTTTCGCGTGTGGCCCGATCGGATGATGGGAAACATAAAATTTTACAAGTTTCTCGCGTGTGGCCCGATCGGACGATGAATTTCGAATATTTTCAAAGTTTTTCGCGTGTGGCCCGATCGGATGATGGGAAACATAAAATTTTACAAGTTTCTCGCGTGTGGCCCGATCCGACGATGAATTTCGAATATTTTCAAAGTTTCTCGCGTGTGGGCCGATCGGACGATGGGAAACATAAAATTTTACAAGTTTCTCGCGCGTGGCCCGATCGGATGATGAATTTCGAATTTTTTCAAAGTTTTTCGCGTGTGGCCCGATCGGATGATGGGAAACATAAAATTTTACAAGTTTCTCGCGTGTGGCCCGATCCGACGATGAATTTCGAATATTTTCAAAGTTTCTCGCGTGTGGCCCGATCCGACGATGAATTTCGAATATTTTCAAAGTTTCTCGCGTGTGGCCCGATCCGACGATGAATTTCGAATATTTTCAAAGTTTCTCGCGTGTGGCCCGATCGACGGATGGGAAACATAAAATTTTACAAGTTTCTCGCGTGTGGCCCGATCGGACGATCAATTTCGAATTTTTTCAAAGTTTCCCGCGTGTGGCCCGATCGGACGATGAATTTCGAATACTTTTAAAAGTTTCTCGCGTGTGGCCCGATCGACGGATGGGAAACATAAAATTTTACAACTTTCTCGCGTGTGGCCCGATCGGACGATGAATTTCGAATATTTTCAAAGTTTCTCGCGTGTGGCCCGATCGGACGATGAATTTCGAATATTTTCAAAGTTTCTCGCGCGTGGCCCGATCGGTCGAAGAATTTCGAATTTTTTCAAAGTTTTTCGCGTGTGGCCCGATCGACGGATGAGAAACATAAAATTTTACAAGTTTCTCGCGTATGGCCCGATCGGACGATCAATTTCGAATTTTTTCAAAGTTTCCCGCGTGTGGCCCGATCGGACGATGAATTTCGAATATTTTCAAAGTTTCTCGCGTGTGGACCGATCGACGGATGGGAAACATAAAATTTTACAAGTTTCTCGCGTGTGGCCCGATCGGACGATGAATTTCGAATATTTTCAAAGTTTTTCGCGTGTGGCCCGATCGGATGATGGGAAACATAAAATTTTACAAGTTTCTCGCGTGTGGCCCGATCCGACGATGAATTTCGAATATTTTCAAAGTTTCTCGCGTGTGGGCCGATCGGACGATGGGAAACATAAAATTTTACAAGTTTCTCGCGCGTGGCCCGATCGGATGATGAATTTCGAATATTTTCAAAGTTTTTCGCGTGTGGCCCGATCGGATGATGGGAAACATAAAATTTTACAAGTTTCTCGCGTGTGGCCCGATCCGACGATGAATTTCGAATATTTTCAAAGTTTCTCGCGTGTGGGCCGATCGGACGATGGGAAACATAAAATTTTACAAGTTTCTCGCGCGTGGCCCGATCGGACGATGAATTTCGAATATTTTCAAAGTTTTTCGCGTGTGGCCCGATCGGATGATGGGAAACATAAAATTTTACAAGTTTCTCGCGCGTGGCCCGATCGGACGATGAATTTCGAATTTTTTCAAAGTTTCTCGCGTGTGGCCCGATCGGACGATGAATTTCGAATATTTTCAAAGTTTTTCGCGTGTGGCCCGATCGACGGATGGGAAACATAAAATTTTACAAGTTTCTCGCGTGTGGCCCGATCGGACGATGAATTTCGAATATTTTCAAAGTTTTTCGCGTGTGGCCCGATCGGACGATGAATTTCGAATATTTTCAAAGTTTTTCGCGTGTGGCCCGATCGGATGATGGGAAACATAAAATTTTACAAGTTTCTCGCGTGTGGCCCGATCGGACGATGAATTTCGAATATTTTCAAAGTTTTTCGCGTGTGGCCCGATCGGATGATGGGAAACATAAAATTTTACAAGTTTCTCGCGTGTGGCCCGATCGGACGATGAATTTCGAATATTTTCAAAGTTTTTCGCGTGTGGCCCGATCGGATGATGGGAAACATAAAATTTTACAAGTTTCTCGCGTGTGGCCCGATCCGACGATGAATTTCGAATATTTTCAAAGTTTCTCGCGTGTGGCCCGATCGACGGATGGGAAACATAAAATTTTACAAGTTTCTCGCGTGTGGCCCGATCGGACGATCAATTTCGAATTTTTTCAAAGTTTCCCGCGTGTGGCCCGATCGGACGATGAATTTCGAATATTTTCAAAGTTTCTCGCGTGTGGCCCGATCGACGGATGGGAAACATAAAATTTTACAAGTTTCTCGCGTGTGGCCCGATCGGACGATGAATTTCGAATATTTTCAAAGTTTTTCGCGTGTGGCCCGATCGGATGATGGGAAACATAAAATTTTACAAGTTTCTCGCGTGTGGCCCGATCCGACGATGAATTTCGAATATTTTCAAAGTTTCTCGCGTGTGGGCCGATCGGACGATGGGAAACATAAAATTTTACAAGTTTCTCGCGCGTGGCCCGATCGGATGATGAATTTCGAATTTTTTCAAAGTTTTTCGCGTGTGGCCCGATCGGATGATGGGAAACATAAAATTTTACAAGTTTCTCGCGTGTGGCCCGATCCGACGATGAATTTCGAATATTTTCAAAGTTTCTCGCGTGTGGCCCGATCCGACGATGAATTTCGAATATTTTCAAAGTTTCTCGCGTGTGGCCCGATCCGACGATGAATTTCGAATATTTTCAAAGTTTTTCGCGTGTGGCCCGATCGGATGATGGGAAACATAAAATTTTACAAGTTTCTCGCGTGTGGCCCGATCCGACGATGAATTTCGAATATTTTCAAAGTTTCTCGCGTGTGGCCCGATCGACGGATGGGAAACATAAAATTTTACAAGTTTCTCGCGTGTGGCCCGATCGGACGATCAATTTCGAATTTTTTCAAAGTTTCCCGCGTGTGGCCCGATCGGATGATGAATTTCGAATTTTTTCAAAGTTTTTCGCGTGTGGCCCGATCGGATGATGGGAAACATAAAATTTTACAAGTTTCTCGCGTGTGGCCCGATCCGACGATGAATTTCGAATATTTTCAAAGTTTCTCGCGTGTGGCCCGATCCGACGATGAATTTCGAATATTTTCAAAGTTTCTCGCGTGTGGCCCGATCCGACGATGAATTTCGAATATTTTCAAAGTTTTTCGCGTGTGGCCCGATCGGATGATGGGAAACATAAAATTTTACAAGTTTCTCGCGTGTGGCCCGATCCGACGATGAATTTCGAATATTTTCAAAGTTTCTCGCGTGTGGCCCGATCGACGGATGGGAAACATAAAATTTTACAAGTTTCTCGCGTGTGGCCCGATCGGACGATCAATTTCGAATTTTTTCAAAGTTTCCCGCGTGTGGCCCGATCGGACGATGAATTTCGAATATTTTCAAAGTTTCTCGCGTGTGGCCCGATCGACGGATGGGAAACATAAAATTTTACAAGTTTCTCGCGTGTGGCCCGATCGGACGATGAATTTCGCATATTTTCAAAGTTTTTCGCGTGTGGCCCGATCGGATGATGGGAAACATAAAATTTTACAAGTTTCTCGCGTGTGGCCCGATCCGACGATGAATTTCGAATATTTTCAAAGTTTCTCGCGTGTGGGCCGATCGGACGATGGGAAACATAAAATTTTACAAGTTTCTCGCGCGTGGCCCGATCGGATGATGAATTTCGAATTTTTTCAAAGTTTTTCGCGTGTGGCCCGATCGGATGATGGGAAACATAAAATTTTACAAGTTTCTCGCGTGTGGCCCGATCCGACGATGAATTTCGAATATTTTCAAAGTTTCTCGCGTGTGGCCCGATCCGACGATGAATTTCGAATATTTTCAAAGTTTCTCGCGTGTGGCCCGATCCGACGATGAATTTCGAATATTTTCAAAGTTTCTCGCGTGTGGCCCGATCGACGGATGGGAAACATAAAATTTTACAAGTTTCTCGCGTGTGGCCCGATCGGACGATCAATTTCGAATTTTTTCAAAGTTTCCCGCGTGTGGCCCGATCGGACGATGAATTTCGAATATTTTCAAAGTTTCTCGCGTGTGGCCCGATCGACGGATGGGAAACATAAAATTTTACAAGTTTCTCGCGTGTGGCCCGATCGGACGATGAATTTCGAATATTTTCAAAGTTTCTCGCGTGTGGCCCGATCGGACGATGAATTTCGAATATTTTCAAAGTTTCTCGCGCGTGGCCCGATCGGTCGAAGAATTTCGAATTTTTTCAAAGTTTTTCGCGTGTGGCCCGATGGACGGATGAGAAACATAAAATTTTACAAGTTTCTCGCGTATGGCCCGATCGGACGATCAATTTCGAATTTTTTCAAAGTTTCCCGCGTGTGGCCCGATCGGACGATGAATTTCGAATATTTTCAAAGTTTCTCGCGTGTGGACCGATCGACGGATGGGAAACATAAAATTTTACAAGTTTCTCGCGTGTGGCCCGATCGAACGATGAATTTCGAATATTTTCAAAGTTTTTCGCGTGTGGCCCGATCGACGGATGGGAAACATAAAATTTTACAAGTTTCTCGCGTGTGGCCCGATCGCACGATGAATTTCGAATATTTTCAAAGTTTTTCGCGTGTGGCCCGATCGGATGATGGGAAACATAAAATTTTACAAGTTTCTCGCGTGTGGCCCGATCCGACGATCAATTTCGAATATTTTCAAAGTTTCTCGCGTGTGGCCCGATCGGACGATGGGAAACATAAAATTTTACAAGTTTCTCGCGCGTGGCCCGATCGGACGATGAATTTCGAATTTTTTCAAAGTTTCTCGCGTGTGGCCCGATCGACTAATGGGAAACATAAAATTTTACAAGTTTCTCGCGTATGGCGTGTGGCCCGATCGACGGATGGGAAACATAAAATTTTACAAGTTTCTCGCGTGTGGCCCGATCGGACGATCAATTTCGAATTTTTTCAAAGTTTCCCGCGTGTGGCCCGATCGGACGATGAATTTCGAATATTTTCAAAGTTTCGCGCGTGTGGCCCGATCGACGGATGGGAAACATAAAATTTTACAAGTTTCTCGCGTGTGGCCCGATCGGACGATGAATTTCGAATATTTTCAAAGTTTCTCGCGTGTGGCCCGATCGGATGATGGGAAACATAAAATTTTACAAGTTTCTCGCGCGTGGCCCGATCGGACGATGAATTTCGAATTTTTTCAAAGTTTCTCGCGTGTGGCCCGATCGACGGATGGGAAACATAAAATTTTACAAGTTTCTCGCGTGTGGCCCGATCGGACGATGAATTTCGAATTTGTTCAAAGTTTCTCGCGTGTGGCCCGATCGGACGATGAATTTCGAATATTTTCAAAGTTTCTCGCGTGTGGCCCGATCGGACGATGAATTTCGAATATTTTCAAAGTTTCTCGCGTGTGGACCGATCGACGGATGGGAAACATAAAATTTTACAAGTTTCTCGCGTGTGGCCCGATCGGACGATGAATTTCGAATTTTTTCAAAGTTTTTCGCGTGTGGACCGATCGACGGATGGGAAACATAAAATTTTACAAGTTTCTCGCGTGTGGCCCGATCGGACGATGAATTTCGAATATTTTCAAAGTTTTTCGCGTGTGGCCCGATCGGATGATGGGAAACATAAAATTTTACAAGTTTCTCGCGTGTGGCCCGATCCGACGATGAATTTCGAATTTTTTCAAAGTTTCTCGCGTGTGGCCCGATCGACTAATGGGAAACATAAAATTTTACAAGTTTCTCGCGTATGGCGTGTGGCCCGATCGACGGATGCGAAACATAAAATTTTACAAGTTTCTCGCGCGTGGCCCGATCGGACGATGAATTTCGAATTTTTTCAAAGTTTCTCGCGTGTGGCCCGATCGACGGATGGGAAACATAAAATTTTACAAGTTTCTCGCGTGTGGCCCGATCGGACGATGAATTTCGAATTTGTTCAAAGTTTCTCGCGTGTGGCCCGATCGGACGATGAATTTCGAATATTTTCAAAGTTTCTCGCGTGTGGCCCGATCGGACGATGAATTTCGAATATTTTCAAAGTTTCTCGCGTGTGGACCGATCGACGGATGGGAAACATAAAATTTTACAAGTTTCTCGCGTGTGGCCCGATCGGACGATGAATTTCGAATTTTTTCAAAGTTTTTCGCGTGTGGACCGATCGACGGATGGGAAACATAAAATTTTACAAGTTTCTCGCGTGTGGCCCGATCGGACGATGAATTTCGAATATTTTCAAAGTTTTTCGCGTGTGGCCCGATCGGATGATGGGAAACATAAAATTTTACAAGTTTCTCGCGTGTGGCCCGATCCGACGATGAATTTCGAATTTTTTCAAAGTTTCTCGCGTGTGGCCCGATCGACTAATGGGAAACATAAAATTTTACAAGTTTCTCGCGTATGGCGTGTGGCCCGATCGACGGATGCGAAACATAAAATTTTACAAGTTTCTCGCGCGTGGCCCGATCGGACGATGAATTTCGAATTTTTTCAAAGTTTCTCGCGTGTGGCCCGATCGACGGATGGGAAACATAAAATTTTACAAGTTTCTCGCGTGTGGCCCGATCGGACGATGAATTTCGAATTTTTTCAAAGTTTTTCGCGTGTGGCCCGATCGACGGATGGGAAACATAAAATTTTACAAGTTTCTCGCGTGTGGCCCGATCGGACGATGAATTTCGAATTTTTTCAAAGTTTCTCGCGTGTGGCCCGATCGGACGATGAATTTCGAATATTTTCAAAGTTTTTCGCGTGTGGCCCGATCGGACGATGAATTTCGAATATTTTCAAAGTTTTTCGCGTGTGGCCCGATCGGATGATGGGAAACATAAAATTTTACAAGTTTCTCGCGCGTGGCCCGATCGGACGATGAATTTCGAATATTTTCAAAGTTTTTTGCGTGTGGCCCGATCGGATGATGGGAAACATAAAATTTTACAAGTTTCTCGCGCGTGGCCCGATCGGACGATGAATTTCGAATTTTTTCAAAGTTTCTCGCGTGTGGCCCGATCGACTAATGGGAAACATAAAATTTTACAAGTTTCTCGCGTATGGCGTGTGGCCCGATCGACGGATGGGAAACATAAAATTTTACAAGTTTCTCGCGTGTGGCCCGATCGGACGATCAATTTCGAATTTTTTCAAAGTTTCCCGCGTGTGGCCCGATCGGACGATGAATTTCGAATATTTTCAAAGTTTCTCGCGTGTGGCCCGATCGACGGATGGGAAACATAAAATTTTACAAGTTTCTCGCGTGTGGCCCGATCGGACGATGAATTTCGAATATTTTCAAAGTTTCTCGCGTGTGGCCCGATCGGATGATGGGAAACATAAAATTTTACAAGTTTCTCGCGCGTGGCCCGATCGGACGATGAATTTCGAATTTTTTCAAAGTTTCTCGCGTGTGGCCCGATCGACGGATGGGAAACATAAAATTTTACAAGTTTCTCGCGTGTGGCCCGATCGGACGATGAATTTCGAATTTGTTCAAAGTTTCTCGCGTGTGGCCCGATCGGACGATGAATTTCGAATATTTTCAAAGTTTCTCGCGTGTGGCCCGATCGGACGATGAATTTCGAATATTTTCAAAGTTTCTCGCGTGTGGACCGATCGACGGATGGGAAACATAAAATTTTACAAGTTTCTCGCGTGTGGCCCGATCGGACGATGAATTTCGAATTTTTTCAAAGTTTTTCGCGTGTGGACCGATCGACGGATGGGAAACATAAAATTTTACAAGTTTCTCGCGTGTGGCCCGATCGGACGATGAATTTCGAATATTTTCAAAGTTTTTCGCGTGTGGCCCGATCGGATGATGGGAAACATAAAATTTTACAAGTTTCTCGCGTGTGGCCCGATCCGACGATGAATTTCGAATTTTTTCAAAGTTTCTCGCGTGTGGCCCGATCGACTAATGGGAAACATAAAATTTTACAAGTTTCTCGCGTATGGCGTGTGGCCCGATCGACGGATGCGAAACATAAAATTTTACAAGTTTCTCGCGCGTGGCCCGATCGGACGATGAATTTCGAATTTTTTCAAAGTTTCTCGCGTGTGGCCCGATCGACGGATGGGAAACATAAAATTTTACAAGTTTCTCGCGTGTGGCCCGATCGGACGATGAATTTCGAATTTTTTCAAAGTTTTTCGCGTGTGGCCCGATCGACGGATGGGAAACATAAAATTTTACAAGTTTCTCGCGTGTGGCCCGATCGGACGATGAATTTCGAATTTTTTCAAAGTTTCTCGCGTGTGGCCCGATCGGACGATGAATTTCGAATATTTTCAAAGTTTTTCGCGTGTGGCCCGATCGGACGATGAATTTCGAATATTTTCAAAGTTTTTCGCGTGTGGCCCGATCGGATGATGGGAAACATAAAATTTTACAAGTTTCTCGCGCGTGGCCCGATCGGACGATGAATTTCGAATATTTTCAAAGTTTTTTGCGTGTGGCCCGATCGGATGATGGGAAACATAAAATTTTACAAGTTTCTCGCGCGTGGCCCGATCGGACGATGAATTTCGAATTTTTTCAAAGTTTCTCGCGTGTGGCCCGATCGGACGATGAATTTCGAATATTTTCAAAGTTTTTCGCGTGTGGCCCGATCGACGGATGGGAAACATAAAATTTTACAAGTTTCTCGCGTGTGGCCCGATCGGACGATGAATTTCGAATATTTTCAAAGTTTTTCGCGTGTGGCCCGATCGGATGATGGGAAACATAAAATTTTACAAGTTTCTCGCGTGTGGCCCGATCCGACGATGAATTTCGAATATTTTCAAAGTTTCTCGCGTGTGGCCCGATCGGACGATGGGAAACATAAAATTTTACAAGTTTCTCGCGCGTGGCCCGATCGGACGATGAATTTCGAATATTTTCAAAGTTTTTCGCGTGTGGCCCGATCGGATGATGGGAAACATAAAATTTTACAAGTTTCTCGCGTGTGGCCCGATCGGACGATGAATTTCGAATATTTTCAAAGTTTTTCGCGTGTGGCCCGATCGGATGATGGGAAACATAAAATTTTACAAGTTTCTCGCGTGTGGCCCGATCGGACGATGAATTTCGAATATTTTCAAAGTTTTTCGCGTGTGGCCCGATCGGATGATGGGAAACATAAAATTTTACAAGTTTCTCGCGTGTGGCCCGATCCGACGATGAATTTCGAATATTTTCAAAGTTTCTCGCGTGTGGCCCGATCGACGGATGGGAAACATAAAATTTTACAAGTTTCTCGCGTGTGGCCCGATCGGACGATCAATTTCGAATTTTTTCAAAGTTTCCCGCGTGTGGCCCGATCGGACGATGAATTTCGAATATTTTCAAAGTTTCTCGCGTGTGGCCCGATCGACGGATGGGAAACATAAAATTTTACAAGTTTCTCGCGTGTGGCCCGATCGGACGATGAATTTCGAATATTTTCAAAGTTTTTCGCGTGTGGCCCGATCGGATGATGGGAAACATAAAATTTTACAAGTTTCTCGCGTGTGGCCCGATCCGACGATGAATTTCGAATATTTTCAAAGTTTCTCGCGTGTGGGCCGATCGGACGATGGGAAACATAAAATTTTACAAGTTTCTCGCGCGTGGCCCGATCGGATGATGAATTTCGAATTTTTTCAAAGTTTTTCGCGTGTGGCCCGATCGGATGATGGGAAACATAAAATTTTACAAGTTTCTCGCGTGTGGCCCGATCCGACGATGAATTTCGAATATTTTCAAAGTTTCTCGCGTGTGGCCCGATCCGACGATGAATTTCGAATATTTTCAAAGTTTCTCGCGTGTGGCCCGATCCGACGATGAATTTCGAATATTTTCAAAGTTTCTCGCGTGTGGCCCGATCGACGGATGGGAAACATAAAATTTTACAAGTTTCTCGCGTGTGGCCCGATCGGACGATCAATTTCGAATTTTTTCAAAGTTTCCCGCGTGTGGCCCGATCGGACGATGAATTTCGAATACTTTTAAAAGTTTCTCGCGTGTGGCCCGATCGACGGATGGGAAACATAAAATTTTACAACTTTCTCGCGTGTGGCCCGATCGGACGATGAATTTCGAATATTTTCAAAGTTTCTCGCGTGTGGCCCGATCGGACGATGAATTTCGAATATTTTCAAAGTTTCTCGCGCGTGGCCCGATCGGTCGAAGAATTTCGAATTTTTTCAAAGTTTTTCGCGTGTGGCCCGATCGACGGATGAGAAACATAAAATTTTACAAGTTTCTCGCGTATGGCCCGATCGGACGATCAATTTCGAATTTTTTCAAAGTTTCCCGCGTGTGGCCCGATCGGACGATGAATTTCGAATATTTTCAAAGTTTCTCGCGTGTGGACCGATCGACGGATGGGAAACATAAAATTTTACAAGTTTCTCGCGTGTGGCCCGATCGGACGATGAATTTCGAATATTTTCAAAGTTTTTCGCGTGTGGCCCGATCGGATGATGGGAAACATAAAATTTTACAAGTTTCTCGCGTGTGGCCCGATCCGACGATGAATTTCGAATATTTTCAAAGTTTCTCGCGTGTGGGCCGATCGGACGATGGGAAACATAAAATTTTACAAGTTTCTCGCGCGTGGCCCGATCGGATGATGAATTTCGAATATTTTCAAAGTTTTTCGCGTGTGGCCCGATCGGATGATGGGAAACATAAAATTTTACAAGTTTCTCGCGTGTGGCCCGATCCGACGATGAATTTCGAATATTTTCAAAGTTTCTCGCGTGTGGGCCGATCGGACGATGGGAAACATAAAATTTTACAAGTTTCTCGCGCGTGGCCCGATCGGACGATGAATTTCGAATATTTTCAAAGTTTTTCGCGTGTGGCCCGATCGGATGATGGGAAACATAAAATTTTACAAGTTTCTCGCGCGTGGCCCGATCGGACGATGAATTTCGAATTTTTTCAAAGTTTCTCGCGTGTGGCCCGATCGGACGATGAATTTCGAATATTTTCAAAGTTTTTCGCGTGTGGCCCGATCGGACGATGAATTTCGAATATTTTCAAAGTTTTTCGCGTGTGGCCCGATCGGATGATGGGAAACATAAAATTTTACAAGTTTCTCGCGTGTGGCCCGATCGGACGATGAATTTCGAATATTTTCAAAGTTTTTCGCGTGTGGCCCGATCGGATGATGGGAAACATAAAATTTTACAAGTTTCTCGCGTGTGGCCCGATCGGACGATGAATTTCGAATATTTTCAAAGTTTTTCGCGTGTGGCCCGATCGGATGATGGGAAACATAAAATTTTACAAGTTTGTCGCGTGTGGCCCGATCCGACGATGAATTTCGAATATTTTCAAAGTTTCTCGCGTGTGGCCCGATCGACGGATGGGAAACATAAAATTTTACAAGTTTCTCGCGTGTGGCCCGATCGGACGATCAATTTCGAATTTTTTCAAAGTTTCCCGCGTGTGGCCCGATCGGACGATGAATTTCGAATATTTTCAAAGTTTCTCGCGTGTGGCCCGATCGACGGATGGGAAACATAAAATTTTACAAGTTTCTCGCGTGTGGCCCGATCGGACGATGAATTTCGAATATTTTCAAAGTTTTTCGCGTGTGGCCCGATCGGATGATGGGAAACATAAAATTTTACAAGTTTCTCGCGCGTGGCCCGATCGGACGATGAATTTCGAATATTTTCAAAGTTTCTCGCGTGTGGCCCGATCGACGGATGGGAAACATAAAATTTTACAAGTTTCTCGCGTGTGGCCCGATCGGACGATGAATTTCGAATTTGTTCAAAGTTTCTCGCGTGTGGCCCGATCGGACGATGAATTTCGAATATTTTCAAAGTTTCTCGCGTGTGGCCCGATCGGACGATGAATTTCGAATATTTTCAAAGTTTCTCGCGTGTGGACCGATCGACGGATGGGAAACATAAAATTTTACAAGTTTCTCGCGTGTGGCCCGATCGGACGATGAATTTCGAATTTTTTCAAAGTTTTTCGCGTGTGGACCGATCGACGGATGGGAAACATAAAATTTTACAAGTTTCTCGCGTGTGGCCCGATCGGATGATGAATTTCGAATATTTTCAAAGTTTCTCGCGTGTGGACCGATCGACGGATGGGAAACATAAAATTTTACAAGTTTCTCGCGTGTGGCCCGATCGGACGATGAATTTAGAATTTTTTCAAAGTTTTTCGCGTGTGGCCCGATCGGACGATGAATTTCGAATATTTTCAAAGTTTTTCGCGTGTGGCCCGATCGGATGATGGGAAACATAAAATTTTACAAGTTTCTCGCGTGTGGCCCGATCGGACGATGAATTTCGAATATTTTCAAAGTTTCTCGCGTGTGGCCCGATCGACGGATGGGAAACATAAAATTTTACAAGTTTCTCGCGTGTGGCCCGATCGGACGATGAATTTCGAATTTGTTCAAAGTTTCTCGCGTGTGGCCCGATCGGACGATGAATTTCGAATATTTTCAAAGTTTCTCGCGTGTGGCCCGATCGGACGATGAATTTCGAATATTTTCAAAGTTTCTCGCGTGTGGACCGATCGACGGATGGGAAACATAAAATTTTACAAGTTTCTCGCGTGTGGCCCGATCGGACGATGAATTTCGAATTTTTTCAAAGTTTTTCGCGTGTGGACCGATCGACGGATGGGAAACATAAAATTTTACAAGTTTCTCGCGTGTGGCCCGATCGGATGATGAATTTCGAATATTTTCAAAGTTTCTCGCGTGTGGACCGATCGACGGATGGGAAACATAAAATTTTACAAGTTTCTCGCGTGTGGCCCGATCGGACGATGAATTTAGAATTTTTTCAAAGTTTTTCGCGTGTGGCCCGATCGACGGATGCGAAACATAAAATTTTACAAGTTTCTCGCGTGTGGCCCGATCGGACGATGAATTTCGAATTTTTTCAAAGTTTCTCGCGTGTGGCCCGATCGGACGATGAATTTCGAATATTTTCAAAGTTTCTCGCGTGTGGCCCGATCGGATGATGGGAAACATAAAATTTTACAAGTTTCTCGCGCGTGGCCCGATCGGACGATGAATTTCGAATTTTTTCAAAGTTTCTCGCGTGTGGCCCGATCGACGGATGGGAAACATAAAATTTTACAAGTTTCTCGCGTGTGGCCCGATCGGACGATGAATTTCGAATTTTTTCAAAGTTTTTCGCGTGTGGCCCGATCGACGGATGGGAAACATAAAATTTTACAAGTTTCTCGCGTGTGGCCCGATCGGACGATGAATTTCGAATTTTTTCAAAGTTTCTCGCGTGTGGCCCGATCGGACGATGAATTTCGAATATTTTCAAAGTTTTTCGCGTGTGGCCCGATCGGACGATGAATTTCGAATATTTTCAAAGTTTTTCGCGTGTGGCCCGATCGGATGATGGGAAACATAAAATTTTACAAGTTTCTCGCGCGTGGCCCGATCGGACGATGAATTTCGAATATTTTCAAAGTTTTTTGCGTGTGGCCCGATCGGATGATGGGAAACATAAAATTTTACAAGTTTCTCGCGCGTGGCCCGATCGGACGATGAATTTCGAATTTTTTCAAAGTTTCTCGCGTGTGGCCCGATCGGACGATGAATTTCGAATATTTTCAAAGTTTTTCGCGTGTGGCCCGATCGACGGATGGGAAACATAAAATTTTACAAGTTTCTCGCGTGTGGCCCGATCGGACGATGAATTTCGAATATTTTCAAAGTTTTTCGCGTGTGGCCCGATCGGATGATGGGAAACATAAAATTTTACAAGTTTCTCGCGTGTGGCCCGATCCGACGATGAATTTCGAATATTTTCAAAGTTTCTCGCGTGTGGCCCGATCGGACGATGGGAAACATAAAATTTTACAAGTTTCTCGCGCGTGGCCCGATCGGACGATGAATTTCGAATATTTTCAAAGTTTTTCGCGTGTGGCCCGATCGGATGATGGGAAACATAAAATTTTACAAGTTTCTCGCGTGTGGCCCGATCGGACGATGAATTTCGAATATTTTCAAAGTTTTTCGCGTGTGGCCCGATCGGATGATGGGAAACATAAAATTTTACAAGTTTCTCGCGTGTGGCCCGATCCGACGATGAATTTCGAATATTTTCAAAGTTTCTCGCGTGTGGGCCGATCGGACGATGGGAAACATAAAATTTTACAAGTTTCTCGCGCGTGGCCCGATCGGATGATGAATTTCGAATTTTTTCAAAGTTTTTCGCGTGTGGCCCGATCGGATGATGGGAAACATAAAATTTTACAAGTTTCTCGCGTGTGGCCCGATCCGACGATGAATTTCGAATATTTTCAAAGTTTCTCGCGTGTGGCCCGATCCGACGATGAATTTCGAATATTTTCAAAGTTTCTCGCGTGTGGCCCGATCCGACGATGAATTTCGAATATTTTCAAAGTTTCTCGCGTGTGGCCCGATCGACGGATGGGAAACATAAAATTTTACAAGTTTCTCGCGTGTGGCCCGATCGGACGATCAATTTCGAATTTTTTCAAAGTTTCCCGCGTGTGGCCCGATCGGACGATGAATTTCGAATACTTTTAAAAGTTTCTCGCGTGTGGCCCGATCGACGGATGGGAAACATAAAATTTTACAACTTTCTCGCGTGTGGCCCGATCGGACGATGAATTTCGAATATTTTCAAAGTTTCTCGCGTGTGGCCCGATCGGACGATGAATTTCGAATATTTTCAAAGTTTCTCGCGCGTGGCCCGATCGGTCGAAGAATTTCGAATTTTTTCAAAGTTTTTCGCGTGTGGCCCGATCGACGGATGAGAAACATAAAATTTTACAAGTTTCTCGCGTATGGCCCGATCGGACGATCAATTTCGAATTTTTTCAAAGTTTCCCGCGTGTGGCCCGATCGGACGATGAATTTCGAATATTTTCAAAGTTTCTCGCGTGTGGACCGATCGACGGATGGGAAACATAAAATTTTACAAGTTTCTCGCGTGTGGCCCGATCGGACGATGAATTTCGAATATTTTCAAAGTTTTTCGCGTGTGGCCCGATCGGATGATGGGAAACATAAAATTTTACAAGTTTCTCGCGTGTGGCCCGATCCGACGATGAATTTCGAATATTTTCAAAGTTTCTCGCGTGTGGGCCGATCGGACGATGGGAAACATAAAATTTTACAAGTTTCTCGCGCGTGGCCCGATCGGATGATGAATTTCGAATATTTTCAAAGTTTTTCGCGTGTGGCCCGATCGGATGATGGGAAACATAAAATTTTACAAGTTTCTCGCGTGTGGCCCGATCCGACGATGAATTTCGAATATTTTCAAAGTTTCTCGCGTGTGGGCCGATCGGACGATGGGAAACATAAAATTTTACAAGTTTCTCGCGCGTGGCCCGATCGGACGATGAATTTCGAATATTTTCAAAGTTTTTCGCGTGTGGCCCGATCGGATGATGGGAAACATAAAATTTTACAAGTTTCTCGCGCGTGGCCCGATCGGACGATGAATTTCGAATTTTTTCAAAGTTTCTCGCGTGTGGCCCGATCGGACGATGAATTTCGAATATTTTCAAAGTTTTTCGCGTGTGGCCCGATCGACGGATGGGAAACATAAAATTTTACAAGTTTCTCGCGTGTGGCCCGATCGGACGATGAATTTCGAATATTTTCAAAGTTTTTCGCGTGTGGCCCGATCGGACGATGAATTTCGAATATTTTCAAAGTTTTTCGCGTGTGGCCCGATCGGATGATGGGAAACATAAAATTTTACAAGTTTCTCGCGTGTGGCCCGATCGGACGATGAATTTCGAATATTTTCAAAGTTTTTCGCGTGTGGCCCGATCGGATGATGGGAAACATAAAATTTTACAAGTTTCTCGCGTGTGGCCCGATCGGACGATGAATTTCGAATATTTTCAAAGTTTTTCGCGTGTGGCCCGATCGGATGATGGGAAACATAAAATTTTACAAGTTTCTCGCGTGTGGCCCGATCCGACGATGAATTTCGAATATTTTCAAAGTTTCTCGCGTGTGGCCCGATCGACGGATGGGAAACATAAAATTTTACAAGTTTCTCGCGTGTGGCCCGATCGGACGATCAATTTCGAATTTTTTCAAAGTTTCCCGCGTGTGGCCCGATCGGACGATGAATTTCGAATATTTTCAAAGTTTCTCGCGTGTGGCCCGATCGACGGATGGGAAACATAAAATTTTACAAGTTTCTCGCGTGTGGCCCGATCGGACGATGAATTTCGAATATTTTCAAAGTTTTTCGCGTGTGGCCCGATCGGATGATGGGAAACATAAAATTTTACAAGTTTCTCGCGTGTGGCCCGATCCGACGATGAATTTCGAATATTTTCAAAGTTTCTCGCGTGTGGGCCGATCGGACGATGGGAAACATAAAATTTTACAAGTTTCTCGCGCGTGGCCCGATCGGATGATGAATTTCGAATTTTTTCAAAGTTTTTCGCGTGTGGCCCGATCGGATGATGGGAAACATAAAATTTTACAAGTTTCTCGCGTGTGGCCCGATCCGACGATGAATTTCGAATATTTTCAAAGTTTCTCGCGTGTGGCCCGATCCGACGATGAATTTCGAATATTTTCAAAGTTTCTCGCGTGTGGCCCGATCCGACGATGAATTTCGAATATTTTCAAAGTTTTTCGCGTGTGGCCCGATCGGATGATGGGAAACATAAAATTTTACAAGTTTCTCGCGTGTGGCCCGATCCGACGATGAATTTCGAATATTTTCAAAGTTTCTCGCGTGTGGCCCGATCGACGGATGGGAAACATAAAATTTTACAAGTTTCTCGCGTGTGGCCCGATCGGACGATCAATTTCGAATTTTTTCAAAGTTTCCCGCGTGTGGCCCGATCGGATGATGAATTTCGAATTTTTTCAAAGTTTTTCGCGTGTGGCCCGATCGGATGATGGGAAACATAAAATTTTACAAGTTTCTCGCGTGTGGCCCGATCCGACGATGAATTTCGAATATTTTCAAAGTTTCTCGCGTGTGGCCCGATCCGACGATGAATTTCGAATATTTTCAAAGTTTCTCGCGTGTGGCCCGATCCGACGATGAATTTCGAATATTTTCAAAGTTTTTCGCGTGTGGCCCGATCGGATGATGGGAAACATAAAATTTTACAAGTTTCTCGCGTGTGGCCCGATCCGACGATGAATTTCGAATATTTTCAAAGTTTCTCGCGTGTGGCCCGATCGACGGATGGGAAACATAAAATTTTACAAGTTTCTCGCGTGTGGCCCGATCGGACGATCAATTTCGAATTTTTTCAAAGTTTCCCGCGTGTGGCCCGATCGGACGATGAATTTCGAATATTTTCAAAGTTTCTCGCGTGTGGCCCGATCGACGGATGGGAAACATAAAATTTTACAAGTTTCTCGCGTGTGGCCCGATCGGACGATGAATTTCGCATATTTTCAAAGTTTTTCGCGTGTGGCCCGATCGGATGATGGGAAACATAAAATTTTACAAGTTTCTCGCGTGTGGCCCGATCCGACGATGAATTTCGAATATTTTCAAAGTTTCTCGCGTGTGGGCCGATCGGACGATGGGAAACATAAAATTTTACAAGTTTCTCGCGCGTGGCCCGATCGGATGATGAATTTCGAATTTTTTCAAAGTTTTTCGCGTGTGGCCCGATCGGATGATGGGAAACATAAAATTTTACAAGTTTCTCGCGTGTGGCCCGATCCGACGATGAATTTCGAATATTTTCAAAGTTTCTCGCGTGTGGCCCGATCCGACGATGAATTTCGAATATTTTCAAAGTTTCTCGCGTGTGGCCCGATCCGACGATGAATTTCGAATATTTTCAAAGTTTCTCGCGTGTGGCCCGATCGACGGATGGGAAACATAAAATTTTACAAGTTTCTCGCGTGTGGCCCGATCGGACGATCAATTTCGAATTTTTTCAAAGTTTCCCGCGTGTGGCCCGATCGGACGATGAATTTCGAATATTTTCAAAGTTTCTCGCGTGTGGCCCGATCGACGGATGGGAAACATAAAATTTTACAAGTTTCTCGCGTGTGGCCCGATCGGACGATGAATTTCGAATATTTTCAAAGTTTCTCGCGTGTGGCCCGATCGGACGATGAATTTCGAATATTTTCAAAGTTTCTCGCGCGTGGCCCGATCGGTCGAAGAATTTTGAATTTTTTCAAAGTTTTTCGCGTGTGGCCCGATGGACGGATGAGAAACATAAAATTTTACAAGTTTCTCGCGTATGGCCCGATCGGACGATCAATTTCGAATTTTTTCAAAGTTTCCCGCGTGTGGCCCGATCGGACGATGAATTTCGAATATTTTCAAAGTTTCTCGCGTGTGGACCGATCGACGGATGGGAAACATAAAATTTTACAAGTTTCTCGCGTGTGGCCCGATCGAACGATGAATTTCGAATATTTTCAAAGTTTTTCGCGTGTGGCCCGATCGACGGATGGGAAACATAAAATTTTACAAGTTTCTCGCGTGTGGCCCGATCGCACGATGAATTTCGAATATTTTCAAAGTTTTTCGCGTGTGGCCCGATCGGATGATGGGAAACATAAAATTTTACAAGTTTCTCGCGTGTGGCCCGATCCGACGATCAATTTCGAATATTTTCAAAGTTTCTCGCGTGTGGCCCGATCGGACGATGGGAAACATAAAATTTTACAAGTTTCTCGCGCGTGGCCCGATCGGACGATGAATTTCGAATTTTTTCAAAGTTTCTCGCGTGTGGCCCGATCGACTAATGGGAAACATAAAATTTTACAAGTTTCTCGCGTATGGCGTGTGGCCCGATCGACGGATGGGAAACATAAAATTTTACAAGTTTCTCGCGTGTGGCCCGATCGGACGATCAATTTCGAATTTTTTCAAAGTTTCCCGCGTGTGGCCCGATCGGACGATGAATTTCGAATATTTTCAAAGTTTCGCGCGTGTGGCCCGATCGACGGATGGGAAACATAAAATTTTACAAGTTTCTCGCGTGTGGCCCGATCGGACGATGAATTTCGAATATTTTCAAAGTTTCTCGCGTGTGGCCCGATCGGATGATGGGAAACATAAAATTTTACAAGTTTCTCGCGCGTGGCCCGATCGGACGATGAATTTCGAATTTTTTCAAAGTTTCTCGCGTGTGGCCCGATCGACGGATGGGAAACATAAAATTTTACAAGTTTCTCGCGTGTGGCCCGATCGGACGATGAATTTCGAATTTGTTCAAAGTTTCTCGCGTGTGGCCCGATCGGACGATGAATTTCGAATATTTTCAAAGTTTCTCGCGTGTGGCCCGATCGGACGATGAATTTCGAATATTTTCAAAGTTTCTCGCGTGTGGACCGATCGACGGATGGGAAACATAAAATTTTACAAGTTTCTCGCGTGTGGCCCGATCGGACGATGAATTTCGAATTTTTTCAAAGTTTTTCGCGTGTGGACCGATCGACGGATGGGAAACATAAAATTTTACAAGTTTCTCGCGTGTGGCCCGATCGGACGATGAATTTCGAATATTTTCAAAGTTTTTCGCGTGTGGCCCGATCGGATGATGGGAAACATAAAATTTTACAAGTTTCTCGCGTGTGGCCCGATCCGACGATGAATTTCGAATTTTTTCAAAGTTTCTCGCGTGTGGCCCGATCGACTAATGGGAAACATAAAATTTTACAAGTTTCTCGCGTATGGCGTGTGGCCCGATCGACGGATGCGAAACATAAAATTTTACAAGTTTCTCGCGCGTGGCCCGATCGGACGATGAATTTCGAATTTTTTCAAAGTTTCTCGCGTGTGGCCCGATCGACGGATGGGAAACATAAAATTTTACAAGTTTCTCGCGTGTGGCCCGATCGGACGATGAATTTCGAATTTTTTCAAAGTTTTTCGCGTGTGGCCCGATCGACGGATGGGAAACATAAAATTTTACAAGTTTCTCGCGTGTGGCCCGATCGGACGATGAATTTCGAATTTTTTCAAAGTTTCTCGCGTGTGGCCCGATCGGACGATGAATTTCGAATATTTTCAAAGTTTTTCGCGTGTGGCCCGATCGGATGATGGGAAACATAAAATTTTACAAGTTTCTCGCGTGTGGCCCGATCCGACGATGAATTTCGAATATTTTCAAAGTTTCTCGCGTGTGGCCCGATCGGACGATGGGAAACATAAAATTTTACAAGTTTCTCGCGCGTGGCCCGATCGGACGATGAATTTCGAATATTTTCAAAGTTTTTCGCGTGTGGCCCGATCGGATGATGGGAAACATAAAATTTTACAAGTTTCTCGCGTGTGGCCCGATCGGACGATGAATTTCGAATATTTTCAAAGTTTTTCGCGTGTGGCCCGATCGGATGATGGGAAACATAAAATTTTACAAGTTTCTCGCGTGTGGCCCGATCGGACGATGAATTTCGAATATTTTCAAAGTTTTTCGCGTGTGGCCCGATCGGATGATGGGAAACATAAAATTTTACAAGTTTCTCGCGTGTGGCCCGATCCGACGATGAATTTCGAATATTTTCAAAGTTTCTCGCGTGTGGCCCGATCGACGGATGGGAAACATAAAATTTTACAAGTTTCTCGCGTGTGGCCCGATCGGACGATCAATTTCGAATTTTTTCAAAGTTTCCCGCGTGTGGCCCGATCGGACGATGAATTTCGAATATTTTCAAAGTTTCTCGCGTGTGGCCCGATCGACGGATGGGAAACATAAAATTTTACAAGTTTCTCGCGTGTGGCCCGATCGGACGATGAATTTCGAATATTTTCAAAGTTTTTCGCGTGTGGCCCGATCGGATGATGGGAAACATAAAATTTTACAAGTTTCTCGCGTGTGGCCCGATCCGACGATGAATTTCGAATATTTTCAAAGTTTCTCGCGTGTGGGCCGATCGGACGATGGGAAACATAAAATTTTACAAGTTTCTCGCGCGTGGCCCGATCGGATGATGAATTTCGAATTTTTTCAAAGTTTTTCGCGTGTGGCCCGATCGGATGATGGGAAACATAAAATTTTACAAGTTTCTCGCGTGTGGCCCGATCCGACGATGAATTTCGAATATTTTCAAAGTTTCTCGCGTGTGGCCCGATCCGACGATGAATTTCGAATATTTTCAAAGTTTCTCGCGTGTGGCCCGATCCGACGATGAATTTCGAATATTTTCAAAGTTTCTCGCGTGTGGCCCGATCGACGGATGGGAAACATAAAATTTTACAAGTTTCTCGCGTGTGGCCCGATCGGACGATCAATTTCGAATTTTTTCAAAGTTTCCCGCGTGTGGCCCGATCGGACGATGAATTTCGAATACTTTTAAAAGTTTCTCGCGTGTGGCCCGATCGACGGATGGGAAACATAAAATTTTACAACTTTCTCGCGTGTGGCCCGATCGGACGATGAATTTCGAATATTTTCAAAGTTTCTCGCGTGTGGCCCGATCGGACGATGAATTTCGAATATTTTCAAAGTTTCTCGCGCGTGGCCCGATCGGTCGAAGAATTTCGAATTTTTTCAAAGTTTTTCGCGTGTGGCCCGATCGACGGATGAGAAACATAAAATTTTACAAGTTTCTCGCGTATGGCCCGATCGGACGATCAATTTCGAATTTTTTCAAAGTTTCCCGCGTGTGGCCCGATCGGACGATGAATTTCGAATATTTTCAAAGTTTCTCGCGTGTGGACCGATCGACGGATGGGAAACATAAAATTTTACAAGTTTCTCGCGTGTGGCCCGATCGGACGATGAATTTCGAATATTTTCAAAGTTTTTCGCGTGTGGCCCGATCGGATGATGGGAAACATAAAATTTTACAAGTTTCTCGCGTGTGGCCCGATCCGACGATGAATTTCGAATATTTTCAAAGTTTCTCGCGTGTGGGCCGATCGGACGATGGGAAACATAAAATTTTACAAGTTTCTCGCGCGTGGCCCGATCGGATGATGAATTTCGAATATTTTCAAAGTTTTTCGCGTGTGGCCCGATCGGATGATGGGAAACATAAAATTTTACAAGTTTCTCGCGTGTGGCCCGATCCGACGATGAATTTCGAATATTTTCAAAGTTTCTCGCGTGTGGGCCGATCGGACGATGGGAAACATAAAATTTTACAAGTTTCTCGCGCGTGGCCCGATCGGACGATGAATTTCGAATATTTTCAAAGTTTTTCGCGTGTGGCCCGATCGGATGATGGGAAACATAAAATTTTACAAGTTTCTCGCGCGTGGCCCGATCGGACGATGAATTTCGAATTTTTTCAAAGTTTCTCGCGTGTGGCCCGATCGGACGATGAATTTCGAATATTTTCAAAGTTTTTCGCGTGTGGCCCGATCGACGGATGGGAAACATAAAATTTTACAAGTTTCTCGCGTGTGGCCCGATCGGACGATGAATTTCGAATATTTTCAAAGTTTTTCGCGTGTGGCCCGATCGGACGATGAATTTCGAATATTTTCAAAGTTTTTCGCGTGTGGCCCGATCGGATGATGGGAAACATAAAATTTTACAAGTTTCTCGCGTGTGGCCCGATCGGACGATGAATTTCGAATATTTTCAAAGTTTTTCGCGTGTGGCCCGATCGGATGATGGGAAACATAAAATTTTACAAGTTTCTCGCGTGTGGCCCGATCGGACGATGAATTTCGAATATTTTCAAAGTTTTTCGCGTGTGGCCCGATCGGATGATGGGAAACATAAAATTTTACAAGTTTCTCGCGTGTGGCCCGATCCGACGATGAATTTCGAATATTTTCAAAGTTTCTCGCGTGTGGCCCGATCGACGGATGGGAAACATAAAATTTTACAAGTTTCTCGCGTGTGGCCCGATCGGACGATCAATTTCGAATTTTTTCAAAGTTTCCCGCGTGTGGCCCGATCGGACGATGAATTTCGAATATTTTCAAAGTTTCTCGCGTGTGGCCCGATCGGACGATGAATTTCGAATATTTTCAAAGTTTTTCGCGTGTGGCCCGATCGGACGATGAATTTCGAATATTTTCAAAGTTTTTCGCGTGTGGCCCGATCGGATGATGGGAAACATAAAATTTTACAAGTTTCTCGCGCGTGGCCCGATCGGACGATGAATTTCGAATATTTTCAAAGTTTTTTGCGTGTGGCCCGATCGGATGATGGGAAACATAAAATTTTACAAGTTTCTCGCGCGTGGCCCGATCGGACGATGAATTTCGAATTTTTTCAAAGTTTCTCGCGTGTGGCCCGATCGGACGATGAATTTCGAATATTTTCAAAGTTTTTCGCGTGTGGCCCGATCGACGGATGGGAAACATAAAATTTTACAAGTTTCTCGCGTGTGGCCCGATCGGACGATGAATTTCGAATATTTTCAAAGTTTTTCGCGTGTGGCCCGATCGGATGATGGGAAACATAAAATTTTACAAGTTTCTCGCGTGTGGCCCGATCCGACGATGAATTTCGAATATTTTCAAAGTTTCTCGCGTGTGGCCCGATCGGACGATGGGAAACATAAAATTTTACAAGTTTCTCGCGCGTGGCCCGATCGGACGATGAATTTCGAATATTTTCAAAGTTTTTCGCGTGTGGCCCGATCGGATGATGGGAAACATAAAATTTTACAAGTTTCTCGCGTGTGGCCCGATCGGACGATGAATTTCGAATATTTTCAAAGTTTTTCGCGTGTGGCCCGATCGGATGATGGGAAACATAAAATTTTACAAGTTTCTCGCGTGTGGCCCGATCGGACGATGAATTTCGAATATTTTCAAAGTTTTTCGCGTGTGGCCCGATCGGATGATGGGAAACATAAAATTTTACAAGTTTCTCGCGTGTGGCCCGATCCGACGATGAATTTCGAATATTTTCAAAGTTTCTCGCGTGTGGCCCGATCGACGGATGGGAAACATAAAATTTTACAAGTTTCTCGCGTGTGGCCCGATCGGACGATCAATTTCGAATTTTTTCAAAGTTTCCCGCGTGTGGCCCGATCGGACGATGAATTTCGAATATTTTCAAAGTTTCTCGCGTGTGGCCCGATCGACGGATGGGAAACATAAAATTTTACAAGTTTCTCGCGTGTGGCCCGATCGGACGATGAATTTCGAATATTTTCAAAGTTTTTCGCGTGTGGCCCGATCGGATGATGGGAAACATAAAATTTTACAAGTTTCTCGCGTGTGGCCCGATCCGACGATGAATTTCGAATATTTTCAAAGTTTCTCGCGTGTGGGCCGATCGGACGATGGGAAACATAAAATTTTACAAGTTTCTCGCGCGTGGCCCGATCGGATGATGAATTTCGAATTTTTTCAAAGTTTTTCGCGTGTGGCCCGATCGGATGATGGGAAACATAAAATTTTACAAGTTTCTCGCGTGTGGCCCGATCCGACGATGAATTTCGAATATTTTCAAAGTTTCTCGCGTGTGGCCCGATCCGACGATGAATTTCGAATATTTTCAAAGTTTCTCGCGTGTGGCCCGATCCGACGATGAATTTCGAATATTTTCAAAGTTTCTCGCGTGTGGCCCGATCGACGGATGGGAAACATAAAATTTTACAAGTTTCTCGCGTGTGGCCCGATCGGACGATCAATTTCGAATTTTTTCAAAGTTTCCCGCGTGTGGCCCGATCGGACGATGAATTTCGAATACTTTTAAAAGTTTCTCGCGTGTGGCCCGATCGACGGATGGGAAACATAAAATTTTACAACTTTCTCGCGTGTGGCCCGATCGGACGATGAATTTCGAATATTTTCAAAGTTTCTCGCGTGTGGCCCGATCGGACGATGAATTTCGAATATTTTCAAAGTTTCTCGCGCGTGGCCCGATCGGTCGAAGAATTTCGAATTTTTTCAAAGTTTTTCGCGTGTGGCCCGATCGACGGATGAGAAACATAAAATTTTACAAGTTTCTCGCGTATGGCCCGATCGGACGATCAATTTCGAATTTTTTCAAAGTTTCCCGCGTGTGGCCCGATCGGACGATGAATTTCGAATATTTTCAAAGTTTCTCGCGTGTGGACCGATCGACGGATGGGAAACATAAAATTTTACAAGTTTCTCGCGTGTGGCCCGATCGGACGATGAATTTCGAATATTTTCAAAGTTTTTCGCGTGTGGCCCGATCGGATGATGGGAAACATAAAATTTTACAAGTTTCTCGCGTGTGGCCCGATCCGACGATGAATTTCGAATATTTTCAAAGTTTCTCGCGTGTGGGCCGATCGGACGATGGGAAACATAAAATTTTACAAGTTTCTCGCGCGTGGCCCGATCGGATGATGAATTTCGAATATTTTCAAAGTTTTTCGCGTGTGGCCCGATCGGATGATGGGAAACATAAAATTTTACAAGTTTCTCGCGTGTGGCCCGATCCGACGATGAATTTCGAATATTTTCAAAGTTTCTCGCGTGTGGGCCGATCGGACGATGGGAAACATAAAATTTTACAAGTTTCTCGCGCGTGGCCCGATCGGACGATGAATTTCGAATATTTTCAAAGTTTTTCGCGTGTGGCCCGATCGGATGATGGGAAACATAAAATTTTACAAGTTTCTCGCGCGTGGCCCGATCGGACGATGAATTTCGAATTTTTTCAAAGTTTCTCGCGTGTGGCCCGATCGGACGATGAATTTCGAATATTTTCAAAGTTTTTCGCGTGTGGCCCGATCGACGGATGGGAAACATAAAATTTTACAAGTTTCTCGCGTGTGGCCCGATCGAACGATGAATTTCGAATATTTTCAAAGTTTTTCGCGTGTGGCCCGATCGACGGATGGGAAACATAAAATTTTACAAGTTTCTCGCGTGTGGCCCGATCGCACGATGAATTTCGAATATTTTCAAAGTTTTTCGCGTGTGGCCCGATCGGATGATGGGAAACATAAAATTTTACAAGTTTCTCGCGTGTGGCCCGATCCGACGATCAATTTCGAATATTTTCAAAGTTTCTCGCGTGTGGCCCGATCGGACGATGGGAAACATAAAATTTTACAAGTTTCTCGCGCGTGGCCCGATCGGACGATGAATTTCGAATTTTTTCAAAGTTTCTCGCGTGTGGCCCGATCGACTAATGGGAAACATAAAATTTTACAAGTTTCTCGCGTATGGCGTGTGGCCCGATCGACGGATGGGAAACATAAAATTTTACAAGTTTCTCGCGTGTGGCCCGATCGGACGATCAATTTCGAATTTTTTCAAAGTTTCCCGCGTGTGGCCCGATCGGACGATGAATTTCGAATATTTTCAAAGTTTCTCGCGTGTGGCCCGATCGACGGATGGGAAACATAAAATTTTACAAGTTTCTCGCGTGTGGCCCGATCGGACGATGAATTTCGAATATTTTCAAAGTTTCTCGCGTGTGGCCCGATCGGATGATGGGAAACATAAAATTTTACAAGTTTCTCGCGCGTGGCCCGATCGGACGATGAATTTCGAATTTTTTCAAAGTTTCTCGCGTGTGGCCCGATCGACGGATGGGAAACATAAAATTTTACAAGTTTCTCGCGTGTGGCCCGATCGGACGATGAATTTCGAATTTGTTCAAAGTTTCTCGCGTGTGGCCCGATCGGACGATGAATTTCGAATATTTTCAAAGTTTCTCGCGTGTGGCCCGATCGGACGATGAATTTCGAATATTTTCAAAGTTTCTCGCGTGTGGACCGATCGACGGATGGGAAACATAAAATTTTACAAGTTTCTCGCGTGTGGCCCGATCGGACGATGAATTTCGAATTTTTTCAAAGTTTTTCGCGTGTGGACCGATCGACGGATGGGAAACATAAAATTTTACAAGTTTCTCGCGTATGGCCCGATCGGACGATGAATTTCGAATATTTTCAAAGTTTTTCGCGTGTGGCCCGATCGGATGATGGGAAACATAAAATTTTACAAGTTTCTCGCGTGTGGCCCGATCCGACGATGAATTTCGAATTTTTTCAAAGTTTCTCGCGTGTGGCCCGATCGACTAATGGGAAACATAAAATTTTACAAGTTTCTCGCGTATGGCGTGTGGCCCGATCGACGGATGCGAAACATAAAATTTTACAAGTTTCTCGCGTGTGGCCCGATCGGACGATGAATTTCGAATTTTTTCAAAGTTTTTCGCGTGTGGCCCGATCGACGGATGCGAAACATAAAATTTTACAAGTTTCTCGCGTGTGGCCCGATCGGACGATGAATTTCGAATATTTTCAAAGTTTCTCGCGTGTGGCCCGATCGACGGATGGGAAACATAAAATTTTACAAGTTTCTCGCGTGTGGCCCGATCGGACGATGAATTTCGAATTTGTTCAAAGTTTCTCGCGTGTGGCCCGATCGGACGATGAATTTCGAATATTTTCAAAGTTTCTCGCGTGTGGCCCGATCGGACGATGAATTTCGAATATTTTCAAAGTTTCTCGCGTGTGGACCGATCGACGGATGGGAAACATAAAATTTTACAAGTTTCTCGCGTGTGGCCCGATCGGACGATGAATTTCGAATTTTTTCAAAGTTTTTCGCGTGTGGACCGATCGACGGATGGGAAACATAAAATTTTACAAGTTTCTCGCGTGTGGCCCGATCGGATGATGAATTTCGAATATTTTCAAAGTTTCTCGCGTGTGGACCGATCGACGGATGGGAAACATAAAATTTTACAAGTTTCTCGCGTGTGGCCCGATCGGACGATGAATTTAGAATTTTTTCAAAGTTTTTCGCGTGTGGCCCGATCGGACGATGAATTTCGAATATTTTCAAAGTTTTTCGCGTGTGGCCCGATCGGATGATGGGAAACATAAAATTTTACAAGTTTCTCGCGTGTGGCCCGATCGGACGATGAATTTCGAATATTTTCAAAGTTTTTCGCGTGTGGCCCGATCGGATGATGGGAAACATAAAATTTTACAAGTTTCTCGCGTGTGGCCCGATCCGACGATGAATTTCGAATATTTTCAAAGTTTCTCGCGTGTGGCCCGATCGACGGATGGGAAACATAAAATTTTACAAGTTTCTCGCGTGTGGCCCGATCGGACGATCAATTTCGAATTTTTTCAAAGTTTCCCGCGTGTGGCCCGATCGGACGATGAATTTCGAATATTTTCAAAGTTTCTCGCGTGTGGCCCGATCGACGGATGGGAAACATAAAATTTTACAAGTTTCTCGCGTGTGGCCCGATCGGACGATGAATTTCGAATATTTTCAAAGTTTTTCGCGTGTGGCCCGATCGGATGATGGGAAACATAAAATTTTACAAGTTTCTCGCGTGTGGCCCGATCCGACGATGAATTTCGAATATTTTCAAAGTTTCTCGCGTGTGGGCCGATCGGACGATGGGAAACATAAAATTTTACAAGTTTCTCGCGCGTGGCCCGATCGGATGATGAATTTCGAATTTTTTCAAAGTTTTTCGCGTGTGGCCCGATCGGATGATGGGAAACATAAAATTTTACAAGTTTCTCGCGTGTGGCCCGATCCGACGATGAATTTCGAATATTTTCAAAGTTTCTCGCGTGTGGCCCGATCCGACGATGAATTTCGAATATTTTCAAAGTTTCTCGCGTGTGGCCCGATCGACGGATGGGAAACATAAAATTTTACAAGTTTCTCGCGTGTGGCCCGATCGGACGATCAATTTCGAATTTTTTCAAAGTTTCCCGCGTGTGGCCCGATCGGACGATGAATTTCGAATACTTTTAAAAGTTTCTCGCGTGTGGCCCGATCGACGGATGGGAAACATAAAATTTTACAACTTTCTCGCGTGTGGCCCGATCGGACGATGAATTTCGAATATTTTCAAAGTTTCTCGCGTGTGGCCCGATCGGACGATGAATTTCGAATATTTTCAAAGTTTCTCGCGCGTGGCCCGATCGGTCGAAGAATTTCGAATTTTTTCAAAGTTTTTCGCGTGTGGCCCGATCGACGGATGAGAAACATAAAATTTTACAAGTTTCTCGCGTATGGCCCGATCGGACGATCAATTTCGAATTTTTTCAAAGTTTCCCGCGTGTGGCCCGATCGGACGATGAATTTCGAATATTTTCAAAGTTTCTCGCGTGTGGACCGATCGACGGATGGGAAACATAAAATTTTACAAGTTTCTCGCGTGTGGCCCGATCGGACGATGAATTTCGAATTTGTTCAAAGTTTCTCGCGTGTGGCCCGATCGGACGATGAATTTCGAATATTTTCAAAGTTTCTCGCGTGTGGCCCGATCGGACGATGAATTTCGAATATTTTCAAAGTTTCTCGCGTGTGGACCGATCGACGGATGGGAAACATAAAATTTTACAAGTTTCTCGCGTGTGGCCCGATCGGACGATGAATTTCGAATTTTTTCAAAGTTTTTCGCGTGTGGACCGATCGACGGATGGGAAACATAAAATTTTACAAGTTTCTCGCGTGTGGCCCGATCGGATGATGAATTTCGAATATTTTCAAAGTTTCTCGCGTGTGGACCGATCGACGGATGGGAAACATAAAATTTTACAAGTTTCTCGCGTGTGGCCCGATCGGACGATGAATTTCGAATTTTTTCAAAGTTTTTCGCGTGTGGCCCGATCGACGGATGCGAAACATAAAATTTTACAAGTTTCTCGCGTGTGGCCCGATCGGACGATGAATTTCGAATTTTTTCAAAGTTTCTCGCGTGTGGCCCGATCGGACGATGAATTTCGAATATTTTCAAAGTTTCTCGCGTGTGGCCCGATCGGACGATGAATTTCGAATATTTTCAAAGTTTTTCGCGTGTGGCCCGATCGGATGATGGGAAACATAAAATTTTACAAGTTTCTCGCGCGTGGCCCGATCGGACGATGAATTTCGAATTTTTTCAAAGTTTCTCGCGTGTGGCCCGATCGACGGATGGGAAACATAAAATTTTACAAGTTTCTCGCGTGTGGCCCGATCGGACGATGAATTTCGAATTTTTTCAAAGTTTTTCGCGTGTGGCCCGATCGACGGATGGGAAACATAAAATTTTACAAGTTTCTCGCGTGTGGCCCGATCGGACGATGAATTTCGAATTTTTTCAAAGTTTCTCGCGTGTGGCCCGATCGGACGATGAATTTCGAATATTTTCAAAGTTTTTCGCGTGTGGCCCGATCGGACGATGAATTTCGAATATTTTCAAAGTTTTTCGCGTGTGGCCCGATCGGATGATGGGAAACATAAAATTTTACAAGTTTCTCGCGCGTGGCCCGATCGGACGATGAATTTCGAATATTTTCAAAGTTTTTCGCGTGTGGCCCGATCGGATGATGGGAAACATAAAATTTTACAAGTTTCTCGCGCGTGGCCCGATCGGACGATGAATTTCGAATTTTTTCAAAGTTTCTCGCGTGTGGCCCGATCGACGGATGGGAAACATAAAATTTTACAAGTTTCTCGCGTGTGGCCCGATCGGACGATGAATTTCGAATATTTTCAAAGTTTCTCGCGTGTGGCCCGATCGGATGATGGGAAACATAAAATTTTACAAGTTTCTCGCGCGTGGCCCGATCGGACGATGAATTTCGAATTTTTTCAAAGTTTCTCGCGTGTGGCCCGATCGACGGATGGGAAACATAAAATTTTACAAGTTTCTCGCGTGTGGCCCGATCGGACGATGAATTTCGAATATTTTCAAAGTTTTTCGCGTGTGGCCCGATCGGATGATGGGAAACATAAAATTTTACAAGTTTCTCGCGTGTGGCCCGATCGGACGATGAATTTCGAATATTTTCAAAGTTTTTCGCGTGTGGCCCGATCGGATGATGGGAAACATAAAATTTTACAAGTTTCTCGCGTGTGGCCCGATCCGACGATGAATTTCGAATATTTTCAAAGTTTCTCGCGTGTGGCCCGATCGACGGATGGGAAACATAAAATTTTACAAGTTTCTCGCGTGTGGCCCGATCGGACGATCAATTTCGAATTTTTTCAAAGTTTCCCGCGTGTGGCCCGATCGGACGATGAATTTCGAATATTTTCAAAGTTTCTCGCGTGTGGCCCGATCGACGGATGGGAAACATAAAATTTTACAAGTTTCTCGCGTGTGGCCCGATCGGACGATGAATTTCGAATATTTTCAAAGTTTTTCGCGTGTGGCCCGATCGGATGATGGGAAACAAAATTTTACAAGTTTCTCGCGTGTGGCCCGATCCGACGATGAATTTCGAATATTTTCAAAGTTTCTCGCGTGTGGGCCGATCGGACGATGGGAAACATAAAATTTTACAAGTTTCTCGCGCGTGGCCCGATCGGATGATGAATTTCGAATTTTTTCAAAGTTTTTCGCGTGTGGCCCGATCGGATGATGGGAAACATAAAATTTTACAAGTTTCTCGCGTGTGGCCCGATCCGACGATGAATTTCGAATATTTTCAAAGTTTCTCGCGTGTGGCCCGATCCGACGATGAATTTCGAATATTTTCAAAGTTTCTCGCGTGTGGCCCGATCCGACGATGAATTTCGAATATTTTCAAAGTTTCTCGCGTGTGGCCCGATCGACGGATGGGAAACATAAAATTTTACAAGTTTCTCGCGTGTGGCCCGATCGGACGATCAATTTCGAATTTTTTCAAAGTTTCCCGCGTGTGGCCCGATCGGACGATGAATTTCGAATATTTTCAAAGTTTCTCGCGTGTGGCCCGATCGACGGATGGGAAACATAAAATTTTACAAGTTTCTCGCGTGTGGCCCGATCGGACGATGAATTTCGAATATTTTCAAAGTTTTTCGCGTGTGGCCCGATCGGATGATGGGAAACATAAAATTTTACAAGTTTCTCGCGTGTGGCCCGATCCGACGATGAATTTCGAATATTTTCAAAGTTTCTCGCGTGTGGGCCGATCGGACGATGGGAAACATAAAATTTTACAAGTTTCTCGCGCGTGGCCCGATCGGATGATGAATTTCGAATTTTTTCAAAGTTTTTCGCGTGTGGCCCGATCGGATGATGGGAAACATAAAATTTTACAAGTTTCTCGCGTGTGGCCCGATCCGACGATGAATTTCGAATATTTTCAAAGTTTCTCGCGTGTGGCCCGATCCGACGATGAATTTCGAATATTTTCAAAGTTTCTCGCGTGTGGCCCGATCCGACGATGAATTTCGAATATTTTCAAAGTTTCTCGCGTGTGGCCCGATCGACGGATGGGAAACATAAAATTTTACAAGTTTCTCGCGTGTGGCCCGATCGGACGATCAATTTCGAATTTTTTCAAAGTTTCCCGCGTGTGGCCCGATCGGACGATGAATTTCGAATACTTTTAAAAGTTTCTCGCGTGTGGCCCGATCGACGGATGGGAAACATAAAATTTTACAACTTTCTCGCGTGTGGCCCGATCGGACGATGAATTTCGAATATTTTCAAAGTTTCTCGCGTGTGGCCCGATCGGACGATGAATTTCGAATATTTTCAAAGTTTCTCGCGCGTGGCCCGATCGGTCGAAGAATTTCGAATTTTTTCAAAGTTTTTCGCGTGTGGCCCGATCGACGGATGAGAAACATAAAATTTTACAAGTTTCTCGCGTATGGCCCGATCGGACGATCAATTTCGAATTTTTTCAAAGTTTCCCGCGTGTGGCCCGATCGGACGATGAATTTCGAATATTTTCAAAGTTTCTCGCGTGTGGACCGATCGACGGATGGGAAACATAAAATTTTACAAGTTTCTCGCGTGTGGCCCGATCGGACGATGAATTTCGAATATTTTCAAAGTTTTTCGCGTGTGGCCCGATCGGATGATGGGAAACATAAAATTTTACAAGTTTCTCGCGTGTGGCCCGATCCGACGATGAATTTCGAATATTTTCAAAGTTTCTCGCGTGTGGGCCGATCGGACGATGGGAAACATAAAATTTTACAAGTTTCTCGCGCGTGGCCCGATCGGATGATGAATTTCGAATATTTTCAAAGTTTTTCGCGTGTGGCCCGATCGGATGATGGGAAACATAAAATTTTACAAGTTTCTCGCGTGTGGCCCGATCCGACGATGAATTTCGAATATTTTCAAAGTTTCTCGCGTGTGGGCCGATCGGACGATGGGAAACATAAAATTTTACAAGTTTCTCGCGCGTGGCCCGATCGGACGATGAATTTCGAATATTTTCAAAGTTTTTCGCGTGTGGCCCGATCGGATGATGGGAAACATAAAATTTTACAAGTTTCTCGCGCGTGGCCCGATCGGACGATGAATTTCGAATTTTTTCAAAGTTTCTCGCGTGTGGCCCGATCGGACGATGAATTTCGAATATTTTCAAAGTTTTTCGCGTGTGGCCCGATCGGATGATGGGAAACATAAAATTTTACAAGTTTCTCGCGTGTGGCCCGATCCGACGATGAATTTCGAATATTTTCAAAGTTTCTCGCGTGTGGCCCGATCGGACGATGGGAAACATAAAATTTTACAAGTTTCTCGCGCGTGGCCCGATCGGACGATGAATTTCGAATATTTTCAAAGTTTTTCGCGTGTGGCCCGATCGGATGATGGGAAACATAAAATTTTACAAGTTTCTCGCGTGTGGCCCGATCGGACGATGAATTTCGAATATTTTCAAAGTTTTTCGCGTGTGGCCCGATCGGATGATGGGAAACATAAAATTTTACAAGTTTCTCGCGTGTGGCCCGATCGGACGATGAATTTCGAATATTTTCAAAGTTTTTCGCGTGTGGCCCGATCGGATGATGGGAAACATAAAATTTTACAAGTTTCTCGCGTGTGGCCCGATCCGACGATGAATTTCGAATATTTTCAAAGTTTCTCGCGTGTGGCCCGATCGACGGATGGGAAACATAAAATTTTACAAGTTTCTCGCGTGTGGCCCGATCGGACGATCAATTTCGAATTTTTTCAAAGTTTCCCGCGTGTGGCCCGATCGGACGATGAATTTCGAATATTTTCAAAGTTTCTCGCGTGTGGCCCGATCGACGGATGGGAAACATAAAATTTTACAAGTTTCTCGCGTGTGGCCCGATCGGACGATGAATTTCGAATATTTTCAAAGTTTTTCGCGTGTGGCCCGATCGGATGATGGGAAACATAAAATTTTACAAGTTTCTCGCGTGTGGCCCGATCCGACGATGAATTTCGAATATTTTCAAAGTTTCTCGCGTGTGGGCCGATCGGACGATGGGAAACATAAAATTTTACAAGTTTCTCGCGCGTGGCCCGATCGGATGATGAATTTCGAATTTTTTCAAAGTTTTTCGCGTGTGGCCCGATCGGATGATGGGAAACATAAAATTTTACAAGTTTCTCGCGTGTGGCCCGATCCGACGATGAATTTCGAATATTTTCAAAGTTTCTCGCGTGTGGCCCGATCCGACGATGAATTTCGAATATTTTCAAAGTTTCTCGCGTGTGGCCCGATCCGACGATGAATTTCGAATATTTTCAAAGTTTCTCGCGTGTGGCCCGATCGACGGATGGGAAACATAAAATTTTACAAGTTTCTCGCGTGTGGCCCGATCGGACGATCAATTTCGAATTTTTTCAAAGTTTCCCGCGTGTGGCCCGATCGGACGATGAATTTCGAATATTTTCAAAGTTTTTCGCGTGTGGCCCGATCGGATGATGGGAAACATAAAATTTTACAAGTTTCTCGCGTGTGGCCCGATCCGACGATGAATTTCGAATATTTTCAAAGTTTCTCGCGTGTGGGCCGATCGGACGATGGGAAACATAAAATTTTACAAGTTTCTCGCGCGTGGCCCGATCGGATGATGAATTTCGAATATTTTCAAAGTTTTTCGCGTGTGGCCCGATCGGATGATGGGAAACATAAAATTTTACAAGTTTCTCGCGTGTGGCCCGATCCGACGATGAATTTCGAATATTTTCAAAGTTTCTCGCGTGTGGGCCGATCGGACGATGGGAAACATAAAATTTTACAAGTTTCTCGCGCGTGGCCCGATCGGACGATGCATTTCGAATATTTTCAAAGTTTTTCGCGTGTGGCCCGATCGGATGATGGGAAACATAAAATTTTACAAGTTTCTCGCGCGTGGCCCGATCGGACGATGAATTTCGAATTTTTTCAAAGTTTCTCGCGTGTGGCCCGATCGGACGATGAATTTCGAATATTTTCAAAGTTTTTCGCGTGTGGCCCGATCGGATGATGGGAAACATAAAATTTTACAAGTTTCTCGCGTGTGGCCCGATCCGACGATGAATTTCGAATATTTTCAAAGTTTCTCGCGTGTGGCCCGATCGGACGATGGGAAACATAAAATTTTACAAGTTTCTCGCGCGTGGCCCGATCGGACGATGAATTTCGAATATTTTCAAAGTTTTTCGCGTGTGGCCCGATCGGATGATGGGAAACATAAAATTTTACAAGTTTCTCGCGTGTGGCCCGATCGGACGATGAATTTCGAATATTTTCAAAGTTTTTCGCGTGTGGCCCGATCGGATGATGGGAAACATAAAATTTTACAAGTTTCTCGCGTGTGGCCCGATCGGACGATGAATTTCGAATATTTTCAAAGTTTTTCGCGTGTGGCCCGATCGGATGATGGGAAACATAAAATTTTACAAGTTTCTCGCGTGTGGCCCGATCCGACGATGAATTTCGAATATTTTCAAAGTTTCTCGCGTGTGGCCCGATCGACGGATGGGAAACATAAAATTTTACAAGTTTCTCGCGTGTGGCCCGATCGGACGATCAATTTCGAATTTTTTCAAAGTTTCCCGCGTGTGGCCCGATCGGACGATGAATTTCGAATATTTTCAAAGTTTCTCGCGTGTGGCCCGATCGACGGATGGGAAACATAAAATTTTACAAGTTTCTCGCGTGTGGCCCGATCGGACGATGAATTTCGAATATTTTCAAAGTTTTTCGCGTGTGGCCCGATCGGATGATGGGAAACATAAAATTTTACAAGTTTCTCGCGTGTGGCCCGATCCGACGATGAATTTCGAATATTTTCAAAGTTTCTCGCGTGTGGGCCGATCGGACGATGGGAAACATAAAATTTTACAAGTTTCTCGCGCGTGGCCCGATCGGATGATGAATTTCGAATTTTTTCAAAGTTTTTCGCGTGTGGCCCGATCGGATGATGGGAAACATAAAATTTTACAAGTTTCTCGCGTGTGGCCCGATCCGACGATGAATTTCGAATATTTTCAAAGTTTCTCGCGTGTGGCCCGATCCGACGATGAATTTCGAATATTTTCAAAGTTTCTCGCGTGTGGCCCGATCCGACGATGAATTTCGAATATTTTCAAAGTTTCTCGCGTGTGGCCCGATCGACGGATGGGAAACATAAAATTTTACAAGTTTCTCGCGTGTGGCCCGATCGGACGATCAATTTCGAATTTTTTCAAAGTTTCCCGCGTGTGGCCCGATCGGACGATGAATTTCGAATACTTTTAAAAGTTTCTCGCGTGTGGCCCGATCGACGGATGGGAAACATAAAATTTTACAACTTTCTCGCGTGTGGCCCGATCGGACGATGAATTTCGAATATTTTCAAAGTTTCTCGCGTGTGGCCCGATCGGACGATGAATTTCGAATATTTTCAAAGTTTCTCGCGCGTGGCCCGATCGGTCGAAGAATTTCGAATTTTTTCAAAGTTTTTCGCGTGTGGCCCGATCGACGGATGAGAAACATAAAATTTTACAAGTTTCTCGCGTATGGCCCGATCGGACGATCAATTTCGAATTTTTTCAAAGTTTCCCGCGTGTGGCCCGATCGGACGATGAATTTCGAATATTTTCAAAGTTTCTCGCGTGTGGACCGATCGACGGATGGGAAACATAAAATTTTACAAGTTTCTCGCGTGTGGCCCGATCGGACGATGAATTTCGAATATTTTCAAAGTTTTTCGCGTGTGGCCCGATCGGATGATGGGAAACATAAAATTTTACAAGTTTCTCGCGTGTGGCCCGATCCGACGATGAATTTCGAATATTTTCAAAGTTTCTCGCGTGTGGGCCGATCGGACGATGGGAAACATAAAATTTTACAAGTTTCTCGCGCGTGGCCCGATCGGATGATGAATTTCGAATATTTTCAAAGTTTTTCGCGTGTGGCCCGATCGGATGATGGGAAACATAAAATTTTACAAGTTTCTCGCGTGTGGCCCGATCCGACGATGAATTTCGAATATTTTCAAAGTTTCTCGCGTGTGGGCCGATCGGACGATGGGAAACATAAAATTTTACAAGTTTCTCGCGCGTGGCCCGATCGGACGATGAATTTCGAATATTTTCAAAGTTTTTCGCGTGTGGCCCGATCGGATGATGGGAAACATAAAATTTTACAAGTTTCTCGCGCGTGGCCCGATCGGACGATGAATTTCGAATTTTTTCAAAGTTTCTCGCGTGTGGCCCGATCGGACGATGAATTTCGAATATTTTCAAAGTTTTTCGCGTGTGGCCCGATCGACGGATGGGAAACATAAAATTTTACAAGTTTCTCGCGTGTGGCCCGATCGAACGATGAATTTCGAATATTTTCAAAGTTTTTCGCGTGTGGCCCGATCGACGGATGGGAAACATAAAATTTTACAAGTTTCTCGCGTGTGGCCCGATCGCACGATGAATTTCGAATATTTTCAAAGTTTTTCGCGTGTGGCCCGATCGGATGATGGGAAACATAAAATTTTACAAGTTTCTCGCGTGTGGCCCGATCCGACGATCAATTTCGAATATTTTCAAAGTTTCTCGCGTGTGGCCCGATCGGACGATGGGAAACATAAAATTTTACAAGTTTCTCGCGCGTGGCCCGATCGGACGATGAATTTCGAATTTTTTCAAAGTTTCTCGCGTGTGGCCCGATCGACTAATGGGAAACATAAAATTTTACAAGTTTCTCGCGTATGGCGTGTGGCCCGATCGACGGATGGGAAACATAAAATTTTACAAGTTTCTCGCGTGTGGCCCGATCGGACGATCAATTTCGAATTTTTTCAAAGTTTCCCGCGTGTGGCCCGATCGGACGATGAATTTCGAATATTTTCAAAGTTTCTCGCGTGTGGCCCGATCGACGGATGGGAAACATAAAATTTTACAAGTTTCTCGCGTGTGGCCCGATCGGACGATGAATTTCGAATATTTTCAAAGTTTCTCGCGTGTGGCCCGATCGGATGATGGGAAACATAAAATTTTACAAGTTTCTCGCGCGTGGCCCGATCGGACGATGAATTTCGAATTTTTTCAAAGTTTCTCGCGTGTGGCCCGATCGACGGATGGGAAACATAAAATTTTACAAGTTTCTCGCGTGTGGCCCGATCGGACGATGAATTTCGAATTTGTTCAAAGTTTCTCGCGTGTGGCCCGATCGGACGATGAATTTCGAATATTTTCAAAGTTTCTCGCGTGTGGCCCGATCGGACGATGAATTTCGAATATTTTCAAAGTTTCTCGCGTGTGGACCGATCGACGGATGGGAAACATAAAATTTTACAAGTTTCTCGCGTGTGGCCCGATCGGACGATGAATTTCGAATTTTTTCAAAGTTTTTCGCGTGTGGACCGATCGACGGATGGGAAACATAAAATTTTACAAGTTTCTCGCGTGTGGCCCGATCGGACGATGAATTTCGAATATTTTCAAAGTTTTTCGCGTGTGGCCCGATCGGATGATGGGAAACATAAAATTTTACAAGTTTCTCGCGTGTGGCCCGATCCGACGATGAATTTCGAATTTTTTCAAAGTTTCTCGCGTGTGGCCCGATCGACTAATGGGAAACATAAAATTTTACAAGTTTCTCGCGTATGGCGTGTGGCCCGATCGACGGATGCGAAACATAAAATTTTACAAGTTTCTCGCGTGTGGCCCGATCGGACGATGAATTTCGAATTTTTTCAAAGTTTTTCGCGTGTGGCCCGATCGACGGATGCGAAACATAAAATTTTACAAGTTTCTCGCGTGTGGCCCGATCGGACGATGAATTTCGAATATTTTCAAAGTTTCTCGCGTGTGGCCCGATCGACGGATGGGAAACATAAAATTTTACAAGTTTCTCGCGTGTGGCCCGATCGGACGATGAATTTCGAATTTGTTCAAAGTTTCTCGCGTGTGGCCCGATCGGACGATGAATTTCGAATATTTTCAAAGTTTCTCGCGTGTGGCCCGATCGGACGATGAATTTCGAATATTTTCAAAGTTTCTCGCGTGTGGACCGATCGACGGATGGGAAACATAAAATTTTACAAGTTTCTCGCGTGTGGCCCGATCGGACGATGAATTTCGAATTTTTTCAAAGTTTTTCGCGTGTGGACCGATCGACGGATGGGAAACATAAAATTTTACAAGTTTCTCGCGTGTGGCCCGATCGGATGATGAATTTCGAATATTTTCAAAGTTTCTCGCGTGTGGACCGATCGACGGATGGGAAACATAAAATTTTACAAGTTTCTCGCGTGTGGCCCGATCGGACGATGAATTTAGAATTTTTTCAAAGTTTTTCGCGTGTGGCCCGATCGGACGATGAATTTCGAATATTTTCAAAGTTTTTCGCGTGTGGCCCGATCGGATGATGGGAAACATAAAATTTTACAAGTTTCTCGCGTGTGGCCCGATCGGACGATGAATTTCGAATATTTTCAAAGTTTTTCGCGTGTGGCCCGATCGGATGATGGGAAACATAAAATTTTACAAGTTTCTCGCGTGTGGCCCGATCCGACGATGAATTTCGAATATTTTCAAAGTTTCTCGCGTGTGGCCCGATCGACGGATGGGAAACATAAAATTTTACAAGTTTCTCGCGTGTGGCCCGATCGGACGATCAATTTCGAATTTTTTCAAAGTTTCCCGCGTGTGGCCCGATCGGACGATGAATTTCGAATATTTTCAAAGTTTCTCGCGTGTGGCCCGATCGACGGATGGGAAACATAAAATTTTACAAGTTTCTCGCGTGTGGCCCGATCGGACGATGAATTTCGAATATTTTCAAAGTTTTTCGCGTGTGGCCCGATCGGATGATGGGAAACATAAAATTTTACAAGTTTCTCGCGTGTGGCCCGATCCGACGATGAATTTCGAATATTTTCAAAGTTTCTCGCGTGTGGGCCGATCGGACGATGGGAAACATAAAATTTTACAAGTTTCTCGCGCGTGGCCCGATCGGATGATGAATTTCGAATTTTTTCAAAGTTTTTCGCGTGTGGCCCGATCGGATGATGGGAAACATAAAATTTTACAAGTTTCTCGCGTGTGGCCCGATCCGACGATGAATTTCGAATATTTTCAAAGTTTCTCGCGTGTGGCCCGATCCGACGATGAATTTCGAATATTTTCAAAGTTTCTCGCGTGTGGCCCGATCGACGGATGGGAAACATAAAATTTTACAAGTTTCTCGCGTGTGGCCCGATCGGACGATCAATTTCGAATTTTTTCAAAGTTTCCCGCGTGTGGCCCGATCGGACGATGAATTTCGAATACTTTTAAAAGTTTCTCGCGTGTGGCCCGATCGACGGATGGGAAACATAAAATTTTACAACTTTCTCGCGTGTGGCCCGATCGGACGATGAATTTCGAATATTTTCAAAGTTTCTCGCGTGTGGCCCGATCGGACGATGAATTTCGAATATTTTCAAAGTTTCTCGCGCGTGGCCCGATCGGTCGAAGAATTTCGAATTTTTTCAAAGTTTTTCGCGTGTGGCCCGATCGACGGATGAGAAACATAAAATTTTACAAGTTTCTCGCGTATGGCCCGATCGGACGATCAATTTCGAATTTTTTCAAAGTTTCCCGCGTGTGGCCCGATCGGACGATGAATTTCGAATATTTTCAAAGTTTCTCGCGTGTGGACCGATCGACGGATGGGAAACATAAAATTTTACAAGTTTCTCGCGTGTGGCCCGATCGCACGATGAATTTCGAATATTTTCAAAGTTTTTCGCGTGTGGCCCGATCGGATGATGGGAAACATAAAATTTTACAAGTTTCTCGCGTGTGGCCCGATCCGACGATCAATTTCGAATATTTTCAAAGTTTCTCGCGTGTGGCCCGATCGGACGATGGGAAACATAAAATTTTACAAGTTTCTCGCGCGTGGCCCGATCGGACGATGAATTTCGAATTTTTTCAAAGTTTCTCGCGTGTGGCCCGATCGACTAATGGGAAACATAAAATTTTACAAGTTTCTCGCGTATGGCGTGTGGCCCGATCGACGGATGGGAAACATAAAATTTTACAAGTTTCTCGCGTGTGGCCCGATCGGACGATCAATTTCGAATTTTTTCAAAGTTTCCCGCGTGTGGCCCGATCGGACGATGAATTTCGAATATTTTCAAAGTTTCTCGCGTGTGGCCCGATCGACGGATGGGAAACATAAAATTTTACAAGTTTCTCGCGTGTGGCCCGATCGGACGATGAATTTCGAATATTTTCAAAGTTTCTCGCGTGTGGCCCGATCGGATGATGGGAAACATAAAATTTTACAAGTTTCTCGCGCGTGGCCCGATCGGACGATGAATTTCGAATTTTTTCAAAGTTTCTCGCGTGTGGCCCGATCGACGGATGGGAAACATAAAATTTTACAAGTTTCTCGCGTGTGGCCCGATCGGACGATGAATTTCGAATTTGTTCAAAGTTTCTCGCGTGTGGCCCGATCGGACGATGAATTTCGAATATTTTCAAAGTTTCTCGCGTGTGGACCGATCGACGGATGGGAAACATAAAATTTTACAAGTTTCTCGCGTGTGGCCCGATCGGACGATGAATTTCGAATTTTTTCAAAGTTTTTCGCGTGTGGACCGATCGACGGATGGGAAACATAAAATTTTACAAGTTTCTCGCGTGTGGCCCGATCGGACGATGAATTTCGAATATTTTCAAAGTTTTTCGCGTGTGGCCCGATCGGATGATGGGAAACATAAAATTTTACAAGTTTCTCGCGTGTGGCCCGATCCGACGATGAATTTCGAATTTTTTCAAAGTTTCTCGCGTGTGGCCCGATCGACTAATGGGAAACATAAAATTTTACAAGTTTCTCGCGTATGGCGTGTGGCCCGATCGACGGATGCGAAACATAAAATTTTACAAGTTTCTCGCGTGTGGCCCGATCGGACGATGAATTTCGAATTTTTTCAAAGTTTTTCGCGTGTGGCCCGATCGACGGATGCGAAACATAAAATTTTACAAGTTTCTCGCGTGTGGCCCGATCGGACGATGAATTTCGAATATTTTCAAAGTTTCTCGCGTGTGGCCCGATCGACGGATGGGAAACATAAAATTTTACAAGTTTCTCGCGTGTGGCCCGATCGGACGATGAATTTCGAATTTGTTCAAAGTTTCTCGCGTGTGGCCCGATCGGACGATGAATTTCGAATATTTTCAAAGTTTCTCGCGTGTGGCCCGATCGGACGATGAATTTCGAATATTTTCAAAGTTTCTCGCGTGTGGACCGATCGACGGATGGGAAACATAAAATTTTACAAGTTTCTCGCGTGTGGCCCGATCGGACGATGAATTTCGAATTTTTTCAAAGTTTTTCGCGTGTGGACCGATCGACGGATGGGAAACATAAAATTTTACAAGTTTCTCGCGTGTGGCCCGATCGGATGATGAATTTCGAATATTTTCAAAGTTTCTCGCGTGTGGACCGATCGACGGATGGGAAACATAAAATTTTACAAGTTTCTCGCGTGTGGCCCGATCGGACGATGAATTTAGAATTTTTTCAAAGTTTTTCGCGTGTGGCCCGATCGGACGATGAATTTCGAATATTTTCAAAGTTTTTCGCGTGTGGCCCGATCGGATGATGGGAAACATAAAATTTTACAAGTTTCTCGCGTGTGGCCCGATCGGACGATGAATTTCGAATATTTTCAAAGTTTTTCGCGTGTGGCCCGATCGGATGATGGGAAACATAAAATTTTACAAGTTTCTCGCGTGTGGCCCGATCCGACGATGAATTTCGAATATTTTCAAAGTTTCTCGCGTGTGGCCCGATCGACGGATGGGAAACATAAAATTTTACAAGTTTCTCGCGTGTGGCCCGATCGGACGATCAATTTCGAATTTTTTCAAAGTTTCCCGCGTGTGGCCCGATCGGACGATGAATTTCGAATATTTTCAAAGTTTCTCGCGTGTGGCCCGATCGACGGATGGGAAACATAAAATTTTACAAGTTTCTCGCGTGTGGCCCGATCGGACGATGAATTTCGAATATTTTCAAAGTTTTTCGCGTGTGGCCCGATCGGATGATGGGAAACATAAAATTTTACAAGTTTCTCGCGTGTGGCCCGATCCGACGATGAATTTCGAATATTTTCAAAGTTTCTCGCGTGTGGGCCGATCGGACGATGGGAAACATAAAATTTTACAAGTTTCTCGCGCGTGGCCCGATCGGATGATGAATTTCGAATTTTTTCAAAGTTTTTCGCGTGTGGCCCGATCGGATGATGGGAAACATAAAATTTTACAAGTTTCTCGCGTGTGGCCCGATCCGACGATGAATTTCGAATATTTTCAAAGTTTCTCGCGTGTGGCCCGATCCGACGATGAATTTCGAATATTTTCAAAGTTTCTCGCGTGTGGCCCGATCGACGGATGGGAAACATAAAATTTTACAAGTTTCTCGCGTGTGGCCCGATCGGACGATCAATTTCGAATTTTTTCAAAGTTTCCCGCGTGTGGCCCGATCGGACGATGAATTTCGAATACTTTTAAAAGTTTCTCGCGTGTGGCCCGATCGACGGATGGGAAACATAAAATTTTACAACTTTCTCGCGTGTGGCCCGATCGGACGATGAATTTCGAATATTTTCAAAGTTTCTCGCGTGTGGCCCGATCGGACGATGAATTTCGAATATTTTCAAAGTTTCTCGCGCGTGGCCCGATCGGTCGAAGAATTTCGAATTTTTTCAAAGTTTTTCGCGTGTGGCCCGATCGACGGATGAGAAACATAAAATTTTACAAGTTTCTCGCGTATGGCCCGATCGGACGATCAATTTCGAATTTTTTCAAAGTTTCCCGCGTGTGGCCCGATCGGACGATGAATTTCGAATATTTTCAAAGTTTCTCGCGTGTGGACCGATCGACGGATGGGAAACATAAAATTTTACAAGTTTCTCGCGTGTGGCCCGATCGGACGATGAATTTCGAATTTGTTCAAAGTTTCTCGCGTGTGGCCCGATCGGACGATGAATTTCGAATATTTTCAAAGTTTCTCGCGTGTGGCCCGATCGGACGATGAATTTCGAATATTTTCAAAGTTTCTCGCGTGTGGACCGATCGACGGATGGGAAACATAAAATTTTACAAGTTTCTCGCGTGTGGCCCGATCGGACGATGAATTTCGAATTTTTTCAAAGTTTTTCGCGTGTGGACCGATCGACGGATGGGAAACATAAAATTTTACAAGTTTCTCGCGTGTGGCCCGATCGGATGATGAATTTCGAATATTTTCAAAGTTTCTCGCGTGTGGACCGATCGACGGATGGGAAACATAAAATTTTACAAGTTTCTCGCGTGTGGCCCGATCGGACGATGAATTTCGAATTTTTTCAAAGTTTTTCGCGTGTGGCCCGATCGACGGATGCGAAACATAAAATTTTACAAGTTTCTCGCGTGTGGCCCGATCGGACGATGAATTTCGAATTTTTTCAAAGTTTCTCGCGTGTGGCCCGATCGGACGATGAATTTCGAATATTTTCAAAGTTTCTCGCGTGTGGCCCGATCGGACGATGAATTTCGAATATTTTCAAAGTTTTTCGCGTGTGGCCCGATCGGATGATGGGAAACATAAAATTTTACAAGTTTCTCGCGCGTGGCCCGATCGGACGATGAATTTCGAATTTTTTCAAAGTTTCTCGCGTGTGGCCCGATCGACGGATGGGAAACATAAAATTTTACAAGTTTCTCGCGTGTGGCCCGATCGGACGATGAATTTCGAATTTTTTCAAAGTTTTTCGCGTGTGGCCCGATCGACGGATGGGAAACATAAAATTTTACAAGTTTCTCGCGTGTGGCCCGATCGGACGATGAATTTCGAATTTTTTCAAAGTTTCTCGCGTGTGGCCCGATCGGACGATGAATTTCGAATATTTTCAAAGTTTTTCGCGTGTGGCCCGATCGGACGATGAATTTCGAATATTTTCAAAGTTTTTCGCGTGTGGCCCGATCGGATGATGGGAAACATAAAATTTTACAAGTTTCTCGCGCGTGGCCCGATCGGACGATGAATTTCGAATATTTTCAAAGTTTTTCGCGTGTGGCCCGATCGGATGATGGGAAACATAAAATTTTACAAGTTTCTCGCGCGTGGCCCGATCGGACGATGAATTTCGAATTTTTTCAAAGTTTCTCGCGTGTGGCCCGATCGACGGATGGGAAACATAAAATTTTACAAGTTTCTCGCGTGTGGCCCGATCGGACGATGAATTTCGAATATTTTCAAAGTTTTTCGCGTGTGGCCCGATCGGATGATGGGAAACATAAAATTTTACAAGTTTCTCGCGTGTGGCCCGATCGGACGATGAATTTCGAATATTTTCAAAGTTTTTCGCGTGTGGCCCGATCGGATGATGGGAAACATAAAATTTTACAAGTTTCTCGCGTGTGGCCCGATCCGACGATGAATTTCGAATATTTTCAAAGTTTCTCGCGTGTGGCCCGATCGACGGATGGGAAACATAAAATTTTACAAGTTTCTCGCGTGTGGCCCGATCGGACGATCAATTTCGAATTTTTTCAAAGTTTCCCGCGTGTGGCCCGATCGGACGATGAATTTCGAATATTTTCAAAGTTTCTCGCGTGTGGCCCGATCGACGGATGGGAAACATAAAATTTTACAAGTTTCTCGCGTGTGGCCCGATCGGACGATGAATTTCGAATATTTTCAAAGTTTTTCGCGTGGGGCCCGATCGGATGATGGGAAACAAAATTTTACAAGTTTCTCGCGTGTGGCCCGATCCGACGATGAATTTCGAATATTTTCAAAGTTTCTCGCGTGTGGGCCGATCGGACGATGGGAAACATAAAATTTTACAAGTTTCTCGCGCGTGGCCCGATCGGATGATGAATTTCGAATTTTTTCAAAGTTTTTCGCGTGTGGCCCGATCGGATGATGGGAAACATAAAATTTTACAAGTTTCTCGCGTGTGGCCCGATCCGACGATGAATTTCGAATATTTTCAAAGTTTCTCGCGTGTGGCCCGATCCGACGATGAATTTCGAATATTTTCAAAGTTTCTCGCGTGTGGCCCGATCCGACGATGAATTTCGAATATTTTCAAAGTTTCTCGCGTGTGGCCCGATCGACGGATGGGAAACATAAAATTTTACAAGTTTCTCGCGTGTGGCCCGATCGGACGATCAATTTCGAATTTTTTCAAAGTTTCCCGCGTGTGGCCCGATCGGACGATGAATTTCGAATATTTTCAAAGTTTCTCGCGTGTGGCCCGATCGACGGATGGGAAACATAAAATTTTACAAGTTTCTCGCGTGTGGCCCGATCGGACGATGAATTTCGAATATTTTCAAAGTTTTTCGCGTGTGGCCCGATCGGATGATGGGAAACATAAAATTTTACAAGTTTCTCGCGTGTGGCCCGATCCGACGATGAATTTCGAATATTTTCAAAGTTTCTCGCGTGTGGGCCGATCGGACGATGGGAAACATAAAATTTTACAAGTTTCTCGCGCGTGGCCCGATCGGATGATGAATTTCGAATTTTTTCAAAGTTTTTCGCGTGTGGCCCGATCGGATGATGGGAAACATAAAATTTTACAAGTTTCTCGCGTGTGGCCCGATCCGACGATGAATTTCGAATATTTTCAAAGTTTCTCGCGTGTGGCCCGATCCGACGATGAATTTCGAATATTTTCAAAGTTTCTCGCGTGTGGCCCGATCCGACGATGAATTTCGAATATTTTCAAAGTTTCTCGCGTGTGGCCCGATCCGACGATGAATTTCGAATATTTTCAAAGTTTCTCGCGTGTGGCCCGATCGACGGATGGGAAACATAAAATTTTACAAGTTTCTCGCGTGTGGCCCGATCGGACGATCAATTTCGAATTTTTTCAAAGTTTCCCGCGTGTGGCCCGATCGGACGATGAATTTCGAATATTTTCAAAGTTTCTCGCGTGTGGCCCGATCGACGGATGGGAAACATAAAATTTTACAAGTTTCTCGCGTGTGGCCCGATCGGACGATGAATTTCGAATATTTTCAAAGTTTCTCGCGTGTGGCCCGATCGGACGATGAATTTCGAATATTTTCAAAGTTTCTCGCGCGTGGCCCGATCGGTCGAAGAATTTCGAATTTTTTCAAAGTTTTTCGCGTGTGGCCCGATGGACGGATGAGAAACATAAAATTTTACAAGTTTCTCGCGTATGGCCCGATCGGACGATCAATTTCGAATTTTTTCAAAGTTTCCCGCGTGTGGCCCGATCGGACGATGAATTTCGAATATTTTCAAAGTTTCTCGCGTGTGGACCGATCGACGGATGGGAAACATAAAATTTTACAAGTTTCTCGCGTGTGGCCCGATCGAACGATGAATTTCGAATATTTTCAAAGTTTTTCGCGTGTGGCCCGATCGACGGATGGGAAACATAAAATTTTACAAGTTTCTCGCGTGTGGCCCGATCGCACGATGAATTTCGAATATTTTCAAAGTTTTTCGCGTGTGGCCCGATCGGATGATGGGAAACATAAAATTTTACAAGTTTCTCGCGTGTGGCCCGATCCGACGATCAATTTCGCATATTTTCAAAGTTTCTCGCGTGTGGCCCGATCGGACGATGGGAAACATAAAATTTTACAAGTTTCTCGCGCGTGGCCCGATCGGACGATGAATTTCGAATTTTTTCAAAGTTTCTCGCGTGTGGCCCGATCGACTAATGGGAAACATAAAATTTTACAAGTTTCTCGCGTATGGCGTGTGGCCCGATCGACGGATGGGAAACATAAAATTTTACAAGTTTCTCGCGTGTGGCCCGATCGGACGATCAATTTCGAATTTTTTCAAAGTTTCCCGCGTGTGGCCCGATCGGACGATGAATTTCGAATATTTTCAAAGTTTCTCGCGTGTGGCCCGATCGACGGATGGGAAACATAAAATTTTACAAGTTTCTCGCGTGTGGCCCGATCGGACGATGAATTTCGAATATTTTCAAAGTTTCTCGCGTGTGGCCCGATCGGATGATGGGAAACATAAAATTTTACAAGTTTCTCGCGCGTGGCCCGATCGGACGATGAATTTCGAATTTTTTCAAAGTTTCTCGCGTGTGGCCCGATCGACGGATGGGAAACATAAAATTTTACAAGTTTCTCGCGTGTGGCCCGATCGGACGATGAATTTCGAATTTTTTCAAAGTTTTTCGCGTGTGGCCCGATCGACGGATGGGAAACATAAAATTTTACAAGTTTCTCGCGTGTGGCCCGATCGGACGATGAATTTCGAATTTTTTCAAAGTTTCTCGCGTGTGGCCCGATCGGACGATGAATTTCGAATATTTTCAAAGTTTTTTGCGTGTGGCCCGATCGGACGATGAATTTCGAATATTTTCAAAGTTTTTCGCGTGTGGCCCGATCGGATGATGGGAAACATAAAATTTTACAAGTTTCTCGCGCGTGGCCCGATCGGACGATGAATTTCGAATATTTTCAAAGTTTTTCGCGTGTGGCCCGATCGGATGATGGGAAACATAAAATTTTACAAGTTTCTCGCGCGTGGCCCGATCGGACGATGAATTTCGAATTTTTTCAAAGTTTCTCGCGTGTGGCCCGATCGGACGATGAATTTCGAATATTTTCAAAGTTTTTCGCGTGTGGCCCGATCGACGGATGGGAAACATAAAATTTTACAAGTTTCTCGCGTGTGGCCCGATCCGACGATGAATTTCGAATATTTTCAAAGTTTCTCGCGTGTGGCCCGATCCGACGATGAATTTCGAATATTTTCAAAGTTTCTCGCGTGTGGCCCGATCGACGGATGGGAAACATAAAATTTTACAAGTTTCTCGCGTGTGGCCCGATCGGACGATCAATTTCGAATTTTTTCAAAGTTTCCCGCGTGTGGCCCGATCGGACGATGAATTTCGAATATTTTCAAAGTTTCTCGCGTGTGGCCCGATCGACGGATGGGAAACATAAAATTTTACAAGTTTCTCGCGTGTGGCCCGATCGGCCCATGGGAAACATAAAATTTTACAAGTTTCTCGCGTGTGGCCCGATCGGACGATGAATTTCGAATTTTTTCAATGTTTTTCGCGTGTGGACCGATCGACGGATGGGAAACATAAAATTTTACAAGTTTCTCGCGTGTGGCCCGATCGGATGATGAATTTCGAATATTTTCAAAGTTTCTCGCGTGTGGACCGATCGACGGATGGGAAACATAAAATTTTACAAGTTTCTCGCGTGTGGCCCGATCGGACGATGAATTTAGAATTTTTTCAAAGTTTTTCGCGTGTGGCCCGATCGACGGATGCGAAACATAAAATTTTACAAGTTTCTCGCGTGTGGCCCGATCGGACGATGAATTTCGAATTTTTTCAAAGTTTCTCGCGTGTGGCCCGATCGGACGATGAATTTCGAATATTTTCAAAGTTTCTCGCGTGTGGCCCGATCGGATGATGGGAAACATAAAATTTTACAAGTTTCTCGCGCGTGGCCCGATCGGACGATGAATTTCGAATTTTTTCAAAGTTTCTCGCGTGTGGCCCGATCGACGGATGGGAAACATAAAATTTTACAAGTTTCTCGCGTGTGGCCCGATCGGACGATGAATTTCGAATTTTTTCAAAGTTTTTCGCGTGTGGCCCGATCGACGGATGGGAAACATAAAATTTTACAAGTTTCTCGCGTGTGGCCCGATCGGACGATGAATTTCGAATTTTTTCAAAGTTTCTCGCGTGTGGCCCGATCGGACGATGAATTTCGAATATTTTCAAAGTTTTTCGCGTGTGGCCCGATCGGACGATGAATTTCGAATATTTTCAAAGTTTTTCGCGTGTGGCCCGATCGGATGATGGGAAACATAAAATTTTACAAGTTTCTCGCGCGTGGCCCGATCGGACGATGAATTTCGAATATTTTCAAAGTTTTTTGCGTGTGGCCCGATCGGATGATGGGAAACATAAAATTTTACAAGTTTCTCGCGCGTGGCCCGATCGGACGATGAATTTCGAATTTTTTCAAAGTTTCTCGCGTGTGGCCCGATCGGACGATGAATTTCGAATATTTTCAAAGTTTTTCGCGTGTGGCCCGATCGACGGATGGGAAACATAAAATTTTACAAGTTTCTCGCGTGTGGCCCGATCGGACGATGAATTTCGAATATTTTCAAAGTTTTTCGCGTGTGGCCCGATCGGATGATGGGAAACATAAAATTTTACAAGTTTCTCGCGTGTGGCCCGATCCGACGATGAATTTCGAATATTTTCAAAGTTTCTCGCGTGTGGCCCGATCGGACGATGGGAAACATAAAATTTTACAAGTTTCTCGCGCGTGGCCCGATCGGACGATGAATTTCGAATATTTTCAAAGTTTTTCGCGTGTGGCCCGATCGGATGATGGGAAACATAAAATTTTACAAGTTTCTCGCGTGTGGCCCGATCGGACGATGAATTTCGAATATTTTCAAAGTTTTTCGCGTGTGGCCCGATCGGATGATGGGAAACATAAAATTTTACAAGTTTCTCGCGTGTGGCCCGATCGGACGATGAATTTCGAATATTTTCAAAGTTTTTCGCGTGTGGCCCGATCGGATGATGGGAAACATAAAATTTTACAAGTTTCTCGCGTGTGGCCCGATCCGACGATGAATTTCGAATATTTTCAAAGTTTCTCGCGTGTGGCCCGATCGACGGATGGGAAACATAAAATTTTACAAGTTTCTCGCGTGTGGCCCGATCGGACGATCAATTTCGAATTTTTTCAAAGTTTCCCGCGTGTGGCCCGATCGGACGATGAATTTCGAATATTTTCAAAGTTTCTCGCGTGTGGCCCGATCGACGGATGGGAAACATAAAATTTTACAAGTTTCTCGCGTGTGGCCCGATCGGACGATGAATTTCGAATATTTTCAAAGTTTTTCGCGTGTGGCCCGATCGGATGATGGGAAACATAAAATTTTACAAGTTTCTCGCGTGTGGCCCGATCCGACGATGAATTTCGAATATTTTCAAAGTTTCTCGCGTGTGGCCCGATCCGACGATGAATTTCGAATATTTTCAAAGTTTCTCGCGTGTGGCCCGATCGACGGATGGGAAACATAAAATTTTACAAGTTTCTCGCGTGTGGCCCGATCGGACGATCAATTTCGAATTTTTTCAAAGTTTCCCGCGTGTGGCCCGATCGGACGATGAATTTCGAATACTTTTAAAAGTTTCTCGCGTGTGGCCCGATCGACGGATGGGAAACATAAAATTTTACAACTTTCTCGCGTGTGGCCCGATCGGACGATGAATTTCGAATATTTTCAAAGTTTCTCGCGTGTGGCCCGATCGGACGATGAATTTCGAATATTTTCAAAGTTTCTCGCGCGTGGCCCGATCGGTCGAAGAATTTCGAATTTTTTCAAAGTTTTTCGCGTGTGGCCCGATCGACGGATGAGAAACATAAAATTTTACAAGTTTCTCGCGTATGGCCCGATCGGACGATCAATTTCGAATTTTTTCAAAGTTTCCCGCGTGTGGCCCGATCGGACGATGAATTTCGAATATTTTCAAAGTTTCTCGCGTGTGGACCGATCGACGGATGGGAAACATAAAATTTTACAAGTTTCTCGCGTGTGGCCCGATCGGACGATGAATTTCGAATATTTTCAAAGTTTTTCGCGTGTGGCCCGATCGGATGATGGGAAACATAAAATTTTACAAGTTTCTCGCGTGTGGCCCGATCCGACGATGAATTTCGAATATTTTCAAAGTTTCTCGCGTGTGGGCCGATCGGACGATGGGAAACATAAAATTTTACAAGTTTCTCGCGCGTGGCCCGATCGGATGATGAATTTCGAATTTTTTCAAAGTTTTTCGCGTGTGGCCCGATCGGATGATGGGAAACATAAAATTTTACAAGTTTCTCGCGTGTGGCCCGATCCGACGATGAATTTCGAATATTTTCAAAGTTTCTCGCGTGTGGCCCGATCCGACGATGAATTTCGAATATTTTCAAAGTTTCTCGCGTGTGGCCCGATCCGACGATGAATTTCGAATATTTTCAAAGTTTCTCGCGTGTGGCCCGATCGACGGATGGGAAACATAAAATTTTACAAGTTTCTCGCGTGTGGCCCGATCGGACGATCAATTTCGAATTTTTTCAAAGTTTCCCGCGTGTGGCCCGATCGGACGATGAATTTCGAATACTTTTAAAAGTTTCTCGCGTGTGGCCCGATCGACGGATGGGAAACATAAAATTTTACAACTTTCTCGCGTGTGGCCCGATCGGACGATGAATTTCGAATATTTTCAAAGTTTCTCGCGTGTGGCCCGATCGGACGATGAATTTCGAATATTTTCAAAGTTTCTCGCGCGTGGCCCGATCGGTCGAAGAATTTCGAATTTTTTCAAAGTTTTTCGCGTGTGGCCCGATCGACGGATGAGAAACATAAAATTTTACAAGTTTCTCGCGTATGGCCCGATCGGACGATCAATTTCGAATTTTTTCAAAGTTTCCCGCGTGTGGCCCGATCGGACGATGAATTTCGAATATTTTCAACGTTTCTCGCGTGTGGACCGATCGACGGATGGGAAACATAAAATTTTACAAGTTTCTCGCGTGTGGCCCGATCGGACGATGAATTTCGAATTTGTTCAAAGTTTCTCGCGTGTGGCCCGATCCGACGATGAATTTCGAATATTTTCAAAGTTTCTCGCGTGTGGCCCGATCCGACGATGAATTTCGAATATTTTCAAAGTTTCTCGCGTGTGGCCCGATCGACGGATGGGAAACATAAAATTTTACAAGTTTCTCGCGTGTGGCCCGATCGGACGATCAATTTCGAATTTTTTCAAAGTTTCCCGCGTGTGGCCCGATCGGACGATGAATTTCGAATACTTTTAAAAGTTTCTCGCGTGTGGCCCGATCGACGGATGGGAAACATAAAATTTTACAACTTTCTCGCGTGTGGCCCGATCGGACGATGAATTTCGAATATTTTCAAAGTTTCTCGCGTGTGGCCCGATCGGACGATGAATTTCGAATATTTTCAAAGTTTCTCGCGCGTGGCCCGATCGGTCGAAGAATTTCGAATTTTTTCAAAGTTTTTCGCGTGTGGCCCGATCGACGGATGAGAAACATAAAATTTTACAAGTTTCTCGCGTATGGCCCGATCGGACGATCAATTTCGAATTTTTTCAAAGTTTCCCGCGTGTGGCCCGATCGGACGATGAATTTCGAATATTTTCAAAGTTTCTCGCGTGTGGACCGATCGACGGATGGGAAACATAAAATTTTACAAGTTTCTCGCGTGTGGCCCGATCGGACGATGAATTTCGAATATTTTCAAAGTTTTTCGCGTGTGGCCCGATCGGATGATGGGAAACATAAAATTTTACAAGTTTCTCGCGTGTGGCCCGATCCGACGATGAATTTCGAATATTTTCAAAGTTTCTCGCGTGTGGGCCGATCGGACGATGGGAAACATAAAATTTTACAAGTTTCTCGCGCGTGGCCCGATCGGATGATGAATTTCGAATTTTTTCAAAGTTTTTCGCGTGTGGCCCGATCGGATGATGGGAAACATAAAATTTTACAAGTTTCTCGCGTGTGGCCCGATCCGACGATGAATTTCGAATATTTTCAAAGTTTCTCGCGTGTGGCCCGATCCGACGATGAATTTCGAATATTTTCAAAGTTTCTCGCGTGTGGCCCGATCCGACGATGAATTTCGAATATTTTCAAAGTTTCTCGCGTGTGGCCCGATCGACGGATGGGAAACATAAAATTTTACAAGTTTCTCGCGTGTGGCCCGATCGGACGATCAATTTCGAATTTTTTCAAAGTTTCCCGCGTGTGGCCCGATCGGACGATGAATTTCGAATACTTTTAAAAGTTTCTCGCGTGTGGCCCGATCGACGGATGGGAAACATAAAATTTTACAACTTTCTCGCGTGTGGCCCGATCGGACGATGAATTTCGAATATTTTCAAAGTTTCTCGCGTGTGGCCCGATCGGACGATGAATTTCGAATATTTTCAAAGTTTCTCGCGCGTGGCCCGATCGGTCGAAGAATTTCGAATTTTTTCAAAGTTTTTCGCGTGTGGCCCGATCGACGGATGAGAAACATAAAATTTTACAAGTTTCTCGCGTATGGCCCGATCGGACGATCAATTTCGAATTTTTTCAAAGTTTCCCGCGTGTGGCCCGATCGGACGATGAATTTCGAATATTTTCAACGTTTCTCGCGTGTGGACCGATCGACGGATGGGAAACATAAAATTTTACAAGTTTCTCGCGTGTGGCCCGATCGGACGATGAATTTCGAATTTGTTCAAAGTTTCTCGCGTGTGGCCCGATCGGACGATGAATTTCGAATATTTTCAAAGTTTCTCGCGTGTGGCCCGATCGGACGATGAATTTCGAATATTTTCAAAGTTTCTCGCGTGTGGACCGATCGACGGATGGGAAACATAAAATTTTACAAGTTTCTCGCGTGTGGCCCGATCGGACGATGAATTTCGAATTTTTTCAAAGTTTTTCGCGTGTGGACCGATCGACGGATGGGAAACATAAAATTTTACAAGTTTCTCGCGTGTGGCCCGATCGGATGATGAATTTCGAATATTTTCAAAGTTTCTCGCGTGTGGACCGATCGACGGATGGGAAACATAAAATTTTACAAGTTTCTCGCGTGTGGCCCGATCGGACGATGAATTTCGAATTTTGTCAAAGTTTCTCGCGTGTGGCCCGATCGACGGATGGGAAACATAAAATTTTACAAGTTTCTCGCGTGTGGCCCGATCGGACGATGAATTTCGAATATTTTCAAAGTTTTTCGCGTGTGGCCCGATCGGATGATGGGAAACATAAAATTTTACAAGTTTCTCGCGTGTGGCCCGATCGGACGATGAATTTCGAATATTTTCAAAGTTTTTCGCGTGTGGCCCGATCGGATGATGGGAAACATAAAATTTTACAAGTTTCTCGCGTGTGGCCCGATCCGACGATGAATTTCGAATATTTTCAAAGTTTCTCGCGTGTGGCCCGATCGACGGATGGGAAACATAAAATTTTACAAGTTTCTCGCGTGTGGCCCGATCGGACGATCAATTTCGAATTTTTTCAAAGTTTCCCGCGTGTGGCCCGATCGGACGATGAATTTCGAATATTTTCAAAGTTTCTCGCGTGTGGCCCGATCGACGGATGGGAAACATAAAATTTTACAAGTTTCTCGCGTGTGGCCCGATCGGACGATGAATTTCGAATATTTTCAAAGTTTTTCGCGTGTGGCCCGATCGGATGATGGGAAACATAAAATTTTACAAGTTTCTCGCGTGTGGCCCGATCCGACGATGAATTTCGAATATTTTCAAAGTTTCTCGCGTGTGGGCCGATCGGACGATGGGAAACATAAAATTTTACAAGTTTCTCGCGCGTGGCCCGATCGGATGATGAATTTCGAATTTTTTCAAAGTTTTTCGCGTGTGGCCCGATCGGATGATGGGAAACATAAAATTTTACAAGTTTCTCGCGTGTGGCCCGATCCGACGATGAATTTCGAATATTTTCAAAGTTTCTCGCGTGTGGCCCGATCCGACGATGAATTTCGAATATTTTCAAAGTTTCTCGCGTGTGGCCCGATCCGACGATGAATTTCGAATATTTTCAAAGTTTCTCGCGTGTGGCCCGATCGACGGATGGGAAACATAAAATTTTACAAGTTTCTCGCGTGTGGCCCGATCGGACGATCAATTTCGAATTTTTTCAAAGTTTCCCGCGTGTGGCCCGATCGGACGATGAATTTCGAATATTTTCAAAGTTTCTCGCGTGTGGCCCGATCGACGGATGGGAAACATAAAATTTTACAAGTTTCTCGCGTGTGGCCCGATCGGACGATGAATTTCGAATATTTTCAAAGTTTTTCGCGTGTGGCCCGATCGGATGATGGGAAACATAAAATTTTACAAGTTTCTCGCGTGTGGCCCGATCCGACGATGAATTTCGAATATTTTCAAAGTTTCTCGCGTGTGGGCCGATCGGACGATGGGAAACATAAAATTTTACAAGTTTCTCGCGCGTGGCCCGATCGGATGATGAATTTCGAATTTTTTCAAAGTTTTTCGCGTGTGGCCCGATCGGATGATGGGAAACATAAAATTTTACAAGTTTCTCGCGTGTGGCCCGATCCGACGATGAATTTCGAATATTTTCAAAGTTTCTCGCGTGTGGCCCGATCCGACGATGAATTTCGAATATTTTCAAAGTTTCTCGCGTGTGGCCCGATCCGACGATGAATTTCGAATATTTTCAAAGTTTCTCGCGTGTGGCCCGATCGACGGATGGGAAACATAAAATTTTACAAGTTTCTCGCGTGTGGCCCGATCGGACGATCAATTTCGAATTTTTTCAAAGTTTCCCGCGTGTGGCCCGATCGGACGATGAATTTCGAATATTTTCAAAGTTTCTCGCGTGTGGCCCGATCGACGGATGGGAAACATAAAATTTTACAAGTTTCTCGCGTGTGGCCCGATCGGACGATGAATTTCGAATATTTTCAAAGTTTCTCGCGTGTGGCCCGATCGGACGATGAATTTCGAATATTTTCAAAGTTTCTCGCGCGTGGCCCGATCGGTCGAAGAATTTCGAATTTTTTCAAAGTTTTTCGCGTGTGGCCCGATGGACGGATGAGAAACATAAAATTTTACAAGTTTCTCGCGTATGGCCCGATCGGACGATCAATTTCGAATTTTTTCAAAGTTTCCCGCGTGTGGCCCGATCGGACGATGAATTTCGAATATTTTCAAAGTTTCTCGCGTGTGGACCGATCGACGGATGGGAAACATAAAATTTTACAAGTTTCTCGCGTGTGGCCCGATCGAACGATGAATTTCGAATATTTTCAAAGTTTTTCGCGTGTGGCCCGATCGACGGATGGGAAACATAAAATTTTACAAGTTTCTCGCGTGTGGCCCGATCGCACGATGAATTTCGAATATTTTCAAAGTTTTTCGCGTGTGGCCCGATCGGATGATGGGAAACATAAAATTTTACAAGTTTCTCGCGTGTGGCCCGATCCGACGATCAATTTCGCATATTTTCAAAGTTTCTCGCGTGTGGCCCGATCGGACGATGGGAAACATAAAATTTTACAAGTTTCTCGCGCGTGGCCCGATCGGACGATGAATTTCGAATTTTTTCAAAGTTTCTCGCGTGTGGCCCGATCGACTAATGGGAAACATAAAATTTTACAAGTTTCTCGCGTATGGCGTGTGGCCCGATCGACGGATGGGAAACATAAAATTTTACAAGTTTCTCGCGTGTGGCCCGATCGGACGATCAATTTCGAATTTTTTCAAAGTTTCCCGCGTGTGGCCCGATCGGACGATGAATTTCGAATATTTTCAAAGTTTCTCGCGTGTGGCCCGATCGACGGATGGGAAACATAAAATTTTACAAGTTTCTCGCGTGTGGCCCGATCGGACGATGAATTTCGAATATTTTCAAAGTTTCTCGCGTGTGGCCCGATCGGATGATGGGAAACATAAAATTTTACAAGTTTCTCGCGCGTGGCCCGATCGGACGATGAATTTCGAATTTTTTCAAAGTTTCTCGCGTGTGGCCCGATCGACGGATGGGAAACATAAAATTTTACAAGTTTCTCGCGTGTGGCCCGATCGGACGATGAATTTCGAATTTTTTCAAAGTTTTTCGCGTGTGGCCCGATCGACGGATGGGAAACATAAAATTTTACAAGTTTCTCGCGTGTGGCCCGATCGGACGATGAATTTCGAATTTTTTCAAAGTTTCTCGCGTGTGGCCCGATCGGACGATGAATTTCGAATATTTTCAAAGTTTTTTGCGTGTGGCCCGATCGGACGATGAATTTCGAATATTTTCAAAGTTTTTCGCGTGTGGCCCGATCGGATGATGGGAAACATAAAATTTTACAAGTTTCTCGCGCGTGGCCCGATCGGACGATGAATTTCGAATATTTTCAAAGTTTTTCGCGTGTGGCCCGATCGGATGATGGGAAACATAAAATTTTACAAGTTTCTCGCGCGTGGCCCGATCGGACGATGAATTTCGAATTTTTTCAAAGTTTCTCGCGTGTGGCCCGATCGGACGATGAATTTCGAATATTTTCAAAGTTTTTCGCGTGTGGCCCGATCGACGGATGGGAAACATAAAATTTTACAAGTTTCTCGCGTGTGGCCCGATCCGACGATGAATTTCGAATATTTTCAAAGTTTCTCGCGTGTGGCCCGATCCGACGATGAATTTCGAATATTTTCAAAGTTTCTCGCGTGTGGCCCGATCGACGGATGGGAAACATAAAATTTTACAAGTTTCTCGCGTGTGGCCCGATCGGACGATCAATTTCGAATTTTTTCAAAGTTTCCCGCGTGTGGCCCGATCGGACGATGAATTTCGAATATTTTCAAAGTTTCTCGCGTGTGGCCCGATCGACGGATGGGAAACATAAAATTTTACAAGTTTCTCGCGTGTGGCCCGATCGGCCCATGGGAAACATAAAATTTTACAAGTTTCTCGCGTGTGGCCCGATCGGACGATGAATTTCGAATTTTTTCAAAGTTTTTCGCGTGTGGCCCGATCGACGGATGCGAAACATAAAATTTTACAAGTTTCTCGCGTGTGGCCCGATCGGACGATGAATTTCGAATTTTTTCAAAGTTTTTCGCGTGTGGCCCGATCGACGGATGCGAAACATAAAATTTTACAAGTTTCTCGCGTGTGGCCCGATCGGACGATGAATTTCGAATATTTTCAAAGTTTCTCGCGTGTGGCCCGATCGACGGATGGGAAACATAAAATTTTACAAGTTTCTCGCGTGTGGCCCGATCGGACGATGAATTTCGAATTTGTTCAAAGTTTCTCGCGTGTGGCCCGATCGGACGATGAATTTCGAATATTTTCAAAGTTTCTCGCGTGTGGCCCGATCGGACGATGAATTTCGAATATTTTCAAAGTTTCTCGCGTGTGGACCGATCGACGGATGGGAAACATAAAATTTTACAAGTTTCTCGCGTGTGGCCCGATCGGACGATGAATTTCGAATTTTTTCAAAGTTTTTCGCGTGTGGACCGATCGACGGATGGGAAACATAAAATTTTACAAGTTTCTCGCGTGTGGCCCGATCGGATGATGAATTTCGAATATTTTCAAAGTTTCTCGCGTGTGGACCGATCGACGGATGGGAAACATAAAATTTTACAAGTTTCTCGCGTGTGGCCCGATCGGACGATGAATTTAGAATTTTTTCAAAGTTTTTCGCGTGTGGCCCGATCGACGGATGCGAAACATAAAATTTTACAAGTTTCTCGCGTGTGGCCCGATCGGACGATGAATTTCGAATATTTTCAAAGTTTCTCGCGTGTGGCCCGATCGGATGATGGGAAACATAAAATTTTACAAGTTTCTCGCGCGTGGCCCGATCGGACGATGAATTTCGAATTTTTTCAAAGTTTCTCGCGTGTGGCCCGATCGACGGATGGGAAACATAAAATTTTACAAGTTTCTCGCGTGTGGCCCGATCGGACGATGAATTTCGAATTTTTTCAAAGTTTTTCGCGTGTGGCCCGATCGACGGATGGGAAACATAAAATTTTACAAGTTTCTCGCGTGTGGCCCGATCGGACGATGAATTTCGAATTTTTTCAAAGTTTCTCGCGTGTGGCCCGATCGGACGATGAATTTCGAATATTTTCAAAGTTTTTCGCGTGTGGCCCGATCGGACGATGAATTTCGAATATTTTCAAAGTTTTTCGCGTGTGGCCCGATCGGATGATGGGAAACATAAAATTTTACAAGTTTCTCGCGCGTGGCCCGATCGGACGATGAATTTCGAATATTTTCAAAGTTTTTTGCGTGTGGCCCGATCGGATGATGGGAAACATAAAATTTTACAAGTTTCTCGCGCGTGGCCCGATCGGACGATGAATTTCGAATTTTTTCAAAGTTTCTCGCGTGTGGCCCGATCGGACGATGAATTTCGAATATTTTCAAAGTTTTTCGCGTGTGGCCCGATCGACGGATGGGAAACATAAAATTTTACAAGTTTCTCGCGTGTGGCCCGATCGGACGATGAATTTCGAATATTTTCAAAGTTTTTCGCGTGTGGCCCGATCGGATGATGGGAAACATAAAATTTTACAAGTTTCTCGCGTGTGGCCCGATCCGACGATGAATTTCGAATATTTTCAAAGTTTCTCGCGTGTGGCCCGATCGGACGATGGGAAACATAAAATTTTACAAGTTTCTCGCGCGTGGCCCGATCGGACGATGAATTTCGAATATTTTCAAAGTTTTTCGCGTGTGGCCCGATCGGATGATGGGAAACATAAAATTTTACAAGTTTCTCGCGTGTGGCCCGATCGGACGATGAATTTCGAATATTTTCAAAGTTTTTCGCGTGTGGCCCGATCGGATGATGGGAAACATAAAATTTTACAAGTTTCTCGCGTGTGGCCCGATCGGACGATGAATTTCGAATATTTTCAAAGTTTTTCGCGTGTGGCCCGATCGGATGATGGGAAACATAAAATTTTACAAGTTTCTCGCGTGTGGCCCGATCCGACGATGAATTTCGAATATTTTCAAAGTTTCTCGCGTGTGGCCCGATCGACGGATGGGAAACATAAAATTTTACAAGTTTCTCGCGTGTGGCCCGATCGGACGATCAATTTCGAATTTTTTCAAAGTTTCCCGCGTGTGGCCCGATCGGACGATGAATTTCGAATATTTTCAAAGTTTCTCGCGTGTGGCCCGATCGACGGATGGGAAACATAAAATTTTACAAGTTTCTCGCGTGTGGCCCGATCGGACGATGAATTTCGAATATTTTCAAAGTTTTTCGCGTGTGGCCCGATCGGATGATGGGAAACATAAAATTTTACAAGTTTCCCGCGTGTGGCCCGATCGGACGATGAATTTCGAATATTTTCAAAGTTTCTCGCGTGTGGCCCGATCGACGGATGGGAAACATAAAATTTTACAAGTTTCTCGCGTGTGGCCCGATCGGACGATGAATTTCGAATATTTTCAAAGTTTTTCGCGTGTGGCCCGATCGGATGATGGGAAACATAAAATTTTACAAGTTTCTCGCGTGTGGCCCGATCCGACGATGAATTTCGAATATTTTCAAAGTTTCTCGCGTGTGGGCCGATCGGACGATGGGAAACATAAAATTTTACAAGTTTCTCGCGCGTGGCCCGATCGGACGATCAATTTCGAATTTTTTCAAAGTTTCCCGCGTGTGGCCCGATCGGACGATGAATTTCGAATACTTTTAAAAGTTTCTCGCGTGTGGCCCGATCGACGGATGGGAAACATAAAATTTTACAACTTTCTCGCGTGTGGCCCGATCGGACGATGAATTTCGAATATTTTCAAAGTTTCTCGCGTGTGGCCCGATCGGACGATGAATTTCGAATATTTTCAAAGTTTCTCGCGCGTGGCCCGATCGGTCGAAGAATTTCGAATTTTTTCAAAGTTTTTCGCGTGTGGCCCGATCGACGGATGAGAAACATAAAATTTTACAAGTTTCTCGCGTATGGCCCGATCGGACGATCAATTTCGAATTTTTTCAAAGTTTCCCGCGTGTGGCCCGATCGGACGATGAATTTCGAATATTTTCAAAGTTTCTCGCGTGTGGACCGATCGACGGATGGGAAACATAAAATTTTACAAGTTTCTCGCGTGTGGCCCGATCGGACGATGAATTTCGAATATTTTCAAAGTTTTTCGCGTGTGGCCCGATCGGATGATGGGAAACATAAAATTTTACAAGTTTCTCGCGTGTGGCCCGATCCGACGATGAATTTCGAATATTTTCAAAGTTTCTCGCGTGTGGGCCGATCGGACGATGGGAAACATAAAATTTTACAAGTTTCTCGCGCGTGGCCCGATCGGATGATGAATTTCGAATATTTTCAAAGTTTTTCGCGTGTGGCCCGATCGGATGATGGGAAACATAAAATTTTACAAGTTTCTCGCGTGTGGCCCGATCCGACGATGAATTTCGAATATTTTCAAAGTTTCTCGCGTGTGGGCCGATCGGACGATGGGAAACATAAAATTTTACAAGTTTCTCGCGCGTGGCCCGATCGGACGATGAATTTCGAATATTTTCAAAGTTTTTCGCGTGTGGCCCGATCGGATGATGGGAAACATAAAATTTTACAAGTTTCTCGCGCGTGGCCCGATCGGACGATGAATTTCGAATTTTTTCAAAGTTTCTCGCGTGTGGCCCGATCGGACGATGAATTTCGAATATTTTCAAAGTTTTTCGCGTGTGGCCCGATCGACGGATGGGAAACATAAAATTTTACAAGTTTCTCGCGTGTGGCCCGATCGGACGATGAATTTCGAATATTTTCAAAGTTTTTCGCGTGTGGCCCGATCGGACGATGAATTTCGAATATTTTCAAAGTTTTTCGCGTGTGGCCCGATCGGATGATGGGAAACATAAAATTTTACAAGTTTCTCGCGTGTGGCCCGATCGGACGATGAATTTCGAATATTTTCAAAGTTTTTCGCGTGTGGCCCGATCGGATGATGGGAAACATAAAATTTTACAAGTTTCTCGCGTGTGGCCCGATCGGACGATGAATTTCGAATATTTTCAAAGTTTTTCGCGTGTGGCCCGATCGGATGATGGGAAACATAAAATTTTACAAGTTTCTCGCGTGTGGCCCGATCCGACGATGAATTTCGAATATTTTCAAAGTTTCTCGCGTGTGGCCCGATCGACGGATGGGAAACATAAAATTTTACAAGTTTCTCGCGTGTGGCCCGATCGGACGATCAATTTCGAATTTTTTCAAAGTTTCCCGCGTGTGGCCCGATCGGACGATGAATTTCGAATATTTTCAAAGTTTCTCGCGTGTGGCCCGATCGACGGATGGGAAACATAAAATTTTACAAGTTTCTCGCGTGTGGCCCGATCGGACGATGAATTTCGAATATTTTCAAAGTTTTTCGCGTGTGGCCCGATCGGATGATGGGAAACATAAAATTTTACAAGTTTCTCGCGTGTGGCCCGATCCGACGATGAATTTCGAATATTTTCAAAGTTTCTCGCGTGTGGGCCGATCGGACGATGGGAAACATAAAATTTTACAAGTTTCTCGCGCGTGGCCCGATCGGATGATGAATTTCGAATTTTTTCAAAGTTTTTCGCGTGTGGCCCGATCGGATGATGGGAAACATAAAATTTTACAAGTTTCTCGCGTGTGGCCCGATCCGACGATGAATTTCGAATATTTTCAAAGTTTCTCGCGTGTGGCCCGATCCGACGATGAATTTCGAATATTTTCAAAGTTTCTCGCGTGTGGCCCGATCCGACGATGAATTTCGAATATTTTCAAAGTTTTTCGCGTGTGGCCCGATCGGATGATGGGAAACATAAAATTTTACAAGTTTCTCGCGTGTGGCCCGATCCGACGATGAATTTCGAATATTTTCAAAGTTTCTCGCGTGTGGCCCGATCGACGGATGGGAAACATAAAATTTTACAAGTTTCTCGCGTGTGGCCCGATCGGACGATCAATTTCGAATTTTTTCAAAGTTTCCCGCGTGTGGCCCGATCGGACGATGAATTTCGAATATTTTCAAAGTTTCTCGCGTGTGGCCCGATCGACGGATGGGAAACATAAAATTTTACAAGTTTCTCGCGTGTGGCCCGATCGGACGATGAATTTCGAATATTTTCAAAGTTTTTCGCGTGTGGCCCGATCGGATGATGGGAAACATAAAATTTTACAAGTTTCTCGCGTGTGGCCCGATCCGACGATGAATTTCGAATATTTTCAAAGTTTCTCGCGTGTGGGCCGATCGGACGATGGGAAACATAAAATTTTACAAGTTTCTCGCGCGTGGCCCGATCGGATGATGAATTTCGAATTTTTTCAAAGTTTTTCGCGTGTGGCCCGATCGGATGATGGGAAACATAAAATTTTACAAGTTTCTCGCGTGTGGCCCGATCCGACGATGAATTTCGAATATTTTCAAAGTTTCTCGCGTGTGGCCCGATCCGACGATGAATTTCGAATATTTTCAAAGTTTCTCGCGTGTGGCCCGATCCGACGATGAATTTCGAATATTTTCAAAGTTTCTCGCGTGTGGCCCGATCGACGGATGGGAAACATAAAATTTTACAAGTTTCTCGCGTGTGGCCCGATCGGACGATCAATTTCGAATTTTTTCAAAGTTTCCCGCGTGTGGCCCGATCGGACGATGAATTTCGAATATTTTCAAAGTTTCTCGCGTGTGGCCCGATCGACGGATGGGAAACATAAAATTTTACAAGTTTCTCGCGTGTGGCCCGATCGGACGATGAATTTCGAATATTTTCAAAGTTTCTCGCGTGTGGCCCGATCGGACGATGAATTTCGAATATTTTCAAAGTTTCTCGCGCGTGGCCCGATCGGTCGAAGAATTTCGAATTTTTTCAAAGTTTTTCGCGTGTGGCCCGATGGACGGATGAGAAACATAAAATTTTACAAGTTTCTCGCGTATGGCCCGATCGGACGATCAATTTCGAATTTTTTCAAAGTTTCCCGCGTGTGGCCCGATCGGACGATGAATTTCGAATATTTTCAAAGTTTCTCGCGTGTGGACCGATCGACGGATGGGAAACATAAAATTTTACAAGTTTCTCGCGTGTGGCCCGATCGAACGATGAATTTCGAATATTTTCAAAGTTTTTCGCGTGTGGCCCGATCGACGGATGGGAAACATAAAATTTTACAAGTTTCTCGCGTGTGGCCCGATCGCACGATGAATTTCGAATATTTTCAAAGTTTTTCGCGTGTGGCCCGATCGGATGATGGGAAACATAAAATTTTACAAGTTTCTCGCGTGTGGCCCGATCCGACGATCAATTTCGAATATTTTCAAAGTTTCTCGCGTGTGGCCCGATCGGACGATGGGAAACATAAAATTTTACAAGTTTCTCGCGCGTGGCCCGATCGGACGATGAATTTCGAATTTTTTCAAAGTTTCTCGCGTGTGGCCCGATCGACTAATGGGAAACATAAAATTTTACAAGTTTCTCGCGTATGGCGTGTGGCCCGATCGACGGATGGGAAACATAAAATTTTACAAGTTTCTCGCGTGTGGCCCGATCGGACGATCAATTTCGAATTTTTTCAAAGTTTCCCGCGTGTGGCCCGATCGGACGATGAATTTCGAATATTTTCAAAGTTTCTCGCGTGTGGCCCGATCGACGGATGGGAAACATAAAATTTTACAAGTTTCTCGCGTGTGGCCCGATCGGACGATGAATTTCGAATATTTTCAAAGTTTCTCGCGTGTGGCCCGATCGGATGATGGGAAACATAAAATTTTACAAGTTTCTCGCGCGTGGCCCGATCGGACGATGAATTTCGAATTTTTTCAAAGTTTCTCGCGTGTGGCCCGATCGACGGATGGGAAACATAAAATTTTACAAGTTTCTCGCGTGTGGCCCGATCGGACGATGAATTTCGAATTTGTTCAAAGTTTCTCGCGTGTGGCCCGATCGGACGATGAATTTCGAATATTTTCAAAGTTTCTCGCGTGTGGCCCGATCGGACGATGAATTTCGAATATTTTCAAAGTTTCTCGCGTGTGGACCGATCGACGGATGGGAAACATAAAATTTTACAAGTTTCTCGCGTGTGGCCCGATCGGACGATGAATTTCGAATTTTTTCAAAGTTTTTCGCGTGTGGACCGATCGACGGATGGGAAACATAAAATTTTACAAGTTTCTCGCGTGTGGCCCGATCGGACGATGAATTTCGAATATTTTCAAAGTTTTTCGCGTGTGGCCCGATCGGATGATGGGAAACATAAAATTTTACAAGTTTCTCGCGTGTGGCCCGATCCGACGATGAATTTCGAATTTTTTCAAAGTTTCTCGCGTGTGGCCCGATCGACTAATGGGAAACATAAAATTTTACAAGTTTCTCGCGTATGGCGTGTGGCCCGATCGACGGATGCGAAACATAAAATTTTACAAGTTTCTCGCGTGTGGCCCGATCGGACGATGAATTTCGAATTTTTTCAAAGTTTTTCGCGTGTGGCCCGATCGACGGATGCGAAACATAAAATTTTACAAGTTTCTCGCGTGTGGCCCGATCGGACGATGAATTTCGAATATTTTCAAAGTTTCTCGCGTGTGGCCCGATCGACGGATGGGAAACATAAAATTTTACAAGTTTCTCGCGTGTGGCCCGATCGGACGATGAATTTCGAATTTGTTCAAAGTTTCTCGCGTGTGGCCCGATCGGACGATGAATTTCGAATATTTTCAAAGTTTCTCGCGTGTGGCCCGATCGGACGATGAATTTCGAATATTTTCAAAGTTTCTCGCGTGTGGACCGATCGACGGATGGGAAACATAAAATTTTACAAGTTTCTCGCGTGTGGCCCGATCGGACGATGAATTTCGAATTTTTTCAAAGTTTTTCGCGTGTGGACCGATCGACGGATGGGAAACATAAAATTTTACAAGTTTCTCGCGTGTGGCCCGATCGGATGATGAATTTCGAATATTTTCAAAGTTTCTCGCGTGTGGACCGATCGACGGATGGGAAACATAAAATTTTACAAGTTTTTCGCGTGTGGCCCGATCGGACGATGAATTTCGAATATTTTCAAAGTTTTTCGCGTGTGGCCCGATCGGATGATGGGAAACATAAAATTTTACAAGTTTCTCGCGTGTGGCCCGATCGGACGATGAATTTCGAATATTTTCAAAGTTTTTCGCGTGTGGCCCGATCGGATGATGGGAAACATAAAATTTTACAAGTTTCTCGCGTGTGGCCCGATCCGACGATGAATTTCGAATATTTTCAAAGTTTCTCGCGTGTGGCCCGATCGACGGATGGGAAACATAAAATTTTACAAGTTTCTCGCGTGTGGCCCGATCGGACGATCAATTTCGAATTTTTTCAAAGTTTCCCGCGTGTGGCCCGATCGGACGATGAATTTCGAATATTTTCAAAGTTTCTCGCGTGTGGCCCGATCGACGGATGGGAAACATAAAATTTTACAAGTTTCTCGCGTGTGGCCCGATCGGACGATGAATTTCGAATATTTTCAAAGTTTCTCGCGTGTGGCCCGATCGGACGATGAATTTCGAATATTTTCAAAGTTTCTCGCGCGTGGCCCGATCGGTCGAAGAATTTCGAATTTTTTCAAAGTTTTTCGCGTGTGGCCCGATGGACGGATGAGAAACATAAAATTTTACAAGTTTCTCGCGTATGGCCCGATCGGACGATCAATTTCGAATTTTTTCAAAGTTTCCCGCGTGTGGCCCGATCGGACGATGAATTTCGAATATTTTCAAAGTTTCTCGCGTGTGGACCGATCGACGGATGGGAAACATAAAATTTTACAAGTTTCTCGCGTGTGGCCCGATCGAACGATGAATTTCGAATATTTTCAAAGTTTTTCGCGTGTGGCCCGATCGACGGATGGGAAACATAAAATTTTACAAGTTTCTCGCGTGTGGCCCGATCGCACGATGAATTTCGAATATTTTCAAAGTTTTTCGCGTGTGGCCCGATCGGATGATGGGAAACATAAAATTTTACAAGTTTCTCGCGTGTGGCCCGATCCGACGATCAATTTCGAATATTTTCAAAGTTTCTCGCGTGTGGCCCGATCGGACGATGGGAAACATAAAATTTTACAAGTTTCTCGCGCGTGGCCCGATCGGACGATGAATTTCGAATTTTTTCAAAGTTTCTCGCGTGTGGCCCGATCGACTAATGGGAAACATAAAATTTTACAAGTTTCTCGCGTATGGCGTGTGGCCCGATCGACGGATGGGAAACATAAAATTTTACAAGTTTCTCGCGTGTGGCCCGATCGGACGATCAATTTCGAATTTTTTCAAAGTTTCCCGCGTGTGGCCCGATCGGACGATGAATTTCGAATATTTTCAAAGTTTCTCGCGTGTGGCCCGATCGACGGATGGGAAACATAAAATTTTACAAGTTTCTCGCGTGTGGCCCGATCGGACGATGAATTTCGAATATTTTCAAAGTTTCTCGCGTGTGGCCCGATCGGATGATGGGAAACATAAAATTTTACAAGTTTCTCGCGCGTGGCCCGATCGGACGATGAATTTCGAATTTTTTCAAAGTTTCTCGCGTGTGGCCCGATCGACGGATGGGAAACATAAAATTTTACAAGTTTCTCGCGTGTGGCCCGATCGGACGATGAATTTCGAATTTGTTCAAAGTTTCTCGCGTGTGGCCCGATCGGACGATGAATTTCGAATATTTTCAAAGTTTCTCGCGTGTGGCCCGATCGGACGATGAATTTCGAATATTTTCAAAGTTTCTCGCGTGTGGACCGATCGACGGATGGGAAACATAAAATTTTACAAGTTTCTCGCGTGTGGCCCGATCGGACGATGAATTTCGAATTTTTTCAAAGTTTTTCGCGTGTGGACCGATCGACGGATGGGAAACATAAAATTTTACAAGTTTCTCGCGTGTGGCCCGATCGGACGATGAATTTCGAATATTTTCAAAGTTTTTCGCGTGTGGCCCGATCGGATGATGGGAAACATAAAATTTTACAAGTTTCTCGCGTGTGGCCCGATCCGACGATGAATTTCGAATTTTTTCAAAGTTTCTCGCGTGTGGCCCGATCGACTAATGGGAAACATAAAATTTTACAAGTTTCTCGCGTATGGCGTGTGGCCCGATCGACGGATGCGAAACATAAAATTTTACAAGTTTCTCGCGTGTGGCCCGATCGGACGATGAATTTCGAATTTTTTCAAAGTTTTTCGCGTGTGGCCCGATCGACGGATGCGAAACATAAAATTTTACAAGTTTCTCGCGTGTGGCCCGATCGGACGATGAATTTCGAATATTTTCAAAGTTTCTCGCGTGTGGCCCGATCGACGGATGGGAAACATAAAATTTTACAAGTTTCTCGCGTGTGGCCCGATCGGACGATGAATTTCGAATTTGTTCAAAGTTTCTCGCGTGTGGCCCGATCGGACGATGAATTTCGAATATTTTCAAAGTTTCTCGCGTGTGGCCCGATCGGACGATGAATTTCGAATATTTTCAAAGTTTCTCGCGTGTGGACCGATCGACGGATGGGAAACATAAAATTTTACAAGTTTCTCGCGTGTGGCCCGATCGGACGATGAATTTCGAATTTTTTCAAAGTTTTTCGCGTGTGGACCGATCGACGGATGGGAAACATAAAATTTTACAAGTTTCTCGCGTGTGGCCCGATCGGATGATGAATTTCGAATATTTTCAAAGTTTCTCGCGTGTGGACCGATCGACGGATGGGAAACATAAAATTTTACAAGTTTTTCGCGTGTGGCCCGATCGGACGATGAATTTCGAATATTTTCAAAGTTTTTCGCGTGTGGCCCGATCGGATGATGGGAAACATAAAATTTTACAAGTTTCTCGCGTGTGGCCCGATCGGACGATGAATTTCGAATATTTTCAAAGTTTTTCGCGTGTGGCCCGATCGGATGATGGGAAACATAAAATTTTACAAGTTTCTCGCGTGTGGCCCGATCCGACGATGAATTTCGAATATTTTCAAAGTTTCTCGCGTGTGGCCCGATCGACGGATGGGAAACATAAAATTTTACAAGTTTCTCGCGTGTGGCCCGATCGGACGATCAATTTCGAATTTTTTCAAAGTTTCCCGCGTGTGGCCCGATCGGACGATGAATTTCGAATATTTTCAAAGTTTCTCGCGTGTGGCCCGATCGACGGATGGGAAACATAAAATTTTACAAGTTTCTCGCGTGTGGCCCGATCGGACGATGAATTTCGAATATTTTCAAAGTTTTTCGCGTGTGGCCCGATCGGATGATGGGAAACATAAAATTTTACAAGTTTCTCGCGTGTGGCCCGATCCGACGATGAATTTCGAATATTTTCAAAGTTTCTCGCGTGTGGGCCGATCGGACGATGGGAAACATAAAATTTTACAAGTTTCTCGCGCGTGGCCCGATCGGATGATGAATTTCGAATTTTTTCAAAGTTTTTCGCGTGTGGCCCGATCGGATGATGGGAAACATAAAATTTTACAAGTTTCTCGCGTGTGGCCCGATCCGACGATGAATTTCGAATATTTTCAAAGTTTCTCGCGTGTGGCCCGATCCGACGATGAATTTCGAATATTTTCAAAGTTTCTCGCGTGTGGCCCGATCCGACGATGAATTTCGAATATTTTCAAAGTTTCTCGCGTGTGGCCCGATCGACGGATGGGAAACATAAAATTTTACAAGTTTCTCGCGTGTGGCCCGATCGGACGATCAATTTCGAATTTTTTCAAAGTTTCCCGCGTGTGGCCCGATCGGACGATGAATTTCGAATATTTTCAAAGTTTCTCGCGTGTGGCCCGATCGACGGATGGGAAACATAAAATTTTACAAGTTTCTCGCGTGTGGCCCGATCGGACGATGAATTTCGAATATTTTCAAAGTTTTTCGCGTGTGGCCCGATCGGATGATGGGAAACATAAAATTTTACAAGTTTCTCGCGTGTGGCCCGATCCGACGATGAATTTCGAATATTTTCAAAGTTTCTCGCGTGTGGGCCGATCGGACGATGGGAAACATAAAATTTTACAAGTTTCTCGCGCGTGGCCCGATCGGATGATGAATTTCGAATTTTTTCAAAGTTTTTCGCGTGTGGCCCGATCGGATGATGGGAAACATAAAATTTTACAAGTTTCTCGCGTGTGGCCCGATCCGACGATGAATTTCGAATATTTTCAAAGTTTCTCGCGTGTGGCCCGATCCGACGATGAATTTCGAATATTTTCAAAGTTTCTCGCGTGTGGCCCGATCCGACGATGAATTTCGAATATTTTCAAAGTTTCTCGCGTGTGGCCCGATCGACGGATGGGAAACATAAAATTTTACAAGTTTCTCGCGTGTGGCCCGATCGGACGATCAATTTCGAATTTTTTCAAAGTTTCCCGCGTGTGGCCCGATCGGACGATGAATTTCGAATATTTTCAAAGTTTCTCGCGTGTGGCCCGATCGACGGATGGGAAACATAAAATTTTACAAGTTTCTCGCGTGTGGCCCGATCGGACGATGAATTTCGAATATTTTCAAAGTTTCTCGCGTGTGGCCCGATCGGACGATGAATTTCGAATATTTTCAAAGTTTCTCGCGCGTGGCCCGATCGGTCGAAGAATTTCGAATTTTTTCAAAGTTTTTCGCGTGTGGCCCGATGGACGGATGAGAAACATAAAATTTTACAAGTTTCTCGCGTATGGCCCGATCGGACGATCAATTTCGAATTTTTTCAAAGTTTCCCGCGTGTGGCCCGATCGGACGATGAATTTCGAATATTTTCAAAGTTTCTCGCGTGTGGACCGATCGACGGATGGGAAACATAAAATTTTACAAGTTTCTCGCGTGTGGCCCGATCGAACGATGAATTTCGAATATTTTCAAAGTTTTTCGCGTGTGGCCCGATCGACGGATGGGAAACATAAAATTTTACAAGTTTCTCGCGTGTGGCCCGATCGCACGATGAATTTCGAATATTTTCAAAGTTTTTCGCGTGTGGCCCGATCGGATGATGGGAAACATAAAATTTTACAAGTTTCTCGCGTGTGGCCCGATCCGACGATCAATTTCGCATATTTTCAAAGTTTCTCGCGTGTGGCCCGATCGGACGATGGGAAACATAAAATTTTACAAGTTTCTCGCGCGTGGCCCGATCGGACGATGAATTTCGAATTTTTTCAAAGTTTCTCGCGTGTGGCCCGATCGACTAATGGGAAACATAAAATTTTACAAGTTTCTCGCGTATGGCGTGTGGCCCGATCGGACGATCAATTTCGAATTTTTTCAAAGTTTCCCGCGTGTGGCCCGATCGGACGATGAATTTCGAATATTTTCAAAGTTTCTCGCGTGTGGCCCGATCGACGGATGGGAAACATAAAATTTTACAAGTTTCTCGCGTGTGGCCCGATCGGACGATGAATTTCGAATATTTTCAAAGTTTCTCGCGTGTGGCCCGATCGGATGATGGGAAACATAAAATTTTACAAGTTTCTCGCGCGTGGCCCGATCGGACGATGAATTTCGAATTTTTTCAAAGTTTCTCGCGTGTGGCCCGATCGACGGATGGGAAACATAAAATTTTACAAGTTTCTCGCGTGTGGCCCGATCGGACGATGAATTTCGAATTTTTTCAAAGTTTTTCGCGTGTGGCCCGATCGACGGATGGGAAACATAAAATTTTACAAGTTTCTCGCGTGTGGCCCGATCGGACGATGAATTTCGAATTTTTTCAAAGTTTCTCGCGTGTGGCCCGATCGGACGATGAATTTCGAATATTTTCAAAGTTTTTTGCGTGTGGCCCGATCGGACGATGAATTTCGAATATTTTCAAAGTTTTTCGCGTGTGGCCCGATCGGATGATGGGAAACATAAAATTTTACAAGTTTCTCGCGCGTGGCCCGATCGGACGATGAATTTCGAATATTTTCAAAGTTTTTCGCGTGTGGCCCGATCGGATGATGGGAAACATAAAATTTTACAAGTTTCTCGCGCGTGGCCCGATCGGACGATGAATTTCGAATTTTTTCAAAGTTTCTCGCGTGTGGCCCGATCGGACGATGAATTTCGAATATTTTCAAAGTTTCTCGCGTGTGGCCCGATCGACGGATGGGAAACATAAAATTTTACAAGTTTCTCGCGTGTGGCCCGATCGGACGATGAATTTCGAATTTGTTCAAAGTTTCTCGCGTGTGGCCCGATCGGACGATGAATTTCGAATATTTTCAAAGTTTCTCGCGTGTGGCCCGATCGGACGATGAATTTCGAATATTTTCAAAGTTTCTCGCGTGTGGACCGATCGACGGATGGGAAACATAAAATTTTACAAGTTTCTCGCGTGTGGCCCGATCGGACGATGAATTTCGAATTTTTTCAAAGTTTTTCGCGTGTGGACCGATCGACGGATGGGAAACATAAAATTTTACAAGTTTCTCGCGTGTGGCCCGATCGGATGATGAATTTCGAATATTTTCAAAGTTTCTCGCGTGTGGACCGATCGACGGATGGGAAACATAAAATTTTACAAGTTTCTCGCGTGTGGCCCGATCGGACGATGAATTTAGAATTTTTTCAAAGTTTTTCGCGTGTGGCCCGATCGGACGATGAATTTCGAATATTTTCAAAGTTTTTCGCGTGTGGCCCGATCGGATGATGGGAAACATAAAATTTTACAAGTTTCTCGCGTGTGGCCCGATCGGACGATGAATTTCGAATATTTTCAAAGTTTTTCGCGTGTGGCCCGATCGGATGATGGGAAACATAAAATTTTACAAGTTTCTCGCGTGTGGCCCGATCCGACGATGAATTTCGAATATTTTCAAAGTTTCTCGCGTGTGGCCCGATCGACGGATGGGAAACATAAAATTTTACAAGTTTCTCGCGTGTGGCCCGATCGGACGATCAATTTCGAATTTTTTCAAAGTTTCCCGCGTGTGGCCCGATCGGACGATGAATTTCGAATATTTTCAAAGTTTCTCGCGTGTGGCCCGATCGACGGATGGGAAACATAAAATTTTACAAGTTTCTCGCGTGTGGCCCGATCGGACGATGAATTTCGAATATTTTCAAAGTTTTTCGCGTGTGGCCCGATCGGATGATGGGAAACATAAAATTTTACAAGTTTCTCGCGTGTGGCCCGATCCGACGATGAATTTCGAATATTTTCAAAGTTTTCTACAAGTTTTCTACAAGTTTCTCGCGCGTGGCCCGATCGGATGATGAATTTCGAATTTTTTCAAAGTTTTTCGCGTGTGGCCCGATCGGATGATGGGAAACATAAAATTTTACAAGTTTCTCGCGTGTGGCCCGATCCGACGATGAATTTCGAATATTTTCAAAGTTTCTCGCGTGTGGCCCGATCCGACGATGAATTTCGAATATCTTCAAAGTTTCTCGCGTGTGGCCCGATCCGACGATGAATTTCGAATATTTTCAAAGTTTCTCGCGTGTGGCCCGATCGACGGATGGGAAACATAAAATTTTACAAGTTTCTCGCGTGTGGCCCGATCGGACGATCAATTTCGAATTTTTTCAAAGTTTCCCGCGTGTGGCCCGATCGGACGATGAATTTCGAATACTTTTAAAAGTTTCTCGCGTGTGGCCCGATCGACGGATGGGAAACATAAAATTTTACAAGTTTCTCGCGTGTGGCCCGATCGGACGATGAATTTCGAATATTTTCAAAGTTTCTCGCGTGTGGCCCGATCGGACGATGAATTTCGAATATTTTCAAAGTTTCTCGCGCGTGGCCCGATCGGTCGAAGAATTTCGAATTTTTTCAAAGTTTTTCGCGTGTGGCCCGATGGACGGATGAGAAACATAAAATTTTACAAGTTTCTCGCGTATGGCCCGATCGGACGATCAATTTCGAATTTTTTCAAAGTTTCCCGCGTGTGGCCCGATCGGACGATGAATTTCGAATATTTTCAAAGTTTCTCGCGTGTGGACCGATCGACGGATGGGAAACATAAAATTTTACAAGTTTCTCGCGTGTGGCCCGATCCGACGATGAATTTCGAATATTTTCAAAGTTTCTCGCGTGTGGGCCGATCGGACGATGGGAAACATAAAATTTTACAAGTTTCTCGCGCGTGGCCCGATCGGATGATGAATTTCGAATTTTTTCAAAGTTTTTCGCGTGTGGCCCGATCGGATGATGGGAAACATAAAATTTTACAAGTTTCTCGCGTGTGGCCCGATCCGACGATGAATTTCGAATATTTTCAAAGTTTCTCGCGTGTGGCCCGATCCGACGATGAATTTCGAATATTTTCAAAGTTTCTCGCGTGTGGCCCGATCCGACGATGAATTTCGAATATTTTCAAAGTTTCTCGCGTGTGGCCCGATCGACGGATGGGAAACATAAAATTTTACAAGTTTCTCGCGTGTGGCCCGATCGGACGATCAATTTCGAATTTTTTCAAAGTTTCCCGCGTGTGGCCCGATCGGACGATGAATTTCGAATATTTTCAAAGTTTCTCGCGTGTGGCCCGATCGACGGATGGGAAACATAAAATTTTACAAGTTTCTCGCGTGTGGCCCGATCGGACGATGAATTTCGAATATTTTCAAAGTTTTTCGCGTGTGGCCCGATCGGATGATGGGAAACATAAAATTTTACAAGTTTCTCGCGTGTGGCCCGATCCGACGATGAATTTCGAATATTTTCAAAGTTTCTCGCGTGTGGGCCGATCGGACGATGGGAAACATAAAATTTTACAAGTTTCTCGCGCGTGGCCCGATCGGATGATGAATTTCGAATTTTTTCAAAGTTTTTCGCGTGTGGCCCGATCGGATGATGGGAAACATAAAATTTTACAAGTTTCTCGCGTGTGGCCCGATCCGACGATGAATTTCGAATATTTTCAAAGTTTCTCGCGTGTGGCCCGATCCGACGATGAATTTCGAATATTTTCAAAGTTTCTCGCGTGTGGCCCGATCCGACGATGAATTTCGAATATTTTCAAAGTTTCTCGCGTGTGGCCCGATCGACGGATGGGAAACATAAAATTTTACAAGTTTCTCGCGTGTGGCCCGATCGGACGATCAATTTCGAATTTTTTCAAAGTTTCCCGCGTGTGGCCCGATCGGACGATGAATTTCGAATATTTTCAAAGTTTCTCGCGTGTGGCCCGATCGACGGATGGGAAACATAAAATTTTACAAGTTTCTCGCGTGTGGCCCGATCGGACGATGAATTTCGAATATTTTCAAAGTTTCTCGCGTGTGGCCCGATCGGACGATGAATTTCGAATATTTTCAAAGTTTCTCGCGCGTGGCCCGATCGGTCGAAGAATTTCGAATTTTTTCAAAGTTTTTCGCGTGTGGCCCGATGGACGGATGAGAAACATAAAATTTTACAAGTTTCTCGCGTATGGCCCGATCGGACGATCAATTTCGAATTTTTTCAAAGTTTCCCGCGTGTGGCCCGATCGGACGATGAATTTCGAATATTTTCAAAGTTTCTCGCGTGTGGACCGATCGACGGATGGGAAACATAAAATTTTACAAGTTTCTCGCGTGTGGCCCGATCGAACGATGAATTTCGAATATTTTCAAAGTTTTTCGCGTGTGGCCCGATCGACGGATGGGAAACATAAAATTTTACAAGTTTCTCGCGTGTGGCCCGATCGCACGATGAATTTCGAATATTTTCAAAGTTTTTCGCGTGTGGCCCGATCGGATGATGGGAAACATAAAATTTTACAAGTTTCTCGCGTGTGGCCCGATCCGACGATCAATTTCGCATATTTTCAAAGTTTCTCGCGTGTGGCCCGATCGGACGATGGGAAACATAAAATTTTACAAGTTTCTCGCGCGTGGCCCGATCGGACGATGAATTTCGAATTTTTTCAAAGTTTCTCGCGTGTGGCCCGATCGACTAATGGGAAACATAAAATTTTACAAGTTTCTCGCGTATGGCGTGTGGCCCGATCGGACGATCAATTTCGAATTTTTTCAAAGTTTCCCGCGTGTGGCCCGATCGGACGATGAATTTCGAATATTTTCAAAGTTTCTCGCGTGTGGCCCGATCGACGGATGGGAAACATAAAATTTTACAAGTTTCTCGCGTGTGGCCCGATCGGACGATGAATTTCGAATATTTTCAAAGTTTCTCGCGTGTGGCCCGATCGGATGATGGGAAACATAAAATTTTACAAGTTTCTCGCGCGTGGCCCGATCGGACGATGAATTTCGAATTTTTTCAAAGTTTCTCGCGTGTGGCCCGATCGACGGATGGGAAACATAAAATTTTACAAGTTTCTCGCGTGTGGCCCGATCGGACGATGAATTTCGAATTTTTTCAAAGTTTTTCGCGTGTGGCCCGATCGACGGATGGGAAACATAAAATTTTACAAGTTTCTCGCGTGTGGCCCGATCGGACGATGAATTTCGAATTTTTTCAAAGTTTCTCGCGTGTGGCCCGATCGGACGATGAATTTCGAATATTTTCAAAGTTTTTTGCGTGTGGCCCGATCGGACGATGAATTTCGAATATTTTCAAAGTTTTTCGCGTGTGGCCCGATCGGATGATGGGAAACATAAAATTTTACAAGTTTCTCGCGCGTGGCCCGATCGGACGATGAATTTCGAATATTTTCAAAGTTTTTCGCGTGTGGCCCGATCGGATGATGGGAAACATAAAATTTTACAAGTTTCTCGCGCGTGGCCCGATCGGACGATGAATTTCGAATTTTTTCAAAGTTTCTCGCGTGTGGCCCGATCGGACGATGAATTTCGAATATTTTCAAAGTTTCTCGCGTGTGGCCCGATCGACGGATGGGAAACATAAAATTTTACAAGTTTCTCGCGTGTGGCCCGATCGGACGATGAATTTCGAATTTGTTCAAAGTTTCTCGCGTGTGGCCCGATCGGACGATGAATTTCGAATATTTTCAAAGTTTCTCGCGTGTGGCCCGATCGGACGATGAATTTCGAATATTTTCAAAGTTTCTCGCGTGTGGACCGATCGACGGATGGGAAACATAAAATTTTACAAGTTTCTCGCGTGTGGCCCGATCGGACGATGAATTTCGAATTTTTTCAAAGTTTTTCGCGTGTGGACCGATCGACGGATGGGAAACATAAAATTTTACAAGTTTCTCGCGTGTGGCCCGATCGGATGATGAATTTCGAATATTTTCAAAGTTTCTCGCGTGTGGACCGATCGACGGATGGGAAACATAAAATTTTACAAGTTTCTCGCGTGTGGCCCGATCGGACGATGAATTTAGAATTTTTTCAAAGTTTTTCGCGTGTGGCCCGATCGGACGATGAATTTCGAATATTTTCAAAGTTTTTCGCGTGTGGCCCGATCGGATGATGGGAAACATAAAATTTTACAAGTTTCTCGCGTGTGGCCCGATCGGACGATGAATTTCGAATATTTTCAAAGTTTTTCGCGTGTGGCCCGATCGGATGATGGGAAACATAAAATTTTACAAGTTTCTCGCGTGTGGCCCGATCCGACGATGAATTTCGAATATTTTCAAAGTTTCTCGCGTGTGGCCCGATCGACGGATGGGAAACATAAAATTTTACAAGTTTCTCGCGTGTGGCCCGATCGGACGATCAATTTCGAATTTTTTCAAAGTTTCCCGCGTGTGGCCCGATCGGACGATGAATTTCGAATATTTTCAAAGTTTCTCGCGTGTGGCCCGATCGACGGATGGGAAACATAAAATTTTACAAGTTTCTCGCGTGTGGCCCGATCGGACGATGAATTTCGAATATTTTCAAAGTTTTTCGCGTGTGGCCCGATCGGATGATGGGAAACATAAAATTTTACAAGTTTCTCGCGTGTGGCCCGATCCGACGATGAATTTCGAATATTTTCAAAGTTTTCTACAAGTTTTCTACAAGTTTCTCGCGCGTGGCCCGATCGGATGATGAATTTCGAATTTTTTCAAAGTTTTTCGCGTGTGGCCCGATCGGATGATGGGAAACATAAAATTTTACAAGTTTCTCGCGTGTGGCCCGATCCGACGATGAATTTCGAATATTTTCAAAGTTTCTCGCGTGTGGCCCGATCCGACGATGAATTTCGAATATCTTCAAAGTTTCTCGCGTGTGGCCCGATCCGACGATGAATTTCGAATATTTTCAAAGTTTCTCGCGTGTGGCCCGATCGACGGATGGGAAACATAAAATTTTACAAGTTTCTCGCGTGTGGCCCGATCGGACGATCAATTTCGAATTTTTTCAAAGTTTCCCGCGTGTGGCCCGATCGGACGATGAATTTCGAATACTTTTAAAAGTTTCTCGCGTGTGGCCCGATCGACGGATGGGAAACATAAAATTTTACAAGTTTCTCGCGTGTGGCCCGATCGGACGATGAATTTCGAATATTTTCAAAGTTTCTCGCGTGTGGCCCGATCCGACGATCAATTTCGAATATTTTCAAAGTTTCTCGCGTGTGGCCCGATCGGACGATGGGAAACATAAAATTTTACAAGTTTCTCGCGCGTGGCCCGATCGGACGATGAATTTCGAATTTTTTCAAAGTTTCTCGCGTGTGGCCCGATCGACTAATGGGAAACATAAAATTTTACAAGTTTCTCGCGTATGGCGTGTGGCCCGATCGACGGATGGGAAACATAAAATTTTACAAGTTTCTCGCGTGTGGCCCGATCGGACGATCAATTTCGAATTTTTTCAAAGTTTCCCGCGTGTGGCCCGATCGGACGATGAATTTCGAATATTTTCAAAGTTTCTCGCGTGTGGCCCGATCGACGGATGGGAAACATAAAATTTTACAAGTTTCTCGCGTGTGGCCCGATCGGACGATGAATTTCGAATATTTTCAAAGTTTCTCGCGTGTGGCCCGATCGGATGATGGGAAACATAAAATTTTACAAGTTTCTCGCGCGTGGCCCGATCGGACGATGAATTTCGAATTTTTTCAAAGTTTCTCGCGTGTGGCCCGATCGACGGATGGGAAACATAAAATTTTACAAGTTTCTCGCGTGTGGCCCGATCGGACGATGAATTTCGAATTTGTTCAAAGTTTCTCGCGTGTGGCCCGATCGGACGATGAATTTCGAATATTTTCAAAGTTTCTCGCGTGTGGCCCGATCGGACGATGAATTTCGAATATTTTCAAAGTTTCTCGCGTGTGGACCGATCGACGGATGGGAAACATAAAATTTTACAAGTTTCTCGCGTGTGGCCCGATCGGACGATGAATTTCGAATTTTTTCAAAGTTTTTCGCGTGTGGACCGATCGACGGATGGGAAACATAAAATTTTACAAGTTTCTCGCGTGTGGCCCGATCGGACGATGAATTTCGAATATTTTCAAAGTTTTTCGCGTGTGGCCCGATCGGATGATGGGAAACATAAAATTTTACAAGTTTCTCGCGTGTGGCCCGATCCGACGATGAATTTCGAATTTTTTCAAAGTTTCTCGCGTGTGGCCCGATCGACTAATGGGAAACATAAAATTTTACAAGTTTCTCGCGTATGGCGTGTGGCCCGATCGACGGATGCGAAACATAAAATTTTACAAGTTTCTCGCGTGTGGCCCGATCGGACGATGAATTTCGAATTTTTTCAAAGTTTTTCGCGTGTGGCCCGATCGACGGATGCGAAACATAAAATTTTACAAGTTTCTCGCGTGTGGCCCGATCGGACGATGAATTTCGAATATTTTCAAAGTTTCTCGCGTGTGGCCCGATCGACGGATGGGAAACATAAAATTTTACAAGTTTCTCGCGTGTGGCCCGATCGGACGATGAATTTCGAATTTGTTCAAAGTTTCTCGCGTGTGGCCCGATCGGACGATGAATTTCGAATATTTTCAAAGTTTCTCGCGTGTGGCCCGATCGGACGATGAATTTCGAATATTTTCAAAGTTTCTCGCGTGTGGACCGATCGACGGATGGGAAACATAAAATTTTACAAGTTTCTCGCGTGTGGCCCGATCGGACGATGAATTTCGAATTTTTTCAAAGTTTTTCGCGTGTGGACCGATCGACGGATGGGAAACATAAAATTTTACAAGTTTCTCGCGTGTGGCCCGATCGGATGATGAATTTCGAATATTTTCAAAGTTTCTCGCGTGTGGACCGATCGACGGATGGGAAACATAAAATTTTACAAGTTTTTCGCGTGTGGCCCGATCGGACGATGAATTTCGAATATTTTCAAAGTTTTTCGCGTGTGGCCCGATCGGATGATGGGAAACATAAAATTTTACAAGTTTCTCGCGTGTGGCCCGATCGGACGATGAATTTCGAATATTTTCAAAGTTTTTCGCGTGTGGCCCGATCGGATGATGGGAAACATAAAATTTTACAAGTTTCTCGCGTGTGGCCCGATCCGACGATGAATTTCGAATATTTTCAAAGTTTCTCGCGTGTGGCCCGATCGACGGATGGGAAACATAAAATTTTACAAGTTTCTCGCGTGTGGCCCGATCGGACGATCAATTTCGAATTTTTTCAAAGTTTCCCGCGTGTGGCCCGATCGGACGATGAATTTCGAATATTTTCAAAGTTTCTCGCGTGTGGCCCGATCGACGGATGGGAAACATAAAATTTTACAAGTTTCTCGCGTGTGGCCCGATCGGACGATGAATTTCGAATATTTTCAAAGTTTCTCGCGTGTGGCCCGATCGGACGATGAATTTCGAATATTTTCAAAGTTTCTCGCGCGTGGCCCGATCGGTCGAAGAATTTCGAATTTTTTCAAAGTTTTTCGCGTGTGGCCCGATGGACGGATGAGAAACATAAAATTTTACAAGTTTCTCGCGTATGGCCCGATCGGACGATCAATTTCGAATTTTTTCAAAGTTTCCCGCGTGTGGCCCGATCGGACGATGAATTTCGAATATTTTCAAAGTTTCTCGCGTGTGGACCGATCGACGGATGGGAAACATAAAATTTTACAAGTTTCTCGCGTGTGGCCCGATCGAACGATGAATTTCGAATATTTTCAAAGTTTTTCGCGTGTGGCCCGATCGACGGATGGGAAACATAAAATTTTACAAGTTTCTCGCGTGTGGCCCGATCGCACGATGAATTTCGAATATTTTCAAAGTTTTTCGCGTGTGGCCCGATCGGATGATGGGAAACATAAAATTTTACAAGTTTCTCGCGTGTGGCCCGATCCGACGATCAATTTCGAATATTTTCAAAGTTTCTCGCGTGTGGCCCGATCGGACGATGGGAAACATAAAATTTTACAAGTTTCTCGCGCGTGGCCCGATCGGACGATGAATTTCGAATTTTTTCAAAGTTTCTCGCGTGTGGCCCGATCGACTAATGGGAAACATAAAATTTTACAAGTTTCTCGCGTATGGCGTGTGGCCCGATCGACGGATGGGAAACATAAAATTTTACAAGTTTCTCGCGTGTGGCCCGATCGGACGATCAATTTCGAATTTTTTCAAAGTTTCCCGCGTGTGGCCCGATCGGACGATGAATTTCGAATATTTTCAAAGTTTCTCGCGTGTGGCCCGATCGACGGATGGGAAACATAAAATTTTACAAGTTTCTCGCGTGTGGCCCGATCGGACGATGAATTTCGAATATTTTCAAAGTTTCTCGCGTGTGGCCCGATCGGATGATGGGAAACATAAAATTTTACAAGTTTCTCGCGCGTGGCCCGATCGGACGATGAATTTCGAATTTTTTCAAAGTTTCTCGCGTGTGGCCCGATCGACGGATGGGAAACATAAAATTTTACAAGTTTCTCGCGTGTGGCCCGATCGGACGATGAATTTCGAATTTGTTCAAAGTTTCTCGCGTGTGGCCCGATCGGACGATGAATTTCGAATATTTTCAAAGTTTCTCGCGTGTGGCCCGATCGGACGATGAATTTCGAATATTTTCAAAGTTTCTCGCGTGTGGACCGATCGACGGATGGGAAACATAAAATTTTACAAGTTTCTCGCGTGTGGCCCGATCGGACGATGAATTTCGAATTTTTTCAAAGTTTTTCGCGTGTGGACCGATCGACGGATGGGAAACATAAAATTTTACAAGTTTCTCGCGTGTGGCCCGATCGGACGATGAATTTCGAATATTTTCAAAGTTTTTCGCGTGTGGCCCGATCGGATGATGGGAAACATAAAATTTTACAAGTTTCTCGCGTGTGGCCCGATCCGACGATGAATTTCGAATTTTTTCAAAGTTTCTCGCGTGTGGCCCGATCGACTAATGGGAAACATAAAATTTTACAAGTTTCTCGCGTATGGCGTGTGGCCCGATCGACGGATGCGAAACATAAAATTTTACAAGTTTCTCGCGTGTGGCCCGATCGGACGATGAATTTCGAATTTTTTCAAAGTTTTTCGCGTGTGGCCCGATCGACGGATGCGAAACATAAAATTTTACAAGTTTCTCGCGTGTGGCCCGATCGGACGATGAATTTCGAATATTTTCAAAGTTTCTCGCGTGTGGCCCGATCGACGGATGGGAAACATAAAATTTTACAAGTTTCTCGCGTGTGGCCCGATCGGACGATGAATTTCGAATTTGTTCAAAGTTTCTCGCGTGTGGCCCGATCGGACGATGAATTTCGAATATTTTCAAAGTTTCTCGCGTGTGGCCCGATCGGACGATGAATTTCGAATATTTTCAAAGTTTCTCGCGTGTGGACCGATCGACGGATGGGAAACATAAAATTTTACAAGTTTCTCGCGTGTGGCCCGATCGGACGATGAATTTCGAATTTTTTCAAAGTTTTTCGCGTGTGGACCGATCGACGGATGGGAAACATAAAATTTTACAAGTTTCTCGCGTGTGGCCCGATCGGATGATGAATTTCGAATATTTTCAAAGTTTCTCGCGTGTGGACCGATCGACGGATGGGAAACATAAAATTTTACAAGTTTTTCGCGTGTGGCCCGATCGGACGATGAATTTCGAATATTTTCAAAGTTTTTCGCGTGTGGCCCGATCGGATGATGGGAAACATAAAATTTTACAAGTTTCTCGCGTGTGGCCCGATCGGACGATGAATTTCGAATATTTTCAAAGTTTTTCGCGTGTGGCCCGATCGGATGATGGGAAACATAAAATTTTACAAGTTTCTCGCGTGTGGCCCGATCCGACGATGAATTTCGAATATTTTCAAAGTTTCTCGCGTGTGGCCCGATCGACGGATGGGAAACATAAAATTTTACAAGTTTCTCGCGTGTGGCCCGATCGGACGATCAATTTCGAATTTTTTCAAAGTTTCCCGCGTGTGGCCCGATCGGACGATGAATTTCGAATATTTTCAAAGTTTCTCGCGTGTGGCCCGATCGACGGATGGGAAACATAAAATTTTACAAGTTTCTCGCGTGTGGCCCGATCGGACGATGAATTTCGAATATTTTCAAAGTTTTTCGCGTGTGGCCCGATCGGATGATGGGAAACATAAAATTTTACAAGTTTCTCGCGTGTGGCCCGATCCGACGATGAATTTCGAATATTTTCAAAGTTTCTCGCGTGTGGGCCGATCGGACGATGGGAAACATAAAATTTTACAAGTTTCTCGCGCGTGGCCCGATCGGATGATGAATTTCGAATTTTTTCAAAGTTTTTCGCGTGTGGCCCGATCGGATGATGGGAAACATAAAATTTTACAAGTTTCTCGCGTGTGGCCCGATCCGACGATGAATTTCGAATATTTTCAAAGTTTCTCGCGTGTGGCCCGATCCGACGATGAATTTCGAATATTTTCAAAGTTTCTCGCGTGTGGCCCGATCCGACGATGAATTTCGAATATTTTCAAAGTTTCTCGCGTGTGGGCCGATCGGACGATGGGAAACATAAAATTTTACAAGTTTCTCGCGCGTGGCCCGATCGGATGATGAATTTCGAATTTTTTCAAAGTTTTTCGCGTGTGGCCCGATCGGATGATGGGAAACATAAAATTTTACAAGTTTCTCGCGTGTGGCCCGATCCGACGATGAATTTCGAATATTTTCAAAGTTTCTCGCGTGTGGCCCGATCCGACGATGAATTTCGAATATTTTCAAAGTTTCTCGCGTGTGGCCCGATCCGACGATGAATTTCGAATATTTTCAAAGTTTCTCGCGTGTGGCCCGATCGACGGATGGGAAACATAAAATTTTACAAGTTTCTCGCGTGTGGCCCGATCGGACGATCAATTTCGAATTTTTTCAAAGTTTCCCGCGTGTGGCCCGATCGGACGATGAATTTCGAATATTTTCAAAGTTTCTCGCGTGTGGCCCGATCGACGGATGGGAAACATAAAATTTTACAAGTTTCTCGCGTGTGGCCCGATCGGACGATGAATTTCGAATATTTTCAAAGTTTTTCGCGTGTGGCCCGATCGGATGATGGGAAACATAAAATTTTACAAGTTTCTCGCGTGTGGCCCGATCCGACGATGAATTTCGAATATTTTCAAAGTTTCTCGCGTGTGGGCCGATCGGACGATGGGAAACATAAAATTTTACAAGTTTCTCGCGCGTGGCCCGATCGGATGATGAATTTCGAATTTTTTCAAAGTTTTTCGCGTGTGGCCCGATCGGATGATGGGAAACATAAAATTTTACAAGTTTCTCGCGTGTGGCCCGATCCGACGATGAATTTCGAATATTTTCAAAGTTTCTCGCGTGTGGCCCGATCCGACGATGAATTTCGAATATTTTCAAAGTTTCTCGCGTGTGGCCCGATCCGACGATGAATTTCGAATATTTTCAAAGTTTCTCGCGTGTGGCCCGATCGACGGATGGGAAACATAAAATTTTACAAGTTTCTCGCGTGTGGCCCGATCGGACGATCAATTTCGAATTTTTTCAAAGTTTCCCGCGTGTGGCCCGATCGGACGATGAATTTCGAATATTTTCAAAGTTTCTCGCGTGTGGCCCGATCGACGGATGGGAAACATAAAATTTTACAAGTTTCTCGCGTGTGGCCCGATCGGACGATGAATTTCGAATATTTTCAAAGTTTCTCGCGTGTGGCCCGATCGGACGATGAATTTCGAATATTTTCAAAGTTTCTCGCGCGTGGCCCGATCGGTCGAAGAATTTCGAATTTTTTCAAAGTTTTTCGCGTGTGGCCCGATGGACGGATGAGAAACATAAAATTTTACAAGTTTCTCGCGTATGGCCCGATCGGACGATCAATTTCGAATTTTTTCAAAGTTTCCCGCGTGTGGCCCGATCGGACGATGAATTTCGAATATTTTCAAAGTTTCTCGCGTGTGGACCGATCGACGGATGGGAAACATAAAATTTTACAAGTTTCTCGCGTGTGGCCCGATCGAACGATGAATTTCGAATATTTTCAAAGTTTTTCGCGTGTGGCCCGATCGACGGATGGGAAACATAAAATTTTACAAGTTTCTCGCGTGTGGCCCGATCGCACGATGAATTTCGAATATTTTCAAAGTTTTTCGCGTGTGGCCCGATCGGATGATGGGAAACATAAAATTTTACAAGTTTCTCGCGTGTGGCCCGATCCGACGATCAATTTCGCATATTTTCAAAGTTTCTCGCGTGTGGCCCGATCGGACGATGGGAAACATAAAATTTTACAAGTTTCTCGCGCGTGGCCCGATCGGACGATGAATTTCGAATTTTTTCAAAGTTTCTCGCGTGTGGCCCGATCGACTAATGGGAAACATAAAATTTTACAAGTTTCTCGCGTATGGCGTGTGGCCCGATCGGACGATCAATTTCGAATTTTTTCAAAGTTTCCCGCGTGTGGCCCGATCGGACGATGAATTTCGAATATTTTCAAAGTTTCTCGCGTGTGGCCCGATCGACGGATGGGAAACATAAAATTTTACAAGTTTCTCGCGTGTGGCCCGATCGGACGATGAATTTCGAATATTTTCAAAGTTTCTCGCGTGTGGCCCGATCGGATGATGGGAAACATAAAATTTTACAAGTTTCTCGCGCGTGGCCCGATCGGACGATGAATTTCGAATTTTTTCAAAGTTTCTCGCGTGTGGCCCGATCGACGGATGGGAAACATAAAATTTTACAAGTTTCTCGCGTGTGGCCCGATCGGACGATGAATTTCGAATTTTTTCAAAGTTTTTCGCGTGTGGCCCGATCGACGGATGGGAAACATAAAATTTTACAAGTTTCTCGCGTGTGGCCCGATCGGACGATGAATTTCGAATTTTTTCAAAGTTTCTCGCGTGTGGCCCGATCGGACGATGAATTTCGAATATTTTCAAAGTTTTTTGCGTGTGGCCCGATCGGACGATGAATTTCGAATATTTTCAAAGTTTTTCGCGTGTGGCCCGATCGGATGATGGGAAACATAAAATTTTACAAGTTTCTCGCGCGTGGCCCGATCGGACGATGAATTTCGAATATTTTCAAAGTTTTTCGCGTGTGGCCCGATCGGATGATGGGAAACATAAAATTTTACAAGTTTCTCGCGCGTGGCCCGATCGGACGATGAATTTCGAATTTTTTCAAAGTTTCTCGCGTGTGGCCCGATCGGACGATGAATTTCGAATATTTTCAAAGTTTCTCGCGTGTGGCCCGATCGACGGATGGGAAACATAAAATTTTACAAGTTTCTCGCGTGTGGCCCGATCGGACGATGAATTTCGAATTTGTTCAAAGTTTCTCGCGTGTGGCCCGATCGGACGATGAATTTCGAATATTTTCAAAGTTTCTCGCGTGTGGCCCGATCGGACGATGAATTTCGAATATTTTCAAAGTTTCTCGCGTGTGGACCGATCGACGGATGGGAAACATAAAATTTTACAAGTTTCTCGCGTGTGGCCCGATCGGACGATGAATTTCGAATTTTTTCAAAGTTTTTCGCGTGTGGACCGATCGACGGATGGGAAACATAAAATTTTACAAGTTTCTCGCGTGTGGCCCGATCGGATGATGAATTTCGAATATTTTCAAAGTTTCTCGCGTGTGGACCGATCGACGGATGGGAAACATAAAATTTTACAAGTTTCTCGCGTGTGGCCCGATCGGACGATGAATTTAGAATTTTTTCAAAGTTTTTCGCGTGTGGCCCGATCGGACGATGAATTTCGAATATTTTCAAAGTTTTTCGCGTGTGGCCCGATCGGATGATGGGAAACATAAAATTTTACAAGTTTCTCGCGTGTGGCCCGATCGGACGATGAATTTCGAATATTTTCAAAGTTTTTCGCGTGTGGCCCGATCGGATGATGGGAAACATAAAATTTTACAAGTTTCTCGCGTGTGGCCCGATCCGACGATGAATTTCGAATATTTTCAAAGTTTCTCGCGTGTGGCCCGATCGACGGATGGGAAACATAAAATTTTACAAGTTTCTCGCGTGTGGCCCGATCGGACGATCAATTTCGAATTTTTTCAAAGTTTCCCGCGTGTGGCCCGATCGGACGATGAATTTCGAATATTTTCAAAGTTTCTCGCGTGTGGCCCGATCGACGGATGGGAAACATAAAATTTTACAAGTTTCTCGCGTGTGGCCCGATCGGACGATGAATTTCGAATATTTTCAAAGTTTTTCGCGTGTGGCCCGATCGGATGATGGGAAACATAAAATTTTACAAGTTTCTCGCGTGTGGCCCGATCCGACGATGAATTTCGAATATTTTCAAAGTTTTCTACAAGTTTTCTACAAGTTTCTCGCGCGTGGCCCGATCGGATGATGAATTTCGAATTTTTTCAAAGTTTTTCGCGTGTGGCCCGATCGGATGATGGGAAACATAAAATTTTACAAGTTTCTCGCGTGTGGCCCGATCCGACGATGAATTTCGAATATTTTCAAAGTTTCTCGCGTGTGGCCCGATCCGACGATGAATTTCGAATATCTTCAAAGTTTCTCGCGTGTGGCCCGATCCGACGATGAATTTCGAATATTTTCAAAGTTTCTCGCGTGTGGCCCGATCGACGGATGGGAAACATAAAATTTTACAAGTTTCTCGCGTGTGGCCCGATCGGACGATCAATTTCGAATTTTTTCAAAGTTTCCCGCGTGTGGCCCGATCGGACGATGAATTTCGAATACTTTTAAAAGTTTCTCGCGTGTGGCCCGATCGACGGATGGGAAACATAAAATTTTACAAGTTTCTCGCGTGTGGCCCGATCGGACGATGAATTTCGAATATTTTCAAAGTTTCTCGCGTGTGGCCCGATCGGACGATGAATTTCGAATATTTTCAAAGTTTCTCGCGCGTGGCCCGATCGGTCGAAGAATTTCGAATTTTTTCAAAGTTTTTCGCGTGTGGCCCGATGGACGGATGAGAAACATAAAATTTTACAAGTTTCTCGCGTATGGCCCGATCGGACGATCAATTTCGAATTTTTTCAAAGTTTCCCGCGTGTGGCCCGATCGGACGATGAATTTCGAATATTTTCAAAGTTTCTCGCGTGTGGACCGATCGACGGATGGGAAACATAAAATTTTACAAGTTTCTCGCGTGTGGCCCGATCCGACGATGAATTTCGAATATTTTCAAAGTTTCTCGCGTGTGGGCCGATCGGACGATGGGAAACATAAAATTTTACAAGTTTCTCGCGCGTGGCCCGATCGGATGATGAATTTCGAATTTTTTCAAAGTTTTTCGCGTGTGGCCCGATCGGATGATGGGAAACATAAAATTTTACAAGTTTCTCGCGTGTGGCCCGATCCGACGATGAATTTCGAATATTTTCAAAGTTTCTCGCGTGTGGCCCGATCCGACGATGAATTTCGAATATTTTCAAAGTTTCTCGCGTGTGGCCCGATCCGACGATGAATTTCGAATATTTTCAAAGTTTCTCGCGTGTGGCCCGATCGACGGATGGGAAACATAAAATTTTACAAGTTTCTCGCGTGTGGCCCGATCGGACGATCAATTTCGAATTTTTTCAAAGTTTCCCGCGTGTGGCCCGATCGGACGATGAATTTCGAATATTTTCAAAGTTTCTCGCGTGTGGCCCGATCGACGGATGGGAAACATAAAATTTTACAAGTTTCTCGCGTGTGGCCCGATCGGACGATGAATTTCGAATATTTTCAAAGTTTTTCGCGTGTGGCCCGATCGGATGATGGGAAACATAAAATTTTACAAGTTTCTCGCGTGTGGCCCGATCCGACGATGAATTTCGAATATTTTCAAAGTTTCTCGCGTGTGGGCCGATCGGACGATGGGAAACATAAAATTTTACAAGTTTCTCGCGCGTGGCCCGATCGGATGATGAATTTCGAATTTTTTCAAAGTTTTTCGCGTGTGGCCCGATCGGATGATGGGAAACATAAAATTTTACAAGTTTCTCGCGTGTGGCCCGATCCGACGATGAATTTCGAATATTTTCAAAGTTTCTCGCGTGTGGCCCGATCCGACGATGAATTTCGAATATTTTCAAAGTTTCTCGCGTGTGGCCCGATCCGACGATGAATTTCGAATATTTTCAAAGTTTCTCGCGTGTGGCCCGATCGACGGATGGGAAACATAAAATTTTACAAGTTTCTCGCGTGTGGCCCGATCGGACGATCAATTTCGAATTTTTTCAAAGTTTCCCGCGTGTGGCCCGATCGGACGATGAATTTCGAATATTTTCAAAGTTTCTCGCGTGTGGCCCGATCGACGGATGGGAAACATAAAATTTTACAAGTTTCTCGCGTGTGGCCCGATCGGACGATGAATTTCGAATATTTTCAAAGTTTCTCGCGTGTGGCCCGATCGGACGATGAATTTCGAATATTTTCAAAGTTTCTCGCGCGTGGCCCGATCGGTCGAAGAATTTCGAATTTTTTCAAAGTTTTTCGCGTGTGGCCCGATGGACGGATGAGAAACATAAAATTTTACAAGTTTCTCGCGTATGGCCCGATCGGACGATCAATTTCGAATTTTTTCAAAGTTTCCCGCGTGTGGCCCGATCGGACGATGAATTTCGAATATTTTCAAAGTTTCTCGCGTGTGGACCGATCGACGGATGGGAAACATAAAATTTTACAAGTTTCTCGCGTGTGGCCCGATCGAACGATGAATTTCGAATATTTTCAAAGTTTTTCGCGTGTGGCCCGATCGACGGATGGGAAACATAAAATTTTACAAGTTTCTCGCGTGTGGCCCGATCGCACGATGAATTTCGAATATTTTCAAAGTTTTTCGCGTGTGGCCCGATCGGATGATGGGAAACATAAAATTTTACAAGTTTCTCGCGTGTGGCCCGATCCGACGATCAATTTCGCATATTTTCAAAGTTTCTCGCGTGTGGCCCGATCGGACGATGGGAAACATAAAATTTTACAAGTTTCTCGCGCGTGGCCCGATCGGACGATGAATTTCGAATTTTTTCAAAGTTTCTCGCGTGTGGCCCGATCGACTAATGGGAAACATAAAATTTTACAAGTTTCTCGCGTATGGCGTGTGGCCCGATCGGACGATCAATTTCGAATTTTTTCAAAGTTTCCCGCGTGTGGCCCGATCGGACGATGAATTTCGAATATTTTCAAAGTTTCTCGCGTGTGGCCCGATCGACGGATGGGAAACATAAAATTTTACAAGTTTCTCGCGTGTGGCCCGATCGGACGATGAATTTCGAATATTTTCAAAGTTTCTCGCGTGTGGCCCGATCGGATGATGGGAAACATAAAATTTTACAAGTTTCTCGCGCGTGGCCCGATCGGACGATGAATTTCGAATTTTTTCAAAGTTTCTCGCGTGTGGCCCGATCGACGGATGGGAAACATAAAATTTTACAAGTTTCTCGCGTGTGGCCCGATCGGACGATGAATTTCGAATTTTTTCAAAGTTTTTCGCGTGTGGCCCGATCGACGGATGGGAAACATAAAATTTTACAAGTTTCTCGCGTGTGGCCCGATCGGACGATGAATTTCGAATTTTTTCAAAGTTTCTCGCGTGTGGCCCGATCGGACGATGAATTTCGAATATTTTCAAAGTTTTTTGCGTGTGGCCCGATCGGACGATGAATTTCGAATATTTTCAAAGTTTTTCGCGTGTGGCCCGATCGGATGATGGGAAACATAAAATTTTACAAGTTTCTCGCGCGTGGCCCGATCGGACGATGAATTTCGAATATTTTCAAAGTTTTTCGCGTGTGGCCCGATCGGATGATGGGAAACATAAAATTTTACAAGTTTCTCGCGCGTGGCCCGATCGGACGATGAATTTCGAATTTTTTCAAAGTTTCTCGCGTGTGGCCCGATCGGACGATGAATTTCGAATATTTTCAAAGTTTCTCGCGTGTGGCCCGATCGACGGATGGGAAACATAAAATTTTACAAGTTTCTCGCGTGTGGCCCGATCGGACGATGAATTTCGAATTTGTTCAAAGTTTCTCGCGTGTGGCCCGATCGGACGATGAATTTCGAATATTTTCAAAGTTTCTCGCGTGTGGCCCGATCGGACGATGAATTTCGAATATTTTCAAAGTTTCTCGCGTGTGGACCGATCGACGGATGGGAAACATAAAATTTTACAAGTTTCTCGCGTGTGGCCCGATCGGACGATGAATTTCGAATTTTTTCAAAGTTTTTCGCGTGTGGACCGATCGACGGATGGGAAACATAAAATTTTACAAGTTTCTCGCGTGTGGCCCGATCGGATGATGAATTTCGAATATTTTCAAAGTTTCTCGCGTGTGGACCGATCGACGGATGGGAAACATAAAATTTTACAAGTTTCTCGCGTGTGGCCCGATCGGACGATGAATTTAGAATTTTTTCAAAGTTTTTCGCGTGTGGCCCGATCGGACGATGAATTTCGAATATTTTCAAAGTTTTTCGCGTGTGGCCCGATCGGATGATGGGAAACATAAAATTTTACAAGTTTCTCGCGTGTGGCCCGATCGGACGATGAATTTCGAATATTTTCAAAGTTTTTCGCGTGTGGCCCGATCGGATGATGGGAAACATAAAATTTTACAAGTTTCTCGCGTGTGGCCCGATCCGACGATGAATTTCGAATATTTTCAAAGTTTCTCGCGTGTGGCCCGATCGACGGATGGGAAACATAAAATTTTACAAGTTTCTCGCGTGTGGCCCGATCGGACGATCAATTTCGAATTTTTTCAAAGTTTCCCGCGTGTGGCCCGATCGGACGATGAATTTCGAATATTTTCAAAGTTTCTCGCGTGTGGCCCGATCGACGGATGGGAAACATAAAATTTTACAAGTTTCTCGCGTGTGGCCCGATCGGACGATGAATTTCGAATATTTTCAAAGTTTTTCGCGTGTGGCCCGATCGGATGATGGGAAACATAAAATTTTACAAGTTTCTCGCGTGTGGCCCGATCCGACGATGAATTTCGAATATTTTCAAAGTTTTCTACAAGTTTTCTACAAGTTTCTCGCGCGTGGCCCGATCGGATGATGAATTTCGAATTTTTTCAAAGTTTTTCGCGTGTGGCCCGATCGGATGATGGGAAACATAAAATTTTACAAGTTTCTCGCGTGTGGCCCGATCCGACGATGAATTTCGAATATTTTCAAAGTTTCTCGCGTGTGGCCCGATCCGACGATGAATTTCGAATATCTTCAAAGTTTCTCGCGTGTGGCCCGATCCGACGATGAATTTCGAATATTTTCAAAGTTTCTCGCGTGTGGCCCGATCGACGGATGGGAAACATAAAATTTTACAAGTTTCTCGCGTGTGGCCCGATCGGACGATCAATTTCGAATTTTTTCAAAGTTTCCCGCGTGTGGCCCGATCGGACGATGAATTTCGAATACTTTTAAAAGTTTCTCGCGTGTGGCCCGATCGACGGATGGGAAACATAAAATTTTACAAGTTTCTCGCGTGTGGCCCGATCGGACGATGAATTTCGAATATTTTCAAAGTTTCTCGCGTGTGGCCCGATCCGACGATCAATTTCGAATATTTTCAAAGTTTCTCGCGTGTGGCCCGATCGGACGATGGGAAACATAAAATTTTACAAGTTTCTCGCGCGTGGCCCGATCGGACGATGAATTTCGAATTTTTTCAAAGTTTCTCGCGTGTGGCCCGATCGACTAATGGGAAACATAAAATTTTACAAGTTTCTCGCGTATGGCGTGTGGCCCGATCGACGGATGGGAAACATAAAATTTTACAAGTTTCTCGCGTGTGGCCCGATCGGACGATCAATTTCGAATTTTTTCAAAGTTTCCCGCGTGTGGCCCGATCGGACGATGAATTTCGAATATTTTCAAAGTTTCTCGCGTGTGGCCCGATCGACGGATGGGAAACATAAAATTTTACAAGTTTCTCGCGTGTGGCCCGATCGGACGATGAATTTCGAATATTTTCAAAGTTTCTCGCGTGTGGCCCGATCGGATGATGGGAAACATAAAATTTTACAAGTTTCTCGCGCGTGGCCCGATCGGACGATGAATTTCGAATTTTTTCAAAGTTTCTCGCGTGTGGCCCGATCGACGGATGGGAAACATAAAATTTTACAAGTTTCTCGCGTGTGGCCCGATCGGACGATGAATTTCGAATTTGTTCAAAGTTTCTCGCGTGTGGCCCGATCGGACGATGAATTTCGAATATTTTCAAAGTTTCTCGCGTGTGGCCCGATCGGACGATGAATTTCGAATATTTTCAAAGTTTCTCGCGTGTGGACCGATCGACGGATGGGAAACATAAAATTTTACAAGTTTCTCGCGTGTGGCCCGATCGGACGATGAATTTCGAATTTTTTCAAAGTTTTTCGCGTGTGGACCGATCGACGGATGGGAAACATAAAATTTTACAAGTTTCTCGCGTGTGGCCCGATCGGACGATGAATTTCGAATATTTTCAAAGTTTTTCGCGTGTGGCCCGATCGGATGATGGGAAACATAAAATTTTACAAGTTTCTCGCGTGTGGCCCGATCCGACGATGAATTTCGAATTTTTTCAAAGTTTCTCGCGTGTGGCCCGATCGACTAATGGGAAACATAAAATTTTACAAGTTTCTCGCGTATGGCGTGTGGCCCGATCGACGGATGCGAAACATAAAATTTTACAAGTTTCTCGCGTGTGGCCCGATCGGACGATGAATTTCGAATTTTTTCAAAGTTTTTCGCGTGTGGCCCGATCGACGGATGCGAAACATAAAATTTTACAAGTTTCTCGCGTGTGGCCCGATCGGACGATGAATTTCGAATATTTTCAAAGTTTCTCGCGTGTGGCCCGATCGACGGATGGGAAACATAAAATTTTACAAGTTTCTCGCGTGTGGCCCGATCGGACGATGAATTTCGAATTTGTTCAAAGTTTCTCGCGTGTGGCCCGATCGGACGATGAATTTCGAATATTTTCAAAGTTTCTCGCGTGTGGCCCGATCGGACGATGAATTTCGAATATTTTCAAAGTTTCTCGCGTGTGGACCGATCGACGGATGGGAAACATAAAATTTTACAAGTTTCTCGCGTGTGGCCCGATCGGACGATGAATTTCGAATTTTTTCAAAGTTTTTCGCGTGTGGACCGATCGACGGATGGGAAACATAAAATTTTACAAGTTTCTCGCGTGTGGCCCGATCGGATGATGAATTTCGAATATTTTCAAAGTTTCTCGCGTGTGGACCGATCGACGGATGGGAAACATAAAATTTTACAAGTTTTTCGCGTGTGGCCCGATCGGACGATGAATTTCGAATATTTTCAAAGTTTTTCGCGTGTGGCCCGATCGGATGATGGGAAACATAAAATTTTACAAGTTTCTCGCGTGTGGCCCGATCGGACGATGAATTTCGAATATTTTCAAAGTTTTTCGCGTGTGGCCCGATCGGATGATGGGAAACATAAAATTTTACAAGTTTCTCGCGTGTGGCCCGATCCGACGATGAATTTCGAATATTTTCAAAGTTTCTCGCGTGTGGCCCGATCGACGGATGGGAAACATAAAATTTTACAAGTTTCTCGCGTGTGGCCCGATCGGACGATCAATTTCGAATTTTTTCAAAGTTTCCCGCGTGTGGCCCGATCGGACGATGAATTTCGAATATTTTCAAAGTTTCTCGCGTGTGGCCCGATCGACGGATGGGAAACATAAAATTTTACAAGTTTCTCGCGTGTGGCCCGATCGGACGATGAATTTCGAATATTTTCAAAGTTTCTCGCGTGTGGCCCGATCGGACGATGAATTTCGAATATTTTCAAAGTTTCTCGCGCGTGGCCCGATCGGTCGAAGAATTTCGAATTTTTTCAAAGTTTTTCGCGTGTGGCCCGATGGACGGATGAGAAACATAAAATTTTACAAGTTTCTCGCGTATGGCCCGATCGGACGATCAATTTCGAATTTTTTCAAAGTTTCCCGCGTGTGGCCCGATCGGACGATGAATTTCGAATATTTTCAAAGTTTCTCGCGTGTGGACCGATCGACGGATGGGAAACATAAAATTTTACAAGTTTCTCGCGTGTGGCCCGATCGAACGATGAATTTCGAATATTTTCAAAGTTTTTCGCGTGTGGCCCGATCGACGGATGGGAAACATAAAATTTTACAAGTTTCTCGCGTGTGGCCCGATCGCACGATGAATTTCGAATATTTTCAAAGTTTTTCGCGTGTGGCCCGATCGGATGATGGGAAACATAAAATTTTACAAGTTTCTCGCGTGTGGCCCGATCCGACGATCAATTTCGAATATTTTCAAAGTTTCTCGCGTGTGGCCCGATCGGACGATGGGAAACATAAAATTTTACAAGTTTCTCGCGCGTGGCCCGATCGGACGATGAATTTCGAATTTTTTCAAAGTTTCTCGCGTGTGGCCCGATCGACTAATGGGAAACATAAAATTTTACAAGTTTCTCGCGTATGGCGTGTGGCCCGATCGACGGATGGGAAACATAAAATTTTACAAGTTTCTCGCGTGTGGCCCGATCGGACGATCAATTTCGAATTTTTTCAAAGTTTCCCGCGTGTGGCCCGATCGGACGATGAATTTCGAATATTTTCAAAGTTTCTCGCGTGTGGCCCGATCGACGGATGGGAAACATAAAATTTTACAAGTTTCTCGCGTGTGGCCCGATCGGACGATGAATTTCGAATATTTTCAAAGTTTCTCGCGTGTGGCCCGATCGGATGATGGGAAACATAAAATTTTACAAGTTTCTCGCGCGTGGCCCGATCGGACGATGAATTTCGAATTTTTTCAAAGTTTCTCGCGTGTGGCCCGATCGACGGATGGGAAACATAAAATTTTACAAGTTTCTCGCGTGTGGCCCGATCGGACGATGAATTTCGAATTTGTTCAAAGTTTCTCGCGTGTGGCCCGATCGGACGATGAATTTCGAATATTTTCAAAGTTTCTCGCGTGTGGCCCGATCGGACGATGAATTTCGAATATTTTCAAAGTTTCTCGCGTGTGGACCGATCGACGGATGGGAAACATAAAATTTTACAAGTTTCTCGCGTGTGGCCCGATCGGACGATGAATTTCGAATTTTTTCAAAGTTTTTCGCGTGTGGACCGATCGACGGATGGGAAACATAAAATTTTACAAGTTTCTCGCGTGTGGCCCGATCGGACGATGAATTTCGAATATTTTCAAAGTTTTTCGCGTGTGGCCCGATCGGATGATGGGAAACATAAAATTTTACAAGTTTCTCGCGTGTGGCCCGATCCGACGATGAATTTCGAATTTTTTCAAAGTTTCTCGCGTGTGGCCCGATCGACTAATGGGAAACATAAAATTTTACAAGTTTCTCGCGTATGGCGTGTGGCCCGATCGACGGATGCGAAACATAAAATTTTACAAGTTTCTCGCGTGTGGCCCGATCGGACGATGAATTTCGAATTTTTTCAAAGTTTTTCGCGTGTGGCCCGATCGACGGATGCGAAACATAAAATTTTACAAGTTTCTCGCGTGTGGCCCGATCGGACGATGAATTTCGAATATTTTCAAAGTTTCTCGCGTGTGGCCCGATCGACGGATGGGAAACATAAAATTTTACAAGTTTCTCGCGTGTGGCCCGATCGGACGATGAATTTCGAATTTGTTCAAAGTTTCTCGCGTGTGGCCCGATCGGACGATGAATTTCGAATATTTTCAAAGTTTCTCGCGTGTGGCCCGATCGGACGATGAATTTCGAATATTTTCAAAGTTTCTCGCGTGTGGACCGATCGACGGATGGGAAACATAAAATTTTACAAGTTTCTCGCGTGTGGCCCGATCGGACGATGAATTTCGAATTTTTTCAAAGTTTTTCGCGTGTGGACCGATCGACGGATGGGAAACATAAAATTTTACAAGTTTCTCGCGTGTGGCCCGATCGGATGATGAATTTCGAATATTTTCAAAGTTTCTCGCGTGTGGACCGATCGACGGATGGGAAACATAAAATTTTACAAGTTTTTCGCGTGTGGCCCGATCGGACGATGAATTTCGAATATTTTCAAAGTTTTTCGCGTGTGGCCCGATCGGATGATGGGAAACATAAAATTTTACAAGTTTCTCGCGTGTGGCCCGATCGGACGATGAATTTCGAATATTTTCAAAGTTTTTCGCGTGTGGCCCGATCGGATGATGGGAAACATAAAATTTTACAAGTTTCTCGCGTGTGGCCCGATCCGACGATGAATTTCGAATATTTTCAAAGTTTCTCGCGTGTGGCCCGATCGACGGATGGGAAACATAAAATTTTACAAGTTTCTCGCGTGTGGCCCGATCGGACGATCAATTTCGAATTTTTTCAAAGTTTCCCGCGTGTGGCCCGATCGGACGATGAATTTCGAATATTTTCAAAGTTTCTCGCGTGTGGCCCGATCGACGGATGGGAAACATAAAATTTTACAAGTTTCTCGCGTGTGGCCCGATCGGACGATGAATTTCGAATATTTTCAAAGTTTTTCGCGTGTGGCCCGATCGGATGATGGGAAACATAAAATTTTACAAGTTTCTCGCGTGTGGCCCGATCCGACGATGAATTTCGAATATTTTCAAAGTTTCTCGCGTGTGGGCCGATCGGACGATGGGAAACATAAAATTTTACAAGTTTCTCGCGCGTGGCCCGATCGGATGATGAATTTCGAATTTTTTCAAAGTTTTTCGCGTGTGGCCCGATCGGATGATGGGAAACATAAAATTTTACAAGTTTCTCGCGTGTGGCCCGATCCGACGATGAATTTCGAATATTTTCAAAGTTTCTCGCGTGTGGCCCGATCCGACGATGAATTTCGAATATTTTCAAAGTTTCTCGCGTGTGGCCCGATCCGACGATGAATTTCGAATATTTTCAAAGTTTCTCGCGTGTGGCCCGATCGACGGATGGGAAACATAAAATTTTACAAGTTTCTCGCGTGTGGCCCGATCGGACGATCAATTTCGAATTTTTTCAAAGTTTCCCGCGTGTGGCCCGATCGGACGATGAATTTCGAATATTTTCAAAGTTTCTCGCGTGTGGCCCGATCGACGGATGGGAAACATAAAATTTTACAAGTTTCTCGCGTGTGGCCCGATCGGACGATGAATTTCGAATATTTTCAAAGTTTTTCGCGTGTGGCCCGATCGGATGATGGGAAACATAAAATTTTACAAGTTTCTCGCGTGTGGCCCGATCCGACGATGAATTTCGAATATTTTCAAAGTTTCTCGCGTGTGGGCCGATCGGACGATGGGAAACATAAAATTTTACAAGTTTCTCGCGCGTGGCCCGATCGGATGATGAATTTCGAATTTTTTCAAAGTTTTTCGCGTGTGGCCCGATCGGATGATGGGAAACATAAAATTTTACAAGTTTCTCGCGTGTGGCCCGATCCGACGATGAATTTCGAATATTTTCAAAGTTTCTCGCGTGTGGCCCGATCCGACGATGAATTTCGAATATTTTCAAAGTTTCTCGCGTGTGGCCCGATCCGACGATGAATTTCGAATATTTTCAAAGTTTCTCGCGTGTGGCCCGATCGACGGATGGGAAACATAAAATTTTACAAGTTTCTCGCGTGTGGCCCGATCGGACGATCAATTTCGAATTTTTTCAAAGTTTCCCGCGTGTGGCCCGATCGGACGATGAATTTCGAATATTTTCAAAGTTTCTCGCGTGTGGCCCGATCGACGGATGGGAAACATAAAATTTTACAAGTTTCTCGCGTGTGGCCCGATCGGACGATGAATTTCGAATATTTTCAAAGTTTCTCGCGTGTGGCCCGATCGGACGATGAATTTCGAATATTTTCAAAGTTTCTCGCGCGTGGCCCGATCGGTCGAAGAATTTCGAATTTTTTCAAAGTTTTTCGCGTGTGGCCCGATGGACGGATGAGAAACATAAAATTTTACAAGTTTCTCGCGTATGGCCCGATCGGACGATCAATTTCGAATTTTTTCAAAGTTTCCCGCGTGTGGCCCGATCGGACGATGAATTTCGAATATTTTCAAAGTTTCTCGCGTGTGGACCGATCGACGGATGGGAAACATAAAATTTTACAAGTTTCTCGCGTGTGGCCCGATCGAACGATGAATTTCGAATATTTTCAAAGTTTTTCGCGTGTGGCCCGATCGACGGATGGGAAACATAAAATTTTACAAGTTTCTCGCGTGTGGCCCGATCGCACGATGAATTTCGAATATTTTCAAAGTTTTTCGCGTGTGGCCCGATCGGATGATGGGAAACATAAAATTTTACAAGTTTCTCGCGTGTGGCCCGATCCGACGATCAATTTCGCATATTTTCAAAGTTTCTCGCGTGTGGCCCGATCGGACGATGGGAAACATAAAATTTTACAAGTTTCTCGCGCGTGGCCCGATCGGACGATGAATTTCGAATTTTTTCAAAGTTTCTCGCGTGTGGCCCGATCGACTAATGGGAAACATAAAATTTTACAAGTTTCTCGCGTATGGCGTGTGGCCCGATCGGACGATCAATTTCGAATTTTTTCAAAGTTTCCCGCGTGTGGCCCGATCGGACGATGAATTTCGAATATTTTCAAAGTTTCTCGCGTGTGGCCCGATCGACGGATGGGAAACATAAAATTTTACAAGTTTCTCGCGTGTGGCCCGATCGGACGATGAATTTCGAATATTTTCAAAGTTTCTCGCGTGTGGCCCGATCGGATGATGGGAAACATAAAATTTTACAAGTTTCTCGCGCGTGGCCCGATCGGACGATGAATTTCGAATTTTTTCAAAGTTTCTCGCGTGTGGCCCGATCGACGGATGGGAAACATAAAATTTTACAAGTTTCTCGCGTGTGGCCCGATCGGACGATGAATTTCGAATTTTTTCAAAGTTTTTCGCGTGTGGCCCGATCGACGGATGGGAAACATAAAATTTTACAAGTTTCTCGCGTGTGGCCCGATCGGACGATGAATTTCGAATTTTTTCAAAGTTTCTCGCGTGTGGCCCGATCGGACGATGAATTTCGAATATTTTCAAAGTTTTTTGCGTGTGGCCCGATCGGACGATGAATTTCGAATATTTTCAAAGTTTTTCGCGTGTGGCCCGATCGGATGATGGGAAACATAAAATTTTACAAGTTTCTCGCGCGTGGCCCGATCGGACGATGAATTTCGAATATTTTCAAAGTTTTTCGCGTGTGGCCCGATCGGATGATGGGAAACATAAAATTTTACAAGTTTCTCGCGCGTGGCCCGATCGGACGATGAATTTCGAATTTTTTCAAAGTTTCTCGCGTGTGGCCCGATCGGACGATGAATTTCGAATATTTTCAAAGTTTCTCGCGTGTGGCCCGATCGACGGATGGGAAACATAAAATTTTACAAGTTTCTCGCGTGTGGCCCGATCGGACGATGAATTTCGAATTTGTTCAAAGTTTCTCGCGTGTGGCCCGATCGGACGATGAATTTCGAATATTTTCAAAGTTTCTCGCGTGTGGCCCGATCGGACGATGAATTTCGAATATTTTCAAAGTTTCTCGCGTGTGGACCGATCGACGGATGGGAAACATAAAATTTTACAAGTTTCTCGCGTGTGGCCCGATCGGACGATGAATTTCGAATTTTTTCAAAGTTTTTCGCGTGTGGACCGATCGACGGATGGGAAACATAAAATTTTACAAGTTTCTCGCGTGTGGCCCGATCGGATGATGAATTTCGAATATTTTCAAAGTTTCTCGCGTGTGGACCGATCGACGGATGGGAAACATAAAATTTTACAAGTTTCTCGCGTGTGGCCCGATCGGACGATGAATTTAGAATTTTTTCAAAGTTTTTCGCGTGTGGCCCGATCGGACGATGAATTTCGAATATTTTCAAAGTTTTTCGCGTGTGGCCCGATCGGATGATGGGAAACATAAAATTTTACAAGTTTCTCGCGTGTGGCCCGATCGGACGATGAATTTCGAATATTTTCAAAGTTTTTCGCGTGTGGCCCGATCGGATGATGGGAAACATAAAATTTTACAAGTTTCTCGCGTGTGGCCCGATCCGACGATGAATTTCGAATATTTTCAAAGTTTCTCGCGTGTGGCCCGATCGACGGATGGGAAACATAAAATTTTACAAGTTTCTCGCGTGTGGCCCGATCGGACGATCAATTTCGAATTTTTTCAAAGTTTCCCGCGTGTGGCCCGATCGGACGATGAATTTCGAATATTTTCAAAGTTTCTCGCGTGTGGCCCGATCGACGGATGGGAAACATAAAATTTTACAAGTTTCTCGCGTGTGGCCCGATCGGACGATGAATTTCGAATATTTTCAAAGTTTTTCGCGTGTGGCCCGATCGGATGATGGGAAACATAAAATTTTACAAGTTTCTCGCGTGTGGCCCGATCCGACGATGAATTTCGAATATTTTCAAAGTTTTCTACAAGTTTTCTACAAGTTTCTCGCGCGTGGCCCGATCGGATGATGAATTTCGAATTTTTTCAAAGTTTTTCGCGTGTGGCCCGATCGGATGATGGGAAACATAAAATTTTACAAGTTTCTCGCGTGTGGCCCGATCCGACGATGAATTTCGAATATTTTCAAAGTTTCTCGCGTGTGGCCCGATCCGACGATGAATTTCGAATATCTTCAAAGTTTCTCGCGTGTGGCCCGATCCGACGATGAATTTCGAATATTTTCAAAGTTTCTCGCGTGTGGCCCGATCGACGGATGGGAAACATAAAATTTTACAAGTTTCTCGCGTGTGGCCCGATCGGACGATCAATTTCGAATTTTTTCAAAGTTTCCCGCGTGTGGCCCGATCGGACGATGAATTTCGAATACTTTTAAAAGTTTCTCGCGTGTGGCCCGATCGACGGATGGGAAACATAAAATTTTACAAGTTTCTCGCGTGTGGCCCGATCGGACGATGAATTTCGAATATTTTCAAAGTTTCTCGCGTGTGGCCCGATCGGACGATGAATTTCGAATATTTTCAAAGTTTCTCGCGCGTGGCCCGATCGGTCGAAGAATTTCGAATTTTTTCAAAGTTTTTCGCGTGTGGCCCGATGGACGGATGAGAAACATAAAATTTTACAAGTTTCTCGCGTATGGCCCGATCGGACGATCAATTTCGAATTTTTTCAAAGTTTCCCGCGTGTGGCCCGATCGGACGATGAATTTCGAATATTTTCAAAGTTTCTCGCGTGTGGACCGATCGACGGATGGGAAACATAAAATTTTACAAGTTTCTCGCGTGTGGCCCGATCCGACGATGAATTTCGAATATTTTCAAAGTTTCTCGCGTGTGGGCCGATCGGACGATGGGAAACATAAAATTTTACAAGTTTCTCGCGCGTGGCCCGATCGGATGATGAATTTCGAATTTTTTCAAAGTTTTTCGCGTGTGGCCCGATCGGATGATGGGAAACATAAAATTTTACAAGTTTCTCGCGTGTGGCCCGATCCGACGATGAATTTCGAATATTTTCAAAGTTTCTCGCGTGTGGCCCGATCCGACGATGAATTTCGAATATTTTCAAAGTTTCTCGCGTGTGGCCCGATCCGACGATGAATTTCGAATATTTTCAAAGTTTCTCGCGTGTGGCCCGATCGACGGATGGGAAACATAAAATTTTACAAGTTTCTCGCGTGTGGCCCGATCGGACGATCAATTTCGAATTTTTTCAAAGTTTCCCGCGTGTGGCCCGATCGGACGATGAATTTCGAATATTTTCAAAGTTTCTCGCGTGTGGCCCGATCGACGGATGGGAAACATAAAATTTTACAAGTTTCTCGCGTGTGGCCCGATCGGACGATGAATTTCGAATATTTTCAAAGTTTTTCGCGTGTGGCCCGATCGGATGATGGGAAACATAAAATTTTACAAGTTTCTCGCGTGTGGCCCGATCCGACGATGAATTTCGAATATTTTCAAAGTTTCTCGCGTGTGGGCCGATCGGACGATGGGAAACATAAAATTTTACAAGTTTCTCGCGCGTGGCCCGATCGGATGATGAATTTCGAATTTTTTCAAAGTTTTTCGCGTGTGGCCCGATCGGATGATGGGAAACATAAAATTTTACAAGTTTCTCGCGTGTGGCCCGATCCGACGATGAATTTCGAATATTTTCAAAGTTTCTCGCGTGTGGCCCGATCCGACGATGAATTTCGAATATTTTCAAAGTTTCTCGCGTGTGGCCCGATCCGACGATGAATTTCGAATATTTTCAAAGTTTCTCGCGTGTGGCCCGATCGACGGATGGGAAACATAAAATTTTACAAGTTTCTCGCGTGTGGCCCGATCGGACGATCAATTTCGAATTTTTTCAAAGTTTCCCGCGTGTGGCCCGATCGGACGATGAATTTCGAATATTTTCAAAGTTTCTCGCGTGTGGCCCGATCGACGGATGGGAAACATAAAATTTTACAAGTTTCTCGCGTGTGGCCCGATCGGACGATGAATTTCGAATATTTTCAAAGTTTCTCGCGTGTGGCCCGATCGGACGATGAATTTCGAATATTTTCAAAGTTTCTCGCGCGTGGCCCGATCGGTCGAAGAATTTCGAATTTTTTCAAAGTTTTTCGCGTGTGGCCCGATGGACGGATGAGAAACATAAAATTTTACAAGTTTCTCGCGTATGGCCCGATCGGACGATCAATTTCGAATTTTTTCAAAGTTTCCCGCGTGTGGCCCGATCGGACGATGAATTTCGAATATTTTCAAAGTTTCTCGCGTGTGGACCGATCGACGGATGGGAAACATAAAATTTTACAAGTTTCTCGCGTGTGGCCCGATCGAACGATGAATTTCGAATATTTTCAAAGTTTTTCGCGTGTGGCCCGATCGACGGATGGGAAACATAAAATTTTACAAGTTTCTCGCGTGTGGCCCGATCGCACGATGAATTTCGAATATTTTCAAAGTTTTTCGCGTGTGGCCCGATCGGATGATGGGAAACATAAAATTTTACAAGTTTCTCGCGTGTGGCCCGATCCGACGATCAATTTCGCATATTTTCAAAGTTTCTCGCGTGTGGCCCGATCGGACGATGGGAAACATAAAATTTTACAAGTTTCTCGCGCGTGGCCCGATCGGACGATGAATTTCGAATTTTTTCAAAGTTTCTCGCGTGTGGCCCGATCGACTAATGGGAAACATAAAATTTTACAAGTTTCTCGCGTATGGCGTGTGGCCCGATCGGACGATCAATTTCGAATTTTTTCAAAGTTTCCCGCGTGTGGCCCGATCGGACGATGAATTTCGAATATTTTCAAAGTTTCTCGCGTGTGGCCCGATCGACGGATGGGAAACATAAAATTTTACAAGTTTCTCGCGTGTGGCCCGATCGGACGATGAATTTCGAATATTTTCAAAGTTTCTCGCGTGTGGCCCGATCGGATGATGGGAAACATAAAATTTTACAAGTTTCTCGCGCGTGGCCCGATCGGACGATGAATTTCGAATTTTTTCAAAGTTTCTCGCGTGTGGCCCGATCGACGGATGGGAAACATAAAATTTTACAAGTTTCTCGCGTGTGGCCCGATCGGACGATGAATTTCGAATTTTTTCAAAGTTTTTCGCGTGTGGCCCGATCGACGGATGGGAAACATAAAATTTTACAAGTTTCTCGCGTGTGGCCCGATCGGACGATGAATTTCGAATTTTTTCAAAGTTTCTCGCGTGTGGCCCGATCGGACGATGAATTTCGAATATTTTCAAAGTTTTTTGCGTGTGGCCCGATCGGACGATGAATTTCGAATATTTTCAAAGTTTTTCGCGTGTGGCCCGATCGGATGATGGGAAACATAAAATTTTACAAGTTTCTCGCGCGTGGCCCGATCGGACGATGAATTTCGAATATTTTCAAAGTTTTTCGCGTGTGGCCCGATCGGATGATGGGAAACATAAAATTTTACAAGTTTCTCGCGCGTGGCCCGATCGGACGATGAATTTCGAATTTTTTCAAAGTTTCTCGCGTGTGGCCCGATCGGACGATGAATTTCGAATATTTTCAAAGTTTCTCGCGTGTGGCCCGATCGACGGATGGGAAACATAAAATTTTACAAGTTTCTCGCGTGTGGCCCGATCGGACGATGAATTTCGAATTTGTTCAAAGTTTCTCGCGTGTGGCCCGATCGGACGATGAATTTCGAATATTTTCAAAGTTTCTCGCGTGTGGCCCGATCGGACGATGAATTTCGAATATTTTCAAAGTTTCTCGCGTGTGGACCGATCGACGGATGGGAAACATAAAATTTTACAAGTTTCTCGCGTGTGGCCCGATCGGACGATGAATTTCGAATTTTTTCAAAGTTTTTCGCGTGTGGACCGATCGACGGATGGGAAACATAAAATTTTACAAGTTTCTCGCGTGTGGCCCGATCGGATGATGAATTTCGAATATTTTCAAAGTTTCTCGCGTGTGGACCGATCGACGGATGGGAAACATAAAATTTTACAAGTTTCTCGCGTGTGGCCCGATCGGACGATGAATTTAGAATTTTTTCAAAGTTTTTCGCGTGTGGCCCGATCGGACGATGAATTTCGAATATTTTCAAAGTTTTTCGCGTGTGGCCCGATCGGATGATGGGAAACATAAAATTTTACAAGTTTCTCGCGTGTGGCCCGATCGGACGATGAATTTCGAATATTTTCAAAGTTTTTCGCGTGTGGCCCGATCGGATGATGGGAAACATAAAATTTTACAAGTTTCTCGCGTGTGGCCCGATCCGACGATGAATTTCGAATATTTTCAAAGTTTCTCGCGTGTGGCCCGATCGACGGATGGGAAACATAAAATTTTACAAGTTTCTCGCGTGTGGCCCGATCGGACGATCAATTTCGAATTTTTTCAAAGTTTCCCGCGTGTGGCCCGATCGGACGATGAATTTCGAATATTTTCAAAGTTTCTCGCGTGTGGCCCGATCGACGGATGGGAAACATAAAATTTTACAAGTTTCTCGCGTGTGGCCCGATCGGACGATGAATTTCGAATATTTTCAAAGTTTTTCGCGTGTGGCCCGATCGGATGATGGGAAACATAAAATTTTACAAGTTTCTCGCGTGTGGCCCGATCCGACGATGAATTTCGAATGTTTTCAAAGTTTTCTACAAGTTTTCTACAAGTTTCTCGCGCGTGGCCCGATCGGATGATGAATTTCGAATTTTTTCAAAGTTTTTCGCGTGTGGCCCGATCGGATGATGGGAAACATAAAATTTTACAAGTTTCTCGCGTGTGGCCCGATCCGACGATGAATTTCGAATATTTTCAAAGTTTCTCGCGTGTGGCCCGATCCGACGATGAATTTCGAATATCTTCAAAGTTTCTCGCGTGTGGCCCGATCCGACGATGAATTTCGAATATTTTCAAAGTTTCTCGCGTGTGGCCCGATCGACGGATGGGAAACATAAAATTTTACAAGTTTCTCGCGTGTGGCCCGATCGGACGATCAATTTCGAATTTTTTCAAAGTTTCCCGCGTGTGGCCCGATCGGACGATGAATTTCGAATACTTTTAAAAGTTTCTCGCGTGTGGCCCGATCGACGGATGGGAAACATAAAATTTTACAAGTTTCTCGCGTGTGGCCCGATCGGACGATGAATTTCGAATATTTTCAAAGTTTCTCGCGTGTGGCCCGATCGGACGATGAATTTCGAATATTTTCAAAGTTTCTCGCGCGTGGCCCGATCGGTCGAAGAATTTCGAATTTTTTCAAAGTTTTTCGCGTGTGGCCCGATGGACGGATGAGAAACATAAAATTTTACAAGTTTCTCGCGTATGGCCCGATCGGACGATCAATTTCGAATTTTTTCAAAGTTTCCCGCGTGTGGCCCGATCGGACGATGAATTTCGAATATTTTCAAAGTTTCTCGCGTGTGGACCGATCGACGGATGGGAAACATAAAATTTTACAAGTTTCTCGCGTGTGGCCCGATCGAACGATGAATTTCGAATATTTTCAAAGTTTTTCGCGTGTGGCCCGATCGACGGATGGGAAACATAAAATTTTACAAGTTTCTCGCGTGTGGCCCGATCGCACGATGAATTTCGAATATTTTCAAAGTTTTTCGCGTGTGGCCCGATCGGATGATGGGAAACATAAAATTTTACAAGTTTCTCGCGTGTGGCCCGATCCGACGATCAATTTCGAATATTTTCAAAGTTTCTCGCGTGTGGCCCGATCGGACGATGGGAAACATAAAATTTTACAAGTTTCTCGCGCGTGGCCCGATCGGACGATGAATTTCGAATTTTTTCAAAGTTTCTCGCGTGTGGCCCGATCGACTAATGGGAAACATAAAATTTTACAAGTTTCTCGCGTATGGCGTGTGGCCCGATCGACGGATGGGAAACATAAAATTTTACAAGTTTCTCGCGTGTGGCCCGATCGGACGATCAATTTCGAATTTTTTCAAAGTTTCCCGCGTGTGGCCCGATCGGACGATGAATTTCGAATATTTTCAAAGTTTCTCGCGTGTGGCCCGATCGACGGATGGGAAACATAAAATTTTACAAGTTTCTCGCGTGTGGCCCGATCGGACGATGAATTTCGAATATTTTCAAAGTTTCTCGCGTGTGGCCCGATCGGATGATGGGAAACATAAAATTTTACAAGTTTCTCGCGCGTGGCCCGATCGGACGATGAATTTCGAATTTTTTCAAAGTTTCTCGCGTGTGGCCCGATCGACGGATGGGAAACATAAAATTTTACAAGTTTCTCGCGTGTGGCCCGATCGGACGATGAATTTCGAATTTGTTCAAAGTTTCTCGCGTGTGGCCCGATCGGACGATGAATTTCGAATATTTTCAAAGTTTCTCGCGTGTGGCCCGATCGGACGATGAATTTCGAATATTTTCAAAGTTTCTCGCGTGTGGACCGATCGACGGATGGGAAACATAAAATTTTACAAGTTTCTCGCGTGTGGCCCGATCGGACGATGAATTTCGAATTTTTTCAAAGTTTTTCGCGTGTGGACCGATCGACGGATGGGAAACATAAAATTTTACAAGTTTCTCGCGTGTGGCCCGATCGGACGATGAATTTCGAATATTTTCAAAGTTTTTCGCGTGTGGCCCGATCGGATGATGGGAAACATAAAATTTTACAAGTTTCTCGCGTGTGGCCCGATCCGACGATGAATTTCGAATTTTTTCAAAGTTTCTCGCGTGTGGCCCGATCGACTAATGGGAAACATAAAATTTTACAAGTTTCTCGCGTATGGCGTGTGGCCCGATCGACGGATGCGAAACATAAAATTTTACAAGTTTCTCGCGTGTGGCCCGATCGGACGATGAATTTCGAATTTTTTCAAAGTTTTTCGCGTGTGGCCCGATCGACGGATGCGAAACATAAAATTTTACAAGTTTCTCGCGTGTGGCCCGATCGGACGATGAATTTCGAATATTTTCAAAGTTTCTCGCGTGTGGCCCGATCGACGGATGGGAAACATAAAATTTTACAAGTTTCTCGCGTGTGGCCCGATCGGACGATGAATTTCGAATTTGTTCAAAGTTTCTCGCGTGTGGCCCGATCGGACGATGAATTTCGAATATTTTCAAAGTTTCTCGCGTGTGGCCCGATCGGACGATGAATTTCGAATATTTTCAAAGTTTCTCGCGTGTGGACCGATCGACGGATGGGAAACATAAAATTTTACAAGTTTCTCGCGTGTGGCCCGATCGGACGATGAATTTCGAATTTTTTCAAAGTTTTTCGCGTGTGGACCGATCGACGGATGGGAAACATAAAATTTTACAAGTTTCTCGCGTGTGGCCCGATCGGATGATGAATTTCGAATATTTTCAAAGTTTCTCGCGTGTGGACCGATCGACGGATGGGAAACATAAAATTTTACAAGTTTCTCGCGTGTGGCCCGATCGGACGATGAATTTAGAATTTTTTCAAAGTTTTTCGCGTGTGGCCCGATCGGACGATGAATTTCGAATATTTTCAAAGTTTTTCGCGTGTGGCCCGATCGGATGATGGGAAACATAAAATTTTACAAGTTTCTCGCGTGTGGCCCGATCGGACGATGAATTTCGAATATTTTCAAAGTTTTTCGCGTGTGGCCCGATCGGATGATGGGAAACATAAAATTTTACAAGTTTCTCGCGTGTGGCCCGATCCGACGATGAATTTCGAATATTTTCAAAGTTTCTCGCGTGTGGCCCGATCGACGGATGGGAAACATAAAATTTTACAAGTTTCTCGCGTGTGGCCCGATCGGACGATCAATTTCGAATTTTTTCAAAGTTTCCCGCGTGTGGCCCGATCGGACGATGAATTTCGAATATTTTCAAAGTTTCTCGCGTGTGGCCCGATCGACGGATGGGAAACATAAAATTTTACAAGTTTCTCGCGTGTGGCCCGATCGGACGATGAATTTCGAATATTTTCAAAGTTTCTCGCGTGTGGCCCGATCGGATGATGGGAAACATAAAATTTTACAAGTTTCTCGCGCGTGGCCCGATCGGACGATGAATTTCGAATTTTTTCAAAGTTTCTCGCGTGTGGCCCGATCGACGGATGGGAAACATAAAATTTTACAAGTTTCTCGCGTGTGGCCCGATCGGACGATGAATTTCGAATTTTTTCAAAGTTTTTCGCGTGTGGCCCGATCGACGGATGGGAAACATAAAATTTTACAAGTTTCTCGCGTGTGGCCCGATCGGACGATGAATTTCGAATTTTTTCAAAGTTTCTCGCGTGTGGCCCGATCGGACGATGAATTTCGAATATTTTCAAAGTTTTTTGCGTGTGGCCCGATCGGACGATGAATTTCGAATATTTTCAAAGTTTTTCGCGTGTGGCCCGATCGGATGATGGGAAACATAAAATTTTACAAGTTTCTCGCGCGTGGCCCGATCGGACGATGAATTTCGAATATTTTCAAAGTTTTTCGCGTGTGGCCCGATCGGATGATGGGAAACATAAAATTTTACAAGTTTCTCGCGCGTGGCCCGATCGGACGATGAATTTCGAATTTTTTCAAAGTTTCTCGCGTGTGGCCCGATCGGACGATGAATTTCGAATATTTTCAAAGTTTCTCGCGTGTGGCCCGATCGACGGATGGGAAACATAAAATTTTACAAGTTTCTCGCGTGTGGCCCGATCGGACGATGAATTTCGAATTTGTTCAAAGTTTCTCGCGTGTGGCCCGATCGGACGATGAATTTCGAATATTTTCAAAGTTTCTCGCGTGTGGCCCGATCGGACGATGAATTTCGAATATTTTCAAAGTTTCTCGCGTGTGGACCGATCGACGGATGGGAAACATAAAATTTTACAAGTTTCTCGCGTGTGGCCCGATCGGACGATGAATTTCGAATTTTTTCAAAGTTTTTCGCGTGTGGACCGATCGACGGATGGGAAACATAAAATTTTACAAGTTTCTCGCGTGTGGCCCGATCGGATGATGAATTTCGAATATTTTCAAAGTTTCTCGCGTGTGGACCGATCGACGGATGGGAAACATAAAATTTTACAAGTTTCTCGCGTGTGGCCCGATCGGACGATGAATTTAGAATTTTTTCAAAGTTTTTCGCGTGTGGCCCGATCGGACGATGAATTTCGAATATTTTCAAAGTTTTTCGCGTGTGGCCCGATCGGATGATGGGAAACATAAAATTTTACAAGTTTCTCGCGTGTGGCCCGATCGGACGATGAATTTCGAATATTTTCAAAGTTTTTCGCGTGTGGCCCGATCGGATGATGGGAAACATAAAATTTTACAAGTTTCTCGCGTGTGGCCCGATCCGACGATGAATTTCGAATATTTTCAAAGTTTCTCGCGTGTGGCCCGATCGACGGATGGGAAACATAAAATTTTACAAGTTTCTCGCGTGTGGCCCGATCGGACGATCAATTTCGAATTTTTTCAAAGTTTCCCGCGTGTGGCCCGATCGGACGATGAATTTCGAATATTTTCAAAGTTTCTCGCGTGTGGCCCGATCGACGGATGGGAAACATAAAATTTTACAAGTTTCTCGCGTGTGGCCCGATCGGACGATGAATTTCGAATATTTTCAAAGTTTTTCGCGTGTGGCCCGATCGGATGATGGGAAACATAAAATTTTACAAGTTTCTCGCGTGTGGCCCGATCCGACGATGAATTTCGAATATTTTCAAAGTTTTCTACAAGTTTTCTACAAGTTTCTCGCGCGTGGCCCGATCGGATGATGAATTTCGAATTTTTTCAAAGTTTTTCGCGTGTGGCCCGATCGGATGATGGGAAACATAAAATTTTACAAGTTTCTCGCGTGTGGCCCGATCCGACGATGAATTTCGAATATTTTCAAAGTTTCTCGCGTGTGGCCCGATCCGACGATGAATTTCGAATATCTTCAAAGTTTCTCGCGTGTGGCCCGATCCGACGATGAATTTCGAATATTTTCAAAGTTTCTCGCGTGTGGCCCGATCGACGGATGGGAAACATAAAATTTTACAAGTTTCTCGCGTGTGGCCCGATCGGACGATCAATTTCGAATTTTTTCAAAGTTTCCCGCGTGTGGCCCGATCGGACGATGAATTTCGAATACTTTTAAAAGTTTCTCGCGTGTGGCCCGATCGACGGATGGGAAACATAAAATTTTACAAGTTTCTCGCGTGTGGCCCGATCGGACGATGAATTTCGAATATTTTCAAAGTTTCTCGCGTGTGGCCCGATCGGACGATGAATTTCGAATATTTTCAAAGTTTCTCGCGCGTGGCCCGATCGGTCGAAGAATTTCGAATTTTTTCAAAGTTTTTCGCGTGTGGCCCGATGGACGGATGAGAAACATAAAATTTTACAAGTTTCTCGCGTATGGCCCGATCGGACGATCAATTTCGAATTTTTTCAAAGTTTCCCGCGTGTGGCCCGATCGGACGATGAATTTCGAATATTTTCAAAGTTTCTCGCGTGTGGACCGATCGACGGATGGGAAACATAAAATTTTACAAGTTTCTCGCGTGTGGCCCGATCCGACGATGAATTTCGAATATTTTCAAAGTTTCTCGCGTGTGGGCCGATCGGACGATGGGAAACATAAAATTTTACAAGTTTCTCGCGCGTGGCCCGATCGGATGATGAATTTCGAATTTTTTCAAAGTTTTTCGCGTGTGGCCCGATCGGATGATGGGAAACATAAAATTTTACAAGTTTCTCGCGTGTGGCCCGATCCGACGATGAATTTCGAATATTTTCAAAGTTTCTCGCGTGTGGCCCGATCCGACGATGAATTTCGAATATTTTCAAAGTTTCTCGCGTGTGGCCCGATCCGACGATGAATTTCGAATATTTTCAAAGTTTCTCGCGTGTGGCCCGATCGACGGATGGGAAACATAAAATTTTACAAGTTTCTCGCGTGTGGCCCGATCGGACGATCAATTTCGAATTTTTTCAAAGTTTCCCGCGTGTGGCCCGATCGGACGATGAATTTCGAATATTTTCAAAGTTTCTCGCGTGTGGCCCGATCGACGGATGGGAAACATAAAATTTTACAAGTTTCTCGCGTGTGGCCCGATCGGACGATGAATTTCGAATATTTTCAAAGTTTTTCGCGTGTGGCCCGATCGGATGATGGGAAACATAAAATTTTACAAGTTTCTCGCGTGTGGCCCGATCCGACGATGAATTTCGAATATTTTCAAAGTTTCTCGCGTGTGGGCCGATCGGACGATGGGAAACATAAAATTTTACAAGTTTCTCGCGCGTGGCCCGATCGGATGATGAATTTCGAATTTTTTCAAAGTTTTTCGCGTGTGGCCCGATCGGATGATGGGAAACATAAAATTTTACAAGTTTCTCGCGTGTGGCCCGATCCGACGATGAATTTCGAATATTTTCAAAGTTTCTCGCGTGTGGCCCGATCCGACGATGAATTTCGAATATTTTCAAAGTTTCTCGCGTGTGGCCCGATCCGACGATGAATTTCGAATATTTTCAAAGTTTCTCGCGTGTGGCCCGATCGACGGATGGGAAACATAAAATTTTACAAGTTTCTCGCGTGTGGCCCGATCGGACGATCAATTTCGAATTTTTTCAAAGTTTCCCGCGTGTGGCCCGATCGGACGATGAATTTCGAATATTTTCAAAGTTTCTCGCGTGTGGCCCGATCGACGGATGGGAAACATAAAATTTTACAAGTTTCTCGCGTGTGGCCCGATCGGACGATGAATTTCGAATATTTTCAAAGTTTCTCGCGTGTGGCCCGATCGGACGATGAATTTCGAATATTTTCAAAGTTTCTCGCGCGTGGCCCGATCGGTCGAAGAATTTCGAATTTTTTCAAAGTTTTTCGCGTGTGGCCCGATGGACGGATGAGAAACATAAAATTTTACAAGTTTCTCGCGTATGGCCCGATCGGACGATCAATTTCGAATTTTTTCAAAGTTTCCCGCGTGTGGCCCGATCGGACGATGAATTTCGAATATTTTCAAAGTTTCTCGCGTGTGGACCGATCGACGGATGGGAAACATAAAATTTTACAAGTTTCTCGCGTGTGGCCCGATCGAACGATGAATTTCGAATATTTTCAAAGTTTTTCGCGTGTGGCCCGATCGACGGATGGGAAACATAAAATTTTACAAGTTTCTCGCGTGTGGCCCGATCGCACGATGAATTTCGAATATTTTCAAAGTTTTTCGCGTGTGGCCCGATCGGATGATGGGAAACATAAAATTTTACAAGTTTCTCGCGTGTGGCCCGATCCGACGATCAATTTCGCATATTTTCAAAGTTTCTCGCGTGTGGCCCGATCGGACGATGGGAAACATAAAATTTTACAAGTTTCTCGCGCGTGGCCCGATCGGACGATGAATTTCGAATTTTTTCAAAGTTTCTCGCGTGTGGCCCGATCGACTAATGGGAAACATAAAATTTTACAAGTTTCTCGCGTATGGCGTGTGGCCCGATCGGACGATCAATTTCGAATTTTTTCAAAGTTTCCCGCGTGTGGCCCGATCGGACGATGAATTTCGAATATTTTCAAAGTTTCTCGCGTGTGGCCCGATCGACGGATGGGAAACATAAAATTTTACAAGTTTCTCGCGTGTGGCCCGATCGGACGATGAATTTCGAATATTTTCAAAGTTTCTCGCGTGTGGCCCGATCGGATGATGGGAAACATAAAATTTTACAAGTTTCTCGCGCGTGGCCCGATCGGACGATGAATTTCGAATTTTTTCAAAGTTTCTCGCGTGTGGCCCGATCGACGGATGGGAAACATAAAATTTTACAAGTTTCTCGCGTGTGGCCCGATCGGACGATGAATTTCGAATTTTTTCAAAGTTTTTCGCGTGTGGCCCGATCGACGGATGGGAAACATAAAATTTTACAAGTTTCTCGCGTGTGGCCCGATCGGACGATGAATTTCGAATTTTTTCAAAGTTTCTCGCGTGTGGCCCGATCGGACGATGAATTTCGAATATTTTCAAAGTTTTTTGCGTGTGGCCCGATCGGACGATGAATTTCGAATATTTTCAAAGTTTTTCGCGTGTGGCCCGATCGGATGATGGGAAACATAAAATTTTACAAGTTTCTCGCGCGTGGCCCGATCGGACGATGAATTTCGAATATTTTCAAAGTTTTTCGCGTGTGGCCCGATCGGATGATGGGAAACATAAAATTTTACAAGTTTCTCGCGCGTGGCCCGATCGGACGATGAATTTCGAATTTTTTCAAAGTTTCTCGCGTGTGGCCCGATCGGACGATGAATTTCGAATATTTTCAAAGTTTCTCGCGTGTGGCCCGATCGACGGATGGGAAACATAAAATTTTACAAGTTTCTCGCGTGTGGCCCGATCGGACGATGAATTTCGAATTTGTTCAAAGTTTCTCGCGTGTGGCCCGATCGGACGATGAATTTCGAATATTTTCAAAGTTTCTCGCGTGTGGCCCGATCGGACGATGAATTTCGAATATTTTCAAAGTTTCTCGCGTGTGGACCGATCGACGGATGGGAAACATAAAATTTTACAAGTTTCTCGCGTGTGGCCCGATCGGACGATGAATTTCGAATTTTTTCAAAGTTTTTCGCGTGTGGACCGATCGACGGATGGGAAACATAAAATTTTACAAGTTTCTCGCGTGTGGCCCGATCGGATGATGAATTTCGAATATTTTCAAAGTTTCTCGCGTGTGGACCGATCGACGGATGGGAAACATAAAATTTTACAAGTTTCTCGCGTGTGGCCCGATCGGACGATGAATTTAGAATTTTTTCAAAGTTTTTCGCGTGTGGCCCGATCGGACGATGAATTTCGAATATTTTCAAAGTTTTTCGCGTGTGGCCCGATCGGATGATGGGAAACATAAAATTTTACAAGTTTCTCGCGTGTGGCCCGATCGGACGATGAATTTCGAATATTTTCAAAGTTTTTCGCGTGTGGCCCGATCGGATGATGGGAAACATAAAATTTTACAAGTTTCTCGCGTGTGGCCCGATCCGACGATGAATTTCGAATATTTTCAAAGTTTCTCGCGTGTGGCCCGATCGACGGATGGGAAACATAAAATTTTACAAGTTTCTCGCGTGTGGCCCGATCGGACGATCAATTTCGAATTTTTTCAAAGTTTCCCGCGTGTGGCCCGATCGGACGATGAATTTCGAATATTTTCAAAGTTTCTCGCGTGTGGCCCGATCGACGGATGGGAAACATAAAATTTTACAAGTTTCTCGCGTGTGGCCCGATCGGACGATGAATTTCGAATATTTTCAAAGTTTTTCGCGTGTGGCCCGATCGGATGATGGGAAACATAAAATTTTACAAGTTTCTCGCGTGTGGCCCGATCCGACGATGAATTTCGAATGTTTTCAAAGTTTTCTACAAGTTTTCTACAAGTTTCTCGCGCGTGGCCCGATCGGATGATGAATTTCGAATTTTTTCAAAGTTTTTCGCGTGTGGCCCGATCGGATGATGGGAAACATAAAATTTTACAAGTTTCTCGCGTGTGGCCCGATCCGACGATGAATTTCGAATATTTTCAAAGTTTCTCGCGTGTGGCCCGATCCGACGATGAATTTCGAATATCTTCAAAGTTTCTCGCGTGTGGCCCGATCCGACGATGAATTTCGAATATTTTCAAAGTTTCTCGCGTGTGGCCCGATCGACGGATGGGAAACATAAAATTTTACAAGTTTCTCGCGTGTGGCCCGATCGGACGATCAATTTCGAATTTTTTCAAAGTTTCCCGCGTGTGGCCCGATCGGACGATGAATTTCGAATACTTTTAAAAGTTTCTCGCGTGTGGCCCGATCGACGGATGGGAAACATAAAATTTTACAAGTTTCTCGCGTGTGGCCCGATCGGACGATGAATTTCGAATATTTTCAAAGTTTCTCGCGTGTGGCCCGATCGGACGATGAATTTCGAATATTTTCAAAGTTTCTCGCGCGTGGCCCGATCGGTCGAAGAATTTCGAATTTTTTCAAAGTTTTTCGCGTGTGGCCCGATGGACGGATGAGAAACATAAAATTTTACAAGTTTCTCGCGTATGGCCCGATCGGACGATCAATTTCGAATTTTTTCAAAGTTTCCCGCGTGTGGCCCGATCGGACGATGAATTTCGAATATTTTCAAAGTTTCTCGCGTGTGGACCGATCGACGGATGGGAAACATAAAATTTTACAAGTTTCTCGCGTGTGGCCCGATCGAACGATGAATTTCGAATATTTTCAAAGTTTTTCGCGTGTGGCCCGATCGACGGATGGGAAACATAAAATTTTACAAGTTTCTCGCGTGTGGCCCGATCGCACGATGAATTTCGAATATTTTCAAAGTTTTTCGCGTGTGGCCCGATCGGATGATGGGAAACATAAAATTTTACAAGTTTCTCGCGTGTGGCCCGATCCGACGATCAATTTCGAATATTTTCAAAGTTTCTCGCGTGTGGCCCGATCGGACGATGGGAAACATAAAATTTTACAAGTTTCTCGCGCGTGGCCCGATCGGACGATGAATTTCGAATTTTTTCAAAGTTTCTCGCGTGTGGCCCGATCGACTAATGGGAAACATAAAATTTTACAAGTTTCTCGCGTATGGCGTGTGGCCCGATCGACGGATGGGAAACATAAAATTTTACAAGTTTCTCGCGTGTGGCCCGATCGGACGATCAATTTCGAATTTTTTCAAAGTTTCCCGCGTGTGGCCCGATCGGACGATGAATTTCGAATATTTTCAAAGTTTCTCGCGTGTGGCCCGATCGACGGATGGGAAACATAAAATTTTACAAGTTTCTCGCGTGTGGCCCGATCGGACGATGAATTTCGAATATTTTCAAAGTTTCTCGCGTGTGGCCCGATCGGATGATGGGAAACATAAAATTTTACAAGTTTCTCGCGCGTGGCCCGATCGGACGATGAATTTCGAATTTTTTCAAAGTTTCTCGCGTGTGGCCCGATCGACGGATGGGAAACATAAAATTTTACAAGTTTCTCGCGTGTGGCCCGATCGGACGATGAATTTCGAATTTGTTCAAAGTTTCTCGCGTGTGGCCCGATCGGACGATGAATTTCGAATATTTTCAAAGTTTCTCGCGTGTGGCCCGATCGGACGATGAATTTCGAATATTTTCAAAGTTTCTCGCGTGTGGACCGATCGACGGATGGGAAACATAAAATTTTACAAGTTTCTCGCGTGTGGCCCGATCGGACGATGAATTTCGAATTTTTTCAAAGTTTTTCGCGTGTGGACCGATCGACGGATGGGAAACATAAAATTTTACAAGTTTCTCGCGTGTGGCCCGATCGGACGATGAATTTCGAATATTTTCAAAGTTTTTCGCGTGTGGCCCGATCGGATGATGGGAAACATAAAATTTTACAAGTTTCTCGCGTGTGGCCCGATCCGACGATGAATTTCGAATTTTTTCAAAGTTTCTCGCGTGTGGCCCGATCGACTAATGGGAAACATAAAATTTTACAAGTTTCTCGCGTATGGCGTGTGGCCCGATCGACGGATGCGAAACATAAAATTTTACAAGTTTCTCGCGTGTGGCCCGATCGGACGATGAATTTCGAATTTTTTCAAAGTTTTTCGCGTGTGGCCCGATCGACGGATGCGAAACATAAAATTTTACAAGTTTCTCGCGTGTGGCCCGATCGGACGATGAATTTCGAATATTTTCAAAGTTTCTCGCGTGTGGCCCGATCGACGGATGGGAAACATAAAATTTTACAAGTTTCTCGCGTGTGGCCCGATCGGACGATGAATTTCGAATTTGTTCAAAGTTTCTCGCGTGTGGCCCGATCGGACGATGAATTTCGAATATTTTCAAAGTTTCTCGCGTGTGGCCCGATCGGACGATGAATTTCGAATATTTTCAAAGTTTCTCGCGTGTGGACCGATCGACGGATGGGAAACATAAAATTTTACAAGTTTCTCGCGTGTGGCCCGATCGGACGATGAATTTCGAATTTTTTCAAAGTTTTTCGCGTGTGGACCGATCGACGGATGGGAAACATAAAATTTTACAAGTTTCTCGCGTGTGGCCCGATCGGATGATGAATTTCGAATATTTTCAAAGTTTCTCGCGTGTGGACCGATCGACGGATGGGAAACATAAAATTTTACAAGTTTCTCGCGTGTGGCCCGATCGGACGATGAATTTAGAATTTTTTCAAAGTTTTTCGCGTGTGGCCCGATCGGACGATGAATTTCGAATATTTTCAAAGTTTTTCGCGTGTGGCCCGATCGGATGATGGGAAACATAAAATTTTACAAGTTTCTCGCGTGTGGCCCGATCGGACGATGAATTTCGAATATTTTCAAAGTTTTTCGCGTGTGGCCCGATCGGATGATGGGAAACATAAAATTTTACAAGTTTCTCGCGTGTGGCCCGATCCGACGATGAATTTCGAATATTTTCAAAGTTTCTCGCGTGTGGCCCGATCGACGGATGGGAAACATAAAATTTTACAAGTTTCTCGCGTGTGGCCCGATCGGACGATCAATTTCGAATTTTTTCAAAGTTTCCCGCGTGTGGCCCGATCGGACGATGAATTTCGAATATTTTCAAAGTTTCTCGCGTGTGGCCCGATCGACGGATGGGAAACATAAAATTTTACAAGTTTCTCGCGTGTGGCCCGATCGGACGATGAATTTCGAATATTTTCAAAGTTTTTCGCGTGTGGCCCGATCGGATGATGGGAAACATAAAATTTTACAAGTTTCTCGCGTGTGGCCCGATCCGACGATGAATTTCGAATATTTTCAAAGTTTCTCGCGTGTGGGCCGATCGGACGATGGGAAACATAAAATTTTACAAGTTTCTCGCGCGTGGCCCGATCGGATGATGAATTTCGAATTTTTTCAAAGTTTTTCGCGTGTGGCCCGATCGGATGATGGGAAACATAAAATTTTACAAGTTTCTCGCGTGTGGCCCGATCCGACGATGAATTTCGAATATTTTCAAAGTTTCTCGCGTGTGGCCCGATCCGACGATGAATTTCGAATATCTTCAAAGTTTCTCGCGTGTGGCCCGATCCGACGATGAATTTCGAATATTTTCAAAGTTTCTCGCGTGTGGCCCGATCGACGGATGGGAAACATAAAATTTTACAAGTTTCTCGCGTGTGGCCCGATCGGACGATCAATTTCGAATTTTTTCAAAGTTTCCCGCGTGTGGCCCGATCGGACGATGAATTTCGAATACTTTTAAAAGTTTCTCGCGTGTGGCCCGATCGACGGATGGGAAACATAAAATTTTACAACTTTCTCGCGTGTGGCCCGATCGGACGATGAATTTCGAATATTTTCAAAGTTTCTCGCGTGTGGCCCGATCGGACGATGAATTTCGAATATTTTCAAAGTTTCTCGCGCGTGGCCCGATCGGTCGAAGAATTTCGAATTTTTTCAAAGTTTTTCGCGTGTGGCCCGATCGACGGATGAGAAACATAAAATTTTACAAGTTTCTCGCGTATGGCCCGATCGGACGATCAATTTCGAATTTTTTCAAAGTTTCCCGCGTGTGGCCCGATCGGACGATGAATTTCGAATATTTTCAAAGTTTCTCGCGTGTGGACCGATCGACGGATGGGAAACATAAAATTTTACAAGTTTCTCGCGTGTGGCCCGATCGGACGATGAATTTCGAATTTGTTCAAAGTTTCTCGCGTGTGGCCCGATCGGACGATGAATTTCGAATATTTTCAAAGTTTCTCGCGTGTGGCCCGATCGGACGATGAATTTCGAATATTTTCAAAGTTTCTCGCGTGTGGACCGATCGACGGATGGGAAACATAAAATTTTACAAGTTTCTCGCGTGTGGCCCGATCGGACGATGAATTTCGAATTTTTTCAAAGTTTTTCGCGTGTGGACCGATCGACGGATGGGAAACATAAAATTTTACAAGTTTCTCGCGTGTGGCCCGATCGGATGATGAATTTCGAATATTTTCAAAGTTTCTCGCGTGTGGACCGATCGACGGATGGGAAACATAAAATTTTACAAGTTTCTCGCGTGTGGCCCGATCGGACGATGAATTTCGAATTTTTTCAAAGTTTTTCGCGTGTGGCCCGATCGACGGATGCGAAACATAAAATTTTACAAGTTTCTCGCGTGTGGCCCGATCGGACGATGAATTTCGAATTTTTTCAAAGTTTCTCGCGTGTGGCCCGATCGGACGATGAATTTCGAATATTTTCAAAGTTTCTCGCGTGTGGCCCGATCGGACGATGAATTTCGAATATTTTCAAAGTTTTTCGCGTGTGGCCCGATCGGATGATGGGAAACATAAAATTTTACAAGTTTCTCGCGCGTGGCCCGATCGGACGATGAATTTCGAATTTTTTCAAAGTTTCTCGCGTGTGGCCCGATCGACGGATGGGAAACATAAAATTTTACAAGTTTCTCGCGTGTGGCCCGATCGGACGATGAATTTCGAATTTTTTCAAAGTTTTTCGCGTGTGGCCCGATCGACGGATGGGAAACATAAAATTTTACAAGTTTCTCGCGTGTGGCCCGATCGGACGATGAATTTCGAATTTTTTCAAAGTTTCTCGCGTGTGGCCCGATCGGACGATGAATTTCGAATATTTTCAAAGTTTTTCGCGTGTGGCCCGATCGGACGATGAATTTCGAATATTTTCAAAGTTTTTCGCGTGTGGCCCGATCGGATGATGGGAAACATAAAATTTTACAAGTTTCTCGCGCGTGGCCCGATCGGACGATGAATTTCGAATATTTTCAAAGTTTTTCGCGTGTGGCCCGATCGGATGATGGGAAACATAAAATTTTACAAGTTTCTCGCGCGTGGCCCGATCGGACGATGAATTTCGAATTTTTTCAAAGTTTCTCGCGTGTGGCCCGATCGACGGATGGGAAACATAAAATTTTACAAGTTTCTCGCGTGTGGCCCGATCGGACGATGAATTTCGAATATTTTCAAAGTTTCTCGCGTGTGGCCCGATCGGATGATGGGAAACATAAAATTTTACAAGTTTCTCGCGCGTGGCCCGATCGGACGATGAATTTCGAATTTTTTCAAAGTTTCTCGCGTGTGGCCCGATCGACGGATGGGAAACATAAAATTTTACAAGTTTCTCGCGTGTGGCCCGATCGGACGATGAATTTCGAATATTTTCAAAGTTTTTCGCGTGTGGCCCGATCGGATGATGGGAAACATAAAATTTTACAAGTTTCTCGCGTGTGGCCCGATCGGACGATGAATTTCGAATATTTTCAAAGTTTTTCGCGTGTGGCCCGATCGGATGATGGGAAACATAAAATTTTACAAGTTTCTCGCGTGTGGCCCGATCCGACGATGAATTTCGAATATTTTCAAAGTTTCTCGCGTGTGGCCCGATCGACGGATGGGAAACATAAAATTTTACAAGTTTCTCGCGTGTGGCCCGATCGGACGATCAATTTCGAATTTTTTCAAAGTTTCCCGCGTGTGGCCCGATCGGACGATGAATTTCGAATATTTTCAAAGTTTCTCGCGTGTGGCCCGATCGACGGATGGGAAACATAAAATTTTACAAGTTTCTCGCGTGTGGCCCGATCGGACGATGAATTTCGAATATTTTCAAAGTTTTTCGCGTGTGGCCCGATCGGATGATGGGAAACATAAAATTTTACAAGTTTCTCGCGTGTGGCCCGATCCGACGATGAATTTCGAATATTTTCAAAGTTTCTCGCGTGTGGGCCGATCGGACGATGGGAAACATAAAATTTTACAAGTTTCTCGCGCGTGGCCCGATCGGATGATGAATTTCGAATTTTTTCAAAGTTTTTCGCGTGTGGCCCGATCGGATGATGGGAAACATAAAATTTTACAAGTTTCTCGCGTGTGGCCCGATCCGACGATGAATTTCGAATATTTTCAAAGTTTCTCGCGTGTGGCCCGATCCGACGATGAATTTCGAATATTTTCAAAGTTTCTCGCGTGTGGCCCGATCCGACGATGAATTTCGAATATTTTCAAAGTTTCTCGCGTGTGGCCCGATCGACGGATGGGAAACATAAAATTTTACAAGTTTCTCGCGTGTGGCCCGATCGGACGATCAATTTCGAATTTTTTCAAAGTTTCCCGCGTGTGGCCCGATCGGACGATGAATTTCGAATATTTTCAAAGTTTCTCGCGTGTGGCCCGATCGACGGATGGGAAACATAAAATTTTACAAGTTTCTCGCGTGTGGCCCGATCGGACGATGAATTTCGAATATTTTCAAAGTTTTTCGCGTGTGGCCCGATCGGATGATGGGAAACATAAAATTTTACAAGTTTCTCGCGTGTGGCCCGATCCGACGATGAATTTCGAATATTTTCAAAGTTTCTCGCGTGTGGGCCGATCGGACGATGGGAAACATAAAATTTTACAAGTTTCTCGCGCGTGGCCCGATCGGATGATGAATTTCGAATTTTTTCAAAGTTTTTCGCGTGTGGCCCGATCGGATGATGGGAAACATAAAATTTTACAAGTTTCTCGCGTGTGGCCCGATCCGACGATGAATTTCGAATATTTTCAAAGTTTCTCGCGTGTGGCCCGATCCGACGATGAATTTCGAATATTTTCAAAGTTTCTCGCGTGTGGCCCGATCCGACGATGAATTTCGAATATTTTCAAAGTTTCTCGCGTGTGGCCCGATCGACGGATGGGAAACATAAAATTTTACAAGTTTCTCGCGTGTGGCCCGATCGGACGATCAATTTCGAATTTTTTCAAAGTTTCCCGCGTGTGGCCCGATCGGACGATGAATTTCGAATATTTTCAAAGTTTCTCGCGTGTGGCCCGATCGACGGATGGGAAACATAAAATTTTACAAGTTTCTCGCGTGTGGCCCGATCGGACGATGAATTTCGAATATTTTCAAAGTTTCTCGCGTGTGGCCCGATCGGACGATGAATTTCGAATATTTTCAAAGTTTCTCGCGCGTGGCCCGATCGGTCGAAGAATTTCGAATTTTTTCAAAGTTTTTCGCGTGTGGCCCGATGGACGGATGAGAAACATAAAATTTTACAAGTTTCTCGCGTATGGCCCGATCGGACGATCAATTTCGAATTTTTTCAAAGTTTCCCGCGTGTGGCCCGATCGGACGATGAATTTCGAATATTTTCAAAGTTTCTCGCGTGTGGACCGATCGACGGATGGGAAACATAAAATTTTACAAGTTTCTCGCGTGTGGCCCGATCGAACGATGAATTTCGAATATTTTCAAAGTTTTTCGCGTGTGGCCCGATCGACGGATGGGAAACATAAAATTTTACAAGTTTCTCGCGTGTGGCCCGATCGCACGATGAATTTCGAATATTTTCAAAGTTTTTCGCGTGTGGCCCGATCGGATGATGGGAAACATAAAATTTTACAAGTTTCTCGCGTGTGGCCCGATCCGACGATCAATTTCGCATATTTTCAAAGTTTCTCGCGTGTGGCCCGATCGGACGATGGGAAACATAAAATTTTACAAGTTTCTCGCGCGTGGCCCGATCGGACGATGAATTTCGAATTTTTTCAAAGTTTCTCGCGTGTGGCCCGATCGACTAATGGGAAACATAAAATTTTACAAGTTTCTCGCGTATGGCGTGTGGCCCGATCGGACGATCAATTTCGAATTTTTTCAAAGTTTCCCGCGTGTGGCCCGATCGGACGATGAATTTCGAATATTTTCAAAGTTTCTCGCGTGTGGCCCGATCGACGGATGGGAAACATAAAATTTTACAAGTTTCTCGCGTGTGGCCCGATCGGACGATGAATTTCGAATATTTTCAAAGTTTCTCGCGTGTGGCCCGATCGGATGATGGGAAACATAAAATTTTACAAGTTTCTCGCGCGTGGCCCGATCGGACGATGAATTTCGAATTTTTTCAAAGTTTCTCGCGTGTGGCCCGATCGACGGATGGGAAACATAAAATTTTACAAGTTTCTCGCGTGTGGCCCGATCGGACGATGAATTTCGAATTTTTTCAAAGTTTTTCGCGTGTGGCCCGATCGACGGATGGGAAACATAAAATTTTACAAGTTTCTCGCGTGTGGCCCGATCGGACGATGAATTTCGAATTTTTTCAAAGTTTCTCGCGTGTGGCCCGATCGGACGATGAATTTCGAATATTTTCAAAGTTTTTTGCGTGTGGCCCGATCGGACGATGAATTTCGAATATTTTCAAAGTTTTTCGCGTGTGGCCCGATCGGATGATGGGAAACATAAAATTTTACAAGTTTCTCGCGCGTGGCCCGATCGGACGATGAATTTCGAATATTTTCAAAGTTTTTCGCGTGTGGCCCGATCGGATGATGGGAAACATAAAATTTTACAAGTTTCTCGCGCGTGGCCCGATCGGATGATGAATTTCGAATTTTTTCAAAGTTTTTCGCGTGTGGCCCGATCGGATGATGGGAAACATAAAATTTTACAAGTTTCTCGCGCGTGGCCCGATCGGACGATGAATTTCGAATTTTTTCAAAGTTTCTCGCGTGTGGCCCGATCGACGGATGGGAAACATAAAATTTTACAAGTTTCTCGCGTGTGGCCCGATCGGACGATGAATTTCGAATTTTTTCAAAGTTTTTCGCGTGTGGCCCGATCGACGGATGGGAAACATAAAATTTTACAAGTTTCTCGCGTGTGGCCCGATCGGACGATGAATTTCGAATTTTTTCAAAGTTTCTCGCGTGTGGCCCGATCGGACGATGAATTTCGAATATTTTCAAAGTTTTTTGCGTGTGGCCCGATCGGACGATGAATTTCGAATATTTTCAAAGTTTTTCGCGTGTGGCCCGATCGGATGATGGGAAACATAAAATTTTACAAGTTTCTCGCGCGTGGCCCGATCGGACGATGAATTTCGAATATTTTCAAAGTTTTTCGCGTGTGGCCCGATCGGATGATGGGAAACATAAAATTTTACAAGTTTCTCGCGCGTGGCCCGATCGGACGATGAATTTCGAATTTTTTCAAAGTTTCTCGCGTGTGGCCCGATCGGACGATGAATTTCGAATATTTTCAAAGTTTCTCGCGTGTGGCCCGATCGACGGATGGGAAACATAAAATTTTACAAGTTTCTCGCGTGTGGCCCGATCGGACGATGAATTTCGAATTTGTTCAAAGTTTCTCGCGTGTGGCCCGATCGGACGATGAATTTCGAATATTTTCAAAGTTTCTCGCGTGTGGCCCGATCGGACGATGAATTTCGAATATTTTCAAAGTTTCTCGCGTGTGGACCGATCGACGGATGGGAAACATAAAATTTTACAAGTTTCTCGCGTGTGGCCCGATCGGACGATGAATTTCGAATTTTTTCAAAGTTTTTCGCGTGTGGACCGATCGACGGATGGGAAACATAAAATTTTACAAGTTTCTCGCGTGTGGCCCGATCGGATGATGAATTTCGAATATTTTCAAAGTTTCTCGCGTGTGGACCGATCGACGGATGGGAAACATAAAATTTTACAAGTTTCTCGCGTGTGGCCCGATCGGACGATGAATTTAGAATTTTTTCAAAGTTTTTCGCGTGTGGCCCGATCGGACGATGAATTTCGAATATTTTCAAAGTTTTTCGCGTGTGGCCCGATCGGATGATGGGAAACATAAAATTTTACAAGTTTCTCGCGTGTGGCCCGATCGGACGATGAATTTCGAATATTTTCAAAGTTTTTCGCGTGTGGCCCGATCGGATGATGGGAAACATAAAATTTTACAAGTTTCTCGCGTGTGGCCCGATCCGACGATGAATTTCGAATATTTTCAAAGTTTCTCGCGTGTGGCCCGATCGACGGATGGGAAACATAAAATTTTACAAGTTTCTCGCGTGTGGCCCGATCGGACGATCAATTTCGAATTTTTTCAAAGTTTCCCGCGTGTGGCCCGATCGGACGATGAATTTCGAATATTTTCAAAGTTTCTCGCGTGTGGCCCGATCGACGGATGGGAAACATAAAATTTTACAAGTTTCTCGCGTGTGGCCCGATCGGACGATGAATTTCGAATATTTTCAAAGTTTTTCGCGTGTGGCCCGATCGGATGATGGGAAACATAAAATTTTACAAGTTTCTCGCGTGTGGCCCGATCCGACGATGAATTTCGAATATTTTCAAAGTTTCTCGCGTGTGGGCCGATCGGACGATGGGAAACATAAAATTTTACAAGTTTCTCGCGCGTGGCCCGATCGGATGATGAATTTCGAATTTTTTCAAAGTTTTTCGCGTGTGGCCCGATCGGATGATGGGAAACATAAAATTTTACAAGTTTCTCGCGTGTGGCCCGATCCGACGATGAATTTCGAATATTTTCAAAGTTTCTCGCGTGTGGCCCGATCCGACGATGAATTTCGAATATCTTCAAAGTTTCTCGCGTGTGGCCCGATCCGACGATGAATTTCGAATATTTTCAAAGTTTCTCGCGTGTGGCCCGATCGACGGATGGGAAACATAAAATTTTACAAGTTTCTCGCGTGTGGCCCGATCGGACGATCAATTTCGAATTTTTTCAAAGTTTCCCGCGTGTGGCCCGATCGGACGATGAATTTCGAATACTTTTAAAAGTTTCTCGCGTGTGGCCCGATCGACGGATGGGAAACATAAAATTTTACAAGTTTCTCGCGTGTGGCCCGATCGGACGATGAATTTCGAATATTTTCAAAGTTTCTCGCGTGTGGCCCGATCGGACGATGAATTTCGAATATTTTCAAAGTTTCTCGCGCGTGGCCCGATCGGTCGAAGAATTTCGAATTTTTTCAAAGTTTTTCGCGTGTGGCCCGATGGACGGATGAGAAACATAAAATTTTACAAGTTTCTCGCGTATGGCCCGATCGGACGATCAATTTCGAATTTTTTCAAAGTTTCCCGCGTGTGGCCCGATCGGACGATGAATTTCGAATATTTTCAAAGTTTCTCGCGTGTGGACCGATCGACGGATGGGAAACATAAAATTTTACAAGTTTCTCGCGTGTGGCCCGATCGAACGATGAATTTCGAATATTTTCAAAGTTTTTCGCGTGTGGCCCGATCGACGGATGGGAAACATAAAATTTTACAAGTTTCTCGCGTGTGGCCCGATCGCACGATGAATTTCGAATATTTTCAAAGTTTTTCGCGTGTGGCCCGATCGGATGATGGGAAACATAAAATTTTACAAGTTTCTCGCGTGTGGCCCGATCCGACGATCAATTTCGAATATTTTCAAAGTTTCTCGCGTGTGGCCCGATCGGACGATGGGAAACATAAAATTTTACAAGTTTCTCGCGCGTGGCCCGATCGGACGATGAATTTCGAATTTTTTCAAAGTTTCTCGCGTGTGGCCCGATCGACGGATGGGAAACATAAAATTTTACAAGTTTCTCGCGTGTGGCCCGATCGGACGATGAATTTCGAATATTTTCAAAGTTTTTCGCGTGTGGCCCGATCGGATGATGGGAAACATAAAATTTTACAAGTTTCTCGCGTGTGGCCCGATCGGACGATGAATTTCGAATATTTTCAAAGTTTTTCGCGTGTGGCCCGATCGGATGATGGGAAACATAAAATTTTACAAGTTTCTCGCGTGTGGCCCGATCCGACGATGAATTTCGAATATTTTCAAAGTTTCTCGCGTGTGGCCCGATCGACGGATGGGAAACATAAAATTTTACAAGTTTCTCGCGTGTGGCCCGATCGGACGATCAATTTCGAATTTTTTCAAAGTTTCCCGCGTGTGGCCCGATCGGACGATGAATTTCGAATATTTTCAAAGTTTCTCGCGTGTGGCCCGATCGACGGATGGGAAACATAAAATTTTACAAGTTTCTCGCGTGTGGCCCGATCGGACGATGAATTTCGAATATTTTCAAAGTTTTTCGCGTGTGGCCCGATCGGATGATGGGAAACATAAAATTTTACAAGTTTCTCGCGTGTGGCCCGATCCGACGATGAATTTCGAATATTTTCAAAGTTTCTCGCGTGTGGGCCGATCGGACGATGGGAAACATAAAATTTTACAAGTTTCTCGCGCGTGGCCCGATCGGATGATGAATTTCGAATTTTTTCAAAGTTTTTCGCGTGTGGCCCGATCGGATGATGGGAAACATAAAATTTTACAAGTTTCTCGCGTGTGGCCCGATCCGACGATGAATTTCGAATATTTTCAAAGTTTCTCGCGTGTGGCCCGATCCGACGATGAATTTCGAATATTTTCAAAGTTTCTCGCGTGTGGCCCGATCCGACGATGAATTTCGAATATTTTCAAAGTTTCTCGCGTGTGGCCCGATCGACGGATGGGAAACATAAAATTTTACAAGTTTCTCGCGTGTGGCCCGATCGGACGATCAATTTCGAATTTTTTCAAAGTTTCCCGCGTGTGGCCCGATCGGACGATGAATTTCGAATATTTTCAAAGTTTCTCGCGTGTGGCCCGATCGACGGATGGGAAACATAAAATTTTACAAGTTTCTCGCGTGTGGCCCGATCGGACGATGAATTTCGAATATTTTCAAAGTTTTTCGCGTGTGGCCCGATCGGATGATGGGAAACATAAAATTTTACAAGTTTCTCGCGTGTGGCCCGATCCGACGATGAATTTCGAATATTTTCAAAGTTTCTCGCGTGTGGGCCGATCGGACGATGGGAAACATAAAATTTTACAAGTTTCTCGCGCGTGGCCCGATCGGATGATGAATTTCGAATTTTTTCAAAGTTTTTCGCGTGTGGCCCGATCGGATGATGGGAAACATAAAATTTTACAAGTTTCTCGCGTGTGGCCCGATCCGACGATGAATTTCGAATATTTTCAAAGTTTCTCGCGTGTGGCCCGATCCGACGATGAATTTCGAATATTTTCAAAGTTTCTCGCGTGTGGCCCGATCCGACGATGAATTTCGAATATTTTCAAAGTTTCTCGCGTGTGGCCCGATCGACGGATGGGAAACATAAAATTTTACAAGTTTCTCGCGTGTGGCCCGATCGGACGATCAATTTCGAATTTTTTCAAAGTTTCCCGCGTGTGGCCCGATCGGACGATGAATTTCGAATATTTTCAAAGTTTCTCGCGTGTGGCCCGATCGACGGATGGGAAACATAAAATTTTACAAGTTTCTCGCGTGTGGCCCGATCGGACGATGAATTTCGAATATTTTCAAAGTTTCTCGCGTGTGGCCCGATCGGACGATGAATTTCGAATATTTTCAAAGTTTCTCGCGCGTGGCCCGATCGGTCGAAGAATTTCGAATTTTTTCAAAGTTTTTCGCGTGTGGCCCGATGGACGGATGAGAAACATAAAATTTTACAAGTTTCTCGCGTATGGCCCGATCGGACGATCAATTTCGAATTTTTTCAAAGTTTCCCGCGTGTGGCCCGATCGGACGATGAATTTCGAATATTTTCAAAGTTTCTCGCGTGTGGACCGATCGACGGATGGGAAACATAAAATTTTACAAGTTTCTCGCGTGTGGCCCGATCGAACGATGAATTTCGAATATTTTCAAAGTTTTTCGCGTGTGGCCCGATCGACGGATGGGAAACATAAAATTTTACAAGTTTCTCGCGTGTGGCCCGATCGCACGATGAATTTCGAATATTTTCAAAGTTTTTCGCGTGTGGCCCGATCGGATGATGGGAAACATAAAATTTTACAAGTTTCTCGCGTGTGGCCCGATCCGACGATCAATTTCGCATATTTTCAAAGTTTCTCGCGTGTGGCCCGATCGGACGATGGGAAACATAAAATTTTACAAGTTTCTCGCGCGTGGCCCGATCGGACGATGAATTTCGAATTTTTTCAAAGTTTCTCGCGTGTGGCCCGATCGACTAATGGGAAACATAAAATTTTACAAGTTTCTCGCGTATGGCGTGTGGCCCGATCGGACGATCAATTTCGAATTTTTTCAAAGTTTCCCGCGTGTGGCCCGATCGGACGATGAATTTCGAATATTTTCAAAGTTTCTCGCGTGTGGCCCGATCGACGGATGGGAAACATAAAATTTTACAAGTTTCTCGCGTGTGGCCCGATCGGACGATGAATTTCGAATATTTTCAAAGTTTCTCGCGTGTGGCCCGATCGGATGATGGGAAACATAAAATTTTACAAGTTTCTCGCGCGTGGCCCGATCGGACGATGAATTTCGAATTTTTTCAAAGTTTCTCGCGTGTGGCCCGATCGACGGATGGGAAACATAAAATTTTACAAGTTTCTCGCGTGTGGCCCGATCGGACGATGAATTTCGAATTTTTTCAAAGTTTTTCGCGTGTGGCCCGATCGACGGATGGGAAACATAAAATTTTACAAGTTTCTCGCGTGTGGCCCGATCGGACGATGAATTTCGAATTTTTTCAAAGTTTCTCGCGTGTGGCCCGATCGGACGATGAATTTCGAATATTTTCAAAGTTTTTTGCGTGTGGCCCGATCGGACGATGAATTTCGAATATTTTCAAAGTTTTTCGCGTGTGGCCCGATCGGATGATGGGAAACATAAAATTTTACAAGTTTCTCGCGCGTGGCCCGATCGGACGATGAATTTCGAATATTTTCAAAGTTTTTCGCGTGTGGCCCGATCGGATGATGGGAAACATAAAATTTTACAAGTTTCTCGCGCGTGGCCCGATCGGATGATGAATTTCGAATTTTTTCAAAGTTTTTCGCGTGTGGCCCGATCGGATGATGGGAAACATAAAATTTTACAAGTTTCTCGCGTGTGGCCCGATCCGACGATGAATTTCGAATATTTTCAAAGTTTCTCGCGTGTGGCCCGATCCGACGATGAATTTCGAATATTTTCAAAGTTTCTCGCGTGTGGCCCGATCCGACGATGAATTTCGAATATTTTCAAAGTTTCTCGCGTGTGGCCCGATCGACGGATGGGAAACATAAAATTTTACAAGTTTCTCGCGTGTGGCCCGATCGGACGATCAATTTCGAATTTTTTCAAAGTTTCCCGCGTGTGGCCCGATCGGACGATGAATTTCGAATATTTTCAAAGTTTCTCGCGTGTGGCCCGATCGACGGATGGGAAACATAAAATTTTACAAGTTTCTCGCGTGTGGCCCGATCGGACGATGAATTTCGAATATTTTCAAAGTTTCTCGCGTGTGGCCCGATCGGACGATGAATTTCGAATATTTTCAAAGTTTCTCGCGCGTGGCCCGATCGGTCGAAGAATTTCGAATTTTTTCAAAGTTTTTCGCGTGTGGCCCGATGGACGGATGAGAAACATAAAATTTTACAAGTTTCTCGCGTATGGCCCGATCGGACGATCAATTTCGAATTTTTTCAAAGTTTCCCGCGTGTGGCCCGATCGGACGATGAATTTCGAATATTTTCAAAGTTTCTCGCGTGTGGACCGATCGACGGATGGGAAACATAAAATTTTACAAGTTTCTCGCGTGTGGCCCGATCGAACGATGAATTTCGAATATTTTCAAAGTTTTTCGCGTGTGGCCCGATCGACGGATGGGAAACATAAAATTTTACAAGTTTCTCGCGTGTGGCCCGATCGCACGATGAATTTCGAATATTTTCAAAGTTTTTCGCGTGTGGCCCGATCGGATGATGGGAAACATAAAATTTTACAAGTTTCTCGCGTGTGGCCCGATCCGACGATCAATTTCGCATATTTTCAAAGTTTCTCGCGTGTGGCCCGATCGGACGATGGGAAACATAAAATTTTACAAGTTTCTCGCGCGTGGCCCGATCGGACGATGAATTTCGAATTTTTTCAAAGTTTCTCGCGTGTGGCCCGATCGACTAATGGGAAACATAAAATTTTACAAGTTTCTCGCGTATGGCGTGTGGCCCGATCGGACGATCAATTTCGAATTTTTTCAAAGTTTCCCGCGTGTGGCCCGATCGGACGATGAATTTCGAATATTTTCAAAGTTTCTCGCGTGTGGCCCGATCGACGGATGGGAAACATAAAATTTTACAAGTTTCTCGCGTGTGGCCCGATCGGACGATGAATTTCGAATATTTTCAAAGTTTCTCGCGTGTGGCCCGATCGGATGATGGGAAACATAAAATTTTACAAGTTTCTCGCGCGTGGCCCGATCGGACGATGAATTTCGAATTTTTTCAAAGTTTCTCGCGTGTGGCCCGATCGACGGATGGGAAACATAAAATTTTACAAGTTTCTCGCGTGTGGCCCGATCGGACGATGAATTTCGAATTTTTTCAAAGTTTTTCGCGTGTGGCCCGATCGACGGATGGGAAACATAAAATTTTACAAGTTTCTCGCGTGTGGCCCGATCGGACGATGAATTTCGAATTTTTTCAAAGTTTCTCGCGTGTGGCCCGATCGGACGATGAATTTCGAATATTTTCAAAGTTTTTTGCGTGTGGCCCGATCGGACGATGAATTTCGAATATTTTCAAAGTTTTTCGCGTGTGGCCCGATCGGATGATGGGAAACATAAAATTTTACAAGTTTCTCGCGCGTGGCCCGATCGGACGATGAATTTCGAATATTTTCAAAGTTTTTCGCGTGTGGCCCGATCGGATGATGGGAAACATAAAATTTTACAAGTTTCTCGCGCGTGGCCCGATCGGACGATGAATTTCGAATTTTTTCAAAGTTTCTCGCGTGTGGCCCGATCGGACGATGAATTTCGAATATTTTCAAAGTTTTTCGCGTGTGGCCCGATCGACGGATGGGAAACATAAAATTTTACAAGTTTCTCGCGTGTGGCCCGATCCGACGATGAATTTCGAATATTTTCAAAGTTTCTCGCGTGTGGCCCGATCCGACGATGAATTTCGAATATTTTCAAAGTTTCTCGCGTGTGGCCCGATCGACGGATGGGAAACATAAAATTTTACAAGTTTCTCGCGTGTGGCCCGATCGGACGATCAATTTCGAATTTTTTCAAAGTTTCCCGCGTGTGGCCCGATCGGACGATGAATTTCGAATATTTTCAAAGTTTCTCGCGTGTGGCCCGATCGACGGATGGGAAACATAAAATTTTACAAGTTTCTCGCGTGTGGCCCGATCGGCCCATGGGAAACATAAAATTTTACAAGTTTCTCGCGTGTGGCCCGATCGGACGATGAATTTCGAATTTTTTCAAAGTTTTTCGCGTGTGGCCCGATCGACGGATGCGAAACATAAAATTTTACAAGTTTCTCGCGTGTGGCCCGATCGGACGATGAATTTCGAATTTTTTCAAAGTTTTTCGCGTGTGGCCCGATCGACGGATGCGAAACATAAAATTTTACAAGTTTCTCGCGTGTGGCCCGATCGGACGATGAATTTCGAATATTTTCAAAGTTTCTCGCGTGTGGCCCGATCGACGGATGGGAAACATAAAATTTTACAAGTTTCTCGCGTGTGGCCCGATCGGACGATGAATTTCGAATTTGGTCAAATTTCCTCGCGTGTGGCCCGATCGGACGATGAATTTCGAATATTTTCAAAGTTTCTCGCGTGTGGCCCGATCGGACGATGAATTTCGAATATTTTCAAAGTTTCTCGCGTGTGGACCGATCGACGGATGGGAAACATAAAATTTTACAAGTTTCTCGCGTGTGGCCCGATCGGACGATGAATTTCGAATTTTTTCAAAGTTTTTCGCGTGTGGACCGATCGACGGATGGGAAACATAAAATTTTACAAGTTTCTCGCGTGTGGCCCGATCGGATGATGAATTTCGAATATTTTCAAAGTTTCTCGCGTGTGGACCGATCGACGGATGGGAAACATAAAATTTTACAAGTTTCTCGCGTGTGGCCCGATCGGACGATGAATTTAGAATTTTTTCAAAGTTTTTCGCGTGTGGCCCGATCGACGGATGCGAAACATAAAATTTTACAAGTTTCTCGCGTGTGGCCCGATCGGACGATGAATTTCGAATATTTTCAAAGTTTTTCGCGTGTGGCCCGATCGGATGATGGGAAACATAAAATTTTACAAGTTTCTCGCGTGTGGCCCGATCCGACGATGAATTTCGAATATTTTCAAAGTTTCTCGCGTGTGGGCCGATCGGACGATGGGAAACATAAAATTTTACAAGTTTCTCGCGCGTGGCCCGATCGGATGATGAATTTCGAATTTTTTCAAAGTTTTTCGCGTGTGGCCCGATCGGATGATGGGAAACATAAAATTTTACAAGTTTCTCGCGTGTGGCCCGATCCGACGATGAATTTCGAATATTTTCAAAGTTTCTCGCGTGTGGCCCGATCCGACGATGAATTTCGAATATTTTCAAAGTTTCTCGCGTGTGGCCCGATCCGACGATGAATTTCGAATATTTTCAAAGTTTCTCGCGTGTGGCCCGATCGACGGATGGGAAACATAAAATTTTACAAGTTTCTCGCGTGTGGCCCGATCGGACGATCAATTTCGAATTTTTTCAAAGTTTCCCGCGTGTGGCCCGATCGGACGATGAATTTCGAATATTTTCAAAGTTTCTCGCGTTTGGCCCGATCGACGGATGGGAAACATAAAATTTTACAAGTTTCTCGCGTGTGGCCCGATCGGACGATGAATTTCGAATATTTTCAAAGTTTTTCGCGTGTGGCCCGATCGGATGATGGGAAACATAAAATTTTACAAGTTTCTCGCGTGTGGCCCGATCCGACGATGAATTTCGAATATTTTCAAAGTTTCTCGCGTGTGGGCCGATCGGACGATGGGAAACATAAAATTTTACAAGTTTCTCGCGCGTGGCCCGATCGGATGATGAATTTCGAATTTTTTCAAAGTTTTTCGCGTGTGGCCCGATCGGATGATGGGAAACATAAAATTTTACAAGTTTCTCGCGTGTGGCCCGATCCGACGATGAATTTCGAATATTTTCAAAGTTTCTCGCGTGTGGCCCGATCCGACGATGAATTTCGAATATTTTCAAAGTTTCTCGCGTGTGGCCCGATCGACGGATGGGAAACATAAAATTTTACAAGTTTCTCGCGTGTGGCCCGATCGGACGATCAATTTCGAATTTTTTCAAAGTTTCCCGCGTGTGGCCCGATCGGACGATGAATTTCGAATATTTTCAAAGTTTCTCGCGTGTGGCCCGATCGACGGATGGGAAACATAAAATTTTACAAGTTTCTCGCGTGTGGCCCGATCGGACGATGAATTTCGAATATTTTCAAAGTTTCTCGCGTGTGGCCCGATCGGACGATGAATTTCGAATATTTTCAAAGTTTCTCGCGCGTGGCCCGATCGGTCGAAGAATTTCGAATTTTTTCAAAGTTTTTCGCGTGTGGCCCGATGGACGGATGAGAAACATAAAATTTTACAAGTTTCTCGCGTATGGCCCGATCGGACGATCAATTTCGAATTTTTTCAAAGTTTCCCGCGTGTGGCCCGATCGGACGATGAATTTCGAATATTTTCAAAGTTTCTCGCGTGTGGACCGATCGACGGATGGGAAACATAAAATTTTACAAGTTTCTCGCGTGTGGCCCGATCGAACGATGAATTTCGAATATTTTCAAAGTTTTTCGCGTGTGGCCCGATCGACGGATGGGAAACATAAAATTTTACAAGTTTCTCGCGTGTGGCCCGATCGCACGATGAATTTCGAATATTTTCAAAGTTTTTCGCGTGTGGCCCGATCGGATGATGGGAAACATAAAATTTTACAAGTTTCTCGCGTGTGGCCCGATCCGACGATCAATTTCGCATATTTTCAAAGTTTCTCGCGTGTGGCCCGATCGGACGATGGGAAACATAAAATTTTACAAGTTTCTCGCGCGTGGCCCGATCGGACGATGAATTTCGAATTTTTTCAAAGTTTCTCGCGTGTGGCCCGATCGACTAATGGGAAACATAAAATTTTACAAGTTTCTCGCGTATGGCGTGTGGCCCGATCGACGGATGGGAAACATAAAATTTTACAAGTTTCTCGCGTGTGGCCCGATCGGACGATCAATTTCGAATTTTTTCAAAGTTTCCCGCGTGTGGCCCGATCGGACGATGAATTTCGAATATTTTCAAAGTTTCTCGCGTGTGGCCCGATCGACGGATGGGAAACATAAAATTTTACAAGTTTCTCGCGTGTGGCCCGATCGGACGATGAATTTCGAATATTTTCAAAGTTTCTCGCGTGTGGCCCGATCGGATGATGGGAAACATAAAATTTTACAAGTTTCTCGCGCGTGGCCCGATCGGACGATGAATTTCGAATTTTTTCAAAGTTTCTCGCGTGTGGCCCGATCGACGGATGGGAAACATAAAATTTTACAAGTTTCTCGCGTGTGGCCCGATCGGACGATGAATTTCGAATTTTTTCAAAGTTTTTCGCGTGTGGCCCGATCGACGGATGGGAAACATAAAATTTTACAAGTTTCTCGCGTGTGGCCCGATCGGACGATGAATTTCGAATTTTTTCAAAGTTTCTCGCGTGTGGCCCGATCGGACGATGAATTTCGAATATTTTCAAAGTTTTTTGCGTGTGGCCCGATCGGACGATGAATTTCGAATATTTTCAAAGTTTTTCGCGTGTGGCCCGATCGGATGATGGGAAACATAAAATTTTACAAGTTTCTCGCGCGTGGCCCGATCGGACGATGAATTTCGAATATTTTCAAAGTTTTTCGCGTGTGGCCCGATCGGATGATGGGAAACATAAAATTTTACAAGTTTCTCGCGCGTGGCCCGATCGGACGATGAATTTCGAATTTTTTCAAAGTTTCTCGCGTGTGGCCCGATCGGACGATGAATTTCGAATATTTTCAAAGTTTTTCGCGTGTGGCCCGATCGACGGATGGGAAACATAAAATTTTACAAGTTTCTCGCGTGTGGCCCGATCCGACGATGAATTTCGAATATTTTCAAAGTTTCTCGCGTGTGGCCCGATCCGACGATGAATTTCGAATATTTTCAAAGTTTCTCGCGTGTGGCCCGATCGACGGATGGGAAACATAAAATTTTACAAGTTTCTCGCGTGTGGCCCGATCGGACGATCAATTTCGAATTTTTTCAAAGTTTCCCGCGTGTGGCCCGATCGGACGATGAATTTCGAATATTTTCAAAGTTTCTCGCGTGTGGCCCGATCGACGGATGGGAAACATAAAATTTTACAAGTTTCTCGCGTGTGGCCCGATCGGCCCATGGGAAACATAAAATTTTACAAGTTTCTCGCGTGTGGCCCGATCGGACGATGAATTTCGAATTTTTTCAAAGTTTTTCGCGTGTGGCCCGATCGACGGATGCGAAACATAAAATTTTACAAGTTTCTCGCGTGTGGCCCGATCGGACGATGAATTTCGAATTTTTTCAAAGTTTTTCGCGTGTGGCCCGATCGACGGATGCGAAACATAAAATTTTACAAGTTTCTCGCGTGTGGCCCGATCGGACGATGAATTTCGAATATTTTCAAAGTTTCTCGCGTGTGGCCCGATCGACGGATGGGAAACATAAAATTTTACAAGTTTCTCGCGTGTGGCCCGATCGGACGATGAATTTCGAATTTGGTCAAATTTCCTCGCGTGTGGCCCGATCGGACGATGAATTTCGAATATTTTCAAAGTTTCTCGCGTGTGGCCCGATCGGACGATGAATTTCGAATATTTTCAAAGTTTTTCGCGTGTGGCCCGATCGGATGATGGGAAACATAAAATTTTACAAGTTTCTCGCGCGTGGCCCGATCGGATGATGAATTTCGAATTTTTTCAAAGTTTTTCGCGTGTGGCCCGATCGGATGATGGGAAACATAAAATTTTACAAGTTTCTCGCGTGTGGCCCGATCCGACGATGAATTTCGAATATTTTCAAAGTTTCTCGCGTGTGGCCCGATCCGACGATGAATTTCGAATATTTTCAAAGTTTCTCGCGTGTGGCCCGATCCGACGATGAATTTCGAATATTTTCAAAGTTTCTCGCGTGTGGCCCGATCGACGGATGGGAAACATAAAATTTTACAAGTTTCTCGCGTGTGGCCCGATCGGACGATCAATTTCGAATTTTTTCAAAGTTTCCCGCGTGTGGCCCGATCGGACGATGAATTTCGAATATTTTCAAAGTTTCTCGCGTGTGGCCCGATCGACGGATGGGAAACATAAAATTTTACAAGTTTCTCGCGTGTGGCCCGATCGGACGATGAATTTCGAATATTTTCAAAGTTTCTCGCGCGTGGCCCGATCGGTCGAAGAATTTCGAATTTTTTCAAAGTTTTTCGCGTGTGGCCCGATGGACGGATGAGAAACATAAAATTTTACAAGTTTCTCGCGTATGGCCCGATCGGACGATCAATTTCGAATTTTTTCAAAGTTTCCCGCGTGTGGCCCGATCGGACGATGAATTTCGAATATTTTCAAAGTTTCTCGCGTGTGGACCGATCGACGGATGGGAAACATAAAATTTTACAAGTTTCTCGCGTGTGGCCCGATCGAACGATGAATTTCGAATATTTTCAAAGTTTTTCGCGTGTGGCCCGATCGACGGATGGGAAACATAAAATTTTACAAGTTTCTCGCGTGTGGCCCGATCGCACGATGAATTTCGAATATTTTCAAAGTTTTTCGCGTGTGGCCCGATCGGATGATGGGAAACATAAAATTTTACAAGTTTCTCGCGTGTGGCCCGATCCGACGATCAATTTCGCATATTTTCAAAGTTTCTCGCGTGTGGCCCGATCGGACGATGGGAAACATAAAATTTTACAAGTTTCTCGCGCGTGGCCCGATCGGACGATGAATTTCGAATTTTTTCAAAGTTTCTCGCGTGTGGCCCGATCGACTAATGGGAAACATAAAATTTTACAAGTTTCTCGCGTATGGCGTGTGGCCCGATCGGACGATCAATTTCGAATTTTTTCAAAGTTTCCCGCGTGTGGCCCGATCGGACGATGAATTTCGAATATTTTCAAAGTTTCTCGCGTGTGGCCCGATCGACGGATGGGAAACATAAAATTTTACAAGTTTCTCGCGTGTGGCCCGATCGGACGATGAATTTCGAATATTTTCAAAGTTTCTCGCGTGTGGCCCGATCGGATGATGGGAAACATAAAATTTTACAAGTTTCTCGCGCGTGGCCCGATCGGACGATGAATTTCGAATTTTTTCAAAGTTTCTCGCGTGTGGCCCGATCGACGGATGGGAAACATAAAATTTTACAAGTTTCTCGCGTGTGGCCCGATCGGACGATGAATTTCGAATTTTTTCAAAGTTTTTCGCGTGTGGCCCGATCGACGGATGGGAAACATAAAATTTTACAAGTTTCTCGCGTGTGGCCCGATCGGACGATGAATTTCGAATTTTTTCAAAGTTTCTCGCGTGTGGCCCGATCGGACGATGAATTTCGAATATTTTCAAAGTTTTTTGCGTGTGGCCCGATCGGACGATGAATTTCGAATATTTTCAAAGTTTTTCGCGTGTGGCCCGATCGGATGATGGGAAACATAAAATTTTACAAGTTTCTCGCGCGTGGCCCGATCGGACGATGAATTTCGAATATTTTCAAAGTTTTTCGCGTGTGGCCCGATCGGATGATGGGAAACATAAAATTTTACAAGTTTCTCGCGCGTGGCCCGATCGGACGATGAATTTCGAATTTTTTCAAAGTTTCTCGCGTGTGGCCCGATCGGACGATGAATTTCGAATATTTTCAAAGTTTTTCGCGTGTGGCCCGATCGACGGATGGGAAACATAAAATTTTACAAGTTTCTCGCGTGTGGCCCGATCCGACGATGAATTTCGAATATTTTCAAAGTTTCTCGCGTGTGGCCCGATCCGACGATGAATTTCGAATATTTTCAAAGTTTCTCGCGTGTGGCCCGATCGACGGATGGGAAACATAAAATTTTACAAGTTTCTCGCGTGTGGCCCGATCGGACGATCAATTTCGAATTTTTTCAAAGTTTCCCGCGTGTGGCCCGATCGGACGATGAATTTCGAATATTTTCAAAGTTTCTCGCGTGTGGCCCGATCGACGGATGGGAAACATAAAATTTTACAAGTTTCTCGCGTGTGGCCCGATCGGCCCATGGGAAACATAAAATTTTACAAGTTTCTCGCGTGTGGCCCGATCGGACGATGAATTTCGAATTTTTTCAAAGTTTTTCGCGTGTGGCCCGATCGACGGATGCGAAACATAAAATTTTACAAGTTTCTCGCGTGTGGCCCGATCGGACGATGAATTTCGAATTTTTTCAAAGTTTTTCGCGTGTGGCCCGATCGACGGATGCGAAACATAAAATTTTACAAGTTTCTCGCGTGTGGCCCGATCGGACGATGAATTTCGAATATTTTCAAAGTTTCTCGCGTGTGGCCCGATCGACGGATGGGAAACATAAAATTTTACAAGTTTCTCGCGTGTGGCCCGATCGGACGATGAATTTCGAATTTGGTCAAATTTCCTCGCGTGTGGCCCGATCGGACGATGAATTTCGAATATTTTCAAAGTTTCTCGCGTGTGGCCCGATCGGACGATGAATTTCGAATATTTTCAAAGTTTCTCGCGTGTGGACCGATCGACGGATGGGAAACATAAAATTTTACAAGTTTCTCGCGTGTGGCCCGATCGGACGATGAATTTCGAATTTTTTCAAAGTTTTTCGCGTGTGGACCGATCGACGGATGGGAAACATAAAATTTTACAAGTTTCTCGCGTGTGGCCCGATCGGATGATGAATTTCGAATATTTTCAAAGTTTCTCGCGTGTGGACCGATCGACGGATGGGAAACATAAAATTTTACAAGTTTCTCGCGTGTGGCCCGATCGGACGATGAATTTAGAATTTTTTCAAAGTTTTTCGCGTGTGGCCCGATCGACGGATGCGAAACATAAAATTTTACAAGTTTCTCGCGTGTGGCCCGATCGGACGATGAATTTCGAATATTTTCAAAGTTTTTCGCGTGTGGCCCGATCGGATGATGGGAAACATAAAATTTTACAAGTTTCTCGCGTGTGGCCCGATCCGACGATGAATTTCGAATATTTTCAAAGTTTCTCGCGTGTGGGCCGATCGGACGATGGGAAACATAAAATTTTACAAGTTTCTCGCGCGTGGCCCGATCGGATGATGAATTTCGAATTTTTTCAAAGTTTTTCGCGTGTGGCCCGATCGGATGATGGGAAACATAAAATTTTACAAGTTTCTCGCGTGTGGCCCGATCCGACGATGAATTTCGAATATTTTCAAAGTTTCTCGCGTGTGGCCCGATCCGACGATGAATTTCGAATATTTTCAAAGTTTCTCGCGTGTGGCCCGATCCGACGATGAATTTCGAATATTTTCAAAGTTTCTCGCGTGTGGCCCGATCGACGGATGGGAAACATAAAATTTTACAAGTTTCTCGCGTGTGGCCCGATCGGACGATCAATTTCGAATTTTTTCAAAGTTTCCCGCGTGTGGCCCGATCGGACGATGAATTTCGAATATTTTCAAAGTTTCTCGCGTGTGGCCCGATCGACGGATGGGAAACATAAAATTTTACAAGTTTCTCGCGTGTGGCCCGATCGGACGATGAATTTCGAATATTTTCAAAGTTTTTCGCGTGTGGCCCGATCGGATGATGGGAAACATAAAATTTTACAAGTTTCTCGCGTGTGGCCCGATCCGACGATGAATTTCGAATATTTTCAAAGTTTCTCGCGTGTGGGCCGATCGGACGATGGGAAACATAAAATTTTACAAGTTTCTCGCGCGTGGCCCGATCGGATGATGAATTTCGAATTTTTTCAAAGTTTTTCGCGTGTGGCCCGATCGGATGATGGGAAACATAAAATTTTACAAGTTTCTCGCGTGTGGCCCGATCCGACGATGAATTTCGAATATTTTCAAAGTTTCTCGCGTGTGGCCCGATCCGACGATGAATTTCGAATATTTTCAAAGTTTCTCGCGTGTGGCCCGATCGACGGATGGGAAACATAAAATTTTACAAGTTTCTCGCGTGTGGCCCGATCGGACGATCAATTTCGAATTTTTTCAAAGTTTCCCGCGTGTGGCCCGATCGGACGATGAATTTCGAATATTTTCAAAGTTTCTCGCGTGTGGCCCGATCGACGGATGGGAAACATAAAATTTTACAAGTTTCTCGCGTGTGGCCCGATCGGACGATGAATTTCGAATATTTTCAAAGTTTTTCGCGTGTGGCCCGATCGGATGATGGGAAACATAAAATTTTACAAGTTTCTCGCGTGTGGCCCGATCCGACGATGAATTTCGAATATTTTCAAAGTTTCTCGCGTGTGGGCCGATCGGACGATGGGAAACATAAAATTTTACAAGTTTCTCGCGCGTGGCCCGATCGGATGATGAATTTCGAATTTTTTCAAAGTTTTTCGCGTGTGGCCCGATCGGATGATGGGAAACATAAAATTTTACAAGTTTCTCGCGTGTGGCCCGATCCGACGATGAATTTCGAATATTTTCAAAGTTTCTCGCGTGTGGCCCGATCCGACGATGAATTTCGAATATTTTCAAAGTTTCTCGCGTGTGGCCCGATCCGACGATGAATTTCGAATATTTTCAAAGTTTCTCGCGTGTGGCCCGATCGACGGATGGGAAACATAAAATTTTACAAGTTTCTCGCGTGTGGCCCGATCGGACGATCAATTTCGAATTTTTTCAAAGTTTCCCGCGTGTGGCCCGATCGGACGATGAATTTCGAATATTTTCAAAGTTTCTCGCGTGTGGCCCGATCGACGGATGGGAAACATAAAATTTTACAAGTTTCTCGCGTGTGGCCCGATCGGACGATGAATTTCGAATATTTTCAAAGTTTCTCGCGTGTGGCCCGATCGGACGATGAATTTCGAATATTTTCAAAGTTTCTCGCGCGTGGCCCGATCGGTCGAAGAATTTCGAATTTTTTCAAAGTTTTTCGCGTGTGGCCCGATGGACGGATGAGAAACATAAAATTTTACAAGTTTCTCGCGTATGGCCCGATCGGACGATCAATTTCGAATTTTTTCAAAGTTTCCCGCGTGTGGCCCGATCGGACGATGAATTTCGAATATTTTCAAAGTTTCTCGCGTGTGGACCGATCGACGGATGGGAAACATAAAATTTTACAAGTTTCTCGCGTGTGGCCCGATCGAACGATGAATTTCGAATATTTTCAAAGTTTTTCGCGTGTGGCCCGATCGACGGATGGGAAACATAAAATTTTACAAGTTTCTCGCGTGTGGCCCGATCGCACGATGAATTTCGAATATTTTCAAAGTTTTTCGCGTGTGGCCCGATCGGATGATGGGAAACATAAAATTTTACAAGTTTCTCGCGTGTGGCCCGATCCGACGATCAATTTCGCATATTTTCAAAGTTTCTCGCGTGTGGCCCGATCGGACGATGGGAAACATAAAATTTTACAAGTTTCTCGCGCGTGGCCCGATCGGACGATGAATTTCGAATTTTTTCAAAGTTTCTCGCGTGTGGCCCGATCGACTAATGGGAAACATAAAATTTTACAAGTTTCTCGCGTATGGCGTGTGGCCCGATCGACGGATGGGAAACATAAAATTTTACAAGTTTCTCGCGTGTGGCCCGATCGGACGATCAATTTCGAATTTTTTCAAAGTTTCCCGCGTGTGGCCCGATCGGACGATGAATTTCGAATATTTTCAAAGTTTCTCGCGTGTGGCCCGATCGACGGATGGGAAACATAAAATTTTACAAGTTTCTCGCGTGTGGCCCGATCGGACGATGAATTTCGAATATTTTCAAAGTTTCTCGCGTGTGGCCCGATCGGATGATGGGAAACATAAAATTTTACAAGTTTCTCGCGCGTGGCCCGATCGGACGATGAATTTCGAATTTTTTCAAAGTTTCTCGCGTGTGGCCCGATCGACGGATGGGAAACATAAAATTTTACAAGTTTCTCGCGTGTGGCCCGATCGGACGATGAATTTCGAATTTTTTCAAAGTTTTTCGCGTGTGGCCCGATCGACGGATGGGAAACATAAAATTTTACAAGTTTCTCGCGTGTGGCCCGATCGGACGATGAATTTCGAATTTTTTCAAAGTTTCTCGCGTGTGGCCCGATCGGACGATGAATTTCGAATATTTTCAAAGTTTTTTGCGTGTGGCCCGATCGGACGATGAATTTCGAATATTTTCAAAGTTTTTCGCGTGTGGCCCGATCGGATGATGGGAAACATAAAATTTTACAAGTTTCTCGCGCGTGGCCCGATCGGACGATGAATTTCGAATATTTTCAAAGTTTTTCGCGTGTGGCCCGATCGGACGATCAATTTCGAATTTTTTCAAAGTTTCCCGCGTGTGGCCCGATCGGACGATGAATTTCGAATATTTTCAAAGTTTCTCGCGTGTGGCCCGATCGACGGATGGGAAACATAAAATTTTACAAGTTTCTCGCGTGTGGCCCGATCGGCCCATGGGAAACATAAAATTTTACAAGTTTCTCGCGTGTGGCCCGATCGGACGATGAATTTCGAATTTTTTCAAAGTTTTTCGCGTGTGGCCCGATCGACGGATGCGAAACATAAAATTTTACAAGTTTCTCGCGTGTGGCCCGATCGGACGATGAATTTCGAATTTTTTCAAAGTTTTTCGCGTGTGGCCCGATCGACGGATGCGAAACATAAAATTTTACAAGTTTCTCGCGTGTGGCCCGATCGGACGATGAATTTCGAATATTTTCAAAGTTTCTCGCGTGTGGCCCGATCGACGGATGGGAAACATAAAATTTTACAAGTTTCTCGCGTGTGGCCCGATCGGACGATGAATTTCGAATTTGGTCAAATTTCCTCGCGTGTGGCCCGATCGGACGATGAATTTCGAATATTTTCAAAGTTTCTCGCGTGTGGCCCGATCGGACGATGAATTTCGAATATTTTCAAAGTTTCTCGCGTGTGGACCGATCGACGGATGGGAAACATAAAATTTTACAAGTTTCTCGCGTGTGGCCCGATCGGACGATGAATTTCGAATTTTTTCAAAGTTTTTCGCGTGTGGACCGATCGACGGATGGGAAACATAAAATTTTACAAGTTTCTCGCGTGTGGCCCGATCGGATGATGAATTTCGAATATTTTCAAAGTTTCTCGCGTGTGGACCGATCGACGGATGGGAAACATAAAATTTTACAAGTTTCTCGCGTGTGGCCCGATCGGACGATGAATTTAGAATTTTTTCAAAGTTTTTCGCGTGTGGCCCGATCGACGGATGCGAAACATAAAATTTTACAAGTTTCTCGCGTGTGGCCCGATCGGACGATGAATTTCGAATATTTTCAAAGTTTTTCGCGTGTGGCCCGATCGGATGATGGGAAACATAAAATTTTACAAGTTTCTCGCGTGTGGCCCGATCCGACGATGAATTTCGAATATTTTCAAAGTTTCTCGCGTGTGGGCCGATCGGACGATGGGAAACATAAAATTTTACAAGTTTCTCGCGCGTGGCCCGATCGGATGATGAATTTCGAATTTTTTCAAAGTTTTTCGCGTGTGGCCCGATCGGATGATGGGAAACATAAAATTTTACAAGTTTCTCGCGTGTGGCCCGATCCGACGATGAATTTCGAATATTTTCAAAGTTTCTCGCGTGTGGCCCGATCCGACGATGAATTTCGAATATTTTCAAAGTTTCTCGCGTGTGGCCCGATCCGACGATGAATTTCGAATATTTTCAAAGTTTCTCGCGTGTGGCCCGATCGACGGATGGGAAACATAAAATTTTACAAGTTTCTCGCGTGTGGCCCGATCGGACGATCAATTTCGAATTTTTTCAAAGTTTCCCGCGTGTGGCCCGATCGGACGATGAATTTCGAATATTTTCAAAGTTTCTCGCGTGTGGCCCGATCGACGGATGGGAAACATAAAATTTTACAAGTTTCTCGCGTGTGGCCCGATCGGACGATGAATTTCGAATATTTTCAAAGTTTTTCGCGTGTGGCCCGATCGGATGATGGGAAACATAAAATTTTACAAGTTTCTCGCGTGTGGCCCGATCCGACGATGAATTTCGAATATTTTCAAAGTTTCTCGCGTGTGGGCCGATCGGACGATGGGAAACATAAAATTTTACAAGTTTCTCGCGCGTGGCCCGATCGGATGATGAATTTCGAATTTTTTCAAAGTTTTTCGCGTGTGGCCCGATCGGATGATGGGAAACATAAAATTTTACAAGTTTCTCGCGTGTGGCCCGATCCGACGATGAATTTCGAATATTTTCAAAGTTTCTCGCGTGTGGCCCGATCCGACGATGAATTTCGAATATTTTCAAAGTTTCTCGCGTGTGGCCCGATCCGACGATGAATTTCGAATATTTTCAAAGTTTCTCGCGTGTGGCCCGATCGACGGATGGGAAACATAAAATTTTACAAGTTTCTCGCGTGTGGCCCGATCGGACGATCAATTTCGAATTTTTTCAAAGTTTCCCGCGTGTGGCCCGATCGGACGATGAATTTCGAATATTTTCAAAGTTTCTCGCGTGTGGCCCGATCGACGGATGGGAAACATAAAATTTTACAAGTTTCTCGCGTGTGGCCCGATCGGACGATGAATTTCGAATATTTTCAAAGTTTCTCGCGTGTGGCCCGATCGGACGATGAATTTCGAATATTTTCAAAGTTTCTCGCGCGTGGCCCGATCGGTCGAAGAATTTCGAATTTTTTCAAAGTTTTTCGCGTGTGGCCCGATGGACGGATGAGAAACATAAAATTTTACAAGTTTCTCGCGTATGGCCCGATCGGACGATCAATTTCGAATTTTTTCAAAGTTTCCCGCGTGTGGCCCGATCGGACGATGAATTTCGAATATTTTCAAAGTTTCTCGCGTGTGGACCGATCGACGGATGGGAAACATAAAATTTTACAAGTTTCTCGCGTGTGGCCCGATCGAACGATGAATTTCGAATATTTTCAAAGTTTTTCGCGTGTGGCCCGATCGACGGATGGGAAACATAAAATTTTACAAGTTTCTCGCGTGTGGCCCGATCGCACGATGAATTTCGAATATTTTCAAAGTTTTTCGCGTGTGGCCCGATCGGATGATGGGAAACATAAAATTTTACAAGTTTCTCGCGTGTGGCCCGATCCGACGATCAATTTCGCATATTTTCAAAGTTTCTCGCGTGTGGCCCGATCGGACGATGGGAAACATAAAATTTTACAAGTTTCTCGCGCGTGGCCCGATCGGACGATGAATTTCGAATTTTTTCAAAGTTTCTCGCGTGTGGCCCGATCGACTAATGGGAAACATAAAATTTTACAAGTTTCTCGCGTATGGCGTGTGGCCCGATCGACGGATGGGAAACATAAAATTTTACAAGTTTCTCGCGTGTGGCCCGATCGGACGATCAATTTCGAATTTTTTCAAAGTTTCCCGCGTGTGGCCCGATCGGACGATGAATTTCGAATATTTTCAAAGTTTCTCGCGTGTGGCCCGATCGACGGATGGGAAACATAAAATTTTACAAGTTTCTCGCGTGTGGCCCGATCGGACGATGAATTTCGAATATTTTCAAAGTTTCTCGCGTGTGGCCCGATCGGATGATGGGAAACATAAAATTTTACAAGTTTCTCGCGCGTGGCCCGATCGGACGATGAATTTCGAATTTTTTCAAAGTTTCTCGCGTGTGGCCCGATCGACGGATGGGAAACATAAAATTTTACAAGTTTCTCGCGTGTGGCCCGATCGGACGATGAATTTCGAATTTTTTCAAAGTTTTTCGCGTGTGGCCCGATCGACGGATGGGAAACATAAAATTTTACAAGTTTCTCGCGTGTGGCCCGATCGGACGATGAATTTCGAATTTTTTCAAAGTTTCTCGCGTGTGGCCCGATCGGACGATGAATTTCGAATATTTTCAAAGTTTTTTGCGTGTGGCCCGATCGGACGATGAATTTCGAATATTTTCAAAGTTTTTCGCGTGTGGCCCGATCGGATGATGGGAAACATAAAATTTTACAAGTTTCTCGCGCGTGGCCCGATCGGACGATGAATTTCGAATATTTTCAAAGTTTTTCGCGTGTGGCCCGATCGGATGATGGGAAACATAAAATTTTACAAGTTTCTCGCGCGTGGCCCGATCGGACGATGAATTTCGAATTTTTTCAAAGTTTCTCGCGTGTGGCCCGATCGGACGATGAATTTCGAATATTTTCAAAGTTTTTCGCGTGTGGCCCGATCGACGGATGGGAAACATAAAATTTTACAAGTTTCTCGCGTGTGGCCCGATCCGACGATGAATTTCGAATATTTTCAAAGTTTCTCGCGTGTGGCCCGATCCGACGATGAATTTCGAATATTTTCAAAGTTTCTCGCGTGTGGCCCGATCGACGGATGGGAAACATAAAATTTTACAAGTTTCTCGCGTGTGGCCCGATCGGACGATCAATTTCGAATTTTTTCAAAGTTTCCCGCGTGTGGCCCGATCGGACGATGAATTTCGAATATTTTCAAAGTTTCTCGCGTGTGGCCCGATCGACGGATGGGAAACATAAAATTTTACAAGTTTCTCGCGTGTGGCCCGATCGGCCCATGGGAAACATAAAATTTTACAAGTTTCTCGCGTGTGGCCCGATCGGACGATGAATTTCGAATTTTTTCAAAGTTTTTCGCGTGTGGACCGATCGACGGATGGGAAACATAAAATTTTACAAGTTTCTCGCGTGTGGCCCGATCGGATGATGAATTTCGAATATTTTCAAAGTTTCTCGCGTGTGGACCGATCGACGGATGGGAAACATAAAATTTTACAAGTTTCTCGCGTGTGGCCCGATCGGACGATGAATTTAGAATTTTTTCAAAGTTTTTCGCGTGTGGCCCGATCGACGGATGCGAAACATAAAATTTTACAAGTTTCTCGCGTGTGGCCCGATCGGACGATGAATTTCGAATTTTTTCAAAGTTTCTCGCGTGTGGCCCGATCGGACGATGAATTTCGAATATTTTCAAAGTTTCTCGCGTGTGGCCCGATCGGATGATGGGAAACATAAAATTTTACAAGTTTCTCGCGCGTGGCCCGATCGGACGATGAATTTCGAATTTTTTCAAAGTTTCTCGCGTGTGGCCCGATCGACGGATGGGAAACATAAAATTTTACAAGTTTCTCGCGTGTGGCCCGATCGGACGATGAATTTCGAATTTTTTCAAAGTTTTTCGCGTGTGGCCCGATCGACGGATGGGAAACATAAAATTTTACAAGTTTCTCGCGTGTGGCCCGATCGGACGATGAATTTCGAATTTTTTCAAAGTTTCTCGCGTGTGGCCCGATCGGACGATGAATTTCGAATATTTTCAAAGTTTTTCGCGTGTGGCCCGATCGGACGATGAATTTCGAATATTTTCAAAGTTTTTCGCGTGTGGCCCGATCGGATGATGGGAAACATAAAATTTTACAAGTTTCTCGCGCGTGGCCCGATCGGACGATGAATTTCGAATATTTTCAAAGTTTTTTGCGTGTGGCCCGATCGGATGATGGGAAACATAAAATTTTACAAGTTTCTCGCGCGTGGCCCGATCGGACGATGAATTTCGAATTTTTTCAAAGTTTCTCGCGTGTGGCCCGATCGGACGATGAATTTCGAATATTTTCAAAGTTTTTCGCGTGTGGCCCGATCGACGGATGGGAAACATAAAATTTTACAAGTTTCTCGCGTGTGGCCCGATCGGACGATGAATTTCGAATATTTTCAAAGTTTTTCGCGTGTGGCCCGATCGGATGATGGGAAACATAAAATTTTACAAGTTTCTCGCGTGTGGCCCGATCCGACGATGAATTTCGAATATTTTCAAAGTTTCTCGCGTGTGGCCCGATCGGACGATGGGAAACATAAAATTTTACAAGTTTCTCGCGCGTGGCCCGATCGGACGATGAATTTCGAATATTTTCAAAGTTTTTCGCGTGTGGCCCGATCGGATGATGGGAAACATAAAATTTTACAAGTTTCTCGCGTGTGGCCCGATCGGACGATGAATTTCGAATATTTTCAAAGTTTTTCGCGTGTGGCCCGATCGGATGATGGGAAACATAAAATTTTACAAGTTTCTCGCGTGTGGCCCGATCGGACGATGAATTTCGAATATTTTCAAAGTTTTTCGCGTGTGGCCCGATCGGATGATGGGAAACATAAAATTTTACAAGTTTCTCGCGTGTGGCCCGATCCGACGATGAATTTCGAATATTTTCAAAGTTTCTCGCGTGTGGCCCGATCGACGGATGGGAAACATAAAATTTTACAAGTTTCTCGCGTGTGGCCCGATCGGACGATCAATTTCGAATTTTTTCAAAGTTTCCCGCGTGTGGCCCGATCGGACGATGAATTTCGAATATTTTCAAAGTTTCTCGCGTGTGGCCCGATCGACGGATGGGAAACATAAAATTTTACAAGTTTCTCGCGTGTGGCCCGATCGGACGATGAATTTCGAATATTTTCAAAGTTTTTCGCGTGTGGCCCGATCGGATGATGGGAAACATAAAATTTTACAAGTTTCTCGCGTGTGGCCCGATCCGACGATGAATTTCGAATATTTTCAAAGTTTCTCGCGTGTGGGCCGATCGGACGATGGGAAACATAAAATTTTACAAGTTTCTCGCGCGTGGCCCGATCGGATGATGAATTTCGAATTTTTTCAAAGTTTTTCGCGTGTGGCCCGATCGGATGATGGGAAACATAAAATTTTACAAGTTTCTCGCGTGTGGCCCGATCCGACGATGAATTTCGAATATTTTCAAAGTTTCTCGCGTGTGGCCCGATCCGACGATGAATTTCGAATATTTTCAAAGTTTCTCGCGTGTGGCCCGATCCGACGATGAATTTCGAATATTTTCAAAGTTTCTCGCGTGTGGCCCGATCGACGGATGGGAAACATAAAATTTTACAAGTTTCTCGCGTGTGGCCCGATCGGACGATCAATTTCGAATTTTTTCAAAGTTTCCCGCGTGTGGCCCGATCGGACGATGAATTTCGAATACTTTTAAAAGTTTCTCGCGTGTGGCCCGATCGACGGATGGGAAACATAAAATTTTACAACTTTCTCGCGTGTGGCCCGATCGGACGATGAATTTCGAATATTTTCAAAGTTTCTCGCGTGTGGCCCGATCGGACGATGAATTTCGAATATTTTCAAAGTTTCTCGCGCGTGGCCCGATCGGTCGAAGAATTTCGAATTTTTTCAAAGTTTTTCGCGTGTGGCCCGATCGACGGATGAGAAACATAAAATTTTACAAGTTTCTCGCGTATGGCCCGATCGGACGATCAATTTCGAATTTTTTCAAAGTTTCCCGCGTGTGGCCCGATCGGACGATGAATTTCGAATATTTTCAAAGTTTCTCGCGTGTGGCCCGATCGACGGATGGGAAACATAAAATTTTACAAGTTTCTCGCGTGTGGCCCGATCGGACGATGAATTTCGAATATTTTCAAAGTTTTTCGCGTGTGGCCCGATCGGATGATGGGAAACATAAAATTTTACAAGTTTCTCGCGCGTGGCCCGATCGGACGATGAATTTCGAATATTTTCAAAGTTTTTCGCGTGTGGCCCGATCGGATGATGGGAAACATAAAATTTTACAAGTTTCTCGCGCGTGGCCCGATCGGACGATGAATTTCGAATTTTTTCAAAGTTTCTCGCGTGTGGCCCGATCGGACGATGAATTTCGAATATTTTCAAAGTTTTTCGCGTGTGGCCCGATCGACGGATGGGAAACATAAAATTTTACAAGTTTCTCGCGTGTGGCCCGATCCGACGATGAATTTCGAATATTTTCAAAGTTTCTCGCGTGTGGCCCGATCCGACGATGAATTTCGAATATTTTCAAAGTTTCTCGCGTGTGGCCCGATCGACGGATGGGAAACATAAAATTTTACAAGTTTCTCGCGTGTGGCCCGATCGGACGATCAATTTCGAATTTTTTCAAAGTTTCCCGCGTGTGGCCCGATCGGACGATGAATTTCGAATATTTTCAAAGTTTCTCGCGTGTGGCCCGATCGACGGATGGGAAACATAAAATTTTACAAGTTTCTCGCGTGTGGCCCGATCGGCCCATGGGAAACATAAAATTTTACAAGTTTCTCGCGTGTGGCCCGATCGGACGATGAATTTCGAATTTTTTCAAAGTTTTTCGCGTGTGGACCGATCGACGGATGGGAAACATAAAATTTTACAAGTTTCTCGCGTGTGGCCCGATCGGATGATGAATTTCGAATATTTTCAAAGTTTCTCGCGTGTGGACCGATCGACGGATGGGAAACATAAAATTTTACAAGTTTCTCGCGTGTGGCCCGATCGGACGATGAATTTAGAATTTTTTCAAAGTTTTTCGCGTGTGGCCCGATCGACGGATGCGAAACATAAAATTTTACAAGTTTCTCGCGTGTGGCCCGATCGGACGATGAATTTCGAATTTTTTCAAAGTTTCTCGCGTGTGGCCCGATCGGACGATGAATTTCGAATATTTTCAAAGTTTCTCGCGTGTGGCCCGATCGGATGATGGGAAACATAAAATTTTACAAGTTTCTCGCGCGTGGCCCGATCGGACGATGAATTTCGAATTTTTTCAAAGTTTCTCGCGTGTGGCCCGATCGACGGATGGGAAACATAAAATTTTACAAGTTTCTCGCGTGTGGCCCGATCGGACGATGAATTTCGAATTTTTTCAAAGTTTTTCGCGTGTGGCCCGATCGACGGATGGGAAACATAAAATTTTACAAGTTTCTCGCGTGTGGCCCGATCGGACGATGAATTTCGAATTTTTTCAAAGTTTCTCGCGTGTGGCCCGATCGGACGATGAATTTCGAATATTTTCAAAGTTTTTCGCGTGTGGCCCGATCGGACGATGAATTTCGAATATTTTCAAAGTTTTTCGCGTGTGGCCCGATCGGATGATGGGAAACATAAAATTTTACAAGTTTCTCGCGCGTGGCCCGATCGGACGATGAATTTCGAATATTTTCAAAGTTTTTTGCGTGTGGCCCGATCGGATGATGGGAAACATAAAATTTTACAAGTTTCTCGCGCGTGGCCCGATCGGACGATGAATTTCGAATTTTTTCAAAGTTTCTCGCGTGTGGCCCGATCGGACGATGAATTTCGAATATTTTCAAAGTTTTTCGCGTGTGGCCCGATCGACGGATGGGAAACATAAAATTTTACAAGTTTCTCGCGTGTGGCCCGATCGGACGATGAATTTCGAATATTTTCAAAGTTTTTCGCGTGTGGCCCGATCGGATGATGGGAAACATAAAATTTTACAAGTTTCTCGCGTGTGGCCCGATCCGACGATGAATTTCGAATATTTTCAAAGTTTCTCGCGTGTGGCCCGATCGGACGATGGGAAACATAAAATTTTACAAGTTTCTCGCGCGTGGCCCGATCGGACGATGAATTTCGAATATTTTCAAAGTTTTTCGCGTGTGGCCCGATCGGATGATGGGAAACATAAAATTTTACAAGTTTCTCGCGTGTGGCCCGATCGGACGATGAATTTCGAATATTTTCAAAGTTTTTCGCGTGTGGCCCGATCGGATGATGGGAAACATAAAATTTTACAAGTTTCTCGCGTGTGGCCCGATCGGACGATGAATTTCGAATATTTTCAAAGTTTTTCGCGTGTGGCCCGATCGGATGATGGGAAACATAAAATTTTACAAGTTTCTCGCGTGTGGCCCGATCCGACGATGAATTTCGAATATTTTCAAAGTTTCTCGCGTGTGGCCCGATCGACGGATGGGAAACATAAAATTTTACAAGTTTCTCGCGTGTGGCCCGATCGGACGATCAATTTCGAATTTTTTCAAAGTTTCCCGCGTGTGGCCCGATCGGACGATGAATTTCGAATATTTTCAAAGTTTCTCGCGTGTGGCCCGATCGACGGATGGGAAACATAAAATTTTACAAGTTTCTCGCGTGTGGCCCGATCGGACGATGAATTTCGAATATTTTCAAAGTTTTTCGCGTGTGGCCCGATCGGATGATGGGAAACATAAAATTTTACAAGTTTCTCGCGTGTGGCCCGATCCGACGATGAATTTCGAATATTTTCAAAGTTTCTCGCGTGTGGGCCGATCGGACGATGGGAAACATAAAATTTTACAAGTTTCTCGCGCGTGGCCCGATCGGATGATGAATTTCGAATTTTTTCAAAGTTTTTCGCGTGTGGCCCGATCGGATGATGGGAAACATAAAATTTTACAAGTTTCTCGCGTGTGGCCCGATCCGACGATGAATTTCGAATATTTTCAAAGTTTCTCGCGTGTGGCCCGATCCGACGATGAATTTCGAATATTTTCAAAGTTTCTCGCGTGTGGCCCGATCCGACGATGAATTTCGAATATTTTCAAAGTTTCTCGCGTGTGGCCCGATCGACGGATGGGAAACATAAAATTTTACAAGTTTCTCGCGTGTGGCCCGATCGGACGATCAATTTCGAATTTTTTCAAAGTTTCCCGCGTGTGGCCCGATCGGACGATGAATTTCGAATACTTTTAAAAGTTTCTCGCGTGTGGCCCGATCGACGGATGGGAAACATAAAATTTTACAACTTTCTCGCGTGTGGCCCGATCGGACGATGAATTTCGAATATTTTCAAAGTTTCTCGCGTGTGGCCCGATCGGACGATGAATTTCGAATATTTTCAAAGTTTCTCGCGCGTGGCCCGATCGGTCGAAGAATTTCGAATTTTTTCAAAGTTTTTCGCGTGTGGCCCGATCGACGGATGAGAAACATAAAATTTTACAAGTTTCTCGCGTATGGCCCGATCGGACGATCAATTTCGAATTTTTTCAAAGTTTCCCGCGTGTGGCCCGATCGGACGATGAATTTCGAATATTTTCAAAGTTTCTCGCGTGTGGCCCGATCGACGGATGGGAAACATAAAATTTTACAAGTTTCTCGCGTGTGGCCCGATCGGACGATGAATTTCGAATATTTTCAAAGTTTTTCGCGTGTGGCCCGATCGGATGATGGGAAACATAAAATTTTACAAGTTTCTCGCGTGTGGCCCGATCCGACGATGAATTTCGAATATTTTCAAAGTTTCTCGCGTGTGGGCCGATCGGACGATGGGAAACATAAAATTTTACAAGTTTCTCGCGCGTGGCCCGATCGGATGATGAATTTCGAATTTTTTCAAAGTTTTTCGCGTGTGGCCCGATCGGATGATGGGAAACATAAAATTTTACAAGTTTCTCGCGTGTGGCCCGATCCGACGATGAATTTCGAATATTTTCAAAGTTTCTCGCGTGTGGCCCGATCCGACGATGAATTTCGAATATCTTCAAAGTTTCTCGCGTGTGGCCCGATCCGACGATGAATTTCGAATATTTTCAAAGTTTCTCGCGTGTGGCCCGATCGACGGATGGGAAACATAAAATTTTACAAGTTTCTCGCGTGTGGCCCGATCGGACGATCAATTTCGAATTTTTTCAAAGTTTCCCGCGTGTGGCCCGATCGGACGATGAATTTCGAATACTTTTAAAAGTTTCTCGCGTGTGGCCCGATCGACGGATGGGAAACATAAAATTTTACAAGTTTCTCGCGTGTGGCCCGATCGGACGATGAATTTCGAATATTTTCAAAGTTTCTCGCGTGTGGCCCGATCGGACGATGAATTTCGAATATTTTCAAAGTTTCTCGCGCGTGGCCCGATCGGTCGAAGAATTTCGAATTTTTTCAAAGTTTTTCGCGTGTGGCCCGATGGACGGATGAGAAACATAAAATTTTACAAGTTTCTCGCGTATGGCCCGATCGGACGATCAATTTCGAATTTTTTCAAAGTTTCCCGCGTGTGGCCCGATCGGACGATGAATTTCGAATATTTTCAAAGTTTCTCGCGTGTGGACCGATCGACGGATGGGAAACATAAAATTTTACAAGTTTCTCGCGTGTGGCCCGATCGAACGATGAATTTCGAATATTTTCAAAGTTTTTCGCGTGTGGCCCGATCGACGGATGGGAAACATAAAATTTTACAAGTTTCTCGCGTGTGGCCCGATCGCACGATGAATTTCGAATATTTTCAAAGTTTTTCGCGTGTGGCCCGATCGGATGATGGGAAACATAAAATTTTACAAGTTTCTCGCGTGTGGCCCGATCCGACGATCAATTTCGAATATTTTCAAAGTTTCTCGCGTGTGGCCCGATCGGACGATGGGAAACATAAAATTTTACAAGTTTCTCGCGCGTGGCCCGATCGGACGATGAATTTCGAATTTTTTCAAAGTTTCTCGCGTGTGGCCCGATCGACGGATGGGAAACATAAAATTTTACAAGTTTCTCGCGTGTGGCCCGATCGGACGATGAATTTCGAATATTTTCAAAGTTTTTCGCGTGTGGCCCGATCGGATGATGGGAAACATAAAATTTTACAAGTTTCTCGCGTGTGGCCCGATCGGACGATGAATTTCGAATATTTTCAAAGTTTTTCGCGTGTGGCCCGATCGGATGATGGGAAACATAAAATTTTACAAGTTTCTCGCGTGTGGCCCGATCCGACGATGAATTTCGAATATTTTCAAAGTTTCTCGCGTGTGGCCCGATCGACGGATGGGAAACATAAAATTTTACAAGTTTCTCGCGTGTGGCCCGATCGGACGATCAATTTCGAATTTTTTCAAAGTTTCCCGCGTGTGGCCCGATCGGACGATGAATTTCGAATATTTTCAAAGTTTCTCGCGTGTGGCCCGATCGACGGATGGGAAACATAAAATTTTACAAGTTTCTCGCGTGTGGCCCGATCGGACGATGAATTTCGAATATTTTCAAAGTTTTTCGCGTGTGGCCCGATCGGATGATGGGAAACATAAAATTTTACAAGTTTCTCGCGTGTGGCCCGATCCGACGATGAATTTCGAATATTTTCAAAGTTTCTCGCGTGTGGGCCGATCGGACGATGGGAAACATAAAATTTTACAAGTTTCTCGCGCGTGGCCCGATCGGATGATGAATTTCGAATTTTTTCAAAGTTTTTCGCGTGTGGCCCGATCGGATGATGGGAAACATAAAATTTTACAAGTTTCTCGCGTGTGGCCCGATCCGACGATGAATTTCGAATATTTTCAAAGTTTCTCGCGTGTGGCCCGATCCGACGATGAATTTCGAATATTTTCAAAGTTTCTCGCGTGTGGCCCGATCCGACGATGAATTTCGAATATTTTCAAAGTTTCTCGCGTGTGGCCCGATCGACGGATGGGAAACATAAAATTTTACAAGTTTCTCGCGTGTGGCCCGATCGGACGATCAATTTCGAATTTTTTCAAAGTTTCCCGCGTGTGGCCCGATCGGACGATGAATTTCGAATATTTTCAAAGTTTCTCGCGTGTGGCCCGATCGACGGATGGGAAACATAAAATTTTACAAGTTTCTCGCGTGTGGCCCGATCGGACGATGAATTTCGAATATTTTCAAAGTTTTTCGCGTGTGGCCCGATCGGATGATGGGAAACATAAAATTTTACAAGTTTCTCGCGTGTGGCCCGATCCGACGATGAATTTCGAATATTTTCAAAGTTTCTCGCGTGTGGGCCGATCGGACGATGGGAAACATAAAATTTTACAAGTTTCTCGCGCGTGGCCCGATCGGATGATGAATTTCGAATTTTTTCAAAGTTTTTCGCGTGTGGCCCGATCGGATGATGGGAAACATAAAATTTTACAAGTTTCTCGCGTGTGGCCCGATCCGACGATGAATTTCGAATATTTTCAAAGTTTCTCGCGTGTGGCCCGATCCGACGATGAATTTCGAATATTTTCAAAGTTTCTCGCGTGTGGCCCGATCCGACGATGAATTTCGAATATTTTCAAAGTTTCTCGCGTGTGGCCCGATCGACGGATGGGAAACATAAAATTTTACAAGTTTCTCGCGTGTGGCCCGATCGGACGATCAATTTCGAATTTTTTCAAAGTTTCCCGCGTGTGGCCCGATCGGACGATGAATTTCGAATATTTTCAAAGTTTCTCGCGTGTGGCCCGATCGACGGATGGGAAACATAAAATTTTACAAGTTTCTCGCGTGTGGCCCGATCGGACGATGAATTTCGAATATTTTCAAAGTTTCTCGCGTGTGGCCCGATCGGACGATGAATTTCGAATATTTTCAAAGTTTCTCGCGCGTGGCCCGATCGGTCGAAGAATTTCGAATTTTTTCAAAGTTTTTCGCGTGTGGCCCGATGGACGGATGAGAAACATAAAATTTTACAAGTTTCTCGCGTATGGCCCGATCGGACGATCAATTTCGAATTTTTTCAAAGTTTCCCGCGTGTGGCCCGATCGGACGATGAATTTCGAATATTTTCAAAGTTTCTCGCGTGTGGACCGATCGACGGATGGGAAACATAAAATTTTACAAGTTTCTCGCGTGTGGCCCGATCGAACGATGAATTTCGAATATTTTCAAAGTTTTTCGCGTGTGGCCCGATCGACGGATGGGAAACATAAAATTTTACAAGTTTCTCGCGTGTGGCCCGATCGCACGATGAATTTCGAATATTTTCAAAGTTTTTCGCGTGTGGCCCGATCGGATGATGGGAAACATAAAATTTTACAAGTTTCTCGCGTGTGGCCCGATCCGACGATCAATTTCGCATATTTTCAAAGTTTCTCGCGTGTGGCCCGATCGGACGATGGGAAACATAAAATTTTACAAGTTTCTCGCGCGTGGCCCGATCGGACGATGAATTTCGAATTTTTTCAAAGTTTCTCGCGTGTGGCCCGATCGACTAATGGGAAACATAAAATTTTACAAGTTTCTCGCGTATGGCGTGTGGCCCGATCGGACGATCAATTTCGAATTTTTTCAAAGTTTCCCGCGTGTGGCCCGATCGGACGATGAATTTCGAATATTTTCAAAGTTTCTCGCGTGTGGCCCGATCGACGGATGGGAAACATAAAATTTTACAAGTTTCTCGCGTGTGGCCCGATCGGACGATGAATTTCGAATATTTTCAAAGTTTCTCGCGTGTGGCCCGATCGGATGATGGGAAACATAAAATTTTACAAGTTTCTCGCGCGTGGCCCGATCGGACGATGAATTTCGAATTTTTTCAAAGTTTCTCGCGTGTGGCCCGATCGACGGATGGGAAACATAAAATTTTACAAGTTTCTCGCGTGTGGCCCGATCGGACGATGAATTTCGAATTTTTTCAAAGTTTTTCGCGTGTGGCCCGATCGACGGATGGGAAACATAAAATTTTACAAGTTTCTCGCGTGTGGCCCGATCGGACGATGAATTTCGAATTTTTTCAAAGTTTCTCGCGTGTGGCCCGATCGGACGATGAATTTCGAATATTTTCAAAGTTTTTTGCGTGTGGCCCGATCGGACGATGAATTTCGAATATTTTCAAAGTTTTTCGCGTGTGGCCCGATCGGATGATGGGAAACATAAAATTTTACAAGTTTCTCGCGCGTGGCCCGATCGGACGATGAATTTCGAATATTTTCAAAGTTTTTCGCGTGTGGCCCGATCGGATGATGGGAAACATAAAATTTTACAAGTTTCTCGCGCGTGGCCCGATCGGATGATGAATTTCGAATTTTTTCAAAGTTTTTCGCGTGTGGCCCGATCGGATGATGGGAAACATAAAATTTTACAAGTTTCTCGCGTGTGGCCCGATCCGACGATGAATTTCGAATATTTTCAAAGTTTCTCGCGTGTGGCCCGATCCGACGATGAATTTCGAATATTTTCAAAGTTTCTCGCGTGTGGCCCGATCCGACGATGAATTTCGAATATTTTCAAAGTTTCTCGCGTGTGGCCCGATCGACGGATGGGAAACATAAAATTTTACAAGTTTCTCGCGTGTGGCCCGATCGGACGATCAATTTCGAATTTTTTCAAAGTTTCCCGCGTGTGGCCCGATCGGACGATGAATTTCGAATATTTTCAAAGTTTCTCGCGTGTGGCCCGATCGACGGATGGGAAACATAAAATTTTACAAGTTTCTCGCGTGTGGCCCGATCGGACGATGAATTTCGAATATTTTCAAAGTTTCTCGCGTGTGGCCCGATCGGACGATGAATTTCGAATATTTTCAAAGTTTCTCGCGCGTGGCCCGATCGGTCGAAGAATTTCGAATTTTTTCAAAGTTTTTCGCGTGTGGCCCGATGGACGGATGAGAAACATAAAATTTTACAAGTTTCTCGCGTATGGCCCGATCGGACGATCAATTTCGAATTTTTTCAAAGTTTCCCGCGTGTGGCCCGATCGGACGATGAATTTCGAATATTTTCAAAGTTTCTCGCGTGTGGACCGATCGACGGATGGGAAACATAAAATTTTACAAGTTTCTCGCGTGTGGCCCGATCGAACGATGAATTTCGAATATTTTCAAAGTTTTTCGCGTGTGGCCCGATCGACGGATGGGAAACATAAAATTTTACAAGTTTCTCGCGTGTGGCCCGATCGCACGATGAATTTCGAATATTTTCAAAGTTTTTCGCGTGTGGCCCGATCGGATGATGGGAAACATAAAATTTTACAAGTTTCTCGCGTGTGGCCCGATCCGACGATCAATTTCGCATATTTTCAAAGTTTCTCGCGTGTGGCCCGATCGGACGATGGGAAACATAAAATTTTACAAGTTTCTCGCGCGTGGCCCGATCGGACGATGAATTTCGAATTTTTTCAAAGTTTCTCGCGTGTGGCCCGATCGACTAATGGGAAACATAAAATTTTACAAGTTTCTCGCGTATGGCGTGTGGCCCGATCGGACGATCAATTTCGAATTTTTTCAAAGTTTCCCGCGTGTGGCCCGATCGGACGATGAATTTCGAATATTTTCAAAGTTTCTCGCGTGTGGCCCGATCGACGGATGGGAAACATAAAATTTTACAAGTTTCTCGCGTGTGGCCCGATCGGACGATGAATTTCGAATATTTTCAAAGTTTCTCGCGTGTGGCCCGATCGGATGATGGGAAACATAAAATTTTACAAGTTTCTCGCGCGTGGCCCGATCGGACGATGAATTTCGAATTTTTTCAAAGTTTCTCGCGTGTGGCCCGATCGACGGATGGGAAACATAAAATTTTACAAGTTTCTCGCGTGTGGCCCGATCGGACGATGAATTTCGAATTTTTTCAAAGTTTTTCGCGTGTGGCCCGATCGACGGATGGGAAACATAAAATTTTACAAGTTTCTCGCGTGTGGCCCGATCGGACGATGAATTTCGAATTTTTTCAAAGTTTCTCGCGTGTGGCCCGATCGGACGATGAATTTCGAATATTTTCAAAGTTTTTTGCGTGTGGCCCGATCGGACGATGAATTTCGAATATTTTCAAAGTTTTTCGCGTGTGGCCCGATCGGATGATGGGAAACATAAAATTTTACAAGTTTCTCGCGCGTGGCCCGATCGGACGATGAATTTCGAATATTTTCAAAGTTTTTCGCGTGTGGCCCGATCGGATGATGGGAAACATAAAATTTTACAAGTTTCTCGCGCGTGGCCCGATCGGACGATGAATTTCGAATTTTTTCAAAGTTTCTCGCGTGTGGCCCGATCGGACGATGAATTTCGAATATTTTCAAAGTTTTTCGCGTGTGGCCCGATCGACGGATGGGAAACATAAAATTTTACAAGTTTCTCGCGTGTGGCCCGATCCGACGATGAATTTCGAATATTTTCAAAGTTTCTCGCGTGTGGCCCGATCCGACGATGAATTTCGAATATTTTCAAAGTTTCTCGCGTGTGGCCCGATCGACGGATGGGAAACATAAAATTTTACAAGTTTCTCGCGTGTGGCCCGATCGGACGATCAATTTCGAATTTTTTCAAAGTTTCCCGCGTGTGGCCCGATCGGACGATGAATTTCGAATATTTTCAAAGTTTCTCGCGTGTGGCCCGATCGACGGATGGGAAACATAAAATTTTACAAGTTTCTCGCGTGTGGCCCGATCGGCCCATGGGAAACATAAAATTTTACAAGTTTCTCGCGTGTGGCCCGATCGGACGATGAATTTCGAATTTTTTCAAAGTTTTTCGCGTGTGGCCCGATCGACGGATGCGAAACATAAAATTTTACAAGTTTCTCGCGTGTGGCCCGATCGGACGATGAATTTCGAATTTTTTCAAAGTTTTTCGCGTGTGGCCCGATCGACGGATGCGAAACATAAAATTTTACAAGTTTCTCGCGTGTGGCCCGATCGGACGATGAATTTCGAATATTTTCAAAGTTTCTCGCGTGTGGCCCGATCGACGGATGGGAAACATAAAATTTTACAAGTTTCTCGCGTGTGGCCCGATCGGACGATGAATTTCGAATTTGGTCAAATTTCCTCGCGTGTGGCCCGATCGGACGATGAATTTCGAATATTTTCAAAGTTTCTCGCGTGTGGCCCGATCGGACGATGAATTTCGAATATTTTCAAAGTTTCTCGCGTGTGGACCGATCGACGGATGGGAAACATAAAATTTTACAAGTTTCTCGCGTGTGGCCCGATCGGACGATGAATTTCGAATTTTTTCAAAGTTTTTCGCGTGTGGACCGATCGACGGATGGGAAACATAAAATTTTACAAGTTTCTCGCGTGTGGCCCGATCGGATGATGAATTTCGAATATTTTCAAAGTTTCTCGCGTGTGGACCGATCGACGGATGGGAAACATAAAATTTTACAAGTTTCTCGCGTGTGGCCCGATCGGACGATGAATTTAGAATTTTTTCAAAGTTTTTCGCGTGTGGCCCGATCGACGGATGCGAAACATAAAATTTTACAAGTTTCTCGCGTGTGGCCCGATCGGACGATGAATTTCGAATATTTTCAAAGTTTTTCGCGTGTGGCCCGATCGGATGATGGGAAACATAAAATTTTACAAGTTTCTCGCGTGTGGCCCGATCCGACGATGAATTTCGAATATTTTCAAAGTTTCTCGCGTGTGGGCCGATCGGACGATGGGAAACATAAAATTTTACAAGTTTCTCGCGCGTGGCCCGATCGGATGATGAATTTCGAATTTTTTCAAAGTTTTTCGCGTGTGGCCCGATCGGATGATGGGAAACATAAAATTTTACAAGTTTCTCGCGTGTGGCCCGATCCGACGATGAATTTCGAATATTTTCAAAGTTTCTCGCGTGTGGCCCGATCCGACGATGAATTTCGAATATTTTCAAAGTTTCTCGCGTGTGGCCCGATCCGACGATGAATTTCGAATATTTTCAAAGTTTCTCGCGTGTGGCCCGATCGACGGATGGGAAACATAAAATTTTACAAGTTTCTCGCGTGTGGCCCGATCGGACGATCAATTTCGAATTTTTTCAAAGTTTCCCGCGTGTGGCCCGATCGGACGATGAATTTCGAATATTTTCAAAGTTTCTCGCGTGTGGCCCGATCGACGGATGGGAAACATAAAATTTTACAAGTTTCTCGCGTGTGGCCCGATCGGACGATGAATTTCGAATATTTTCAAAGTTTTTCGCGTGTGGCCCGATCGGATGATGGGAAACATAAAATTTTACAAGTTTCTCGCGTGTGGCCCGATCCGACGATGAATTTCGAATATTTTCAAAGTTTCTCGCGTGTGGGCCGATCGGACGATGGGAAACATAAAATTTTACAAGTTTCTCGCGCGTGGCCCGATCGGATGATGAATTTCGAATTTTTTCAAAGTTTTTCGCGTGTGGCCCGATCGGATGATGGGAAACATAAAATTTTACAAGTTTCTCGCGTGTGGCCCGATCCGACGATGAATTTCGAATATTTTCAAAGTTTCTCGCGTGTGGCCCGATCCGACGATGAATTTCGAATATTTTCAAAGTTTCTCGCGTGTGGCCCGATCCGACGATGAATTTCGAATATTTTCAAAGTTTCTCGCGTGTGGCCCGATCGACGGATGGGAAACATAAAATTTTACAAGTTTCTCGCGTGTGGCCCGATCGGACGATCAATTTCGAATTTTTTCAAAGTTTCCCGCGTGTGGCCCGATCGGACGATGAATTTCGAATATTTTCAAAGTTTCTCGCGTGTGGCCCGATCGACGGATGGGAAACATAAAATTTTACAAGTTTCTCGCGTGTGGCCCGATCGGACGATGAATTTCGAATATTTTCAAAGTTTCTCGCGTGTGGCCCGATCGGACGATGAATTTCGAATATTTTCAAAGTTTCTCGCGCGTGGCCCGATCGGTCGAAGAATTTCGAATTTTTTCAAAGTTTTTCGCGTGTGGCCCGATGGACGGATGAGAAACATAAAATTTTACAAGTTTCTCGCGTATGGCCCGATCGGACGATCAATTTCGAATTTTTTCAAAGTTTCCCGCGTGTGGCCCGATCGGACGATGAATTTCGAATATTTTCAAAGTTTCTCGCGTGTGGACCGATCGACGGATGGGAAACATAAAATTTTACAAGTTTCTCGCGTGTGGCCCGATCGAACGATGAATTTCGAATATTTTCAAAGTTTTTCGCGTGTGGCCCGATCGACGGATGGGAAACATAAAATTTTACAAGTTTCTCGCGTGTGGCCCGATCGCACGATGAATTTCGAATATTTTCAAAGTTTTTCGCGTGTGGCCCGATCGGATGATGGGAAACATAAAATTTTACAAGTTTCTCGCGTGTGGCCCGATCCGACGATCAATTTCGCATATTTTCAAAGTTTCTCGCGTGTGGCCCGATCGGACGATGGGAAACATAAAATTTTACAAGTTTCTCGCGCGTGGCCCGATCGGACGATGAATTTCGAATTTTTTCAAAGTTTCTCGCGTGTGGCCCGATCGACTAATGGGAAACATAAAATTTTACAAGTTTCTCGCGTATGGCGTGTGGCCCGATCGACGGATGGGAAACATAAAATTTTACAAGTTTCTCGCGTGTGGCCCGATCGGACGATCAATTTCGAATTTTTTCAAAGTTTCCCGCGTGTGGCCCGATCGGACGATGAATTTCGAATATTTTCAAAGTTTCTCGCGTGTGGCCCGATCGACGGATGGGAAACATAAAATTTTACAAGTTTCTCGCGTGTGGCCCGATCGGACGATGAATTTCGAATATTTTCAAAGTTTCTCGCGTGTGGCCCGATCGGATGATGGGAAACATAAAATTTTACAAGTTTCTCGCGCGTGGCCCGATCGGACGATGAATTTCGAATTTTTTCAAAGTTTCTCGCGTGTGGCCCGATCGACGGATGGGAAACATAAAATTTTACAAGTTTCTCGCGTGTGGCCCGATCGGACGATGAATTTCGAATTTTTTCAAAGTTTTTCGCGTGTGGCCCGATCGACGGATGGGAAACATAAAATTTTACAAGTTTCTCGCGTGTGGCCCGATCGGACGATGAATTTCGAATTTTTTCAAAGTTTCTCGCGTGTGGCCCGATCGGACGATGAATTTCGAATATTTTCAAAGTTTTTTGCGTGTGGCCCGATCGGACGATGAATTTCGAATATTTTCAAAGTTTTTCGCGTGTGGCCCGATCGGATGATGGGAAACATAAAATTTTACAAGTTTCTCGCGCGTGGCCCGATCGGACGATGAATTTCGAATATTTTCAAAGTTTTTCGCGTGTGGCCCGATCGGATGATGGGAAACATAAAATTTTACAAGTTTCTCGCGCGTGGCCCGATCGGACGATGAATTTCGAATTTTTTCAAAGTTTCTCGCGTGTGGCCCGATCGGACGATGAATTTCGAATATTTTCAAAGTTTTTCGCGTGTGGCCCGATCGACGGATGGGAAACATAAAATTTTACAAGTTTCTCGCGTGTGGCCCGATCCGACGATGAATTTCGAATATTTTCAAAGTTTCTCGCGTGTGGCCCGATCCGACGATGAATTTCGAATATTTTCAAAGTTTCTCGCGTGTGGCCCGATCGACGGATGGGAAACATAAAATTTTACAAGTTTCTCGCGTGTGGCCCGATCGGACGATCAATTTCGAATTTTTTCAAAGTTTCCCGCGTGTGGCCCGATCGGACGATGAATTTCGAATATTTTCAAAGTTTCTCGCGTGTGGCCCGATCGACGGATGGGAAACATAAAATTTTACAAGTTTCTCGCGTGTGGCCCGATCGGCCCATGGGAAACATAAAATTTTACAAGTTTCTCGCGTGTGGCCCGATCGGACGATGAATTTCGAATTTTTTCAAAGTTTTTCGCGTGTGGCCCGATCGACGGATGCGAAACATAAAATTTTACAAGTTTCTCGCGTGTGGCCCGATCGGACGATGAATTTCGAATTTTTTCAAAGTTTTTCGCGTGTGGCCCGATCGACGGATGCGAAACATAAAATTTTACAAGTTTCTCGCGTGTGGCCCGATCGGACGATGAATTTCGAATATTTTCAAAGTTTCTCGCGTGTGGCCCGATCGACGGATGGGAAACATAAAATTTTACAAGTTTCTCGCGTGTGGCCCGATCGGACGATGAATTTCGAATTTGGTCAAATTTCCTCGCGTGTGGCCCGATCGGACGATCAATTTCGAATATTTTCAAAGTTTCTCGCGTGTGGCCCGATCGGACGATGAATTTCGAATATTTTCAAAGTTTTTCGCGTGTGGCCCGATCGGATGATGGGAAACATAAAATTTTACAAGTTTCTCGCGCGTGGCCCGATCGGATGATGAATTTCGAATTTTTTCAAAGTTTTTCGCGTGTGGCCCGATCGGATGATGGGAAACATAAAATTTTACAAGTTTCTCGCGTGTGGCCCGATCCGACGATGAATTTCGAATATTTTCAAAGTTTCTCGCGTGTGGCCCGATCCGACGATGAATTTCGAATATTTTCAAAGTTTCTCGCGTGTGGCCCGATCCGACGATGAATTTCGAATATTTTCAAAGTTTCTCGCGTGTGGCCCGATCGACGGATGGGAAACATAAAATTTTACAAGTTTCTCGCGTGTGGCCCGATCGGACGATCAATTTCGAATTTTTTCAAAGTTTCCCGCGTGTGGCCCGATCGGACGATGAATTTCGAATATTTTCAAAGTTTCTCGCGTGTGGCCCGATCGACGGATGGGAAACATAAAATTTTACAAGTTTCTCGCGTGTGGCCCGATCGGACGATGAATTTCGAATATTTTCAAAGTTTCTCGCGTGTGGCCCGATCGGACGATGAATTTCGAATATTTTCAAAGTTTCTCGCGCGTGGCCCGATCGGTCGAAGAATTTCGAATTTTTTCAAAGTTTTTCGCGTGTGGCCCGATGGACGGATGAGAAACATAAAATTTTACAAGTTTCTCGCGTATGGCCCGATCGGACGATCAATTTCGAATTTTTTCAAAGTTTCCCGCGTGTGGCCCGATCGGACGATGAATTTCGAATATTTTCAAAGTTTCTCGCGTGTGGACCGATCGACGGATGGGAAACATAAAATTTTACAAGTTTCTCGCGTGTGGCCCGATCGAACGATGAATTTCGAATATTTTCAAAGTTTTTCGCGTGTGGCCCGATCGACGGATGGGAAACATAAAATTTTACAAGTTTCTCGCGTGTGGCCCGATCGCACGATGAATTTCGAATATTTTCAAAGTTTTTCGCGTGTGGCCCGATCGGATGATGGGAAACATAAAATTTTACAAGTTTCTCGCGTGTGGCCCGATCCGACGATCAATTTCGCATATTTTCAAAGTTTCTCGCGTGTGGCCCGATCGGACGATGGGAAACATAAAATTTTACAAGTTTCTCGCGCGTGGCCCGATCGGACGATGAATTTCGAATTTTTTCAAAGTTTCTCGCGTGTGGCCCGATCGACTAATGGGAAACATAAAATTTTACAAGTTTCTCGCGTATGGCGTGTGGCCCGATCGGACGATCAATTTCGAATTTTTTCAAAGTTTCCCGCGTGTGGCCCGATCGGACGATGAATTTCGAATATTTTCAAAGTTTCTCGCGTGTGGCCCGATCGACGGATGGGAAACATAAAATTTTACAAGTTTCTCGCGTGTGGCCCGATCGGACGATGAATTTCGAATATTTTCAAAGTTTCTCGCGTGTGGCCCGATCGGATGATGGGAAACATAAAATTTTACAAGTTTCTCGCGCGTGGCCCGATCGGACGATGAATTTCGAATTTTTTCAAAGTTTCTCGCGTGTGGCCCGATCGACGGATGGGAAACATAAAATTTTACAAGTTTCTCGCGTGTGGCCCGATCGGACGATGAATTTCGAATTTTTTCAAAGTTTTTCGCGTGTGGCCCGATCGACGGATGGGAAACATAAAATTTTACAAGTTTCTCGCGTGTGGCCCGATCGGACGATGAATTTCGAATTTTTTCAAAGTTTCTCGCGTGTGGCCCGATCGGACGATGAATTTCGAATATTTTCAAAGTTTTTTGCGTGTGGCCCGATCGGACGATGAATTTCGAATATTTTCAAAGTTTTTCGCGTGTGGCCCGATCGGATGATGGGAAACATAAAATTTTACAAGTTTCTCGCGCGTGGCCCGATCGGACGATGAATTTCGAATATTTTCAAAGTTTTTCGCGTGTGGCCCGATCGGATGATGGGAAACATAAAATTTTACAAGTTTCTCGCGCGTGGCCCGATCGGACGATGAATTTCGAATTTTTTCAAAGTTTCTCGCGTGTGGCCCGATCGGACGATGAATTTCGAATATTTTCAAAGTTTTTCGCGTGTGGCCCGATCGACGGATGGGAAACATAAAATTTTACAAGTTTCTCGCGTGTGGCCCGATCCGACGATGAATTTCGAATATTTTCAAAGTTTCTCGCGTGTGGCCCGATCCGACGATGAATTTCGAATATTTTCAAAGTTTCTCGCGTGTGGCCCGATCGACGGATGGGAAACATAAAATTTTACAAGTTTCTCGCGTGTGGCCCGATCGGACGATCAATTTCGAATTTTTTCAAAGTTTCCCGCGTGTGGCCCGATCGGACGATGAATTTCGAATATTTTCAAAGTTTCTCGCGTGTGGCCCGATCGACGGATGGGAAACATAAAATTTTACAAGTTTCTCGCGTGTGGCCCGATCGGCCCATGGGAAACATAAAATTTTACAAGTTTCTCGCGTGTGGCCCGATCGGACGATGAATTTCGAATTTTTTCAAAGTTTTTCGCGTGTGGCCCGATCGACGGATGCGAAACATAAAATTTTACAAGTTTCTCGCGTGTGGCCCGATCGGACGATGAATTTCGAATTTTTTCAAAGTTTTTCGCGTGTGGCCCGATCGACGGATGCGAAACATAAAATTTTACAAGTTTCTCGCGTGTGGCCCGATCGGACGATGAATTTCGAATATTTTCAAAGTTTCTCGCGTGTGGCCCGATCGACGGATGGGAAACATAAAATTTTACAAGTTTCTCGCGTGTGGCCCGATCGGACGATGAATTTCGAATTTGGTCAAATTTCCTCGCGTGTGGCCCGATCGGACGATGAATTTCGAATATTTTCAAAGTTTCTCGCGTGTGGCCCGATCGGACGATGAATTTCGAATATTTTCAAAGTTTCTCGCGTGTGGACCGATCGACGGATGGGAAACATAAAATTTTACAAGTTTCTCGCGTGTGGCCCGATCGGACGATGAATTTCGAATTTTTTCAAAGTTTTTCGCGTGTGGACCGATCGACGGATGGGAAACATAAAATTTTACAAGTTTCTCGCGTGTGGCCCGATCGGATGATGAATTTCGAATATTTTCAAAGTTTCTCGCGTGTGGACCGATCGACGGATGGGAAACATAAAATTTTACAAGTTTCTCGCGTGTGGCCCGATCGGACGATGAATTTAGAATTTTTTCAAAGTTTTTCGCGTGTGGCCCGATCGACGGATGCGAAACATAAAATTTTACAAGTTTCTCGCGTGTGGCCCGATCGGACGATGAATTTCGAATATTTTCAAAGTTTTTCGCGTGTGGCCCGATCGGATGATGGGAAACATAAAATTTTACAAGTTTCTCGCGTGTGGCCCGATCCGACGATGAATTTCGAATATTTTCAAAGTTTCTCGCGTGTGGGCCGATCGGACGATGGGAAACATAAAATTTTACAAGTTTCTCGCGCGTGGCCCGATCGGATGATGAATTTCGAATTTTTTCAAAGTTTTTCGCGTGTGGCCCGATCGGATGATGGGAAACATAAAATTTTACAAGTTTCTCGCGTGTGGCCCGATCCGACGATGAATTTCGAATATTTTCAAAGTTTCTCGCGTGTGGCCCGATCCGACGATGAATTTCGAATATTTTCAAAGTTTCTCGCGTGTGGCCCGATCCGACGATGAATTTCGAATATTTTCAAAGTTTCTCGCGTGTGGCCCGATCGACGGATGGGAAACATAAAATTTTACAAGTTTCTCGCGTGTGGCCCGATCGGACGATCAATTTCGAATTTTTTCAAAGTTTCCCGCGTGTGGCCCGATCGGACGATGAATTTCGAATATTTTCAAAGTTTCTCGCGTGTGGCCCGATCGACGGATGGGAAACATAAAATTTTACAAGTTTCTCGCGTGTGGCCCGATCGGACGATGAATTTCGAATATTTTCAAAGTTTTTCGCGTGTGGCCCGATCGGATGATGGGAAACATAAAATTTTACAAGTTTCTCGCGTGTGGCCCGATCCGACGATGAATTTCGAATATTTTCAAAGTTTCTCGCGTGTGGGCCGATCGGACGATGGGAAACATAAAATTTTACAAGTTTCTCGCGCGTGGCCCGATCGGATGATGAATTTCGAATTTTTTCAAAGTTTTTCGCGTGTGGCCCGATCGGATGATGGGAAACATAAAATTTTACAAGTTTCTCGCGTGTGGCCCGATCCGACGATGAATTTCGAATATTTTCAAAGTTTCTCGCGTGTGGCCCGATCCGACGATGAATTTCGAATATTTTCAAAGTTTCTCGCGTGTGGCCCGATCGACGGATGGGAAACATAAAATTTTACAAGTTTCTCGCGTGTGGCCCGATCGGACGATCAATTTCGAATTTTTTCAAAGTTTCCCGCGTGTGGCCCGATCGGACGATGAATTTCGAATATTTTCAAAGTTTCTCGCGTGTGGCCCGATCGACGGATGGGAAACATAAAATTTTACAAGTTTCTCGCGTGTGGCCCGATCGGACGATGAATTTCGAATATTTTCAAAGTTTTTCGCGTGTGGCCCGATCGGATGATGGGAAACATAAAATTTTACAAGTTTCTCGCGTGTGGCCCGATCCGACGATGAATTTCGAATATTTTCAAAGTTTCTCGCGTGTGGGCCGATCGGACGATGGGAAACATAAAATTTTACAAGTTTCTCGCGCGTGGCCCGATCGGATGATGAATTTCGAATTTTTTCAAAGTTTTTCGCGTGTGGCCCGATCGGATGATGGGAAACATAAAATTTTACAAGTTTCTCGCGTGTGGCCCGATCCGACGATGAATTTCGAATATTTTCAAAGTTTCTCGCGTGTGGCCCGATCCGACGATGAATTTCGAATATTTTCAAAGTTTCTCGCGTGTGGCCCGATCCGACGATGAATTTCGAATATTTTCAAAGTTTCTCGCGTGTGGCCCGATCGACGGATGGGAAACATAAAATTTTACAAGTTTCTCGCGTGTGGCCCGATCGGACGATCAATTTCGAATTTTTTCAAAGTTTCCCGCGTGTGGCCCGATCGGACGATGAATTTCGAATATTTTCAAAGTTTCTCGCGTGTGGCCCGATCGACGGATGGGAAACATAAAATTTTACAAGTTTCTCGCGTGTGGCCCGATCGGACGATGAATTTCGAATATTTTCAAAGTTTCTCGCGTGTGGCCCGATCGGACGATGAATTTCGAATATTTTCAAAGTTTCTCGCGCGTGGCCCGATCGGTCGAAGAATTTCGAATTTTTTCAAAGTTTTTCGCGTGTGGCCCGATGGACGGATGAGAAACATAAAATTTTACAAGTTTCTCGCGTATGGCCCGATCGGACGATCAATTTCGAATTTTTTCAAAGTTTCCCGCGTGTGGCCCGATCGGACGATGAATTTCGAATATTTTCAAAGTTTCTCGCGTGTGGACCGATCGACGGATGGGAAACATAAAATTTTACAAGTTTCTCGCGTGTGGCCCGATCGAACGATGAATTTCGAATATTTTCAAAGTTTTTCGCGTGTGGCCCGATCGACGGATGGGAAACATAAAATTTTACAAGTTTCTCGCGTGTGGCCCGATCGCACGATGAATTTCGAATATTTTCAAAGTTTTTCGCGTGTGGCCCGATCGGATGATGGGAAACATAAAATTTTACAAGTTTCTCGCGTGTGGCCCGATCCGACGATCAATTTCGCATATTTTCAAAGTTTCTCGCGTGTGGCCCGATCGGACGATGGGAAACATAAAATTTTACAAGTTTCTCGCGCGTGGCCCGATCGGACGATGAATTTCGAATTTTTTCAAAGTTTCTCGCGTGTGGCCCGATCGACTAATGGGAAACATAAAATTTTACAAGTTTCTCGCGTATGGCGTGTGGCCCGATCGACGGATGGGAAACATAAAATTTTACAAGTTTCTCGCGTGTGGCCCGATCGGACGATCAATTTCGAATTTTTTCAAAGTTTCCCGCGTGTGGCCCGATCGGACGATGAATTTCGAATATTTTCAAAGTTTCTCGCGTGTGGCCCGATCGACGGATGGGAAACATAAAATTTTACAAGTTTCTCGCGTGTGGCCCGATCGGACGATGAATTTCGAATATTTTCAAAGTTTCTCGCGTGTGGCCCGATCGGATGATGGGAAACATAAAATTTTACAAGTTTCTCGCGCGTGGCCCGATCGGACGATGAATTTCGAATTTTTTCAAAGTTTCTCGCGTGTGGCCCGATCGACGGATGGGAAACATAAAATTTTACAAGTTTCTCGCGTGTGGCCCGATCGGACGATGAATTTCGAATTTTTTCAAAGTTTTTCGCGTGTGGCCCGATCGACGGATGGGAAACATAAAATTTTACAAGTTTCTCGCGTGTGGCCCGATCGGACGATGAATTTCGAATTTTTTCAAAGTTTCTCGCGTGTGGCCCGATCGGACGATGAATTTCGAATATTTTCAAAGTTTTTTGCGTGTGGCCCGATCGGACGATGAATTTCGAATATTTTCAAAGTTTTTCGCGTGTGGCCCGATCGGATGATGGGAAACATAAAATTTTACAAGTTTCTCGCGCGTGGCCCGATCGGACGATGAATTTCGAATATTTTCAAAGTTTTTCGCGTGTGGCCCGATCGGATGATGGGAAACATAAAATTTTACAAGTTTCTCGCGCGTGGCCCGATCGGACGATGAATTTCGAATTTTTTCAAAGTTTCTCGCGTGTGGCCCGATCGGACGATGAATTTCGAATATTTTCAAAGTTTTTCGCGTGTGGCCCGATCGACGGATGGGAAACATAAAATTTTACAAGTTTCTCGCGTGTGGCCCGATCCGACGATGAATTTCGAATATTTTCAAAGTTTCTCGCGTGTGGCCCGATCCGACGATGAATTTCGAATATTTTCAAAGTTTCTCGCGTGTGGCCCGATCGACGGATGGGAAACATAAAATTTTACAAGTTTCTCGCGTGTGGCCCGATCGGACGATCAATTTCGAATTTTTTCAAAGTTTCCCGCGTGTGGCCCGATCGGACGATGAATTTCGAATATTTTCAAAGTTTCTCGCGTGTGGCCCGATCGACGGATGGGAAACATAAAATTTTACAAGTTTCTCGCGTGTGGCCCGATCGGCCCATGGGAAACATAAAATTTTACAAGTTTCTCGCGTGTGGCCCGATCGGACGATGAATTTCGAATTTTTTCAAAGTTTTTCGCGTGTGGCCCGATCGACGGATGCGAAACATAAAATTTTACAAGTTTCTCGCGTGTGGCCCGATCGGACGATGAATTTCGAATTTTTTCAAAGTTTTTCGCGTGTGGCCCGATCGACGGATGCGAAACATAAAATTTTACAAGTTTCTCGCGTGTGGCCCGATCGGACGATGAATTTCGAATATTTTCAAAGTTTCTCGCGTGTGGCCCGATCGACGGATGGGAAACATAAAATTTTACAAGTTTCTCGCGTGTGGCCCGATCGGACGATGAATTTCGAATTTGGTCAAATTTCCTCGCGTGTGGCCCGATCGGACGATGAATTTCGAATATTTTCAAAGTTTCTCGCGTGTGGCCCGATCGGACGATGAATTTCGAATATTTTCAAAGTTTCTCGCGTGTGGACCGATCGACGGATGGGAAACATAAAATTTTACAAGTTTCTCGCGTGTGGCCCGATCGGACGATGAATTTCGAATTTTTTCAAAGTTTTTCGCGTGTGGACCGATCGACGGATGGGAAACATAAAATTTTACAAGTTTCTCGCGTGTGGCCCGATCGGATGATGAATTTCGAATATTTTCAAAGTTTCTCGCGTGTGGACCGATCGACGGATGGGAAACATAAAATTTTACAAGTTTCTCGCGTGTGGCCCGATCGGACGATGAATTTAGAATTTTTTCAAAGTTTTTCGCGTGTGGCCCGATCGACGGATGCGAAACATAAAATTTTACAAGTTTCTCGCGTGTGGCCCGATCGGACGATGAATTTCGAATATTTTCAAAGTTTTTCGCGTGTGGCCCGATCGGATGATGGGAAACATAAAATTTTACAAGTTTCTCGCGTGTGGCCCGATCCGACGATGAATTTCGAATATTTTCAAAGTTTCTCGCGTGTGGGCCGATCGGACGATGGGAAACATAAAATTTTACAAGTTTCTCGCGCGTGGCCCGATCGGATGATGAATTTCGAATTTTTTCAAAGTTTTTCGCGTGTGGCCCGATCGGATGATGGGAAACATAAAATTTTACAAGTTTCTCGCGTGTGGCCCGATCCGACGATGAATTTCGAATATTTTCAAAGTTTCTCGCGTGTGGCCCGATCCGACGATGAATTTCGAATATTTTCAAAGTTTCTCGCGTGTGGCCCGATCCGACGATGAATTTCGAATATTTTCAAAGTTTCTCGCGTGTGGCCCGATCGACGGATGGGAAACATAAAATTTTACAAGTTTCTCGCGTGTGGCCCGATCGGACGATCAATTTCGAATTTTTTCAAAGTTTCCCGCGTGTGGCCCGATCGGACGATGAATTTCGAATATTTTCAAAGTTTCTCGCGTGTGGCCCGATCGACGGATGGGAAACATAAAATTTTACAAGTTTCTCGCGTGTGGCCCGATCGGACGATGAATTTCGAATATTTTCAAAGTTTTTCGCGTGTGGCCCGATCGGATGATGGGAAACATAAAATTTTACAAGTTTCTCGCGTGTGGCCCGATCCGACGATGAATTTCGAATATTTTCAAAGTTTCTCGCGTGTGGGCCGATCGGACGATGGGAAACATAAAATTTTACAAGTTTCTCGCGCGTGGCCCGATCGGATGATGAATTTCGAATTTTTTCAAAGTTTTTCGCGTGTGGCCCGATCGGATGATGGGAAACATAAAATTTTACAAGTTTCTCGCGTGTGGCCCGATCCGACGATGAATTTCGAATATTTTCAAAGTTTCTCGCGTGTGGCCCGATCCGACGATGAATTTCGAATATTTTCAAAGTTTCTCGCGTGTGGCCCGATCCGACGATGAATTTCGAATATTTTCAAAGTTTCTCGCGTGTGGCCCGATCGACGGATGGGAAACATAAAATTTTACAAGTTTCTCGCGTGTGGCCCGATCGGACGATCAATTTCGAATTTTTTCAAAGTTTCCCGCGTGTGGCCCGATCGGACGATGAATTTCGAATATTTTCAAAGTTTCTCGCGTGTGGCCCGATCGACGGATGGGAAACATAAAATTTTACAAGTTTCTCGCGTGTGGCCCGATCGGACGATGAATTTCGAATATTTTCAAAGTTTCTCGCGTGTGGCCCGATCGGACGATGAATTTCGAATATTTTCAAAGTTTCTCGCGCGTGGCCCGATCGGTCGAAGAATTTCGAATTTTTTCAAAGTTTTTCGCGTGTGGCCCGATGGACGGATGAGAAACATAAAATTTTACAAGTTTCTCGCGTATGGCCCGATCGGACGATCAATTTCGAATTTTTTCAAAGTTTCCCGCGTGTGGCCCGATCGGACGATGAATTTCGAATATTTTCAAAGTTTCTCGCGTGTGGACCGATCGACGGATGGGAAACATAAAATTTTACAAGTTTCTCGCGTGTGGCCCGATCGAACGATGAATTTCGAATATTTTCAAAGTTTTTCGCGTGTGGCCCGATCGACGGATGGGAAACATAAAATTTTACAAGTTTCTCGCGTGTGGCCCGATCGCACGATGAATTTCGAATATTTTCAAAGTTTTTCGCGTGTGGCCCGATCGGATGATGGGAAACATAAAATTTTACAAGTTTCTCGCGTGTGGCCCGATCCGACGATCAATTTCGCATATTTTCAAAGTTTCTCGCGTGTGGCCCGATCGGACGATGGGAAACATAAAATTTTACAAGTTTCTCGCGCGTGGCCCGATCGGACGATGAATTTCGAATTTTTTCAAAGTTTCTCGCGTGTGGCCCGATCGACTAATGGGAAACATAAAATTTTACAAGTTTCTCGCGTATGGCGTGTGGCCCGATCGACGGATGGGAAACATAAAATTTTACAAGTTTCTCGCGTGTGGCCCGATCGGACGATCAATTTCGAATTTTTTCAAAGTTTCCCGCGTGTGGCCCGATCGGACGATGAATTTCGAATATTTTCAAAGTTTCTCGCGTGTGGCCCGATCGACGGATGGGAAACATAAAATTTTACAAGTTTCTCGCGTGTGGCCCGATCGGACGATGAATTTCGAATATTTTCAAAGTTTCTCGCGTGTGGCCCGATCGGATGATGGGAAACATAAAATTTTACAAGTTTCTCGCGCGTGGCCCGATCGGACGATGAATTTCGAATTTTTTCAAAGTTTCTCGCGTGTGGCCCGATCGACGGATGGGAAACATAAAATTTTACAAGTTTCTCGCGTGTGGCCCGATCGGACGATGAATTTCGAATTTTTTCAAAGTTTTTCGCGTGTGGCCCGATCGACGGATGGGAAACATAAAATTTTACAAGTTTCTCGCGTGTGGCCCGATCGGACGATGAATTTCGAATTTTTTCAAAGTTTCTCGCGTGTGGCCCGATCGGACGATGAATTTCGAATATTTTCAAAGTTTTTTGCGTGTGGCCCGATCGGACGATGAATTTCGAATATTTTCAAAGTTTTTCGCGTGTGGCCCGATCGGATGATGGGAAACATAAAATTTTACAAGTTTCTCGCGCGTGGCCCGATCGGACGATGAATTTCGAATATTTTCAAAGTTTTTCGCGTGTGGCCCGATCGGATGATGGGAAACATAAAATTTTACAAGTTTCTCGCGCGTGGCCCGATCGGACGATGAATTTCGAATTTTTTCAAAGTTTCTCGCGTGTGGCCCGATCGGACGATGAATTTCGAATATTTTCAAAGTTTTTCGCGTGTGGCCCGATCGACGGATGGGAAACATAAAATTTTACAAGTTTCTCGCGTGTGGCCCGATCCGACGATGAATTTCGAATATTTTCAAAGTTTCTCGCGTGTGGCCCGATCCGACGATGAATTTCGAATATTTTCAAAGTTTCTCGCGTGTGGCCCGATCGACGGATGGGAAACATAAAATTTTACAAGTTTCTCGCGTGTGGCCCGATCGGACGATCAATTTCGAATTTTTTCAAAGTTTCCCGCGTGTGGCCCGATCGGACGATGAATTTCGAATATTTTCAAAGTTTCTCGCGTGTGGCCCGATCGACGGATGGGAAACATAAAATTTTACAAGTTTCTCGCGTGTGGCCCGATCGGCCCATGGGAAACATAAAATTTTACAAGTTTCTCGCGTGTGGCCCGATCGGACGATGAATTTCGAATTTTTTCAAAGTTTTTCGCGTGTGGACCGATCGACGGATGGGAAACATAAAATTTTACAAGTTTCTCGCGTGTGGCCCGATCGGATGATGAATTTCGAATATTTTCAAAGTTTCTCGCGTGTGGACCGATCGACGGATGGGAAACATAAAATTTTACAAGTTTCTCGCGTGTGGCCCGATCGGACGATGAATTTAGAATTTTTTCAAAGTTTTTCGCGTGTGGCCCGATCGACGGATGCGAAACATAAAATTTTACAAGTTTCTCGCGTGTGGCCCGATCGGACGATGAATTTCGAATTTTTTCAAAGTTTCTCGCGTGTGGCCCGATCGGACGATGAATTTCGAATATTTTCAAAGTTTCTCGCGTGTGGCCCGATCGGATGATGGGAAACATAAAATTTTACAAGTTTCTCGCGCGTGGCCCGATCGGACGATGAATTTCGAATTTTTTCAAAGTTTCTCGCGTGTGGCCCGATCGACGGATGGGAAACATAAAATTTTACAAGTTTCTCGCGTGTGGCCCGATCGGACGATGAATTTCGAATTTTTTCAAAGTTTTTCGCGTGTGGCCCGATCGACGGATGGGAAACATAAAATTTTACAAGTTTCTCGCGTGTGGCCCGATCGGACGATGAATTTCGAATTTTTTCAAAGTTTCTCGCGTGTGGCCCGATCGGACGATGAATTTCGAATATTTTCAAAGTTTTTCGCGTGTGGCCCGATCGGACGATGAATTTCGAATATTTTCAAAGTTTTTCGCGTGTGGCCCGATCGGATGATGGGAAACATAAAATTTTACAAGTTTCTCGCGCGTGGCCCGATCGGACGATGAATTTCGAATATTTTCAAAGTTTTTTGCGTGTGGCCCGATCGGATGATGGGAAACATAAAATTTTACAAGTTTCTCGCGCGTGGCCCGATCGGACGATGAATTTCGAATTTTTTCAAAGTTTCTCGCGTGTGGCCCGATCGGACGATGAATTTCGAATATTTTCAAAGTTTTTCGCGTGTGGCCCGATCGACGGATGGGAAACATAAAATTTTACAAGTTTCTCGCGTGTGGCCCGATCGGACGATGAATTTCGAATATTTTCAAAGTTTTTCGCGTGTGGCCCGATCGGATGATGGGAAACATAAAATTTTACAAGTTTCTCGCGTGTGGCCCGATCCGACGATGAATTTCGAATATTTTCAAAGTTTCTCGCGTGTGGCCCGATCGGACGATGGGAAACATAAAATTTTACAAGTTTCTCGCGCGTGGCCCGATCGGACGATGAATTTCGAATATTTTCAAAGTTTTTCGCGTGTGGCCCGATCGGATGATGGGAAACATAAAATTTTACAAGTTTCTCGCGTGTGGCCCGATCGGACGATGAATTTCGAATATTTTCAAAGTTTTTCGCGTGTGGCCCGATCGGATGATGGGAAACATAAAATTTTACAAGTTTCTCGCGTGTGGCCCGATCGGACGATGAATTTCGAATATTTTCAAAGTTTTTCGCGTGTGGCCCGATCGGATGATGGGAAACATAAAATTTTACAAGTTTCTCGCGTGTGGCCCGATCCGACGATGAATTTCGAATATTTTCAAAGTTTCTCGCGTGTGGCCCGATCGACGGATGGGAAACATAAAATTTTACAAGTTTCTCGCGTGTGGCCCGATCGGACGATCAATTTCGAATTTTTTCAAAGTTTCCCGCGTGTGGCCCGATCGGACGATGAATTTCGAATATTTTCAAAGTTTCTCGCGTGTGGCCCGATCGACGGATGGGAAACATAAAATTTTACAAGTTTCTCGCGTGTGGCCCGATCGGACGATGAATTTCGAATATTTTCAAAGTTTTTCGCGTGTGGCCCGATCGGATGATGGGAAACATAAAATTTTACAAGTTTCTCGCGTGTGGCCCGATCCGACGATGAATTTCGAATATTTTCAAAGTTTCTCGCGTGTGGGCCGATCGGACGATGGGAAACATAAAATTTTACAAGTTTCTCGCGCGTGGCCCGATCGGATGATGAATTTCGAATTTTTTCAAAGTTTTTCGCGTGTGGCCCGATCGGATGATGGGAAACATAAAATTTTACAAGTTTCTCGCGTGTGGCCCGATCCGACGATGAATTTCGAATATTTTCAAAGTTTCTCGCGTGTGGCCCGATCCGACGATGAATTTCGAATATTTTCAAAGTTTCTCGCGTGTGGCCCGATCCGACGATGAATTTCGAATATTTTCAAAGTTTCTCGCGTGTGGCCCGATCGACGGATGGGAAACATAAAATTTTACAAGTTTCTCGCGTGTGGCCCGATCGGACGATCAATTTCGAATTTTTTCAAAGTTTCCCGCGTGTGGCCCGATCGGACGATGAATTTCGAATACTTTTAAAAGTTTCTCGCGTGTGGCCCGATCGACGGATGGGAAACATAAAATTTTACAACTTTCTCGCGTGTGGCCCGATCGGACGATGAATTTCGAATATTTTCAAAGTTTCTCGCGTGTGGCCCGATCGGACGATGAATTTCGAATATTTTCAAAGTTTCTCGCGCGTGGCCCGATCGGTCGAAGAATTTCGAATTTTTTCAAAGTTTTTCGCGTGTGGCCCGATCGACGGATGAGAAACATAAAATTTTACAAGTTTCTCGCGTATGGCCCGATCGGACGATCAATTTCGAATTTTTTCAAAGTTTCCCGCGTGTGGCCCGATCGGACGATGAATTTCGAATATTTTCAAAGTTTCTCGCGTGTGGACCGATCGACGGATGGGAAACATAAAATTTTACAAGTTTCTCGCGTGTGGCCCGATCGGACGATGAATTTCGAATATTTTCAAAGTTTTTCGCGTGTGGCCCGATCGGATGATGGGAAACATAAAATTTTACAAGTTTCTCGCGTGTGGCCCGATCCGACGATGAATTTCGAATATTTTCAAAGTTTCTCGCGTGTGGGCCGATCGGACGATGGGAAACATAAAATTTTACAAGTTTCTCGCGCGTGGCCCGATCGGATGATGAATTTCGAATTTTTTCAAAGTTTTTCGCGTGTGGCCCGATCGGATGATGGGAAACATAAAATTTTACAAGTTTCTCGCGTGTGGCCCGATCCGACGATGAATTTCGAATATTTTCAAAGTTTCTCGCGTGTGGCCCGATCCGACGATGAATTTCGAATATTTTCAAAGTTTCTCGCGTGTGGCCCGATCCGACGATGAATTTCGAATATTTTCAAAGTTTCTCGCGTGTGGCCCGATCGACGGATGGGAAACATAAAATTTTACAAGTTTCTCGCGTGTGGCCCGATCGGACGATCAATTTCGAATTTTTTCAAAGTTTCCCGCGTGTGGCCCGATCGGACGATGAATTTCGAATACTTTTAAAAGTTTCTCGCGTGTGGCCCGATCGACGGATGGGAAACATAAAATTTTACAACTTTCTCGCGTGTGGCCCGATCGGACGATGAATTTCGAATATTTTCAAAGTTTCTCGCGTGTGGCCCGATCGGACGATGAATTTCGAATATTTTCAAAGTTTCTCGCGCGTGGCCCGATCGGTCGAAGAATTTCGAATTTTTTCAAAGTTTTTCGCGTGTGGCCCGATCGACGGATGAGAAACATAAAATTTTACAAGTTTCTCGCGTATGGCCCGATCGGACGATCAATTTCGAATTTTTTCAAAGTTTCCCGCGTGTGGCCCGATCGGACGATGAATTTCGAATATTTTCAACGTTTCTCGCGTGTGGACCGATCGACGGATGGGAAACATAAAATTTTACAAGTTTCTCGCGTGTGGCCCGATCGGACGATGAATTTCGAATTTGTTCAAAGTTTCTCGCGTGTGGCCCGATCCGACGATGAATTTCGAATATTTTCAAAGTTTCTCGCGTGTGGCCCGATCCGACGATGAATTTCGAATATTTTCAAAGTTTCTCGCGTGTGGCCCGATCGACGGATGGGAAACATAAAATTTTACAAGTTTCTCGCGTGTGGCCCGATCGGACGATCAATTTCGAATTTTTTCAAAGTTTCCCGCGTGTGGCCCGATCGGACGATGAATTTCGAATACTTTTAAAAGTTTCTCGCGTGTGGCCCGATCGACGGATGGGAAACATAAAATTTTACAACTTTCTCGCGTGTGGCCCGATCGGACGATGAATTTCGAATATTTTCAAAGTTTCTCGCGTGTGGCCCGATCGGACGATGAATTTCGAATATTTTCAAAGTTTCTCGCGCGTGGCCCGATCGGTCGAAGAATTTCGAATTTTTTCAAAGTTTTTCGCGTGTGGCCCGATCGACGGATGAGAAACATAAAATTTTACAAGTTTCTCGCGTATGGCCCGATCGGACGATCAATTTCGAATTTTTTCAAAGTTTCCCGCGTGTGGCCCGATCGGACGATGAATTTCGAATATTTTCAAAGTTTCTCGCGTGTGGACCGATCGACGGATGGGAAACATAAAATTTTACAAGTTTCTCGCGTGTGGCCCGATCGGACGATGAATTTCGAATATTTTCAAAGTTTTTCGCGTGTGGCCCGATCGGATGATGGGAAACATAAAATTTTACAAGTTTCTCGCGTGTGGCCCGATCCGACGATGAATTTCGAATATTTTCAAAGTTTCTCGCGTGTGGGCCGATCGGACGATGGGAAACATAAAATTTTACAAGTTTCTCGCGCGTGGCCCGATCGGATGATGAATTTCGAATTTTTTCAAAGTTTTTCGCGTGTGGCCCGATCGGATGATGGGAAACATAAAATTTTACAAGTTTCTCGCGTGTGGCCCGATCCGACGATGAATTTCGAATATTTTCAAAGTTTCTCGCGTGTGGCCCGATCCGACGATGAATTTCGAATATTTTCAAAGTTTCTCGCGTGTGGCCCGATCCGACGATGAATTTCGAATATTTTCAAAGTTTCTCGCGTGTGGCCCGATCGACGGATGGGAAACATAAAATTTTACAAGTTTCTCGCGTGTGGCCCGATCGGACGATCAATTTCGAATTTTTTCAAAGTTTCCCGCGTGTGGCCCGATCGGACGATGAATTTCGAATACTTTTAAAAGTTTCTCGCGTGTGGCCCGATCGACGGATGGGAAACATAAAATTTTACAACTTTCTCGCGTGTGGCCCGATCGGACGATGAATTTCGAATATTTTCAAAGTTTCTCGCGTGTGGCCCGATCGGACGATGAATTTCGAATATTTTCAAAGTTTCTCGCGCGTGGCCCGATCGGTCGAAGAATTTCGAATTTTTTCAAAGTTTTTCGCGTGTGGCCCGATCGACGGATGAGAAACATAAAATTTTACAAGTTTCTCGCGTATGGCCCGATCGGACGATCAATTTCGAATTTTTTCAAAGTTTCCCGCGTGTGGCCCGATCGGACGATGAATTTCGAATATTTTCAACGTTTCTCGCGTGTGGACCGATCGACGGATGGGAAACATAAAATTTTACAAGTTTCTCGCGTGTGGCCCGATCGGACGATGAATTTCGAATTTGTTCAAAGTTTCTCGCGTGTGGCCCGATCCGACGATGAATTTCGAATATTTTCAAAGTTTCTCGCGTGTGGCCCGATCCGACGATGAATTTCGAATATTTTCAAAGTTTCTCGCGTGTGGCCCGATCGACGGATGGGAAACATAAAATTTTACAAGTTTCTCGCGTGTGGCCCGATCGGACGATCAATTTCGAATTTTTTCAAAGTTTCCCGCGTGTGGCCCGATCGGACGATGAATTTCGAATACTTTTAAAAGTTTCTCGCGTGTGGCCCGATCGACGGATGGGAAACATAAAATTTTACAACTTTCTCGCGTGTGGCCCGATCGGACGATGAATTTCGAATATTTTCAAAGTTTCTCGCGTGTGGCCCGATCGGACGATGAATTTCGAATATTTTCAAAGTTTCTCGCGCGTGGCCCGATCGGTCGAAGAATTTCGAATTTTTTCAAAGTTTTTCGCGTGTGGCCCGATCGACGGATGAGAAACATAAAATTTTACAAGTTTCTCGCGTATGGCCCGATCGGACGATCAATTTCGAATTTTTTCAAAGTTTCCCGCGTGTGGCCCGATCGGACGATGAATTTCGAATATTTTCAAAGTTTCTCGCGTGTGGACCGATCGACGGATGGGAAACATAAAATTTTACAAGTTTCTCGCGTGTGGCCCGATCGGACGATGAATTTCGAATATTTTCAAAGTTTTTCGCGTGTGGCCCGATCGGATGATGGGAAACATAAAATTTTACAAGTTTCTCGCGTGTGGCCCGATCCGACGATGAATTTCGAATATTTTCAAAGTTTCTCGCGTGTGGGCCGATCGGACGATGGGAAACATAAAATTTTACAAGTTTCTCGCGCGTGGCCCGATCGGATGATGAATTTCGAATTTTTTCAAAGTTTTTCGCGTGTGGCCCGATCGGATGATGGGAAACATAAAATTTTACAAGTTTCTCGCGTGTGGCCCGATCCGACGATGAATTTCGAATATTTTCAAAGTTTCTCGCGTGTGGCCCGATCCGACGATGAATTTCGAATATTTTCAAAGTTTCTCGCGTGTGGCCCGATCCGACGATGAATTTCGAATATTTTCAAAGTTTCTCGCGTGTGGCCCGATCGACGGATGGGAAACATAAAATTTTACAAGTTTCTCGCGTGTGGCCCGATCGGACGATCAATTTCGAATTTTTTCAAAGTTTCCCGCGTGTGGCCCGATCGGACGATGAATTTCGAATATTTTCAAAGTTTCTCGCGTGTGGCCCGATCGACGGATGGGAAACATAAAATTTTACAAGTTTCTCGCGTGTGGCCCGATCGGACGATGAATTTCGAATATTTTCAAAGTTTCTCGCGTGTGGCCCGATCGGACGATGAATTTCGAATATTTTCAAAGTTTCTCGCGCGTGGCCCGATCGGTCGAAGAATTTCGAATTTTTTCAAAGTTTTTCGCGTGTGGCCCGATGGACGGATGAGAAACATAAAATTTTACAAGTTTCTCGCGTATGGCCCGATCGGACGATCAATTTCGAATTTTTTCAAAGTTTCCCGCGTGTGGCCCGATCGGACGATGAATTTCGAATATTTTCAAAGTTTCTCGCGTGTGGACCGATCGACGGATGGGAAACATAAAATTTTACAAGTTTCTCGCGTGTGGCCCGATCGAACGATGAATTTCGAATATTTTCAAAGTTTTTCGCGTGTGGCCCGATCGACGGATGGGAAACATAAAATTTTACAAGTTTCTCGCGTGTGGCCCGATCGCACGATGAATTTCGAATATTTTCAAAGTTTTTCGCGTGTGGCCCGATCGGATGATGGGAAACATAAAATTTTACAAGTTTCTCGCGTGTGGCCCGATCCGACGATCAATTTCGCATATTTTCAAAGTTTCTCGCGTGTGGCCCGATCGGACGATGGGAAACATAAAATTTTACAAGTTTCTCGCGCGTGGCCCGATCGGACGATGAATTTCGAATTTTTTCAAAGTTTCTCGCGTGTGGCCCGATCGACTAATGGGAAACATAAAATTTTACAAGTTTCTCGCGTATGGCGTGTGGCCCGATCGACGGATGGGAAACATAAAATTTTACAAGTTTCTCGCGTGTGGCCCGATCGGACGATCAATTTCGAATTTTTTCAAAGTTTCCCGCGTGTGGCCCGATCGGACGATGAATTTCGAATATTTTCAAAGTTTCTCGCGTGTGGCCCGATCGACGGATGGGAAACATAAAATTTTACAAGTTTCTCGCGTGTGGCCCGATCGGACGATGAATTTCGAATATTTTCAAAGTTTCTCGCGTGTGGCCCGATCGGATGATGGGAAACATAAAATTTTACAAGTTTCTCGCGCGTGGCCCGATCGGACGATGAATTTCGAATTTTTTCAAAGTTTCTCGCGTGTGGCCCGATCGACGGATGGGAAACATAAAATTTTACAAGTTTCTCGCGTGTGGCCCGATCGGACGATGAATTTCGAATTTTTTCAAAGTTTTTCGCGTGTGGCCCGATCGACGGATGGGAAACATAAAATTTTACAAGTTTCTCGCGTGTGGCCCGATCGGACGATGAATTTCGAATTTTTTCAAAGTTTCTCGCGTGTGGCCCGATCGGACGATGAATTTCGAATATTTTCAAAGTTTTTTGCGTGTGGCCCGATCGGACGATGAATTTCGAATATTTTCAAAGTTTTTCGCGTGTGGCCCGATCGGATGATGGGAAACATAAAATTTTACAAGTTTCTCGCGCGTGGCCCGATCGGACGATGAATTTCGAATATTTTCAAAGTTTTTCGCGTGTGGCCCGATCGGATGATGGGAAACATAAAATTTTACAAGTTTCTCGCGCGTGGCCCGATCGGACGATGAATTTCGAATTTTTTCAAAGTTTCTCGCGTGTGGCCCGATCGGACGATGAATTTCGAATATTTTCAAAGTTTTTCGCGTGTGGCCCGATCGACGGATGGGAAACATAAAATTTTACAAGTTTCTCGCGTGTGGCCCGATCCGACGATGAATTTCGAATATTTTCAAAGTTTCTCGCGTGTGGCCCGATCCGACGATGAATTTCGAATATTTTCAAAGTTTCTCGCGTGTGGCCCGATCGACGGATGGGAAACATAAAATTTTACAAGTTTCTCGCGTGTGGCCCGATCGGACGATCAATTTCGAATTTTTTCAAAGTTTCCCGCGTGTGGCCCGATCGGACGATGAATTTCGAATATTTTCAAAGTTTCTCGCGTGTGGCCCGATCGACGGATGGGAAACATAAAATTTTACAAGTTTCTCGCGTGTGGCCCGATCGGCCCATGGGAAACATAAAATTTTACAAGTTTCTCGCGTGTGGCCCGATCGGACGATGAATTTCGAATTTTTTCAAAGTTTTTCGCGTGTGGACCGATCGACGGATGGGAAACATAAAATTTTACAAGTTTCTCGCGTGTGGCCCGATCGGATGATGAATTTCGAATATTTTCAAAGTTTCTCGCGTGTGGACCGATCGACGGATGGGAAACATAAAATTTTACAAGTTTCTCGCGTGTGGCCCGATCGGACGATGAATTTAGAATTTTTTCAAAGTTTTTCGCGTGTGGCCCGATCGACGGATGCGAAACATAAAATTTTACAAGTTTCTCGCGTGTGGCCCGATCGGACGATGAATTTCGAATTTTTTCAAAGTTTCTCGCGTGTGGCCCGATCGGACGATGAATTTCGAATATTTTCAAAGTTTCTCGCGTGTGGCCCGATCGGATGATGGGAAACATAAAATTTTACAAGTTTCTCGCGCGTGGCCCGATCGGACGATGAATTTCGAATTTTTTCAAAGTTTCTCGCGTGTGGCCCGATCGACGGATGGGAAACATAAAATTTTACAAGTTTCTCGCGTGTGGCCCGATCGGACGATGAATTTCGAATTTTTTCAAAGTTTTTCGCGTGTGGCCCGATCGACGGATGGGAAACATAAAATTTTACAAGTTTCTCGCGTGTGGCCCGATCGGACGATGAATTTCGAATTTTTTCAAAGTTTCTCGCGTGTGGCCCGATCGGACGATGAATTTCGAATATTTTCAAAGTTTTTCGCGTGTGGCCCGATCGGACGATGAATTTCGAATATTTTCAAAGTTTTTCGCGTGTGGCCCGATCGGATGATGGGAAACATAAAATTTTACAAGTTTCTCGCGCGTGGCCCGATCGGACGATGAATTTCGAATATTTTCAAAGTTTTTTGCGTGTGGCACGATCGGATGATGGGAAACATAAAATTTTACAAGTTTCTCGCGCGTGGCCCGATCGGACGATGAATTTCGAATTTTTTCAAAGTTTCTCGCGTGTGGCCCGATCGGACGATGAATTTCGAATATTTTCAAAGTTTTTCGCGTGTGGCCCGATCGACGGATGGGAAACATAAAATTTTACAAGTTTCTCGCGTGTGGCCCGATCGGACGATGAATTTCGAATATTTTCAAAGTTTTTCGCGTGTGGCCCGATCGGATGATGGGAAACATAAAATTTTACAAGTTTCTCGCGTGTGGCCCGATCCGACGATGAATTTCGAATATTTTCAAAGTTTCTCGCGTGTGGCCCGATCGGACGATGGGAAACATAAAATTTTACAAGTTTCTCGCGCGTGGCCCGATCGGACGATGAATTTCGAATATTTTCAAAGTTTTTCGCGTGTGGCCCGATCGGATGATGGGAAACATAAAATTTTACAAGTTTCTCGCGTGTGGCCCGATCGGACGATGAATTTCGAATATTTTCAAAGTTTTTCGCGTGTGGCCCGATCGGATGATGGGAAACATAAAATTTTACAAGTTTCTCGCGTGTGGCCCGATCGGACGATGAATTTCGAATATTTTCAAAGTTTTTCGCGTGTGGCCCGATCGGATGATGGGAAACATAAAATTTTACAAGTTTCTCGCGTGTGGCCCGATCCGACGATGAATTTCGAATATTTTCAAAGTTTCTCGCGTGTGGCCCGATCGACGGATGGGAAACATAAAATTTTACAAGTTTCTCGCGTGTGGCCCGATCGGACGATCAATTTCGAATTTTTTCAAAGTTTCCCGCGTGTGGCCCGATCGGACGATGAATTTCGAATATTTTCAAAGTTTCTCGCGTGTGGCCCGATCGACGGATGGGAAACATAAAATTTTACAAGTTTCTCGCGTGTGGCCCGATCGGACGATGAATTTCGAATATTTTCAAAGTTTTTCGCGTGTGGCCCGATCGGATGATGGGAAACATAAAATTTTACAAGTTTCTCGCGTGTGGCCCGATCCGACGATGAATTTCGAATATTTTCAAAGTTTCTCGCGTGTGGGCCGATCGGACGATGGGAAACATAAAATTTTACAAGTTTCTCGCGCGTGGCCCGATCGGATGATGAATTTCGAATTTTTTCAAAGTTTTTCGCGTGTGGCCCGATCGGATGATGGGAAACATAAAATTTTACAAGTTTCTCGCGTGTGGCCCGATCCGACGATGAATTTCGAATATTTTCAAAGTTTCTCGCGTGTGGCCCGATCCGACGATGAATTTCGAATATTTTCAAAGTTTCTCGCGTGTGGCCCGATCCGACGATGAATTTCGAATATTTTCAAAGTTTCTCGCGTGTGGCCCGATCGACGGATGGGAAACATAAAATTTTACAAGTTTCTCGCGTGTGGCCCGATCGGACGATCAATTTCGAATTTTTTCAAAGTTTCCCGCGTGTGGCCCGATCGGACGATGAATTTCGAATACTTTTAAAAGTTTCTCGCGTGTGGCCCGATCGACGGATGGGAAACATAAAATTTTACAACTTTCTCGCGTGTGGCCCGATCGGACGATGAATTTCGAATATTTTCAAAGTTTCTCGCGTGTGGCCCGATCGGACGATGAATTTCGAATATTTTCAAAGTTTCTCGCGCGTGGCCCGATCGGTCGAAGAATTTCGAATTTTTTCAAAGTTTTTCGCGTGTGGCCCGATCGACGGATGAGAAACATAAAATTTTACAAGTTTCTCGCGTATGGCCCGATCGGACGATCAATTTCGAATTTTTTCAAAGTTTCCCGCGTGTGGCCCGATCGGACGATGAATTTCGAATATTTTCAAAGTTTCTCGCGTGTGGACCGATCGACGGATGGGAAACATAAAATTTTACAAGTTTCTCGCGTGTGGCCCGATCGGACGATGAATTTCGAATATTTTCAAAGTTTTTCGCGTGTGGCCCGATCGGATGATGGGAAACATAAAATTTTACAAGTTTCTCGCGTGTGGCCCGATCCGACGATGAATTTCGAATATTTTCAAAGTTTCTCGCGTGTGGGCCGATCGGACGATGGGAAACATAAAATTTTACAAGTTTCTCGCGCGTGGCCCGATCGGATGATGAATTTCGAATTTTTTCAAAGTTTTTCGCGTGTGGCCCGATCGGATGATGGGAAACATAAAATTTTACAAGTTTCTCGCGTGTGGCCCGATCCGACGATGAATTTCGAATATTTTCAAAGTTTCTCGCGTGTGGCCCGATCCGACGATGAATTTCGAATATTTTCAAAGTTTCTCGCGTGTGGCCCGATCCGACGATGAATTTCGAATATTTTCAAAGTTTCTCGCGTGTGGCCCGATCGACGGATGGGAAACATAAAATTTTACAAGTTTCTCGCGTGTGGCCCGATCGGACGATCAATTTCGAATTTTTTCAAAGTTTCCCGCGTGTGGCCCGATCGGACGATGAATTTCGAATACTTTTAAAAGTTTCTCGCGTGTGGCCCGATCGACGGATGGGAAACATAAAATTTTACAACTTTCTCGCGTGTGGCCCGATCGGACGATGAATTTCGAATATTTTCAAAGTTTCTCGCGTGTGGCCCGATCGGACGATGAATTTCGAATATTTTCAAAGTTTCTCGCGCGTGGCCCGATCGGTCGAAGAATTTCGAATTTTTTCAAAGTTTTTCGCGTGTGGCCCGATCGACGGATGAGAAACATAAAATTTTACAAGTTTCTCGCGTATGGCCCGATCGGACGATCAATTTCGAATTTTTTCAAAGTTTCCCGCGTGTGGCCCGATCGGACGATGAATTTCGAATATTTTCAAAGTTTCTCGCGTGTGGCCCGATCGACGGATGGGAAACATAAAATTTTACAAGTTTCTCGCGTGTGGCCCGATCGGACGATGAATTTCGAATATTTTCAAAGTTTTTCGCGTGTGGCCCGATCGGATGATGGGAAACATAAAATTTTACAAGTTTCTCGCGTGTGGCCCGATCCGACGATGAATTTCGAATATTTTCAAAGTTTCTCGCGTGTGGGCCGATCGGACGATGGGAAACATAAAATTTTACAAGTTTCTCGCGCGTGGCCCGATCGGATGATGAATTTCGAATTTTTTCAAAGTTTTTCGCGTGTGGCCCGATCGGATGATGGGAAACATAAAATTTTACAAGTTTCTCGCGTGTGGCCCGATCCGACGATGAATTTCGAATATTTTCAAAGTTTCTCGCGTGTGGCCCGATCCGACGATGAATTTCGAATATTTTCAAAGTTTCTCGCGTGTGGCCCGATCCGACGATGAATTTCGAATATTTTCAAAGTTTCTCGCGTGTGGCCCGATCGACGGATGGGAAACATAAAATTTTACAAGTTTCTCGCGTGTGGCCCGATCGGACGATCAATTTCGAATTTTTTCAAAGTTTCCCGCGTGTGGCCCGATCGGACGATGAATTTCGAATACTTTTAAAAGTTTCTCGCGTGTGGCCCGATCGACGGATGGGAAACATAAAATTTTACAACTTTCTCGCGTGTGGCCCGATCGGACGATGAATTTCGAATATTTTCAAAGTTTCTCGCGTGTGGCCCGATCGGACGATGAATTTCGAATATTTTCAAAGTTTCTCGCGCGTGGCCCGATCGGTCGAAGAATTTCGAATTTTTTCAAAGTTTTTCGCGTGTGGCCCGATCGACGGATGAGAAACATAAAATTTTACAAGTTTCTCGCGTATGGCCCGATCGGACGATCAATTTCGAATTTTTTCAAAGTTTCCCGCGTGTGGCCCGATCGGACGATGAATTTCGAATATTTTCAAAGTTTCTCGCGTGTGGACCGATCGACGGATGGGAAACATAAAATTTTACAAGTTTCTCGCGTGTGGCCCGATCGGACGATGAATTTCGAATATTTTCAAAGTTTTTCGCGTGTGGCCCGATCGGATGATGGGAAACATAAAATTTTACAAGTTTCTCGCGTGTGGCCCGATCCGACGATGAATTTCGAATATTTTCAAAGTTTCTCGCGTGTGGGCCGATCGGACGATGGGAAACATAAAATTTTACAAGTTTCTCGCGCGTGGCCCGATCGGATGATGAATTTCGAATTTTTTCAAAGTTTTTCGCGTGTGGCCCGATCGGATGATGGGAAACATAAAATTTTACAAGTTTCTCGCGTGTGGCCCGATCCGACGATGAATTTCGAATATTTTCAAAGTTTCTCGCGTGTGGCCCGATCCGACGATGAATTTCGAATATTTTCAAAGTTTCTCGCGTGTGGCCCGATCCGACGATGAATTTCGAATATTTTCAAAGTTTCTCGCGTGTGGCCCGATCGACGGATGGGAAACATAAAATTTTACAAGTTTCTCGCGTGTGGCCCGATCGGACGATCAATTTCGAATTTTTTCAAAGTTTCCCGCGTGTGGCCCGATCGGACGATGAATTTCGAATACTTTTAAAAGTTTCTCGCGTGTGGCCCGATCGACGGATGGGAAACATAAAATTTTACAACTTTCTCGCGTGTGGCCCGATCGGACGATGAATTTCGAATATTTTCAAAGTTTCTCGCGTGTGGCCCGATCGGACGATGAATTTCGAATATTTTCAAAGTTTCTCGCGCGTGGCCCGATCGGTCGAAGAATTTCGAATTTTTTCAAAGTTTTTCGCGTGTGGCCCGATCGACGGATGAGAAACATAAAATTTTACAAGTTTCTCGCGTATGGCCCGATCGGACGATCAATTTCGAATTTTTTCAAAGTTTCCCGCGTGTGGCCCGATCGGACGATGAATTTCGAATATTTTCAACGTTTCTCGCGTGTGGACCGATCGACGGATGGGAAACATAAAATTTTACAAGTTTCTCGCGTGTGGCCCGATCGGACGATGAATTTCGAATTTGTTCAAAGTTTCTCGCGTGTGGCCCGATCCGACGATGAATTTCGAATATTTTCAAAGTTTCTCGCGTGTGGCCCGATCCGACGATGAATTTCGAATATTTTCAAAGTTTCTCGCGTGTGGCCCGATCGACGGATGGGAAACATAAAATTTTACAAGTTTCTCGCGTGTGGCCCGATCGGACGATCAATTTCGAATTTTTTCAAAGTTTCCCGCGTGTGGCCCGATCGGACGATGAATTTCGAATACTTTTAAAAGTTTCTCGCGTGTGGCCCGATCGACGGATGGGAAACATAAAATTTTACAACTTTCTCGCGTGTGGCCCGATCGGACGATGAATTTCGAATATTTTCAAAGTTTCTCGCGTGTGGCCCGATCGGACGATGAATTTCGAATATTTTCAAAGTTTCTCGCGCGTGGCCCGATCGGTCGAAGAATTTCGAATTTTTTCAAAGTTTTTCGCGTGTGGCCCGATCGACGGATGAGAAACATAAAATTTTACAAGTTTCTCGCGTATGGCCCGATCGGACGATCAATTTCGAATTTTTTCAAAGTTTCCCGCGTGTGGCCCGATCGGACGATGAATTTCGAATATTTTCAAAGTTTCTCGCGTGTGGACCGATCGACGGATGGGAAACATAAAATTTTACAAGTTTCTCGCGTGTGGCCCGATCGGACGATGAATTTCGAATATTTTCAAAGTTTTTCGCGTGTGGCCCGATCGGATGATGGGAAACATAAAATTTTACAAGTTTCTCGCGTGTGGCCCGATCCGACGATGAATTTCGAATATTTTCAAAGTTTCTCGCGTGTGGGCCGATCGGACGATGGGAAACATAAAATTTTACAAGTTTCTCGCGCGTGGCCCGATCGGATGATGAATTTCGAATTTTTTCAAAGTTTTTCGCGTGTGGCCCGATCGGATGATGGGAAACATAAAATTTTACAAGTTTCTCGCGTGTGGCCCGATCCGACGATGAATTTCGAATATTTTCAAAGTTTCTCGCGTGTGGCCCGATCCGACGATGAATTTCGAATATTTTCAAAGTTTCTCGCGTGTGGCCCGATCCGACGATGAATTTCGAATATTTTCAAAGTTTCTCGCGTGTGGCCCGATCGACGGATGGGAAACATAAAATTTTACAAGTTTCTCGCGTGTGGCCCGATCGGACGATCAATTTCGAATTTTTTCAAAGTTTCCCGCGTGTGGCCCGATCGGACGATGAATTTCGAATACTTTTAAAAGTTTCTCGCGTGTGGCCCGATCGACGGATGGGAAACATAAAATTTTACAACTTTCTCGCGTGTGGCCCGATCGGACGATGAATTTCGAATATTTTCAAAGTTTCTCGCGTGTGGCCCGATCGGACGATGAATTTCGAATATTTTCAAAGTTTCTCGCGCGTGGCCCGATCGGTCGAAGAATTTCGAATTTTTTCAAAGTTTTTCGCGTGTGGCCCGATCGACGGATGAGAAACATAAAATTTTACAAGTTTCTCGCGTATGGCCCGATCGGACGATCAATTTCGAATTTTTTCAAAGTTTCCCGCGTGTGGCCCGATCGGACGATGAATTTCGAATATTTTCAACGTTTCTCGCGTGTGGACCGATCGACGGATGGGAAACATAAAATTTTACAAGTTTCTCGCGTGTGGCCCGATCGGACGATGAATTTCGAATTTGTTCAAAGTTTCTCGCGTGTGGCCCGATCCGACGATGAATTTCGAATATTTTCAAAGTTTCTCGCGTGTGGCCCGATCCGACGATGAATTTCGAATATTTTCAAAGTTTCTCGCGTGTGGCCCGATCGACGGATGGGAAACATAAAATTTTACAAGTTTCTCGCGTGTGGCCCGATCGGACGATCAATTTCGAATTTTTTCAAAGTTTCCCGCGTGTGGCCCGATCGGACGATGAATTTCGAATACTTTTAAAAGTTTCTCGCGTGTGGCCCGATCGACGGATGGGAAACATAAAATTTTACAACTTTCTCGCGTGTGGCCCGATCGGACGATGAATTTCGAATATTTTCAAAGTTTCTCGCGTGTGGCCCGATCGGACGATGAATTTCGAATATTTTCAAAGTTTCTCGCGCGTGGCCCGATCGGTCGAAGAATTTCGAATTTTTTCAAAGTTTTTCGCGTGTGGCCCGATCGACGGATGAGAAACATAAAATTTTACAAGTTTCTCGCGTATGGCCCGATCGGACGATCAATTTCGAATTTTTTCAAAGTTTCCCGCGTGTGGCCCGATCGGACGATGAATTTCGAATATTTTCAAAGTTTCTCGCGTGTGGACCGATCGACGGATGGGAAACATAAAATTTTACAAGTTTCTCGCGTGTGGCCCGATCGGACGATGAATTTCGAATATTTTCAAAGTTTTTCGCGTGTGGCCCGATCGGATGATGGGAAACATAAAATTTTACAAGTTTCTCGCGTGTGGCCCGATCCGACGATGAATTTCGAATATTTTCAAAGTTTCTCGCGTGTGGGCCGATCGGACGATGGGAAACATAAAATTTTACAAGTTTCTCGCGCGTGGCCCGATCGGATGATGAATTTCGAATTTTTTCAAAGTTTTTCGCGTGTGGCCCGATCGGATGATGGGAAACATAAAATTTTACAAGTTTCTCGCGTGTGGCCCGATCCGACGATGAATTTCGAATATTTTCAAAGTTTCTCGCGTGTGGCCCGATCCGACGATGAATTTCGAATATTTTCAAAGTTTCTCGCGTGTGGCCCGATCCGACGATGAATTTCGAATATTTTCAAAGTTTCTCGCGTGTGGCCCGATCGACGGATGGGAAACATAAAATTTTACAAGTTTCTCGCGTGTGGCCCGATCGGACGATCAATTTCGAATTTTTTCAAAGTTTCCCGCGTGTGGCCCGATCGGACGATGAATTTCGAATACTTTTAAAAGTTTCTCGCGTGTGGCCCGATCGACGGATGGGAAACATAAAATTTTACAACTTTCTCGCGTGTGGCCCGATCGGACGATGAATTTCGAATATTTTCAAAGTTTCTCGCGTGTGGCCCGATCGGACGATGAATTTCGAATATTTTCAAAGTTTCTCGCGCGTGGCCCGATCGGTCGAAGAATTTCGAATTTTTTCAAAGTTTTTCGCGTGTGGCCCGATCGACGGATGAGAAACATAAAATTTTACAAGTTTCTCGCGTATGGCCCGATCGGACGATCAATTTCGAATTTTTTCAAAGTTTCCCGCGTGTGGCCCGATCGGACGATGAATTTCGAATATTTTCAACGTTTCTCGCGTGTGGACCGATCGACGGATGGGAAACATAAAATTTTACAAGTTTCTCGCGTGTGGCCCGATCGGACGATGAATTTCGAATTTGTTCAAAGTTTCTCGCGTGTGGCCCGATCGGACGATGAATTTCGAATATTTTCAAAGTTTCTCGCGTGTGGCCCGATCGGACGATGAATTTCGAATATTTTCAAAGTTTCTCGCGTGTGGACCGATCGACGGATGGGAAACATAAAATTTTACAAGTTTCTCGCGTGTGGCCCGATCGGACGATGAATTTCGAATTTTTTCAAAGTTTTTCGCGTGTGGACCGATCGACGGATGGGAAACATAAAATTTTACAAGTTTCTCGCGTGTGGCCCGATCGGATGATGAATTTCGAATATTTTCAAAGTTTCTCGCGTGTGGACCGATCGACGGATGGGAAACATAAAATTTTACAAGTTTCTCGCGTGTGGCCCGATCGGACGATGAATTTCGAATTTTTTCAAAGTTTTTCGCGTGTGGCCCGATCGACGGATGCGAAACATAAAATTTTACAAGTTTCTCGCGTGTGGCCCGATCGGACGATGAATTTCGAATTTTTTCAAAGTTTCTCGCGTGTGGCCCGATCGGACGATGAATTTCGAATATTTTCAAAGTTTCTCGCGTGTGGCCCGATCGGACGATGAATTTCGAATATTTTCAAAGTTTTTCGCGTGTGGCCCGATCGGATGATGGGAAACATAAAATTTTACAAGTTTCTCGCGCGTGGCCCGATCGGACGATGAATTTCGAATTTTTTCAAAGTTTCTCGCGTGTGGCCCGATCGACGGATGGGAAACATAAAATTTTACAAGTTTCTCGCGTGTGGCCCGATCGGACGATGAATTTCGAATTTTTTCAAAGTTTTTCGCGTGTGGCCCGATCGACGGATGGGAAACATAAAATTTTACAAGTTTCTCGCGTGTGGCCCGATCGGACGATGAATTTCGAATTTTTTCAAAGTTTCTCGCGTGTGGCCCGATCGGACGATGAATTTCGAATATTTTCAAAGTTTTTCGCGTGTGGCCCGATCGGACGATGAATTTCGAATATTTTCAAAGTTTTTCACGTGTGGCCCGATCGGATGATGGGAAACATAAAATTTTACAAGTTTCTCGCGCGTGGCCCGATCGGACGATGAATTTCGAATATTTTCAAAGTTTTTCGCGTGTGGCCCGATCGGATGATGGGAAACATAAAATTTTACAAGTTTCTCGCGCGTGGCCCGATCGGACGATGAATTTCGAATTTTTTCAAAGTTTCTCGCGTGTGGCCCGATCGACGGATGGGAAACATAAAATTTTACAAGTTTCTCGCGTGTGGCCCGATCGGACGATGAATTTCGAATATTTTCAAAGTTTCTCGCGTGTGGCCCGATCGGATGATGGGAAACATAAAATTTTACAAGTTTCTCGCGCGTGGCCCGATCGGACGATGAATTTCGAATTTTTTCAAAGTTTCTCGCGTGTGGCCCGATCGACGGATGGGAAACATAAAATTTTACAAGTTTCTCGCGTGTGGCCCGATCGGACGATGAATTTCGAATATTTTCAAAGTTTTTCGCGTGTGGCCCGATCGGATGATGGGAAACATAAAATTTTACAAGTTTCTCGCGTGTGGCCCGATCGGACGATGAATTTCGAATATTTTCAAAGTTTTTCGCGTGTGGCCCGATCGGATGATGGGAAACATAAAATTTTACAAGTTTCTCGCGTGTGGCCCGATCCGACGATGAATTTCGAATATTTTCAAAGTTTCTCGCGTGTGGCCCGATCGACGGATGGGAAACATAAAATTTTACAAGTTTCTCGCGTGTGGCCCGATCGGACGATCAATTTCGAATTTTTTCAAAGTTTCCCGCGTGTGGCCCGATCGGACGATGAATTTCGAATATTTTCAAAGTTTTTCGCGTGTGGCCCGATCGGATGATGGGAAACATAAAATTTTACAAGTTTCTCGCGTGTGGCCCGATCCGACGATGAATTTCGAATATTTTCAAAGTTTCTCGCGTGTGGGCCGATCGGACGATGGGAAACATAAAATTTTACAAGTTTCTCGCGCGTGGCCCGATCGGATGATGAATTTCGAATTTTTTCAAAGTTTTTCGCGTGTGGCCCGATCGGATGATGGGAAACATAAAATTTTACAAGTTTCTCGCGTGTGGCCCGATCCGACGATGAATTTCGAATATTTTCAAAGTTTCTCGCGTGTGGCCCGATCCGACGATGAATTTCGAATATTTTCAAAGTTTCTCGCGTGTGGCCCGATCCGACGATGAATTTCGAATATTTTCAAAGTTTCTCGCGTGTGGCCCGATCGACGGATGGGAAACATAAAATTTTACAAGTTTCTCGCGTGTGGCCCGATCGGACGATCAATTTCGAATTTTTTCAAAGTTTCCCGCGTGTGGCCCGATCGGACGATGAATTTCGAATATTTTCAAAGTTTCTCGCGTGTGGCCCGATCGACGGATGGGAAACATAAAATTTTACAAGTTTCTCGCGTGTGGCCCGATCGGACGATGAATTTCGAATATTTTCAAAGTTTTTCGCGTGTGGCCCGATCGGATGATGGGAAACATAAAATTTTACAAGTTTCTCGCGTGTGGCCCGATCCGACGATGAATTTCGAATATTTTCAAAGTTTCTCGCGTGTGGGCCGATCGGACGATGGGAAACATAAAATTTTACAAGTTTCTCGCGCGTGGCCCGATCGGATGATGAATTTCGAATTTTTTCAAAGTTTTTCGCGTGTGGCCCGATCGGATGATGGGAAACATAAAATTTTACAAGTTTCTCGCGTGTGGCCCGATCCGACGATGAATTTCGAATATTTTCAAAGTTTCTCGCGTGTGGCCCGATCCGACGATGAATTTCGAATATTTTCAAAGTTTCTCGCGTGTGGCCCGATCGACGGATGGGAAACATAAAATTTTACAAGTTTCTCGCGTGTGGCCCGATCGGACGATCAATTTCGAATTTTTTCAAAGTTTCCCGCGTGTGGCCCGATCGGATGATGAATTTCGAATTTTTTCAAAGTTTTTCGCGTGTGGCCCGATCGGATGATGGGAAACATAAAATTTTACAAGTTTCTCGCGTGTGGCCCGATCGGACGATCAATTTCGAATTTTTTCAAAGTTTCCCGCGTGTGGCCCGATCGGACGATGAATTTCGAATACTTTTAAAAGTTTCTCGCGTGTGGCCCGATCGACGGATGGGAAACATAAAATTTTACAACTTTCTCGCGTGTGGCCCGATCGGACGATGAATTTCGAATATTTTCAAAGTTTCTCGCGTGTGGCCCGATCGGACGATGAATTTCGAATATTTTCAAAGTTTCTCGCGCGTGGCCCGATCGGTCGAAGAATTTCGAATTTTTTCAAAGTTTTTCGCGTGTGGCCCGATCGACGGATGAGAAACATAAAATTTTACAAGTTTCTCGCGTATGGCCCGATCGGACGATCAATTTCGAATTTTTTCAAAGTTTCCCGCGTGTGGCCCGATCGGACGATGAATTTCGAATATTTTCAACGTTTCTCGCGTGTGGACCGATCGACGGATGGGAAACATAAAATTTTACAAGTTTCTCGCGTGTGGCCCGATCGGACGATGAATTTCGAATTTGTTCAAAGTTTCTCGCGTGTGGCCCGATCCGACGATGAATTTCGAATATTTTCAAAGTTTCTCGCGTGTGGCCCGATCCGACGATGAATTTCGAATATTTTCAAAGTTTCTCGCGTGTGGCCCGATCGACGGATGGGAAACATAAAATTTTACAAGTTTCTCGCGTGTGGCCCGATCGGACGATCAATTTCGAATTTTTTCAAAGTTTCCCGCGTGTGGCCCGATCGGACGATGAATTTCGAATACTTTTAAAAGTTTCTCGCGTGTGGCCCGATCGACGGATGGGAAACATAAAATTTTACAACTTTCTCGCGTGTGGCCCGATCGGACGATGAATTTCGAATATTTTCAAAGTTTCTCGCGTGTGGCCCGATCGGACGATGAATTTCGAATATTTTCAAAGTTTCTCGCGCGTGGCCCGATCGGTCGAAGAATTTCGAATTTTTTCAAAGTTTTTCGCGTGTGGCCCGATCGACGGATGAGAAACATAAAATTTTACAAGTTTCTCGCGTATGGCCCGATCGGACGATCAATTTCGAATTTTTTCAAAGTTTCCCGCGTGTGGCCCGATCGGACGATGAATTTCGAATATTTTCAAAGTTTCTCGCGTGTGGACCGATCGACGGATGGGAAACATAAAATTTTACAAGTTTCTCGCGTGTGGCCCGATCGGACGATGAATTTCGAATATTTTCAAAGTTTTTCGCGTGTGGCCCGATCGGATGATGGGAAACATAAAATTTTACAAGTTTCTCGCGTGTGGCCCGATCCGACGATGAATTTCGAATATTTTCAAAGTTTCTCGCGTGTGGGCCGATCGGACGATGGGAAACATAAAATTTTACAAGTTTCTCGCGCGTGGCCCGATCGGATGATGAATTTCGAATTTTTTCAAAGTTTTTCGCGTGTGGCCCGATCGGATGATGGGAAACATAAAATTTTACAAGTTTCTCGCGTGTGGCCCGATCCGACGATGAATTTCGAATATTTTCAAAGTTTCTCGCGTGTGGCCCGATCCGACGATGAATTTCGAATATTTTCAAAGTTTCTCGCGTGTGGCCCGATCCGACGATGAATTTCGAATATTTTCAAAGTTTCTCGCGTGTGGCCCGATCGACGGATGGGAAACATAAAATTTTACAAGTTTCTCGCGTGTGGCCCGATCGGACGATCAATTTCGAATTTTTTCAAAGTTTCCCGCGTGTGGCCCGATCGGACGATGAATTTCGAATACTTTTAAAAGTTTCTCGCGTGTGGCCCGATCGACGGATGGGAAACATAAAATTTTACAACTTTCTCGCGTGTGGCCCGATCGGACGATGAATTTCGAATATTTTCAAAGTTTCTCGCGTGTGGCCCGATCGGACGATGAATTTCGAATATTTTCAAAGTTTCTCGCGCGTGGCCCGATCGGTCGAAGAATTTCGAATTTTTTCAAAGTTTTTCGCGTGTGGCCCGATCGACGGATGAGAAACATAAAATTTTACAAGTTTCTCGCGTATGGCCCGATCGGACGATCAATTTCGAATTTTTTCAAAGTTTCCCGCGTGTGGCCCGATCGGACGATGAATTTCGAATATTTTCAACGTTTCTCGCGTGTGGACCGATCGACGGATGGGAAACATAAAATTTTACAAGTTTCTCGCGTGTGGCCCGATCGGACGATGAATTTCGAATTTGTTCAAAGTTTCTCGCGTGTGGCCCGATCCGACGATGAATTTCGAATATTTTCAAAGTTTCTCGCGTGTGGCCCGATCCGACGATGAATTTCGAATATTTTCAAAGTTTCTCGCGTGTGGCCCGATCGACGGATGGGAAACATAAAATTTTACAAGTTTCTCGCGTGTGGCCCGATCGGACGATCAATTTCGAATTTTTTCAAAGTTTCCCGCGTGTGGCCCGATCGGACGATGAATTTCGAATACTTTTAAAAGTTTCTCGCGTGTGGCCCGATCGACGGATGGGAAACATAAAATTTTACAACTTTCTCGCGTGTGGCCCGATCGGACGATGAATTTCGAATATTTTCAAAGTTTCTCGCGTGTGGCCCGATCGGACGATGAATTTCGAATATTTTCAAAGTTTCTCGCGCGTGGCCCGATCGGTCGAAGAATTTCGAATTTTTTCAAAGTTTTTCGCGTGTGGCCCGATCGACGGATGAGAAACATAAAATTTTACAAGTTTCTCGCGTATGGCCCGATCGGACGATCAATTTCGAATTTTTTCAAAGTTTCCCGCGTGTGGCCCGATCGGACGATGAATTTCGAATATTTTCAAAGTTTCTCGCGTGTGGACCGATCGACGGATGGGAAACATAAAATTTTACAAGTTTCTCGCGTGTGGCCCGATCGGACGATGAATTTCGAATATTTTCAAAGTTTTTCGCGTGTGGCCCGATCGGATGATGGGAAACATAAAATTTTACAAGTTTCTCGCGTGTGGCCCGATCCGACGATGAATTTCGAATATTTTCAAAGTTTCTCGCGTGTGGGCCGATCGGACGATGGGAAACATAAAATTTTACAAGTTTCTCGCGCGTGGCCCGATCGGATGATGAATTTCGAATTTTTTCAAAGTTTTTCGCGTGTGGCCCGATCGGATGATGGGAAACATAAAATTTTACAAGTTTCTCGCGTGTGGCCCGATCCGACGATGAATTTCGAATATTTTCAAAGTTTCTCGCGTGTGGCCCGATCCGACGATGAATTTCGAATATTTTCAAAGTTTCTCGCGTGTGGCCCGATCCGACGATGAATTTCGAATATTTTCAAAGTTTCTCGCGTGTGGCCCGATCGACGGATGGGAAACATAAAATTTTACAAGTTTCTCGCGTGTGGCCCGATCGGACGATCAATTTCGAATTTTTTCAAAGTTTCCCGCGTGTGGCCCGATCGGACGATGAATTTCGAATACTTTTAAAAGTTTCTCGCGTGTGGCCCGATCGACGGATGGGAAACATAAAATTTTACAACTTTCTCGCGTGTGGCCCGATCGGACGATGAATTTCGAATATTTTCAAAGTTTCTCGCGTGTGGCCCGATCGGACGATGAATTTCGAATATTTTCAAAGTTTCTCGCGCGTGGCCCGATCGGTCGAAGAATTTCGAATTTTTTCAAAGTTTTTCGCGTGTGGCCCGATCGACGGATGAGAAACATAAAATTTTACAAGTTTCTCGCGTATGGCCCGATCGGACGATCAATTTCGAATTTTTTCAAAGTTTCCCGCGTGTGGCCCGATCGGACGATGAATTTCGAATATTTTCAACGTTTCTCGCGTGTGGACCGATCGACGGATGGGAAACATAAAATTTTACAAGTTTCTCGCGTGTGGCCCGATCGGACGATGAATTTCGAATTTGTTCAAAGTTTCTCGCGTGTGGCCCGATCGGACGATGAATTTCGAATATTTTCAAAGTTTCTCGCGTGTGGCCCGATCGGACGATGAATTTCGAATATTTTCAAAGTTTCTCGCGTGTGGACCGATCGACGGATGGGAAACATAAAATTTTACAAGTTTCTCGCGTGTGGCCCGATCGGACGATGAATTTCGAATTTTTTCAAAGTTTTTCGCGTGTGGACCGATCGACGGATGGGAAACATAAAATTTTACAAGTTTCTCGCGTGTGGCCCGATCGGATGATGAATTTCGAATATTTTCAAAGTTTCTCGCGTGTGGACCGATCGACGGATGGGAAACATAAAATTTTACAAGTTTCTCGCGTGTGGCCCGATCGGACGATGAATTTCGAATTTTTTCAAAGTTTTTCGCGTGTGGCCCGATCGACGGATGCGAAACATAAAATTTTACAAGTTTCTCGCGTGTGGCCCGATCGGACGATGAATTTCGAATTTTTTCAAAGTTTCTCGCGTGTGGCCCGATCGGACGATGAATTTCGAATATTTTCAAAGTTTCTCGCGTGTGGCCCGATCGGACGATGAATTTCGAATATTTTCAAAGTTTTTCGCGTGTGGCCCGATCGGATGATGGGAAACATAAAATTTTACAAGTTTCTCGCGCGTGGCCCGATCGGACGATGAATTTCGAATTTTTTCAAAGTTTCTCGCGTGTGGCCCGATCGACGGATGGGAAACATAAAATTTTACAAGTTTCTCGCGTGTGGCCCGATCGGACGATGAATTTCGAATTTTTTCAAAGTTTTTCGCGTGTGGCCCGATCGACGGATGGGAAACATAAAATTTTACAAGTTTCTCGCGTGTGGCCCGATCGGACGATGAATTTCGAATTTTTTCAAAGTTTCTCGCGTGTGGCCCGATCGGACGATGAATTTCGAATATTTTCAAAGTTTTTCGCGTGTGGCCCGATCGGACGATGAATTTCGAATATTTTCAAAGTTTTTCACGTGTGGCCCGATCGGATGATGGGAAACATAAAATTTTACAAGTTTCTCGCGCGTGGCCCGATCGGACGATGAATTTCGAATATTTTCAAAGTTTTTCGCGTGTGGCCCGATCGGATGATGGGAAACATAAAATTTTACAAGTTTCTCGCGCGTGGCCCGATCGGACGATGAATTTCGAATTTTTTCAAAGTTTCTCGCGTGTGGCCCGATCGACGGATGGGAAACATAAAATTTTACAAGTTTCTCGCGTGTGGCCCGATCGGACGATGAATTTCGAATATTTTCAAAGTTTCTCGCGTGTGGCCCGATCGGATGATGGGAAACATAAAATTTTACAAGTTTCTCGCGCGTGGCCCGATCGGACGATGAATTTCGAATTTTTTCAAAGTTTCTCGCGTGTGGCCCGATCGACGGATGGGAAACATAAAATTTTACAAGTTTCTCGCGTGTGGCCCGATCGGACGATGAATTTCGAATATTTTCAAAGTTTTTCGCGTGTGGCCCGATCGGATGATGGGAAACATAAAATTTTACAAGTTTCTCGCGTGTGGCCCGATCGGACGATGAATTTCGAATATTTTCAAAGTTTTTCGCGTGTGGCCCGATCGGATGATGGGAAACATAAAATTTTACAAGTTTCTCGCGTGTGGCCCGATCCGACGATGAATTTCGAATATTTTCAAAGTTTCTCGCGTGTGGCCCGATCGACGGATGGGAAACATAAAATTTTACAAGTTTCTCGCGTGTGGCCCGATCGGACGATCAATTTCGAATTTTTTCAAAGTTTCCCGCGTGTGGCCCGATCGGACGATGAATTTCGAATATTTTCAAAGTTTTTCGCGTGTGGCCCGATCGGATGATGGGAAACATAAAATTTTACAAGTTTCTCGCGTGTGGCCCGATCCGACGATGAATTTCGAATATTTTCAAAGTTTCTCGCGTGTGGGCCGATCGGACGATGGGAAACATAAAATTTTACAAGTTTCTCGCGCGTGGCCCGATCGGATGATGAATTTCGAATTTTTTCAAAGTTTTTCGCGTGTGGCCCGATCGGATGATGGGAAACATAAAATTTTACAAGTTTCTCGCGTGTGGCCCGATCCGACGATGAATTTCGAATATTTTCAAAGTTTCTCGCGTGTGGCCCGATCCGACGATGAATTTCGAATATTTTCAAAGTTTCTCGCGTGTGGCCCGATCCGACGATGAATTTCGAATATTTTCAAAGTTTCTCGCGTGTGGCCCGATCGACGGATGGGAAACATAAAATTTTACAAGTTTCTCGCGTGTGGCCCGATCGGACGATCAATTTCGAATTTTTTCAAAGTTTCCCGCGTGTGGCCCGATCGGACGATGAATTTCGAATATTTTCAAAGTTTCTCGCGTGTGGCCCGATCGACGGATGGGAAACATAAAATTTTACAAGTTTCTCGCGTGTGGCCCGATCGGACGATGAATTTCGAATATTTTCAAAGTTTTTCGCGTGTGGCCCGATCGGATGATGGGAAACATAAAATTTTACAAGTTTCTCGCGTGTGGCCCGATCCGACGATGAATTTCGAATATTTTCAAAGTTTCTCGCGTGTGGGCCGATCGGACGATGGGAAACATAAAATTTTACAAGTTTCTCGCGCGTGGCCCGATCGGATGATGAATTTCGAATTTTTTCAAAGTTTTTCGCGTGTGGCCCGATCGGATGATGGGAAACATAAAATTTTACAAGTTTCTCGCGTGTGGCCCGATCCGACGATGAATTTCGAATATTTTCAAAGTTTCTCGCGTGTGGCCCGATCCGACGATGAATTTCGAATATTTTCAAAGTTTCTCGCGTGTGGCCCGATCGACGGATGGGAAACATAAAATTTTACAAGTTTCTCGCGTGTGGCCCGATCGGACGATCAATTTCGAATTTTTTCAAAGTTTCCCGCGTGTGGCCCGATCGGATGATGAATTTCGAATTTTTTCAAAGTTTTTCGCGTGTGGCCCGATCGGATGATGGGAAACATAAAATTTTACAAGTTTCTCGCGTGTGGCCCGATCCGACGATGAATTTCGAATATTTTCAAAGTTTCTCGCGTGTGGCCCGATCCGACGATGAATTTCGAATATTTTCAAAGTTTCTCGCGTGTGGCCCGATCGACGGATGGGAAACATAAAATTTTACAAGTTTCTCGCGTGTGGCCCGATCCGACGATGAATTTCGAATATTTTCAAAGTTTCTCGCGTGTGGCCCGATCCGACGATGAATTTCGAATATTTTCAAAGTTTCTCGCGTGTGGCCCGATCGACGGATGGGAAACATAAAATTTTACAAGTTTCTCGCGTGTGGCCCGATCGGACGATCAATTTCGAATTTTTTCAAAGTTTCCCGCGTGTGGCCCGATCGGACGATGAATTTCGAATACTTTTAAAAGTTTCTCGCGTGTGGCCCGATCGACGGATGGGAAACATAAAATTTTACAACTTTCTCGCGTGTGGCCCGATCGGACGATGAATTTCGAATATTTTCAAAGTTTCTCGCGTGTGGCCCGATCGGACGATGAATTTCGAATATTTTCAAAGTTTCTCGCGCGTGGCCCGATCGGTCGAAGAATTTCGAATTTTTTCAAAGTTTTTCGCGTGTGGCCCGATCGACGGATGAGAAACATAAAATTTTACAAGTTTCTCGCGTATGGCCCGATCGGACGATCAATTTCGAATTTTTTCAAAGTTTCCCGCGTGTGGCCCGATCGGACGATGAATTTCGAATATTTTCAAAGTTTCTCGCGTGTGGACCGATCGACGGATGGGAAACATAAAATTTTACAAGTTTCTCGCGTGTGGCCCGATCGGACGATGAATTTCGAATATTTTCAAAGTTTTTCGCGTGTGGCCCGATCGGATGATGGGAAACATAAAATTTTACAAGTTTCTCGCGTGTGGCCCGATCCGACGATGAATTTCGAATATTTTCAAAGTTTCTCGCGTGTGGGCCGATCGGACGATGGGAAACATAAAATTTTACAAGTTTCTCGCGCGTGGCCCGATCGGATGATGAATTTCGAATTTTTTCAAAGTTTTTCGCGTGTGGCCCGATCGGATGATGGGAAACATAAAATTTTACAAGTTTCTCGCGTGTGGCCCGATCCGACGATGAATTTCGAATATTTTCAAAGTTTCTCGCGTGTGGCCCGATCCGACGATGAATTTCGAATATTTTCAAAGTTTCTCGCGTGTGGCCCGATCCGACGATGAATTTCGAATATTTTCAAAGTTTCTCGCGTGTGGCCCGATCGACGGATGGGAAACATAAAATTTTACAAGTTTCTCGCGTGTGGCCCGATCGGACGATCAATTTCGAATTTTTTCAAAGTTTCCCGCGTGTGGCCCGATCGGACGATGAATTTCGAATACTTTTAAAAGTTTCTCGCGTGTGGCCCGATCGACGGATGGGAAACATAAAATTTTACAACTTTCTCGCGTGTGGCCCGATCGGACGATGAATTTCGAATATTTTCAAAGTTTCTCGCGTGTGGCCCGATCGGACGATGAATTTCGAATATTTTCAAAGTTTCTCGCGCGTGGCCCGATCGGTCGAAGAATTTCGAATTTTTTCAAAGTTTTTCGCGTGTGGCCCGATCGACGGATGAGAAACATAAAATTTTACAAGTTTCTCGCGTATGGCCCGATCGGACGATCAATTTCGAATTTTTTCAAAGTTTCCCGCGTGTGGCCCGATCGGACGATGAATTTCGAATATTTTCAACGTTTCTCGCGTGTGGACCGATCGACGGATGGGAAACATAAAATTTTACAAGTTTCTCGCGTGTGGCCCGATCGGACGATGAATTTCGAATTTGTTCAAAGTTTCTCGCGTGTGGCCCGATCCGACGATGAATTTCGAATATTTTCAAAGTTTCTCGCGTGTGGCCCGATCCGACGATGAATTTCGAATATTTTCAAAGTTTCTCGCGTGTGGCCCGATCGACGGATGGGAAACATAAAATTTTACAAGTTTCTCGCGTGTGGCCCGATCGGACGATCAATTTCGAATTTTTTCAAAGTTTCCCGCGTGTGGCCCGATCGGACGATGAATTTCGAATACTTTTAAAAGTTTCTCGCGTGTGGCCCGATCGACGGATGGGAAACATAAAATTTTACAACTTTCTCGCGTGTGGCCCGATCGGACGATGAATTTCGAATATTTTCAAAGTTTCTCGCGTGTGGCCCGATCGGACGATGAATTTCGAATATTTTCAAAGTTTCTCGCGCGTGGCCCGATCGGTCGAAGAATTTCGAATTTTTTCAAAGTTTTTCGCGTGTGGCCCGATCGACGGATGAGAAACATAAAATTTTACAAGTTTCTCGCGTATGGCCCGATCGGACGATCAATTTCGAATTTTTTCAAAGTTTCCCGCGTGTGGCCCGATCGGACGATGAATTTCGAATATTTTCAAAGTTTCTCGCGTGTGGACCGATCGACGGATGGGAAACATAAAATTTTACAAGTTTCTCGCGTGTGGCCCGATCGGACGATGAATTTCGAATATTTTCAAAGTTTTTCGCGTGTGGCCCGATCGGATGATGGGAAACATAAAATTTTACAAGTTTCTCGCGTGTGGCCCGATCCGACGATGAATTTCGAATATTTTCAAAGTTTCTCGCGTGTGGGCCGATCGGACGATGGGAAACATAAAATTTTACAAGTTTCTCGCGCGTGGCCCGATCGGATGATGAATTTCGAATTTTTTCAAAGTTTTTCGCGTGTGGCCCGATCGGATGATGGGAAACATAAAATTTTACAAGTTTCTCGCGTGTGGCCCGATCCGACGATGAATTTCGAATATTTTCAAAGTTTCTCGCGTGTGGCCCGATCCGACGATGAATTTCGAATATTTTCAAAGTTTCTCGCGTGTGGCCCGATCCGACGATGAATTTCGAATATTTTCAAAGTTTCTCGCGTGTGGCCCGATCGACGGATGGGAAACATAAAATTTTACAAGTTTCTCGCGTGTGGCCCGATCGGACGATCAATTTCGAATTTTTTCAAAGTTTCCCGCGTGTGGCCCGATCGGACGATGAATTTCGAATACTTTTAAAAGTTTCTCGCGTGTGGCCCGATCGACGGATGGGAAACATAAAATTTTACAACTTTCTCGCGTGTGGCCCGATCGGACGATGAATTTCGAATATTTTCAAAGTTTCTCGCGTGTGGCCCGATCGGACGATGAATTTCGAATATTTTCAAAGTTTCTCGCGCGTGGCCCGATCGGTCGAAGAATTTCGAATTTTTTCAAAGTTTTTCGCGTGTGGCCCGATCGACGGATGAGAAACATAAAATTTTACAAGTTTCTCGCGTATGGCCCGATCGGACGATCAATTTCGAATTTTTTCAAAGTTTCCCGCGTGTGGCCCGATCGGACGATGAATTTCGAATATTTTCAACGTTTCTCGCGTGTGGACCGATCGACGGATGGGAAACATAAAATTTTACAAGTTTCTCGCGTGTGGCCCGATCGGACGATGAATTTCGAATTTGTTCAAAGTTTCTCGCGTGTGGCCCGATCGGACGATGAATTTCGAATATTTTCAAAGTTTCTCGCGTGTGGCCCGATCGGACGATGAATTTCGAATATTTTCAAAGTTTCTCGCGTGTGGACCGATCGACGGATGGGAAACATAAAATTTTACAAGTTTCTCGCGTGTGGCCCGATCGGACGATGAATTTCGAATTTTTTCAAAGTTTTTCGCGTGTGGACCGATCGACGGATGGGAAACATAAAATTTTACAAGTTTCTCGCGTGTGGCCCGATCGGATGATGAATTTCGAATATTTTCAAAGTTTCTCGCGTGTGGACCGATCGACGGATGGGAAACATAAAATTTTACAAGTTTCTCGCGTGTGGCCCGATCGGACGATGAATTTCGAATTTTTTCAAAGTTTTTCGCGTGTGGCCCGATCGACGGATGCGAAACATAAAATTTTACAAGTTTCTCGCGTGTGGCCCGATCGGACGATGAATTTCGAATTTTTTCAAAGTTTCTCGCGTGTGGCCCGATCGGACGATGAATTTCGAATATTTTCAAAGTTTCTCGCGTGTGGCCCGATCGGACGATGAATTTCGAATATTTTCAAAGTTTTTCGCGTGTGGCCCGATCGGATGATGGGAAACATAAAATTTTACAAGTTTCTCGCGCGTGGCCCGATCGGACGATGAATTTCGAATTTTTTCAAAGTTTCTCGCGTGTGGCCCGATCGACGGATGGGAAACATAAAATTTTACAAGTTTCTCGCGTGTGGCCCGATCGGACGATGAATTTCGAATTTTTTCAAAGTTTTTCGCGTGTGGCCCGATCGACGGATGGGAAACATAAAATTTTACAAGTTTCTCGCGTGTGGCCCGATCGGACGATGAATTTCGAATTTTTTCAAAGTTTCTCGCGTGTGGCCCGATCGGACGATGAATTTCGAATATTTTCAAAGTTTTTCGCGTGTGGCCCGATCGGACGATGAATTTCGAATATTTTCAAAGTTTTTCACGTGTGGCCCGATCGGATGATGGGAAACATAAAATTTTACAAGTTTCTCGCGCGTGGCCCGATCGGACGATGAATTTCGAATATTTTCAAAGTTTTTCGCGTGTGGCCCGATCGGATGATGGGAAACATAAAATTTTACAAGTTTCTCGCGCGTGGCCCGATCGGACGATGAATTTCGAATTTTTTCAAAGTTTCTCGCGTGTGGCCCGATCGACGGATGGGAAACATAAAATTTTACAAGTTTCTCGCGTGTGGCCCGATCGGACGATGAATTTCGAATATTTTCAAAGTTTCTCGCGTGTGGCCCGATCGGATGATGGGAAACATAAAATTTTACAAGTTTCTCGCGCGTGGCCCGATCGGACGATGAATTTCGAATTTTTTCAAAGTTTCTCGCGTGTGGCCCGATCGACGGATGGGAAACATAAAATTTTACAAGTTTCTCGCGTGTGGCCCGATCGGACGATGAATTTCGAATATTTTCAAAGTTTTTCGCGTGTGGCCCGATCGGATGATGGGAAACATAAAATTTTACAAGTTTCTCGCGTGTGGCCCGATCGGACGATGAATTTCGAATATTTTCAAAGTTTTTCGCGTGTGGCCCGATCGGATGATGGGAAACATAAAATTTTACAAGTTTCTCGCGTGTGGCCCGATCCGACGATGAATTTCGAATATTTTCAAAGTTTCTCGCGTGTGGCCCGATCGACGGATGGGAAACATAAAATTTTACAAGTTTCTCGCGTGTGGCCCGATCGGACGATCAATTTCGAATTTTTTCAAAGTTTCCCGCGTGTGGCCCGATCGGACGATGAATTTCGAATATTTTCAAAGTTTTTCGCGTGTGGCCCGATCGGATGATGGGAAACATAAAATTTTACAAGTTTCTCGCGTGTGGCCCGATCCGACGATGAATTTCGAATATTTTCAAAGTTTCTCGCGTGTGGGCCGATCGGACGATGGGAAACATAAAATTTTACAAGTTTCTCGCGCGTGGCCCGATCGGATGATGAATTTCGAATTTTTTCAAAGTTTTTCGCGTGTGGCCCGATCGGATGATGGGAAACATAAAATTTTACAAGTTTCTCGCGTGTGGCCCGATCCGACGATGAATTTCGAATATTTTCAAAGTTTCTCGCGTGTGGCCCGATCCGACGATGAATTTCGAATATTTTCAAAGTTTCTCGCGTGTGGCCCGATCCGACGATGAATTTCGAATATTTTCAAAGTTTCTCGCGTGTGGCCCGATCGACGGATGGGAAACATAAAATTTTACAAGTTTCTCGCGTGTGGCCCGATCGGACGATCAATTTCGAATTTTTTCAAAGTTTCCCGCGTGTGGCCCGATCGGACGATGAATTTCGAATATTTTCAAAGTTTCTCGCGTGTGGCCCGATCGACGGATGGGAAACATAAAATTTTACAAGTTTCTCGCGTGTGGCCCGATCGGACGATGAATTTCGAATATTTTCAAAGTTTTTCGCGTGTGGCCCGATCGGATGATGGGAAACATAAAATTTTACAAGTTTCTCGCGTGTGGCCCGATCCGACGATGAATTTCGAATATTTTCAAAGTTTCTCGCGTGTGGGCCGATCGGACGATGGGAAACATAAAATTTTACAAGTTTCTCGCGCGTGGCCCGATCGGATGATGAATTTCGAATTTTTTCAAAGTTTTTCGCGTGTGGCCCGATCGGATGATGGGAAACATAAAATTTTACAAGTTTCTCGCGTGTGGCCCGATCCGACGATGAATTTCGAATATTTTCAAAGTTTCTCGCGTGTGGCCCGATCCGACGATGAATTTCGAATATTTTCAAAGTTTCTCGCGTGTGGCCCGATCGACGGATGGGAAACATAAAATTTTACAAGTTTCTCGCGTGTGGCCCGATCGGACGATCAATTTCGAATTTTTTCAAAGTTTCCCGCGTGTGGCCCGATCGGACGATGAATTTCGAATATTTTCAAAGTTTCTCGCGTGTGGCCCGATCGACGGATGGGAAACATAAAATTTTACAAGTTTCTCGCGTGTGGCCCGATCGGACGATGAATTTCGAATATTTTCAAAGTTTTTCGCGTGTGGCCCGATCGGATGATGGGAAACATAAAATTTTACAAGTTTCTCGCGTGTGGCCCGATCCGACGATGAATTTCGAATATTTTCAAAGTTTCTCGCGTGTGGGCCGATCGGACGATGGGAAACATAAAATTTTACAAGTTTCTCGCGCGTGGCCCGATCGGATGATGAATTTCGAATTTTTTCAAAGTTTTTCGCGTGTGGCCCGATCGGATGATGGGAAACATAAAATTTTACAAGTTTCTCGCGTGTGGCCCGATCCGACGATGAATTTCGAATATTTTCAAAGTTTCTCGCGTGTGGCCCGATCCGACGATGAATTTCGAATATTTTCAAAGTTTCTCGCGTGTGGCCCGATCCGACGATGAATTTCGAATATTTTCAAAGTTTCTCGCGTGTGGCCCGATCGACGGATGGGAAACATAAAATTTTACAAGTTTCTCGCGTGTGGCCCGATCGGACGATCAATTTCGAATTTTTTCAAAGTTTCCCGCGTGTGGCCCGATCGGACGATGAATTTCGAATACTTTTAAAAGTTTCTCGCGTGTGGCCCGATCGACGGATGGGAAACATAAAATTTTACAACTTTCTCGCGTGTGGCCCGATCGGACGATGAATTTCGAATATTTTCAAAGTTTCTCGCGTGTGGCCCGATCGGACGATGAATTTCGAATATTTTCAAAGTTTCTCGCGCGTGGCCCGATCGGTCGAAGAATTTCGAATTTTTTCAAAGTTTTTCGCGTGTGGCCCGATCGACGGATGAGAAACATAAAATTTTACAAGTTTCTCGCGTATGGCCCGATCGGACGATCAATTTCGAATTTTTTCAAAGTTTCCCGCGTGTGGCCCGATCGGACGATGAATTTCGAATATTTTCAAAGTTTCTCGCGTGTGGACCGATCGACGGATGGGAAACATAAAATTTTACAAGTTTCTCGCGTGTGGCCCGATCGGACGATGAATTTCGAATTTGTTCAAAGTTTCTCGCGTGTGGCCCGATCGGACGATGAATTTCGAATATTTTCAAAGTTTCTCGCGTGTGGCCCGATCGGACGATGAATTTCGAATATTTTCAAAGTTTCTCGCGTGTGGACCGATCGACGGATGGGAAACATAAAATTTTACAAGTTTCTCGCGTGTGGCCCGATCGGACGATGAATTTCGAATTTTTTCAAAGTTTTTCGCGTGTGGACCGATCGACGGATGGGAAACATAAAATTTTACAAGTTTCTCGCGTGTGGCCCGATCGGATGATGAATTTCGAATATTTTCAAAGTTTCTCGCGTGTGGACCGATCGACGGATGGGAAACATAAAATTTTACAAGTTTCTCGCGTGTGGCCCGATCGGACGATGAATTTCGAATTTTTTCAAAGTTTTTCGCGTGTGGCCCGATCGACGGATGCGAAACATAAAATTTTACAAGTTTCTCGCGTGTGGCCCGATCGGACGATGAATTTCGAATTTTTTCAAAGTTTCTCGCGTGTGGCCCGATCGGACGATGAATTTCGAATATTTTCAAAGTTTCTCGCGTGTGGCCCGATCGGACGATGAATTTCGAATATTTTCAAAGTTTTTCGCGTGTGGCCCGATCGGATGATGGGAAACATAAAATTTTACAAGTTTCTCGCGCGTGGCCCGATCGGACGATGAATTTCGAATTTTTTCAAAGTTTCTCGCGTGTGGCCCGATCGACGGATGGGAAACATAAAATTTTACAAGTTTCTCGCGTGTGGCCCGATCGGACGATGAATTTCGAATTTTTTCAAAGTTTTTCGCGTGTGGCCCGATCGACGGATGGGAAACATAAAATTTTACAAGTTTCTCGCGTGTGGCCCGATCGGACGATGAATTTCGAATTTTTTCAAAGTTTCTCGCGTGTGGCCCGATCGGACGATGAATTTCGAATATTTTCAAAGTTTTTCGCGTGTGGCCCGATCGGACGATGAATTTCGAATATTTTCAAAGTTTTTCGCGTGTGGCCCGATCGGATGATGGGAAACATAAAATTTTACAAGTTTCTCGCGCGTGGCCCGATCGGACGATGAATTTCGAATATTTTCAAAGTTTTTCGCGTGTGGCCCGATCGGATGATGGGAAACATAAAATTTTACAAGTTTCTCGCGCGTGGCCCGATCGGACGATGAATTTCGAATTTTTTCAAAGTTTCTCGCGTGTGGCCCGATCGACGGATGGGAAACATAAAATTTTACAAGTTTCTCGCGTGTGGCCCGATCGGACGATGAATTTCGAATATTTTCAAAGTTTCTCGCGTGTGGCCCGATCGGATGATGGGAAACATAAAATTTTACAAGTTTCTCGCGCGTGGCCCGATCGGACGATGAATTTCGAATTTTTTCAAAGTTTCTCGCGTGTGGCCCGATCGACGGATGGGAAACATAAAATTTTACAAGTTTCTCGCGTGTGGCCCGATCGGACGATGAATTTCGAATATTTTCAAAGTTTTTCGCGTGTGGCCCGATCGGATGATGGGAAACATAAAATTTTACAAGTTTCTCGCGTGTGGCCCGATCGGACGATGAATTTCGAATATTTTCAAAGTTTTTCGCGTGTGGCCCGATCGGATGATGGGAAACATAAAATTTTACAAGTTTCTCGCGTGTGGCCCGATCCGACGATGAATTTCGAATATTTTCAAAGTTTCTCGCGTGTGGCCCGATCGACGGATGGGAAACATAAAATTTTACAAGTTTCTCGCGTGTGGCCCGATCGGACGATCAATTTCGAATTTTTTCAAAGTTTCCCGCGTGTGGCCCGATCGGACGATGAATTTCGAATATTTTCAAAGTTTCTCGCGTGTGGCCCGATCGACGGATGGGAAACATAAAATTTTACAAGTTTCTCGCGTGTGGCCCGATCGGACGATGAATTTCGAATATTTTCAAAGTTTTTCGCGTGTGGCCCGATCGGATGATGGGAAACATAAAATTTTACAAGTTTCTCGCGTGTGGCCCGATCCGACGATGAATTTCGAATATTTTCAAAGTTTCTCGCGTGTGGGCCGATCGGACGATGGGAAACATAAAATTTTACAAGTTTCTCGCGCGTGGCCCGATCGGATGATGAATTTCGAATTTTTTCAAAGTTTTTCGCGTGTGGCCCGATCGGATGATGGGAAACATAAAATTTTACAAGTTTCTCGCGTGTGGCCCGATCCGACGATGAATTTCGAATATTTTCAAAGTTTCTCGCGTGTGGCCCGATCCGACGATGAATTTCGAATATTTTCAAAGTTTCTCGCGTGTGGCCCGATCCGACGATGAATTTCGAATATTTTCAAAGTTTCTCGCGTGTGGCCCGATCGACGGATGGGAAACATAAAATTTTACAAGTTTCTCGCGTGTGGCCCGATCGGACGATCAATTTCGAATTTTTTCAAAGTTTCCCGCGTGTGGCCCGATCGGACGATGAATTTCGAATATTTTCAAAGTTTCTCGCGTGTGGCCCGATCGACGGATGGGAAACATAAAATTTTACAAGTTTCTCGCGTGTGGCCCGATCGGACGATGAATTTCGAATATTTTCAAAGTTTTTCGCGTGTGGCCCGATCGGATGATGGGAAACATAAAATTTTACAAGTTTCTCGCGTGTGGCCCGATCCGACGATGAATTTCGAATATTTTCAAAGTTTCTCGCGTGTGGGCCGATCGGACGATGGGAAACATAAAATTTTACAAGTTTCTCGCGCGTGGCCCGATCGGATGATGAATTTCGAATTTTTTCAAAGTTTTTCGCGTGTGGCCCGATCGGATGATGGGAAACATAAAATTTTACAAGTTTCTCGCGTGTGGCCCGATCCGACGATGAATTTCGAATATTTTCAAAGTTTCTCGCGTGTGGCCCGATCCGACGATGAATTTCGAATATTTTCAAAGTTTCTCGCGTGTGGCCCGATCCGACGATGAATTTCGAATATTTTCAAAGTTTCTCGCGTGTGGCCCGATCGACGGATGGGAAACATAAAATTTTACAAGTTTCTCGCGTGTGGCCCGATCGGACGATCAATTTCGAATTTTTTCAAAGTTTCCCGCGTGTGGCCCGATCGGACGATGAATTTCGAATATTTTCAAAGTTTCTCGCGTGTGGCCCGATCGACGGATGGGAAACATAAAATTTTACAAGTTTCTCGCGCGTGGCCCGATCGGATGATGAATTTCGAATTTTTTCAAAGTTTTTCGCGTGTGGCCCGATCGGATGATGGGAAACATAAAATTTTACAAGTTTCTCGCGTGTGGCCCGATCCGACGATGAATTTCGAATATTTTCAAAGTTTCTCGCGTGTGGCCCGATCCGACGATGAATTTCGAATATTTTCAAAGTTTCTCGCGTGTGGCCCGATCCGACGATGAATTTCGAATATTTTCAAAGTTTCTCGCGTGTGGCCCGATCGACGGATGGGAAACATAAAATTTTACAAGTTTCTCGCGTGTGGCCCGATCGGACGATCAATTTCGAATTTTTTCAAAGTTTCCCGCGTGTGGCCCGATCGGACGATGAATTTCGAATATTTTCAAAGTTTCTCGCGTGTGGCCCGATCGACGGATGGGAAACATAAAATTTTACAAGTTTCTCGCGTGTGGCCCGATCGGACGATGAATTTCGAATATTTTCAAAGTTTTTCGCGTGTGGCCCGATCGGATGATGGGAAACATAAAATTTTACAAGTTTCTCGCGTGTGGCCCGATCCGACGATGAATTTCGAATATTTTCAAAGTTTCTCGCGTGTGGGCCGATCGGACGATGGGAAACATAAAATTTTACAAGTTTCTCGCGCGTGGCCCGATCGGATGATGAATTTCGAATTTTTTCAAAGTTTTTCGCGTGTGGCCCGATCGGATGATGGGAAACATAAAATTTTACAAGTTTCTCGCGTGTGGCCCGATCCGACGATGAATTTCGAATATTTTCAAAGTTTCTCGCGTGTGGCCCGATCCGACGATGAATTTCGAATATTTTCAAAGTTTCTCGCGTGTGGCCCGATCCGACGATGAATTTCGAATTTTTTCAAAGTTTTTCGCGTGTGGCCCGATGGACGGATGAGAAACATAAAATTTTACAAGTTTCTCGCGTATGGCCCGATCGGACGATCAATTTCGAATTTTTTCAAAGTTTCCCGCGTGTGGCCCGATCGGACGATGAATTTCGAATATTTTCAAAGTTTCTCGCGTGTGGACCGATCGACGGATGGGAAACATAAAATTTTACAAGTTTCTCGCGTGTGGCCCGATCGAACGATGAATTTCGAATATTTTCAAAGTTTTTCGCGTGTGGCCCGATCGACGGATGGGAAACATAAAATTTTACAAGTTTCTCGCGTGTGGCCCGATCGCACGATGAATTTCGAATATTTTCAAAGTTTTTCGCGTGTGGCCCGATCGGATGATGGGAAACATAAAATTTTACAAGTTTCTCGCGTGTGGCCCGATCCGACGATCAATTTCGCATATTTTCAAAGTTTCTCGCGTGTGGCCCGATCGGACGATGGGAAACATAAAATTTTACAAGTTTCTCGCGCGTGGCCCGATCGGACGATGAATTTCGAATTTTTTCAAAGTTTCTCGCGTGTGGCCCGATCGACTAATGGGAAACATAAAATTTTACAAGTTTCTCGCGTATGGCGTGTGGCCCGATCGACGGATGGGAAACATAAAATTTTACAAGTTTCTCGCGTGTGGCCCGATCGGACGATCAATTTCGAATTTTTTCAAAGTTTCCCGCGTGTGGCCCGATCGGACGATGAATTTCGAATATTTTCAAAGTTTCTCGCGTGTGGCCCGATCGACGGATGGGAAACATAAAATTTTACAAGTTTCTCGCGTGTGGCCCGATCGGACGATGAATTTCGAATATTTTCAAAGTTTCTCGCGTGTGGCCCGATCGGATGATGGGAAACATAAAATTTTACAAGTTTCTCGCGCGTGGCCCGATCGGACGATGAATTTCGAATTTTTTCAAAGTTTCTCGCGTGTGGCCCGATCGACGGATGGGAAACATAAAATTTTACAAGTTTCTCGCGTGTGGCCCGATCGGACGATGAATTTCGAATTTTTTCAAAGTTTTTCGCGTGTGGCCCGATCGACGGATGGGAAACATAAAATTTTACAAGTTTCTCGCGTGTGGCCCGATCGGACGATGAATTTCGAATTTTTTCAAAGTTTCTCGCGTGTGGCCCGATCGGACGATGAATTTCGAATATTTTCAAAGTTTTTTGCGTGTGGCCCGATCGGACGATGAATTTCGAATATTTTCAAAGTTTTTCGCGTGTGGCCCGATCGGATGATGGGAAACATAAAATTTTACAAGTTTCTCGCGCGTGGCCCGATCGGACGATGAATTTCGAATATTTTCAAAGTTTTTCGCGTGTGGCCCGATCGGATGATGGGAAACATAAAATTTTACAAGTTTCTCGCGCGTGGCCCGATCGGACGATGAATTTCGAATTTTTTCAAAGTTTTTCGCGTGTGGCCCGATCGGATGATGGGAAACATAAAATTTTACAAGTTTCTCGCGTGTGGCCCGATCCGACGATGAATTTCGAATATTTTCAAAGTTTCTCGCGTGTGGCCCGATCCGACGATGAATTTCGAATATTTTCAAAGTTTCTCGCGTGTGGCCCGATCCGACGATGAATTTCGAATATTTTCAAAGTTTCTCGCGTGTGGCCCGATCGACGGATGGGAAACATAAAATTTTACAAGTTTCTCGCGTGTGGCCCGATCGGACGATCAATTTCGAATTTTTTCAAAGTTTCCCGCGTGTGGCCCGATCGGACGATGAATTTCGAATACTTTTAAAAGTTTCTCGCGTGTGGCCCGATCGACGGATGGGAAACATAAAATTTTACAACTTTCTCGCGTGTGGCCCGATCGGACGATGAATTTCGAATATTTTCAAAGTTTCTCGCGTGTGGCCCGATCGGACGATGAATTTCGAATATTTTCAAAGTTTCTCGCGCGTGGCCCGATCGGTCGAAGAATTTCGAATTTTTTCAAAGTTTTTCGCGTGTGGCCCGATCGACGGATGAGAAACATAAAATTTTACAAGTTTCTCGCGTATGGCCCGATCGGACGATCAATTTCGAATTTTTTCAAAGTTTCCCGCGTGTGGCCCGATCGGACGATGAATTTCGAATATTTTCAAAGTTTCTCGCGTGTGGACCGATCGACGGATGGGAAACATAAAATTTTACAAGTTTCTCGCGTGTGGCCCGATCGGACGATGAATTTCGAATATTTTCAAAGTTTTTCGCGTGTGGCCCGATCGGATGATGGGAAACATAAAATTTTACAAGTTTCTCGCGTGTGGCCCGATCCGACGATGAATTTCGAATATTTTCAAAGTTTCTCGCGTGTGGGCCGATCGGACGATGGGAAACATAAAATTTTACAAGTTTCTCGCGCGTGGCCCGATCGGATGATGAATTTCGAATTTTTTCAAAGTTTTTCGCGTGTGGCCCGATCGGATGATGGGAAACATAAAATTTTACAAGTTTCTCGCGTGTGGCCCGATCCGACGATGAATTTCGAATATTTTCAAAGTTTCTCGCGTGTGGCCCGATCCGACGATGAATTTCGAATATTTTCAAAGTTTCTCGCGTGTGGCCCGATCCGACGATGAATTTCGAATATTTTCAAAGTTTCTCGCGTGTGGCCCGATCGACGGATGGGAAACATAAAATTTTACAAGTTTCTCGCGTGTGGCCCGATCGGACGATCAATTTCGAATTTTTTCAAAGTTTCCCGCGTGTGGCCCGATCGGACGATGAATTTCGAATACTTTTAAAAGTTTCTCGCGTGTGGCCCGATCGACGGATGGGAAACATAAAATTTTACAACTTTCTCGCGTGTGGCCCGATCGGACGATGAATTTCGAATATTTTCAAAGTTTCTCGCGTGTGGCCCGATCGGACGATGAATTTCGAATATTTTCAAAGTTTCTCGCGCGTGGCCCGATCGGTCGAAGAATTTCGAATTTTTTCAAAGTTTTTCGCGTGTGGCCCGATCGACGGATGAGAAACATAAAATTTTACAAGTTTCTCGCGTATGGCCCGATCGGACGATCAATTTCGAATTTTTTCAAAGTTTCCCGCGTGTGGCCCGATCGGACGATGAATTTCGAATATTTTCAACGTTTCTCGCGTGTGGACCGATCGACGGATGGGAAACATAAAATTTTACAAGTTTCTCGCGTGTGGCCCGATCGGACGATGAATTTCGAATTTGTTCAAAGTTTCTCGCGTGTGGCCCGATCCGACGATGAATTTCGAATATTTTCAAAGTTTCTCGCGTGTGGCCCGATCCGACGATGAATTTCGAATATTTTCAAAGTTTCTCGCGTGTGGCCCGATCGACGGATGGGAAACATAAAATTTTACAAGTTTCTCGCGTGTGGCCCGATCGGACGATCAATTTCGAATTTTTTCAAAGTTTCCCGCGTGTGGCCCGATCGGACGATGAATTTCGAATACTTTTAAAAGTTTCTCGCGTGTGGCCCGATCGACGGATGGGAAACATAAAATTTTACAACTTTCTCGCGTGTGGCCCGATCGGACGATGAATTTCGAATATTTTCAAAGTTTCTCGCGTGTGGCCCGATCGGACGATGAATTTCGAATATTTTCAAAGTTTCTCGCGCGTGGCCCGATCGGTCGAAGAATTTCGAATTTTTTCAAAGTTTTTCGCGTGTGGCCCGATCGACGGATGAGAAACATAAAATTTTACAAGTTTCTCGCGTATGGCCCGATCGGACGATCAATTTCGAATTTTTTCAAAGTTTCCCGCGTGTGGCCCGATCGGACGATGAATTTCGAATATTTTCAAAGTTTCTCGCGTGTGGACCGATCGACGGATGGGAAACATAAAATTTTACAAGTTTCTCGCGTGTGGCCCGATCGGACGATGAATTTCGAATATTTTCAAAGTTTTTCGCGTGTGGCCCGATCGGATGATGGGAAACATAAAATTTTACAAGTTTCTCGCGTGTGGCCCGATCCGACGATGAATTTCGAATATTTTCAAAGTTTCTCGCGTGTGGGCCGATCGGACGATGGGAAACATAAAATTTTACAAGTTTCTCGCGCGTGGCCCGATCGGATGATGAATTTCGAATTTTTTCAAAGTTTTTCGCGTGTGGCCCGATCGGATGATGGGAAACATAAAATTTTACAAGTTTCTCGCGTGTGGCCCGATCCGACGATGAATTTCGAATATTTTCAAAGTTTCTCGCGTGTGGCCCGATCCGACGATGAATTTCGAATATTTTCAAAGTTTCTCGCGTGTGGCCCGATCCGACGATGAATTTCGAATATTTTCAAAGTTTCTCGCGTGTGGCCCGATCGACGGATGGGAAACATAAAATTTTACAAGTTTCTCGCGTGTGGCCCGATCGGACGATCAATTTCGAATTTTTTCAAAGTTTCCCGCGTGTGGCCCGATCGGACGATGAATTTCGAATACTTTTAAAAGTTTCTCGCGTGTGGCCCGATCGACGGATGGGAAACATAAAATTTTACAACTTTCTCGCGTGTGGCCCGATCGGACGATGAATTTCGAATATTTTCAAAGTTTCTCGCGTGTGGCCCGATCGGACGATGAATTTCGAATATTTTCAAAGTTTCTCGCGCGTGGCCCGATCGGTCGAAGAATTTCGAATTTTTTCAAAGTTTTTCGCGTGTGGCCCGATCGACGGATGAGAAACATAAAATTTTACAAGTTTCTCGCGTATGGCCCGATCGGACGATCAATTTCGAATTTTTTCAAAGTTTCCCGCGTGTGGCCCGATCGGACGATGAATTTCGAATATTTTCAACGTTTCTCGCGTGTGGACCGATCGACGGATGGGAAACATAAAATTTTACAAGTTTCTCGCGTGTGGCCCGATCGGACGATGAATTTCGAATTTGTTCAAAGTTTCTCGCGTGTGGCCCGATCCGACGATGAATTTCGAATATTTTCAAAGTTTCTCGCGTGTGGCCCGATCCGACGATGAATTTCGAATATTTTCAAAGTTTCTCGCGTGTGGCCCGATCGACGGATGGGAAACATAAAATTTTACAAGTTTCTCGCGTGTGGCCCGATCGGACGATCAATTTCGAATTTTTTCAAAGTTTCCCGCGTGTGGCCCGATCGGACGATGAATTTCGAATACTTTTAAAAGTTTCTCGCGTGTGGCCCGATCGACGGATGGGAAACATAAAATTTTACAACTTTCTCGCGTGTGGCCCGATCGGACGATGAATTTCGAATATTTTCAAAGTTTCTCGCGTGTGGCCCGATCGGACGATGAATTTCGAATATTTTCAAAGTTTCTCGCGCGTGGCCCGATCGGTCGAAGAATTTCGAATTTTTTCAAAGTTTTTCGCGTGTGGCCCGATCGACGGATGAGAAACATAAAATTTTACAAGTTTCTCGCGTATGGCCCGATCGGACGATCAATTTCGAATTTTTTCAAAGTTTCCCGCGTGTGGCCCGATCGGACGATGAATTTCGAATATTTTCAAAGTTTCTCGCGTGTGGCCCGATCGACGGATGGGAAACATAAAATTTTACAAGTTTCTCGCGTGTGGCCCGATCGGACGATGAATTTCGAATATTTTCAAAGTTTTTCGCGTGTGGCCCGATCGGATGATGGGAAACATAAAATTTTACAAGTTTCTCGCGTGTGGCCCGATCCGACGATGAATTTCGAATATTTTCAAAGTTTCTCGCGTGTGGGCCGATCGGACGATGGGAAACATAAAATTTTACAAGTTTCTCGCGCGTGGCCCGATCGGATGATGAATTTCGAATTTTTTCAAAGTTTTTCGCGTGTGGCCCGATCGGATGATGGGAAACATAAAATTTTACAAGTTTCTCGCGTGTGGCCCGATCCGACGATGAATTTCGAATATTTTCAAAGTTTCTCGCGTGTGGCCCGATCCGACGATGAATTTCGAATATTTTCAAAGTTTCTCGCGTGTGGCCCGATCCGACGATGAATTTCGAATTTTTTCAAAGTTTTTCGCGTGTGGCCCGATGGACGGATGAGAAACATAAAATTTTACAAGTTTCTCGCGTATGGCCCGATCGGACGATCAATTTCGAATTTTTTCAAAGTTTCCCGCGTGTGGCCCGATCGGACGATGAATTTCGAATATTTTCAAAGTTTCTCGCGTGTGGACCGATCGACGGATGGGAAACATAAAATTTTACAAGTTTCTCGCGTGTGGCCCGATCGAACGATGAATTTCGAATATTTTCAAAGTTTTTCGCGTGTGGCCCGATCGACGGATGGGAAACATAAAATTTTACAAGTTTCTCGCGTGTGGCCCGATCGCACGATGAATTTCGAATATTTTCAAAGTTTTTCGCGTGTGGCCCGATCGGATGATGGGAAACATAAAATTTTACAAGTTTCTCGCGTGTGGCCCGATCCGACGATCAATTTCGCATATTTTCAAAGTTTCTCGCGTGTGGCCCGATCGGACGATGGGAAACATAAAATTTTACAAGTTTCTCGCGCGTGGCCCGATCGGACGATGAATTTCGAATTTTTTCAAAGTTTCTCGCGTGTGGCCCGATCGACTAATGGGAAACATAAAATTTTACAAGTTTCTCGCGTATGGCGTGTGGCCCGATCGACGGATGGGAAACATAAAATTTTACAAGTTTCTCGCGTGTGGCCCGATCGGACGATCAATTTCGAATTTTTTCAAAGTTTCCCGCGTGTGGCCCGATCGGACGATGAATTTCGAATATTTTCAAAGTTTCTCGCGTGTGGCCCGATCGACGGATGGGAAACATAAAATTTTACAAGTTTCTCGCGTGTGGCCCGATCGGACGATGAATTTCGAATATTTTCAAAGTTTCTCGCGTGTGGCCCGATCGGATGATGGGAAACATAAAATTTTACAAGTTTCTCGCGCGTGGCCCGATCGGACGATGAATTTCGAATTTTTTCAAAGTTTCTCGCGTGTGGCCCGATCGACGGATGGGAAACATAAAATTTTACAAGTTTCTCGCGTGTGGCCCGATCGGACGATGAATTTCGAATTTTTTCAAAGTTTTTCGCGTGTGGCCCGATCGACGGATGGGAAACATAAAATTTTACAAGTTTCTCGCGTGTGGCCCGATCGGACGATGAATTTCGAATTTTTTCAAAGTTTCTCGCGTGTGGCCCGATCGGACGATGAATTTCGAATATTTTCAAAGTTTTTTGCGTGTGGCCCGATCGGACGATGAATTTCGAATATTTTCAAAGTTTTTCGCGTGTGGCCCGATCGGATGATGGGAAACATAAAATTTTACAAGTTTCTCGCGCGTGGCCCGATCGGACGATGAATTTCGAATATTTTCAAAGTTTTTCGCGTGTGGCCCGATCGGATGATGGGAAACATAAAATTTTACAAGTTTCTCGCGCGTGGCCCGATCGGACGATGAATTTCGAATTTTTTCAAAGTTTTTCGCGTGTGGCCCGATCGGATGATGGGAAACATAAAATTTTACAAGTTTCTCGCGTGTGGCCCGATCCGACGATGAATTTCGAATATTTTCAAAGTTTCTCGCGTGTGGCCCGATCCGACGATGAATTTCGAATATTTTCAAAGTTTCTCGCGTGTGGCCCGATCCGACGATGAATTTCGAATATTTTCAAAGTTTCTCGCGTGTGGCCCGATCGACGGATGGGAAACATAAAATTTTACAAGTTTCTCGCGTGTGGCCCGATCGGACGATCAATTTCGAATTTTTTCAAAGTTTCCCGCGTGTGGCCCGATCGGACGATGAATTTCGAATACTTTTAAAAGTTTCTCGCGTGTGGCCCGATCGACGGATGGGAAACATAAAATTTTACAACTTTCTCGCGTGTGGCCCGATCGGACGATGAATTTCGAATATTTTCAAAGTTTCTCGCGTGTGGCCCGATCGGACGATGAATTTCGAATATTTTCAAAGTTTCTCGCGCGTGGCCCGATCGGTCGAAGAATTTCGAATTTTTTCAAAGTTTTTCGCGTGTGGCCCGATCGACGGATGAGAAACATAAAATTTTACAAGTTTCTCGCGTATGGCCCGATCGGACGATCAATTTCGAATTTTTTCAAAGTTTCCCGCGTGTGGCCCGATCGGACGATGAATTTCGAATATTTTCAAAGTTTCTCGCGTGTGGACCGATCGACGGATGGGAAACATAAAATTTTACAAGTTTCTCGCGTGTGGCCCGATCGGACGATGAATTTCGAATATTTTCAAAGTTTTTCGCGTGTGGCCCGATCGGATGATGGGAAACATAAAATTTTACAAGTTTCTCGCGTGTGGCCCGATCCGACGATGAATTTCGAATATTTTCAAAGTTTCTCGCGTGTGGGCCGATCGGACGATGGGAAACATAAAATTTTACAAGTTTCTCGCGCGTGGCCCGATCGGATGATGAATTTCGAATTTTTTCAAAGTTTTTCGCGTGTGGCCCGATCGGATGATGGGAAACATAAAATTTTACAAGTTTCTCGCGTGTGGCCCGATCCGACGATGAATTTCGAATATTTTCAAAGTTTCTCGCGTGTGGCCCGATCCGACGATGAATTTCGAATATTTTCAAAGTTTCTCGCGTGTGGCCCGATCCGACGATGAATTTCGAATATTTTCAAAGTTTCTCGCGTGTGGCCCGATCGACGGATGGGAAACATAAAATTTTACAAGTTTCTCGCGTGTGGCCCGATCGGACGATCAATTTCGAATTTTTTCAAAGTTTCCCGCGTGTGGCCCGATCGGACGATGAATTTCGAATACTTTTAAAAGTTTCTCGCGTGTGGCCCGATCGACGGATGGGAAACATAAAATTTTACAACTTTCTCGCGTGTGGCCCGATCGGACGATGAATTTCGAATATTTTCAAAGTTTCTCGCGTGTGGCCCGATCGGACGATGAATTTCGAATATTTTCAAAGTTTCTCGCGCGTGGCCCGATCGGTCGAAGAATTTCGAATTTTTTCAAAGTTTTTCGCGTGTGGCCCGATCGACGGATGAGAAACATAAAATTTTACAAGTTTCTCGCGTATGGCCCGATCGGACGATCAATTTCGAATTTTTTCAAAGTTTCCCGCGTGTGGCCCGATCGGACGATGAATTTCGAATATTTTCAACGTTTCTCGCGTGTGGACCGATCGACGGATGGGAAACATAAAATTTTACAAGTTTCTCGCGTGTGGCCCGATCGGACGATGAATTTCGAATTTGTTCAAAGTTTCTCGCGTGTGGCCCGATCCGACGATGAATTTCGAATATTTTCAAAGTTTCTCGCGTGTGGCCCGATCCGACGATGAATTTCGAATATTTTCAAAGTTTCTCGCGTGTGGCCCGATCGACGGATGGGAAACATAAAATTTTACAAGTTTCTCGCGTGTGGCCCGATCGGACGATCAATTTCGAATTTTTTCAAAGTTTCCCGCGTGTGGCCCGATCGGACGATGAATTTCGAATACTTTTAAAAGTTTCTCGCGTGTGGCCCGATCGACGGATGGGAAACATAAAATTTTACAACTTTCTCGCGTGTGGCCCGATCGGACGATGAATTTCGAATATTTTCAAAGTTTCTCGCGTGTGGCCCGATCGGACGATGAATTTCGAATATTTTCAAAGTTTCTCGCGCGTGGCCCGATCGGTCGAAGAATTTCGAATTTTTTCAAAGTTTTTCGCGTGTGGCCCGATCGACGGATGAGAAACATAAAATTTTACAAGTTTCTCGCGTATGGCCCGATCGGACGATCAATTTCGAATTTTTTCAAAGTTTCCCGCGTGTGGCCCGATCGGACGATGAATTTCGAATATTTTCAAAGTTTCTCGCGTGTGGACCGATCGACGGATGGGAAACATAAAATTTTACAAGTTTCTCGCGTGTGGCCCGATCGGACGATGAATTTCGAATATTTTCAAAGTTTTTCGCGTGTGGCCCGATCGGATGATGGGAAACATAAAATTTTACAAGTTTCTCGCGTGTGGCCCGATCCGACGATGAATTTCGAATATTTTCAAAGTTTCTCGCGTGTGGGCCGATCGGACGATGGGAAACATAAAATTTTACAAGTTTCTCGCGCGTGGCCCGATCGGATGATGAATTTCGAATTTTTTCAAAGTTTTTCGCGTGTGGCCCGATCGGATGATGGGAAACATAAAATTTTACAAGTTTCTCGCGTGTGGCCCGATCCGACGATGAATTTCGAATATTTTCAAAGTTTCTCGCGTGTGGCCCGATCCGACGATGAATTTCGAATATTTTCAAAGTTTCTCGCGTGTGGCCCGATCCGACGATGAATTTCGAATATTTTCAAAGTTTCTCGCGTGTGGCCCGATCGACGGATGGGAAACATAAAATTTTACAAGTTTCTCGCGTGTGGCCCGATCGGACGATCAATTTCGAATTTTTTCAAAGTTTCCCGCGTGTGGCCCGATCGGACGATGAATTTCGAATACTTTTAAAAGTTTCTCGCGTGTGGCCCGATCGACGGATGGGAAACATAAAATTTTACAACTTTCTCGCGTGTGGCCCGATCGGACGATGAATTTCGAATATTTTCAAAGTTTCTCGCGTGTGGCCCGATCGGACGATGAATTTCGAATATTTTCAAAGTTTCTCGCGCGTGGCCCGATCGGTCGAAGAATTTCGAATTTTTTCAAAGTTTTTCGCGTGTGGCCCGATCGACGGATGAGAAACATAAAATTTTACAAGTTTCTCGCGTATGGCCCGATCGGACGATCAATTTCGAATTTTTTCAAAGTTTCCCGCGTGTGGCCCGATCGGACGATGAATTTCGAATATTTTCAACGTTTCTCGCGTGTGGACCGATCGACGGATGGGAAACATAAAATTTTACAAGTTTCTCGCGTGTGGCCCGATCGGACGATGAATTTCGAATTTGTTCAAAGTTTCTCGCGTGTGGCCCGATCCGACGATGAATTTCGAATATTTTCAAAGTTTCTCGCGTGTGGCCCGATCCGACGATGAATTTCGAATATTTTCAAAGTTTCTCGCGTGTGGCCCGATCGACGGATGGGAAACATAAAATTTTACAAGTTTCTCGCGTGTGGCCCGATCGGACGATCAATTTCGAATTTTTTCAAAGTTTCCCGCGTGTGGCCCGATCGGACGATGAATTTCGAATACTTTTAAAAGTTTCTCGCGTGTGGCCCGATCGACGGATGGGAAACATAAAATTTTACAACTTTCTCGCGTGTGGCCCGATCGGACGATGAATTTCGAATATTTTCAAAGTTTCTCGCGTGTGGCCCGATCGGACGATGAATTTCGAATATTTTCAAAGTTTCTCGCGCGTGGCCCGATCGGTCGAAGAATTTCGAATTTTTTCAAAGTTTTTCGCGTGTGGCCCGATCGACGGATGAGAAACATAAAATTTTACAAGTTTCTCGCGTATGGCCCGATCGGACGATCAATTTCGAATTTTTTCAAAGTTTCCCGCGTGTGGCCCGATCGGACGATGAATTTCGAATATTTTCAAAGTTTCTCGCGTGTGGACCGATCGACGGATGGGAAACATAAAATTTTACAAGTTTCTCGCGTGTGGCCCGATCGGACGATGAATTTCGAATATTTTCAAAGTTTTTCGCGTGTGGCCCGATCGGATGATGGGAAACATAAAATTTTACAAGTTTCTCGCGTGTGGCCCGATCCGACGATGAATTTCGAATATTTTCAAAGTTTCTCGCGTGTGGGCCGATCGGACGATGGGAAACATAAAATTTTACAAGTTTCTCGCGCGTGGCCCGATCGGATGATGAATTTCGAATTTTTTCAAAGTTTTTCGCGTGTGGCCCGATCGGATGATGGGAAACATAAAATTTTACAAGTTTCTCGCGTGTGGCCCGATCCGACGATGAATTTCGAATATTTTCAAAGTTTCTCGCGTGTGGCCCGATCCGACGATGAATTTCGAATATTTTCAAAGTTTCTCGCGTGTGGCCCGATCCGACGATGAATTTCGAATATTTTCAAAGTTTCTCGCGTGTGGCCCGATCGACGGATGGGAAACATAAAATTTTACAAGTTTCTCGCGTGTGGCCCGATCGGACGATCAATTTCGAATTTTTTCAAAGTTTCCCGCGTGTGGCCCGATCGGACGATGAATTTCGAATACTTTTAAAAGTTTCTCGCGTGTGGCCCGATCGACGGATGGGAAACATAAAATTTTACAACTTTCTCGCGTGTGGCCCGATCGGACGATGAATTTCGAATATTTTCAAAGTTTCTCGCGTGTGGCCCGATCGGACGATGAATTTCGAATATTTTCAAAGTTTCTCGCGCGTGGCCCGATCGGTCGAAGAATTTCGAATTTTTTCAAAGTTTTTCGCGTGTGGCCCGATCGACGGATGAGAAACATAAAATTTTACAAGTTTCTCGCGTATGGCCCGATCGGACGATCAATTTCGAATTTTTTCAAAGTTTCCCGCGTGTGGCCCGATCGGACGATGAATTTCGAATATTTTCAACGTTTCTCGCGTGTGGACCGATCGACGGATGGGAAACATAAAATTTTACAAGTTTCTCGCGTGTGGCCCGATCGGACGATGAATTTCGAATTTGTTCAAAGTTTCTCGCGTGTGGCCCGATCGGACGATGAATTTCGAATATTTTCAAAGTTTCTCGCGTGTGGCCCGATCGGACGATGAATTTCGAATATTTTCAAAGTTTCTCGCGTGTGGACCGATCGACGGATGGGAAACATAAAATTTTACAAGTTTCTCGCGTGTGGCCCGATCGGACGATGAATTTCGAATTTTTTCAAAGTTTTTCGCGTGTGGACCGATCGACGGATGGGAAACATAAAATTTTACAAGTTTCTCGCGTGTGGCCCGATCGGATGATGAATTTCGAATATTTTCAAAGTTTCTCGCGTGTGGACCGATCGACGGATGGGAAACATAAAATTTTACAAGTTTCTCGCGTGTGGCCCGATCGGACGATGAATTTCGAATTTTTTCAAAGTTTTTCGCGTGTGGCCCGATCGACGGATGCGAAACATAAAATTTTACAAGTTTCTCGCGTGTGGCCCGATCGGACGATGAATTTCGAATTTTTTCAAAGTTTCTCGCGTGTGGCCCGATCGGACGATGAATTTCGAATATTTTCAAAGTTTCTCGCGTGTGGCCCGATCGGACGATGAATTTCGAATATTTTCAAAGTTTTTCGCGTGTGGCCCGATCGGATGATGGGAAACATAAAATTTTACAAGTTTCTCGCGCGTGGCCCGATCGGACGATGAATTTCGAATTTTTTCAAAGTTTCTCGCGTGTGGCCCGATCGACGGATGGGAAACATAAAATTTTACAAGTTTCTCGCGTGTGGCCCGATCGGACGATGAATTTCGAATTTTTTCAAAGTTTTTCGCGTGTGGCCCGATCGACGGATGGGAAACATAAAATTTTACAAGTTTCTCGCGTGTGGCCCGATCGGACGATGAATTTCGAATTTTTTCAAAGTTTCTCGCGTGTGGCCCGATCGGACGATGAATTTCGAATATTTTCAAAGTTTTTCGCGTGTGGCCCGATCGGACGATGAATTTCGAATATTTTCAAAGTTTTTCACGTGTGGCCCGATCGGATGATGGGAAACATAAAATTTTACAAGTTTCTCGCGCGTGGCCCGATCGGACGATGAATTTCGAATATTTTCAAAGTTTTTCGCGTGTGGCCCGATCGGATGATGGGAAACATAAAATTTTACAAGTTTCTCGCGCGTGGCCCGATCGGACGATGAATTTCGAATTTTTTCAAAGTTTCTCGCGTGTGGCCCGATCGACGGATGGGAAACATAAAATTTTACAAGTTTCTCGCGTGTGGCCCGATCGGACGATGAATTTCGAATATTTTCAAAGTTTCTCGCGTGTGGCCCGATCGGATGATGGGAAACATAAAATTTTACAAGTTTCTCGCGCGTGGCCCGATCGGACGATGAATTTCGAATTTTTTCAAAGTTTCTCGCGTGTGGCCCGATCGACGGATGGGAAACATAAAATTTTACAAGTTTCTCGCGTGTGGCCCGATCGGACGATGAATTTCGAATATTTTCAAAGTTTTTCGCGTGTGGCCCGATCGGATGATGGGAAACATAAAATTTTACAAGTTTCTCGCGTGTGGCCCGATCGGACGATGAATTTCGAATATTTTCAAAGTTTTTCGCGTGTGGCCCGATCGGATGATGGGAAACATAAAATTTTACAAGTTTCTCGCGTGTGGCCCGATCCGACGATGAATTTCGAATATTTTCAAAGTTTCTCGCGTGTGGCCCGATCGACGGATGGGAAACATAAAATTTTACAAGTTTCTCGCGTGTGGCCCGATCGGACGATCAATTTCGAATTTTTTCAAAGTTTCCCGCGTGTGGCCCGATCGGACGATGAATTTCGAATATTTTCAAAGTTTTTCGCGTGTGGCCCGATCGGATGATGGGAAACATAAAATTTTACAAGTTTCTCGCGTGTGGCCCGATCCGACGATGAATTTCGAATATTTTCAAAGTTTCTCGCGTGTGGGCCGATCGGACGATGGGAAACATAAAATTTTACAAGTTTCTCGCGCGTGGCCCGATCGGATGATGAATTTCGAATTTTTTCAAAGTTTTTCGCGTGTGGCCCGATCGGATGATGGGAAACATAAAATTTTACAAGTTTCTCGCGTGTGGCCCGATCCGACGATGAATTTCGAATATTTTCAAAGTTTCTCGCGTGTGGCCCGATCCGACGATGAATTTCGAATATTTTCAAAGTTTCTCGCGTGTGGCCCGATCCGACGATGAATTTCGAATATTTTCAAAGTTTCTCGCGTGTGGCCCGATCGACGGATGGGAAACATAAAATTTTACAAGTTTCTCGCGTGTGGCCCGATCGGACGATCAATTTCGAATTTTTTCAAAGTTTCCCGCGTGTGGCCCGATCGGACGATGAATTTCGAATATTTTCAAAGTTTCTCGCGTGTGGCCCGATCGACGGATGGGAAACATAAAATTTTACAAGTTTCTCGCGTGTGGCCCGATCGGACGATGAATTTCGAATATTTTCAAAGTTTTTCGCGTGTGGCCCGATCGGATGATGGGAAACATAAAATTTTACAAGTTTCTCGCGTGTGGCCCGATCCGACGATGAATTTCGAATATTTTCAAAGTTTCTCGCGTGTGGGCCGATCGGACGATGGGAAACATAAAATTTTACAAGTTTCTCGCGCGTGGCCCGATCGGATGATGAATTTCGAATTTTTTCAAAGTTTTTCGCGTGTGGCCCGATCGGATGATGGGAAACATAAAATTTTACAAGTTTCTCGCGTGTGGCCCGATCCGACGATGAATTTCGAATATTTTCAAAGTTTCTCGCGTGTGGCCCGATCCGACGATGAATTTCGAATATTTTCAAAGTTTCTCGCGTGTGGCCCGATCGACGGATGGGAAACATAAAATTTTACAAGTTTCTCGCGTGTGGCCCGATCGGACGATCAATTTCGAATTTTTTCAAAGTTTCCCGCGTGTGGCCCGATCGGACGATGAATTTCGAATATTTTCAAAGTTTCTCGCGTGTGGCCCGATCGACGGATGGGAAACATAAAATTTTACAAGTTTCTCGCGTGTGGCCCGATCGGACGATGAATTTCGAATATTTTCAAAGTTTTTCGCGTGTGGCCCGATCGGATGATGGGAAACATAAAATTTTACAAGTTTCTCGCGTGTGGCCCGATCCGACGATGAATTTCGAATATTTTCAAAGTTTCTCGCGTGTGGGCCGATCGGACGATGGGAAACATAAAATTTTACAAGTTTCTCGCGCGTGGCCCGATCGGATGATGAATTTCGAATTTTTTCAAAGTTTTTCGCGTGTGGCCCGATCGGATGATGGGAAACATAAAATTTTACAAGTTTCTCGCGTGTGGCCCGATCCGACGATGAATTTCGAATATTTTCAAAGTTTCTCGCGTGTGGCCCGATCCGACGATGAATTTCGAATATTTTCAAAGTTTCTCGCGTGTGGCCCGATCCGACGATGAATTTCGAATATTTTCAAAGTTTCTCGCGTGTGGCCCGATCGACGGATGGGAAACATAAAATTTTACAAGTTTCTCGCGTGTGGCCCGATCGGACGATCAATTTCGAATTTTTTCAAAGTTTCCCGCGTGTGGCCCGATCGGACGATGAATTTCGAATACTTTTAAAAGTTTCTCGCGTGTGGCCCGATCGACGGATGGGAAACATAAAATTTTACAACTTTCTCGCGTGTGGCCCGATCGGACGATGAATTTCGAATATTTTCAAAGTTTCTCGCGTGTGGCCCGATCGGACGATGAATTTCGAATATTTTCAAAGTTTCTCGCGCGTGGCCCGATCGGTCGAAGAATTTCGAATTTTTTCAAAGTTTTTCGCGTGTGGCCCGATCGACGGATGAGAAACATAAAATTTTACAAGTTTCTCGCGTATGGCCCGATCGGACGATCAATTTCGAATTTTTTCAAAGTTTCCCGCGTGTGGCCCGATCGGACGATGAATTTCGAATATTTTCAAAGTTTCTCGCGTGTGGACCGATCGACGGATGGGAAACATAAAATTTTACAAGTTTCTCGCGTGTGGCCCGATCGGACGATGAATTTCGAATTTGTTCAAAGTTTCTCGCGTGTGGCCCGATCGGACGATGAATTTCGAATATTTTCAAAGTTTCTCGCGTGTGGCCCGATCGGACGATGAATTTCGAATATTTTCAAAGTTTCTCGCGTGTGGACCGATCGACGGATGGGAAACATAAAATTTTACAAGTTTCTCGCGTGTGGCCCGATCGGACGATGAATTTCGAATTTTTTCAAAGTTTTTCGCGTGTGGACCGATCGACGGATGGGAAACATAAAATTTTACAAGTTTCTCGCGTGTGGCCCGATCGGATGATGAATTTCGAATATTTTCAAAGTTTCTCGCGTGTGGACCGATCGACGGATGGGAAACATAAAATTTTACAAGTTTCTCGCGTGTGGCCCGATCGGACGATGAATTTCGAATTTTTTCAAAGTTTTTCGCGTGTGGCCCGATCGACGGATGCGAAACATAAAATTTTACAAGTTTCTCGCGTGTGGCCCGATCGGACGATGAATTTCGAATTTTTTCAAAGTTTCTCGCGTGTGGCCCGATCGGACGATGAATTTCGAATATTTTCAAAGTTTCTCGCGTGTGGCCCGATCGGACGATGAATTTCGAATATTTTCAAAGTTTTTCGCGTGTGGCCCGATCGGATGATGGGAAACATAAAATTTTACAAGTTTCTCGCGCGTGGCCCGATCGGACGATGAATTTCGAATTTTTTCAAAGTTTCTCGCGTGTGGCCCGATCGACGGATGGGAAACATAAAATTTTACAAGTTTCTCGCGTGTGGCCCGATCGGACGATGAATTTCGAATTTTTTCAAAGTTTTTCGCGTGTGGCCCGATCGACGGATGGGAAACATAAAATTTTACAAGTTTCTCGCGTGTGGCCCGATCGGACGATGAATTTCGAATTTTTTCAAAGTTTCTCGCGTGTGGCCCGATCGGACGATGAATTTCGAATATTTTCAAAGTTTTTCGCGTGTGGCCCGATCGGACGATGAATTTCGAATATTTTCAAAGTTTTTCGCGTGTGGCCCGATCGGATGATGGGAAACATAAAATTTTACAAGTTTCTCGCGCGTGGCCCGATCGGACGATGAATTTCGAATATTTTCAAAGTTTTTCGCGTGTGGCCCGATCGGATGATGGGAAACATAAAATTTTACAAGTTTCTCGCGCGTGGCCCGATCGGACGATGAATTTCGAATTTTTTCAAAGTTTCTCGCGTGTGGCCCGATCGACGGATGGGAAACATAAAATTTTACAAGTTTCTCGCGTGTGGCCCGATCGGACGATGAATTTCGAATATTTTCAAAGTTTCTCGCGTGTGGCCCGATCGGATGATGGGAAACATAAAATTTTACAAGTTTCTCGCGCGTGGCCCGATCGGACGATGAATTTCGAATTTTTTCAAAGTTTCTCGCGTGTGGCCCGATCGACGGATGGGAAACATAAAATTTTACAAGTTTCTCGCGTGTGGCCCGATCGGACGATGAATTTCGAATATTTTCAAAGTTTTTCGCGTGTGGCCCGATCGGATGATGGGAAACATAAAATTTTACAAGTTTCTCGCGTGTGGCCCGATCGGACGATGAATTTCGAATATTTTCAAAGTTTTTCGCGTGTGGCCCGATCGGATGATGGGAAACATAAAATTTTACAAGTTTCTCGCGTGTGGCCCGATCCGACGATGAATTTCGAATATTTTCAAAGTTTCTCGCGTGTGGCCCGATCGACGGATGGGAAACATAAAATTTTACAAGTTTCTCGCGTGTGGCCCGATCGGACGATCAATTTCGAATTTTTTCAAAGTTTCCCGCGTGTGGCCCGATCGGACGATGAATTTCGAATATTTTCAAAGTTTCTCGCGTGTGGCCCGATCGACGGATGGGAAACATAAAATTTTACAAGTTTCTCGCGTGTGGCCCGATCGGACGATGAATTTCGAATATTTTCAAAGTTTTTCGCGTGTGGCCCGATCGGATGATGGGAAACATAAAATTTTACAAGTTTCTCGCGTGTGGCCCGATCCGACGATGAATTTCGAATATTTTCAAAGTTTCTCGCGTGTGGGCCGATCGGACGATGGGAAACATAAAATTTTACAAGTTTCTCGCGCGTGGCCCGATCGGATGATGAATTTCGAATTTTTTCAAAGTTTTTCGCGTGTGGCCCGATCGGATGATGGGAAACATAAAATTTTACAAGTTTCTCGCGTGTGGCCCGATCCGACGATGAATTTCGAATATTTTCAAAGTTTCTCGCGTGTGGCCCGATCCGACGATGAATTTCGAATATTTTCAAAGTTTCTCGCGTGTGGCCCGATCCGACGATGAATTTCGAATATTTTCAAAGTTTCTCGCGTGTGGCCCGATCGACGGATGGGAAACATAAAATTTTACAAGTTTCTCGCGTGTGGCCCGATCGGACGATCAATTTCGAATTTTTTCAAAGTTTCCCGCGTGTGGCCCGATCGGACGATGAATTTCGAATATTTTCAAAGTTTCTCGCGTGTGGCCCGATCGACGGATGGGAAACATAAAATTTTACAAGTTTCTCGCGTGTGGCCCGATCGGACGATGAATTTCGAATATTTTCAAAGTTTTTCGCGTGTGGCCCGATCGGATGATGGGAAACATAAAATTTTACAAGTTTCTCGCGTGTGGCCCGATCCGACGATGAATTTCGAATATTTTCAAAGTTTCTCGCGTGTGGGCCGATCGGACGATGGGAAACATAAAATTTTACAAGTTTCTCGCGCGTGGCCCGATCGGATGATGAATTTCGAATTTTTTCAAAGTTTTTCGCGTGTGGCCCGATCGGATGATGGGAAACATAAAATTTTACAAGTTTCTCGCGTGTGGCCCGATCCGACGATGAATTTCGAATATTTTCAAAGTTTCTCGCGTGTGGCCCGATCCGACGATGAATTTCGAATATTTTCAAAGTTTCTCGCGTGTGGCCCGATCCGACGATGAATTTCGAATATTTTCAAAGTTTCTCGCGTGTGGCCCGATCGACGGATGGGAAACATAAAATTTTACAAGTTTCTCGCGTGTGGCCCGATCGGACGATCAATTTCGAATTTTTTCAAAGTTTCCCGCGTGTGGCCCGATCGGACGATGAATTTCGAATATTTTCAAAGTTTCTCGCGTGTGGCCCGATCGACGGATGGGAAACATAAAATTTTACAAGTTTCTCGCGCGTGGCCCGATCGGATGATGAATTTCGAATTTTTTCAAAGTTTTTCGCGTGTGGCCCGATCGGATGATGGGAAACATAAAATTTTACAAGTTTCTCGCGTGTGGCCCGATCCGACGATGAATTTCGAATATTTTCAAAGTTTCTCGCGTGTGGCCCGATCCGACGATGAATTTCGAATATTTTCAAAGTTTCTCGCGTGTGGCCCGATCCGACGATGAATTTCGAATATTTTCAAAGTTTCTCGCGTGTGGCCCGATCGACGGATGGGAAACATAAAATTTTACAAGTTTCTCGCGTGTGGCCCGATCGGACGATCAATTTCGAATTTTTTCAAAGTTTCCCGCGTGTGGCCCGATCGGACGATGAATTTCGAATATTTTCAAAGTTTCTCGCGTGTGGCCCGATCGACGGATGGGAAACATAAAATTTTACAAGTTTCTCGCGTGTGGCCCGATCGGACGATGAATTTCGAATATTTTCAAAGTTTTTCGCGTGTGGCCCGATCGGATGATGGGAAACATAAAATTTTACAAGTTTCTCGCGTGTGGCCCGATCCGACGATGAATTTCGAATATTTTCAAAGTTTCTCGCGTGTGGGCCGATCGGACGATGGGAAACATAAAATTTTACAAGTTTCTCGCGCGTGGCCCGATCGGATGATGAATTTCGAATTTTTTCAAAGTTTTTCGCGTGTGGCCCGATCGGATGATGGGAAACATAAAATTTTACAAGTTTCTCGCGTGTGGCCCGATCCGACGATGAATTTCGAATATTTTCAAAGTTTCTCGCGTGTGGCCCGATCCGACGATGAATTTCGAATATTTTCAAAGTTTCTCGCGTGTGGCCCGATCCGACGATGAATTTCGAATTTTTTCAAAGTTTTTCGCGTGTGGCCCGATGGACGGATGAGAAACATAAAATTTTACAAGTTTCTCGCGTATGGCCCGATCGGACGATCAATTTCGAATTTTTTCAAAGTTTCCCGCGTGTGGCCCGATCGGACGATGAATTTCGAATATTTTCAAAGTTTCTCGCGTGTGGACCGATCGACGGATGGGAAACATAAAATTTTACAAGTTTCTCGCGTGTGGCCCGATCGAACGATGAATTTCGAATATTTTCAAAGTTTTTCGCGTGTGGCCCGATCGACGGATGGGAAACATAAAATTTTACAAGTTTCTCGCGTGTGGCCCGATCGCACGATGAATTTCGAATATTTTCAAAGTTTTTCGCGTGTGGCCCGATCGGATGATGGGAAACATAAAATTTTACAAGTTTCTCGCGTGTGGCCCGATCCGACGATCAATTTCGCATATTTTCAAAGTTTCTCGCGTGTGGCCCGATCGGACGATGGGAAACATAAAATTTTACAAGTTTCTCGCGCGTGGCCCGATCGGACGATGAATTTCGAATTTTTTCAAAGTTTCTCGCGTGTGGCCCGATCGACTAATGGGAAACATAAAATTTTACAAGTTTCTCGCGTATGGCGTGTGGCCCGATCGACGGATGGGAAACATAAAATTTTACAAGTTTCTCGCGTGTGGCCCGATCGGACGATCAATTTCGAATTTTTTCAAAGTTTCCCGCGTGTGGCCCGATCGGACGATGAATTTCGAATATTTTCAAAGTTTCTCGCGTGTGGCCCGATCGACGGATGGGAAACATAAAATTTTACAAGTTTCTCGCGTGTGGCCCGATCGGACGATGAATTTCGAATATTTTCAAAGTTTCTCGCGTGTGGCCCGATCGGATGATGGGAAACATAAAATTTTACAAGTTTCTCGCGCGTGGCCCGATCGGACGATGAATTTCGAATTTTTTCAAAGTTTCTCGCGTGTGGCCCGATCGACGGATGGGAAACATAAAATTTTACAAGTTTCTCGCGTGTGGCCCGATCGGACGATGAATTTCGAATTTTTTCAAAGTTTTTCGCGTGTGGCCCGATCGACGGATGGGAAACATAAAATTTTACAAGTTTCTCGCGTGTGGCCCGATCGGACGATGAATTTCGAATTTTTTCAAAGTTTCTCGCGTGTGGCCCGATCGGACGATGAATTTCGAATATTTTCAAAGTTTTTTGCGTGTGGCCCGATCGGACGATGAATTTCGAATATTTTCAAAGTTTTTCGCGTGTGGCCCGATCGGATGATGGGAAACATAAAATTTTACAAGTTTCTCGCGCGTGGCCCGATCGGACGATGAATTTCGAATATTTTCAAAGTTTTTCGCGTGTGGCCCGATCGGATGATGGGAAACATAAAATTTTACAAGTTTCTCGCGCGTGGCCCGATCGGACGATGAATTTCGAATTTTTTCAAAGTTTTTCGCGTGTGGCCCGATCGGATGATGGGAAACATAAAATTTTACAAGTTTCTCGCGTGTGGCCCGATCCGACGATGAATTTCGAATATTTTCAAAGTTTCTCGCGTGTGGCCCGATCCGACGATGAATTTCGAATATTTTCAAAGTTTCTCGCGTGTGGCCCGATCCGACGATGAATTTCGAATATTTTCAAAGTTTCTCGCGTGTGGCCCGATCGACGGATGGGAAACATAAAATTTTACAAGTTTCTCGCGTGTGGCCCGATCGGACGATCAATTTCGAATTTTTTCAAAGTTTCCCGCGTGTGGCCCGATCGGACGATGAATTTCGAATACTTTTAAAAGTTTCTCGCGTGTGGCCCGATCGACGGATGGGAAACATAAAATTTTACAACTTTCTCGCGTGTGGCCCGATCGGACGATGAATTTCGAATATTTTCAAAGTTTCTCGCGTGTGGCCCGATCGGACGATGAATTTCGAATATTTTCAAAGTTTCTCGCGCGTGGCCCGATCGGTCGAAGAATTTCGAATTTTTTCAAAGTTTTTCGCGTGTGGCCCGATCGACGGATGAGAAACATAAAATTTTACAAGTTTCTCGCGTATGGCCCGATCGGACGATCAATTTCGAATTTTTTCAAAGTTTCCCGCGTGTGGCCCGATCGGACGATGAATTTCGAATATTTTCAAAGTTTCTCGCGTGTGGACCGATCGACGGATGGGAAACATAAAATTTTACAAGTTTCTCGCGTGTGGCCCGATCGGACGATGAATTTCGAATATTTTCAAAGTTTTTCGCGTGTGGCCCGATCGGATGATGGGAAACATAAAATTTTACAAGTTTCTCGCGTGTGGCCCGATCCGACGATGAATTTCGAATATTTTCAAAGTTTCTCGCGTGTGGGCCGATCGGACGATGGGAAACATAAAATTTTACAAGTTTCTCGCGCGTGGCCCGATCGGATGATGAATTTCGAATTTTTTCAAAGTTTTTCGCGTGTGGCCCGATCGGATGATGGGAAACATAAAATTTTACAAGTTTCTCGCGTGTGGCCCGATCCGACGATGAATTTCGAATATTTTCAAAGTTTCTCGCGTGTGGCCCGATCCGACGATGAATTTCGAATATTTTCAAAGTTTCTCGCGTGTGGCCCGATCCGACGATGAATTTCGAATATTTTCAAAGTTTCTCGCGTGTGGCCCGATCGACGGATGGGAAACATAAAATTTTACAAGTTTCTCGCGTGTGGCCCGATCGGACGATCAATTTCGAATTTTTTCAAAGTTTCCCGCGTGTGGCCCGATCGGACGATGAATTTCGAATACTTTTAAAAGTTTCTCGCGTGTGGCCCGATCGACGGATGGGAAACATAAAATTTTACAACTTTCTCGCGTGTGGCCCGATCGGACGATGAATTTCGAATATTTTCAAAGTTTCTCGCGTGTGGCCCGATCGGACGATGAATTTCGAATATTTTCAAAGTTTCTCGCGCGTGGCCCGATCGGTCGAAGAATTTCGAATTTTTTCAAAGTTTTTCGCGTGTGGCCCGATCGACGGATGAGAAACATAAAATTTTACAAGTTTCTCGCGTATGGCCCGATCGGACGATCAATTTCGAATTTTTTCAAAGTTTCCCGCGTGTGGCCCGATCGGACGATGAATTTCGAATATTTTCAACGTTTCTCGCGTGTGGACCGATCGACGGATGGGAAACATAAAATTTTACAAGTTTCTCGCGTGTGGCCCGATCGGACGATGAATTTCGAATTTGTTCAAAGTTTCTCGCGTGTGGCCCGATCCGACGATGAATTTCGAATATTTTCAAAGTTTCTCGCGTGTGGCCCGATCCGACGATGAATTTCGAATATTTTCAAAGTTTCTCGCGTGTGGCCCGATCGACGGATGGGAAACATAAAATTTTACAAGTTTCTCGCGTGTGGCCCGATCGGACGATCAATTTCGAATTTTTTCAAAGTTTCCCGCGTGTGGCCCGATCGGACGATGAATTTCGAATACTTTTAAAAGTTTCTCGCGTGTGGCCCGATCGACGGATGGGAAACATAAAATTTTACAACTTTCTCGCGTGTGGCCCGATCGGACGATGAATTTCGAATATTTTCAAAGTTTCTCGCGTGTGGCCCGATCGGACGATGAATTTCGAATATTTTCAAAGTTTCTCGCGCGTGGCCCGATCGGTCGAAGAATTTCGAATTTTTTCAAAGTTTTTCGCGTGTGGCCCGATCGACGGATGAGAAACATAAAATTTTACAAGTTTCTCGCGTATGGCCCGATCGGACGATCAATTTCGAATTTTTTCAAAGTTTCCCGCGTGTGGCCCGATCGGACGATGAATTTCGAATATTTTCAAAGTTTCTCGCGTGTGGACCGATCGACGGATGGGAAACATAAAATTTTACAAGTTTCTCGCGTGTGGCCCGATCGGACGATGAATTTCGAATATTTTCAAAGTTTTTCGCGTGTGGCCCGATCGGATGATGGGAAACATAAAATTTTACAAGTTTCTCGCGTGTGGCCCGATCCGACGATGAATTTCGAATATTTTCAAAGTTTCTCGCGTGTGGGCCGATCGGACGATGGGAAACATAAAATTTTACAAGTTTCTCGCGCGTGGCCCGATCGGATGATGAATTTCGAATTTTTTCAAAGTTTTTCGCGTGTGGCCCGATCGGATGATGGGAAACATAAAATTTTACAAGTTTCTCGCGTGTGGCCCGATCCGACGATGAATTTCGAATATTTTCAAAGTTTCTCGCGTGTGGCCCGATCCGACGATGAATTTCGAATATTTTCAAAGTTTCTCGCGTGTGGCCCGATCCGACGATGAATTTCGAATATTTTCAAAGTTTCTCGCGTGTGGCCCGATCGACGGATGGGAAACATAAAATTTTACAAGTTTCTCGCGTGTGGCCCGATCGGACGATCAATTTCGAATTTTTTCAAAGTTTCCCGCGTGTGGCCCGATCGGACGATGAATTTCGAATATTTTCAAAGTTTCTCGCGTGTGGACCGATCGACGGATGGGAAACATAAAATTTTACAAGTTTCTCGCGTGTGGCCCGATCGGACGATGAATTTCGAATATTTTCAAAGTTTTTCGCGTGTGGCCCGATCGGATGATGGGAAACATAAAATTTTACAAGTTTCTCGCGTGTGGCCCGATCCGACGATGAATTTCGAATATTTTCAAAGTTTCTCGCGTGTGGGCCGATCGGACGATGGGAAACATAAAATTTTACAAGTTTCTCGCGCGTGGCCCGATCGGATGATGAATTTCGAATTTTTTCAAAGTTTTTCGCGTGTGGCCCGATCGGATGATGGGAAACATAAAATTTTACAAGTTTCTCGCGTGTGGCCCGATCCGACGATGAATTTCGAATATTTTCAAAGTTTCTCGCGTGTGGCCCGATCCGACGATGAATTTCGAATATTTTCAAAGTTTCTCGCGTGTGGCCCGATCCGACGATGAATTTCGAATATTTTCAAAGTTTCTCGCGTGTGGCCCGATCGACGGATGGGAAACATAAAATTTTACAAGTTTCTCGCGTGTGGCCCGATCGGACGATCAATTTCGAATTTTTTCAAAGTTTCCCGCGTGTGGCCCGATCGGACGATGAATTTCGAATACTTTTAAAAGTTTCTCGCGTGTGGCCCGATCGACGGATGGGAAACATAAAATTTTACAACTTTCTCGCGTGTGGCCCGATCGGACGATGAATTTCGAATATTTTCAAAGTTTCTCGCGTGTGGCCCGATCGGACGATGAATTTCGAATATTTTCAAAGTTTCTCGCGCGTGGCCCGATCGGTCGAAGAATTTCGAATTTTTTCAAAGTTTTTCGCGTGTGGCCCGATCGACGGATGAGAAACATAAAATTTTACAAGTTTCTCGCGTATGGCCCGATCGGACGATCAATTTCGAATTTTTTCAAAGTTTCCCGCGTGTGGCCCGATCGGACGATGAATTTCGAATATTTTCAACGTTTCTCGCGTGTGGACCGATCGACGGATGGGAAACATAAAATTTTACAAGTTTCTCGCGTGTGGCCCGATCGGACGATGAATTTCGAATTTGTTCAAAGTTTCTCGCGTGTGGCCCGATCCGACGATGAATTTCGAATATTTTCAAAGTTTCTCGCGTGTGGCCCGATCCGACGATGAATTTCGAATATTTTCAAAGTTTCTCGCGTGTGGCCCGATCGACGGATGGGAAACATAAAATTTTACAAGTTTCTCGCGTGTGGCCCGATCGGACGATCAATTTCGAATTTTTTCAAAGTTTCCCGCGTGTGGCCCGATCGGACGATGAATTTCGAATACTTTTAAAAGTTTCTCGCGTGTGGCCCGATCGACGGATGGGAAACATAAAATTTTACAACTTTCTCGCGTGTGGCCCGATCGGACGATGAATTTCGAATATTTTCAAAGTTTCTCGCGTGTGGCCCGATCGGACGATGAATTTCGAATATTTTCAAAGTTTCTCGCGCGTGGCCCGATCGGTCGAAGAATTTCGAATTTTTTCAAAGTTTTTCGCGTGTGGCCCGATCGACGGATGAGAAACATAAAATTTTACAAGTTTCTCGCGTATGGCCCGATCGGACGATCAATTTCGAATTTTTTCAAAGTTTCCCGCGTGTGGCCCGATCGGACGATGAATTTCGAATATTTTCAAAGTTTCTCGCGTGTGGACCGATCGACGGATGGGAAACATAAAATTTTACAAGTTTCTCGCGTGTGGCCCGATCGGACGATGAATTTCGAATATTTTCAAAGTTTTTCGCGTGTGGCCCGATCGGATGATGGGAAACATAAAATTTTACAAGTTTCTCGCGTGTGGCCCGATCCGACGATGAATTTCGAATATTTTCAAAGTTTCTCGCGTGTGGGCCGATCGGACGATGGGAAACATAAAATTTTACAAGTTTCTCGCGCGTGGCCCGATCGGATGATGAATTTCGAATTTTTTCAAAGTTTTTCGCGTGTGGCCCGATCGGATGATGGGAAACATAAAATTTTACAAGTTTCTCGCGTGTGGCCCGATCCGACGATGAATTTCGAATATTTTCAAAGTTTCTCGCGTGTGGCCCGATCCGACGATGAATTTCGAATATTTTCAAAGTTTCTCGCGTGTGGCCCGATCCGACGATGAATTTCGAATATTTTCAAAGTTTCTCGCGTGTGGCCCGATCGACGGATGGGAAACATAAAATTTTACAAGTTTCTCGCGTGTGGCCCGATCGGACGATCAATTTCGAATTTTTTCAAAGTTTCCCGCGTGTGGCCCGATCGGACGATGAATTTCGAATACTTTTAAAAGTTTCTCGCGTGTGGCCCGATCGACGGATGGGAAACATAAAATTTTACAACTTTCTCGCGTGTGGCCCGATCGGACGATGAATTTCGAATATTTTCAAAGTTTCTCGCGTGTGGCCCGATCGGACGATGAATTTCGAATATTTTCAAAGTTTCTCGCGCGTGGCCCGATCGGTCGAAGAATTTCGAATTTTTTCAAAGTTTTTCGCGTGTGGCCCGATCGACGGATGAGAAACATAAAATTTTACAAGTTTCTCGCGTATGGCCCGATCGGACGATCAATTTCGAATTTTTTCAAAGTTTCCCGCGTGTGGCCCGATCGGACGATGAATTTCGAATATTTTCAACGTTTCTCGCGTGTGGACCGATCGACGGATGGGAAACATAAAATTTTACAAGTTTCTCGCGTGTGGCCCGATCGGACGATGAATTTCGAATTTGTTCAAAGTTTCTCGCGTGTGGCCCGATCGGACGATGAATTTCGAATATTTTCAAAGTTTCTCGCGTGTGGCCCGATCGGACGATGAATTTCGAATATTTTCAAAGTTTCTCGCGTGTGGCCCGATCGACGGATGGGAAACATAAAATTTTACAAGTTTCTCGCGTGTGGCCCGATCGGACGATGAATTTCGAATATTTTCAAAGTTTCTCGCGTGTGGCCCGATCGGATGATGGGAAACATAAAATTTTACAAGTTTCTCGCGCGTGGCCCGATCGGACGATGAATTTCGAATTTTTTCAAAGTTTCTCGCGTGTGGCCCGATCGACGGATGGGAAACATAAAATTTTACAAGTTTCTCGCGTGTGGCCCGATCGGACGATGAATTTCGAATATTTTCAAAGTTTCTCGCGTGTGGCCCGATCGGATGATGGGAAACATAAAATTTTACAAGTTTCTCGCGCGTGGCCCGATCGGACGATGAATTTCGAATTTTTTCAAAGTTTCTCGCGTGTGGCCCGATCGACGGATGGGAAACATAAAATTTTACAAGTTTCTCGCGTGTGGCCCGATCGGACGATGAATTTCGAATATTTTCAAAGTTTTTCGCGTGTGGCCCGATCGGATGATGGGAAACATAAAATTTTACAAGTTTCTCGCGTGTGGCCCGATCGGACGATGAATTTCGAATATTTTCAAAGTTTTTCGCGTGTGGCCCGATCGGATGATGGGAAACATAAAATTTTACAAGTTTCTCGCGTGTGGCCCGATCCGACGATGAATTTCGAATATTTTCAAAGTTTCTCGCGTGTGGCCCGATCGACGGATGGGAAACATAAAATTTTACAAGTTTCTCGCGTGTGGCCCGATCGGACGATCAATTTCGAATTTTTTCAAAGTTTCCCGCGTGTGGCCCGATCGGACGATGAATTTCGAATATTTTCAAAGTTTCTCGCGTGTGGCCCGATCGACGGATGGGAAACATAAAATTTTACAAGTTTCTCGCGTGTGGCCCGATCGGACGATGAATTTCGAATATTTTCAAAGTTTTTCGCGTGTGGCCCGATCGGATGATGGGAAACATAAAATTTTACAAGTTTCTCGCGTGTGGCCCGATCCGACGATGAATTTCGAATATTTTCAAAGTTTCTCGCGTGTGGGCCGATCGGACGATGGGAAACATAAAATTTTACAAGTTTCTCGCGCGTGGCCCGATCGGATGATGAATTTCGAATTTTTTCAAAGTTTTTCGCGTGTGGCCCGATCGGATGATGGGAAACATAAAATTTTACAAGTTTCTCGCGTGTGGCCCGATCCGACGATGAATTTCGAATATTTTCAAAGTTTCTCGCGTGTGGCCCGATCCGACGATGAATTTCGAATATTTTCAAAGTTTCTCGCGTGTGGCCCGATCCGACGATGAATTTCGAATATTTTCAAAGTTTCTCGCGTGTGGCCCGATCGACGGATGGGAAACATAAAATTTTACAAGTTTCTCGCGTGTGGCCCGATCGGACGATCAATTTCGAATTTTTTCAAAGTTTCCCGCGTGTGGCCCGATCGGACGATGAATTTCGAATATTTTCAAAGTTTCTCGCGTGTGGCCCGATCGACGGATGGGAAACATAAAATTTTACAAGTTTCTCGCGTGTGGCCCGATCGGACGATGAATTTCGAATATTTTCAAAGTTTTTCGCGTGTGGCCCGATCGGATGATGGGAAACATAAAATTTTACAAGTTTCTCGCGTGTGGCCCGATCCGACGATGAATTTCGAATATTTTCAAAGTTTCTCGCGTGTGGGCCGATCGGACGATGGGAAACATAAAATTTTACAAGTTTCTCGCGCGTGGCCCGATCGGATGATGAATTTCGAATTTTTTCAAAGTTTTTCGCGTGTGGCCCGATCGGATGATGGGAAACATAAAATTTTACAAGTTTCTCGCGTGTGGCCCGATCCGACGATGAATTTCGAATATTTTCAAAGTTTCTCGCGTGTGGCCCGATCCGACGATGAATTTCGAATATTTTCAAAGTTTCTCGCGTGTGGCCCGATCCGACGATGAATTTCGAATATTTTCAAAGTTTCTCGCGTGTGGCCCGATCGACGGATGGGAAACATAAAATTTTACAAGTTTCTCGCGTGTGGCCCGATCGGACGATCAATTTCGAATTTTTTCAAAGTTTCCCGCGTGTGGCCCGATCGGACGATGAATTTCGAATATTTTCAAAGTTTCTCGCGTGTGGCCCGATCGACGGATGGGAAACATAAAATTTTACAAGTTTCTCGCGCGTGGCCCGATCGGATGATGAATTTCGAATTTTTTCAAAGTTTTTCGCGTGTGGCCCGATCGGATGATGGGAAACATAAAATTTTACAAGTTTCTCGCGTGTGGCCCGATCCGACGATGAATTTCGAATATTTTCAAAGTTTCTCGCGTGTGGCCCGATCCGACGATGAATTTCGAATATTTTCAAAGTTTCTCGCGTGTGGCCCGATCCGACGATGAATTTCGAATATTTTCAAAGTTTCTCGCGTGTGGCCCGATCGACGGATGGGAAACATAAAATTTTACAAGTTTCTCGCGTGTGGCCCGATCGGACGATCAATTTCGAATTTTTTCAAAGTTTCCCGCGTGTGGCCCGATCGGACGATGAATTTCGAATATTTTCAAAGTTTCTCGCGTGTGGCCCGATCGACGGATGGGAAACATAAAATTTTACAAGTTTCTCGCGTGTGGCCCGATCGGACGATGAATTTCGAATATTTTCAAAGTTTTTCGCGTGTGGCCCGATCGGATGATGGGAAACATAAAATTTTACAAGTTTCTCGCGTGTGGCCCGATCCGACGATGAATTTCGAATATTTTCAAAGTTTCTCGCGTGTGGGCCGATCGGACGATGGGAAACATAAAATTTTACAAGTTTCTCGCGCGTGGCCCGATCGGATGATGAATTTCGAATTTTTTCAAAGTTTTTCGCGTGTGGCCCGATCGGATGATGGGAAACATAAAATTTTACAAGTTTCTCGCGTGTGGCCCGATCCGACGATGAATTTCGAATATTTTCAAAGTTTCTCGCGTGTGGCCCGATCCGACGATGAATTTCGAATATTTTCAAAGTTTCTCGCGTGTGGCCCGATCCGACGATGAATTTCGAATTTTTTCAAAGTTTTTCGCGTGTGGCCCGATGGACGGATGAGAAACATAAAATTTTACAAGTTTCTCGCGTATGGCCCGATCGGACGATCAATTTCGAATTTTTTCAAAGTTTCCCGCGTGTGGCCCGATCGGACGATGAATTTCGAATATTTTCAAAGTTTCTCGCGTGTGGACCGATCGACGGATGGGAAACATAAAATTTTACAAGTTTCTCGCGTGTGGCCCGATCGAACGATGAATTTCGAATATTTTCAAAGTTTTTCGCGTGTGGCCCGATCGACGGATGGGAAACATAAAATTTTACAAGTTTCTCGCGTGTGGCCCGATCGCACGATGAATTTCGAATATTTTCAAAGTTTTTCGCGTGTGGCCCGATCGGATGATGGGAAACATAAAATTTTACAAGTTTCTCGCGTGTGGCCCGATCCGACGATCAATTTCGCATATTTTCAAAGTTTCTCGCGTGTGGCCCGATCGGACGATGGGAAACATAAAATTTTACAAGTTTCTCGCGCGTGGCCCGATCGGACGATGAATTTCGAATTTTTTCAAAGTTTCTCGCGTGTGGCCCGATCGACTAATGGGAAACATAAAATTTTACAAGTTTCTCGCGTATGGCGTGTGGCCCGATCGACGGATGGGAAACATAAAATTTTACAAGTTTCTCGCGTGTGGCCCGATCGGACGATCAATTTCGAATTTTTTCAAAGTTTCCCGCGTGTGGCCCGATCGGACGATGAATTTCGAATATTTTCAAAGTTTCTCGCGTGTGGCCCGATCGACGGATGGGAAACATAAAATTTTACAAGTTTCTCGCGTGTGGCCCGATCGGACGATGAATTTCGAATATTTTCAAAGTTTCTCGCGTGTGGCCCGATCGGATGATGGGAAACATAAAATTTTACAAGTTTCTCGCGCGTGGCCCGATCGGACGATGAATTTCGAATTTTTTCAAAGTTTCTCGCGTGTGGCCCGATCGACGGATGGGAAACATAAAATTTTACAAGTTTCTCGCGTGTGGCCCGATCGGACGATGAATTTCGAATTTTTTCAAAGTTTTTCGCGTGTGGCCCGATCGACGGATGGGAAACATAAAATTTTACAAGTTTCTCGCGTGTGGCCCGATCGGACGATGAATTTCGAATTTTTTCAAAGTTTCTCGCGTGTGGCCCGATCGGACGATGAATTTCGAATATTTTCAAAGTTTTTTGCGTGTGGCCCGATCGGACGATGAATTTCGAATATTTTCAAAGTTTTTCGCGTGTGGCCCGATCGGATGATGGGAAACATAAAATTTTACAAGTTTCTCGCGCGTGGCCCGATCGGACGATGAATTTCGAATATTTTCAAAGTTTTTCGCGTGTGGCCCGATCGGATGATGGGAAACATAAAATTTTACAAGTTTCTCGCGCGTGGCCCGATCGGACGATGAATTTCGAATTTTTTCAAAGTTTTTCGCGTGTGGCCCGATCGGATGATGGGAAACATAAAATTTTACAAGTTTCTCGCGTGTGGCCCGATCCGACGATGAATTTCGAATATTTTCAAAGTTTCTCGCGTGTGGCCCGATCCGACGATGAATTTCGAATATTTTCAAAGTTTCTCGCGTGTGGCCCGATCCGACGATGAATTTCGAATATTTTCAAAGTTTCTCGCGTGTGGCCCGATCGACGGATGGGAAACATAAAATTTTACAAGTTTCTCGCGTGTGGCCCGATCGGACGATCAATTTCGAATTTTTTCAAAGTTTCCCGCGTGTGGCCCGATCGGACGATGAATTTCGAATACTTTTAAAAGTTTCTCGCGTGTGGCCCGATCGACGGATGGGAAACATAAAATTTTACAACTTTCTCGCGTGTGGCCCGATCGGACGATGAATTTCGAATATTTTCAAAGTTTCTCGCGTGTGGCCCGATCGGACGATGAATTTCGAATATTTTCAAAGTTTCTCGCGCGTGGCCCGATCGGTCGAAGAATTTCGAATTTTTTCAAAGTTTTTCGCGTGTGGCCCGATCGACGGATGAGAAACATAAAATTTTACAAGTTTCTCGCGTATGGCCCGATCGGACGATCAATTTCGAATTTTTTCAAAGTTTCCCGCGTGTGGCCCGATCGGACGATGAATTTCGAATATTTTCAAAGTTTCTCGCGTGTGGACCGATCGACGGATGGGAAACATAAAATTTTACAAGTTTCTCGCGTGTGGCCCGATCGGACGATGAATTTCGAATATTTTCAAAGTTTTTCGCGTGTGGCCCGATCGGATGATGGGAAACATAAAATTTTACAAGTTTCTCGCGTGTGGCCCGATCCGACGATGAATTTCGAATATTTTCAAAGTTTCTCGCGTGTGGGCCGATCGGACGATGGGAAACATAAAATTTTACAAGTTTCTCGCGCGTGGCCCGATCGGATGATGAATTTCGAATTTTTTCAAAGTTTTTCGCGTGTGGCCCGATCGGATGATGGGAAACATAAAATTTTACAAGTTTCTCGCGTGTGGCCCGATCCGACGATGAATTTCGAATATTTTCAAAGTTTCTCGCGTGTGGCCCGATCCGACGATGAATTTCGAATATTTTCAAAGTTTCTCGCGTGTGGCCCGATCCGACGATGAATTTCGAATATTTTCAAAGTTTCTCGCGTGTGGCCCGATCGACGGATGGGAAACATAAAATTTTACAAGTTTCTCGCGTGTGGCCCGATCGGACGATCAATTTCGAATTTTTTCAAAGTTTCCCGCGTGTGGCCCGATCGGACGATGAATTTCGAATACTTTTAAAAGTTTCTCGCGTGTGGCCCGATCGACGGATGGGAAACATAAAATTTTACAACTTTCTCGCGTGTGGCCCGATCGGACGATGAATTTCGAATATTTTCAAAGTTTCTCGCGTGTGGCCCGATCGGACGATGAATTTCGAATATTTTCAAAGTTTCTCGCGCGTGGCCCGATCGGTCGAAGAATTTCGAATTTTTTCAAAGTTTTTCGCGTGTGGCCCGATCGACGGATGAGAAACATAAAATTTTACAAGTTTCTCGCGTATGGCCCGATCGGACGATCAATTTCGAATTTTTTCAAAGTTTCCCGCGTGTGGCCCGATCGGACGATGAATTTCGAATATTTTCAACGTTTCTCGCGTGTGGACCGATCGACGGATGGGAAACATAAAATTTTACAAGTTTCTCGCGTGTGGCCCGATCGGACGATGAATTTCGAATTTGTTCAAAGTTTCTCGCGTGTGGCCCGATCCGACGATGAATTTCGAATATTTTCAAAGTTTCTCGCGTGTGGCCCGATCCGACGATGAATTTCGAATATTTTCAAAGTTTCTCGCGTGTGGCCCGATCGACGGATGGGAAACATAAAATTTTACAAGTTTCTCGCGTGTGGCCCGATCGGACGATCAATTTCGAATTTTTTCAAAGTTTCCCGCGTGTGGCCCGATCGGACGATGAATTTCGAATACTTTTAAAAGTTTCTCGCGTGTGGCCCGATCGACGGATGGGAAACATAAAATTTTACAACTTTCTCGCGTGTGGCCCGATCGGACGATGAATTTCGAATATTTTCAAAGTTTCTCGCGTGTGGCCCGATCGGACGATGAATTTCGAATATTTTCAAAGTTTCTCGCGCGTGGCCCGATCGGTCGAAGAATTTCGAATTTTTTCAAAGTTTTTCGCGTGTGGCCCGATCGACGGATGAGAAACATAAAATTTTACAAGTTTCTCGCGTATGGCCCGATCGGACGATCAATTTCGAATTTTTTCAAAGTTTCCCGCGTGTGGCCCGATCGGACGATGAATTTCGAATATTTTCAAAGTTTCTCGCGTGTGGACCGATCGACGGATGGGAAACATAAAATTTTACAAGTTTCTCGCGTGTGGCCCGATCGGACGATGAATTTCGAATATTTTCAAAGTTTTTCGCGTGTGGCCCGATCGGATGATGGGAAACATAAAATTTTACAAGTTTCTCGCGTGTGGCCCGATCCGACGATGAATTTCGAATATTTTCAAAGTTTCTCGCGTGTGGGCCGATCGGACGATGGGAAACATAAAATTTTACAAGTTTCTCGCGCGTGGCCCGATCGGATGATGAATTTCGAATTTTTTCAAAGTTTTTCGCGTGTGGCCCGATCGGATGATGGGAAACATAAAATTTTACAAGTTTCTCGCGTGTGGCCCGATCCGACGATGAATTTCGAATATTTTCAAAGTTTCTCGCGTGTGGCCCGATCCGACGATGAATTTCGAATATTTTCAAAGTTTCTCGCGTGTGGCCCGATCCGACGATGAATTTCGAATATTTTCAAAGTTTCTCGCGTGTGGCCCGATCGACGGATGGGAAACATAAAATTTTACAAGTTTCTCGCGTGTGGCCCGATCGGACGATCAATTTCGAATTTTTTCAAAGTTTCCCGCGTGTGGCCCGATCGGACGATGAATTTCGAATATTTTCAAAGTTTCTCGCGTGTGGACCGATCGACGGATGGGAAACATAAAATTTTACAAGTTTCTCGCGTGTGGCCCGATCGGACGATGAATTTCGAATATTTTCAAAGTTTTTCGCGTGTGGCCCGATCGGATGATGGGAAACATAAAATTTTACAAGTTTCTCGCGTGTGGCCCGATCCGACGATGAATTTCGAATATTTTCAAAGTTTCTCGCGTGTGGGCCGATCGGACGATGGGAAACATAAAATTTTACAAGTTTCTCGCGCGTGGCCCGATCGGATGATGAATTTCGAATTTTTTCAAAGTTTTTCGCGTGTGGCCCGATCGGATGATGGGAAACATAAAATTTTACAAGTTTCTCGCGTGTGGCCCGATCCGACGATGAATTTCGAATATTTTCAAAGTTTCTCGCGTGTGGCCCGATCCGACGATGAATTTCGAATATTTTCAAAGTTTCTCGCGTGTGGCCCGATCCGACGATGAATTTCGAATATTTTCAAAGTTTCTCGCGTGTGGCCCGATCGACGGATGGGAAACATAAAATTTTACAAGTTTCTCGCGTGTGGCCCGATCGGACGATCAATTTCGAATTTTTTCAAAGTTTCCCGCGTGTGGCCCGATCGGACGATGAATTTCGAATACTTTTAAAAGTTTCTCGCGTGTGGCCCGATCGACGGATGGGAAACATAAAATTTTACAACTTTCTCGCGTGTGGCCCGATCGGACGATGAATTTCGAATATTTTCAAAGTTTCTCGCGTGTGGCCCGATCGGACGATGAATTTCGAATATTTTCAAAGTTTCTCGCGCGTGGCCCGATCGGTCGAAGAATTTCGAATTTTTTCAAAGTTTTTCGCGTGTGGCCCGATCGACGGATGAGAAACATAAAATTTTACAAGTTTCTCGCGTATGGCCCGATCGGACGATCAATTTCGAATTTTTTCAAAGTTTCCCGCGTGTGGCCCGATCGGACGATGAATTTCGAATATTTTCAACGTTTCTCGCGTGTGGACCGATCGACGGATGGGAAACATAAAATTTTACAAGTTTCTCGCGTGTGGCCCGATCGGACGATGAATTTCGAATTTGTTCAAAGTTTCTCGCGTGTGGCCCGATCCGACGATGAATTTCGAATATTTTCAAAGTTTCTCGCGTGTGGCCCGATCCGACGATGAATTTCGAATATTTTCAAAGTTTCTCGCGTGTGGCCCGATCGACGGATGGGAAACATAAAATTTTACAAGTTTCTCGCGTGTGGCCCGATCGGACGATCAATTTCGAATTTTTTCAAAGTTTCCCGCGTGTGGCCCGATCGGACGATGAATTTCGAATACTTTTAAAAGTTTCTCGCGTGTGGCCCGATCGACGGATGGGAAACATAAAATTTTACAACTTTCTCGCGTGTGGCCCGATCGGACGATGAATTTCGAATATTTTCAAAGTTTCTCGCGTGTGGCCCGATCGGACGATGAATTTCGAATATTTTCAAAGTTTCTCGCGCGTGGCCCGATCGGTCGAAGAATTTCGAATTTTTTCAAAGTTTTTCGCGTGTGGCCCGATCGACGGATGAGAAACATAAAATTTTACAAGTTTCTCGCGTATGGCCCGATCGGACGATCAATTTCGAATTTTTTCAAAGTTTCCCGCGTGTGGCCCGATCGGACGATGAATTTCGAATATTTTCAAAGTTTCTCGCGTGTGGACCGATCGACGGATGGGAAACATAAAATTTTACAAGTTTCTCGCGTGTGGCCCGATCGGACGATGAATTTCGAATATTTTCAAAGTTTTTCGCGTGTGGCCCGATCGGATGATGGGAAACATAAAATTTTACAAGTTTCTCGCGTGTGGCCCGATCCGACGATGAATTTCGAATATTTTCAAAGTTTCTCGCGTGTGGGCCGATCGGACGATGGGAAACATAAAATTTTACAAGTTTCTCGCGCGTGGCCCGATCGGATGATGAATTTCGAATTTTTTCAAAGTTTTTCGCGTGTGGCCCGATCGGATGATGGGAAACATAAAATTTTACAAGTTTCTCGCGTGTGGCCCGATCCGACGATGAATTTCGAATATTTTCAAAGTTTCTCGCGTGTGGCCCGATCCGACGATGAATTTCGAATATTTTCAAAGTTTCTCGCGTGTGGCCCGATCCGACGATGAATTTCGAATATTTTCAAAGTTTCTCGCGTGTGGCCCGATCGACGGATGGGAAACATAAAATTTTACAAGTTTCTCGCGTGTGGCCCGATCGGACGATCAATTTCGAATTTTTTCAAAGTTTCCCGCGTGTGGCCCGATCGGACGATGAATTTCGAATACTTTTAAAAGTTTCTCGCGTGTGGCCCGATCGACGGATGGGAAACATAAAATTTTACAACTTTCTCGCGTGTGGCCCGATCGGACGATGAATTTCGAATATTTTCAAAGTTTCTCGCGTGTGGCCCGATCGGACGATGAATTTCGAATATTTTCAAAGTTTCTCGCGCGTGGCCCGATCGGTCGAAGAATTTCGAATTTTTTCAAAGTTTTTCGCGTGTGGCCCGATCGACGGATGAGAAACATAAAATTTTACAAGTTTCTCGCGTATGGCCCGATCGGACGATCAATTTCGAATTTTTTCAAAGTTTCCCGCGTGTGGCCCGATCGGACGATGAATTTCGAATATTTTCAACGTTTCTCGCGTGTGGACCGATCGACGGATGGGAAACATAAAATTTTACAAGTTTCTCGCGTGTGGCCCGATCGGACGATGAATTTCGAATTTGTTCAAAGTTTCTCGCGTGTGGCCCGATCGGACGATGAATTTCGAATATTTTCAAAGTTTCTCGCGTGTGGCCCGATCGGACGATGAATTTCGAATATTTTCAAAGTTTCTCGCGTGTGGACCGATCGACGGATGGGAAACATAAAATTTTACAAGTTTCTCGCGTGTGGCCCGATCGGACGATGAATTTCGAATTTTTTCAAAGTTTTTCGCGTGTGGACCGATCGACGGATGGGAAACATAAAATTTTACAAGTTTCTCGCGTGTGGCCCGATCGGATGATGAATTTCGAATATTTTCAAAGTTTCTCGCGTGTGGACCGATCGACGGATGGGAAACATAAAATTTTACAAGTTTCTCGCGTGTGGCCCGATCGGACGATGAATTTCGAATTTTTTCAAAGTTTTTCGCGTGTGGCCCGATCGACGGATGCGAAACATAAAATTTTACAAGTTTCTCGCGTGTGGCCCGATCGGACGATGAATTTCGAATTTTTTCAAAGTTTCTCGCGTGTGGCCCGATCGGACGATGAATTTCGAATATTTTCAAAGTTTCTCGCGTGTGGCCCGATCGGACGATGAATTTCGAATATTTTCAAAGTTTTTCGCGTGTGGCCCGATCGGATGATGGGAAACATAAAATTTTACAAGTTTCTCGCGCGTGGCCCGATCGGACGATGAATTTCGAATTTTTTCAAAGTTTCTCGCGTGTGGCCCGATCGACGGATGGGAAACATAAAATTTTACAAGTTTCTCGCGTGTGGCCCGATCGGACGATGAATTTCGAATTTTTTCAAAGTTTTTCGCGTGTGGCCCGATCGACGGATGGGAAACATAAAATTTTACAAGTTTCTCGCGTGTGGCCCGATCGGACGATGAATTTCGAATTTTTTCAAAGTTTCTCGCGTGTGGCCCGATCGGACGATGAATTTCGAATATTTTCAAAGTTTTTCGCGCGTGGCCCGATCGGACGATGAATTTCGAATATTTTCAAAGTTTTTCGCGTGTGGCCCGATCGGATGATGGGAAACATAAAATTTTACAAGTTTCTCGCGCGTGGCCCGATCGGACGATGAATTTCGAATTTTTTCAAAGTTTCTCGCGTGTGGCCCGATCGACGGATGGGAAACATAAAATTTTACAAGTTTCTCGCGTGTGGCCCGATCGGACGATGAATTTCGAATATTTTCAAAGTTTCTCGCGTGTGGCCCGATCGGATGATGGGAAACATAAAATTTTACAAGTTTCTCGCGCGTGGCCCGATCGGACGATGAATTTCGAATTTTTTCAAAGTTTCTCGCGTGTGGCCCGATCGACGGATGGGAAACATAAAATTTTACAAGTTTCTCGCGTGTGGCCCGATCGGACGATGAATTTCGAATATTTTCAAAGTTTTTCGCGTGTGGCCCGATCGGATGATGGGAAACATAAAATTTTACAAGTTTCTCGCGTGTGGCCCGATCGGACGATGAATTTCGAATATTTTCAAAGTTTTTCGCGTGTGGCCCGATCGGATGATGGGAAACATAAAATTTTACAAGTTTCTCGCGTGTGGCCCGATCCGACGATGAATTTCGAATATTTTCAAAGTTTCTCGCGTGTGGCCCGATCGACGGATGGGAAACATAAAATTTTACAAGTTTCTCGCGTGTGGCCCGATCGGACGATCAATTTCGAATTTTTTCAAAGTTTCCCGCGTGTGGCCCGATCGGACGATGAATTTCGAATATTTTCAAAGTTTTTCGCGTGTGGCCCGATCGGATGATGGGAAACATAAAATTTTACAAGTTTCTCGCGTGTGGCCCGATCCGACGATGAATTTCGAATATTTTCAAAGTTTCTCGCGTGTGGGCCGATCGGACGATGGGAAACATAAAATTTTACAAGTTTCTCGCGCGTGGCCCGATCGGATGATGAATTTCGAATTTTTTCAAAGTTTTTCGCGTGTGGCCCGATCGGATGATGGGAAACATAAAATTTTACAAGTTTCTCGCGTGTGGCCCGATCCGACGATGAATTTCGAATATTTTCAAAGTTTCTCGCGTGTGGCCCGATCCGACGATGAATTTCGAATATTTTCAAAGTTTCTCGCGTGTGGCCCGATCCGACGATGAATTTCGAATATTTTCAAAGTTTCTCGCGTGTGGCCCGATCGACGGATGGGAAACATAAAATTTTACAAGTTTCTCGCGTGTGGCCCGATCGGACGATCAATTTCGAATTTTTTCAAAGTTTCCCGCGTGTGGCCCGATCGGACGATGAATTTCGAATATTTTCAAAGTTTCTCGCGTGTGGCCCGATCGACGGATGGGAAACATAAAATTTTACAAGTTTCTCGCGTGTGGCCCGATCGGACGATGAATTTCGAATATTTTCAAAGTTTTTCGCGTGTGGCCCGATCGGATGATGGGAAACATAAAATTTTACAAGTTTCTCGCGTGTGGCCCGATCCGACGATGAATTTCGAATATTTTCAAAGTTTCTCGCGTGTGGGCCGATCGGACGATGGGAAACATAAAATTTTACAAGTTTCTCGCGCGTGGCCCGATCGGATGATGAATTTCGAATTTTTTCAAAGTTTTTCGCGTGTGGCCCGATCGGATGATGGGAAACATAAAATTTTACAAGTTTCTCGCGTGTGGCCCGATCCGACGATGAATTTCGAATATTTTCAAAGTTTCTCGCGTGTGGCCCGATCCGACGATGAATTTCGAATATTTTCAAAGTTTCTCGCGTGTGGCCCGATCGACGGATGGGAAACATAAAATTTTACAAGTTTCTCGCGTGTGGCCCGATCGGACGATCAATTTCGAATTTTTTCAAAGTTTCCCGCGTGTGGCCCGATCGGACGATGAATTTCGAATATTTTCAAAGTTTCTCGCGTGTGGCCCGATCGACGGATGGGAAACATAAAATTTTACAAGTTTCTCGCGTGTGGCCCGATCGGACGATGAATTTCGAATATTTTCAAAGTTTTTCGCGTGTGGCCCGATCGGATGATGGGAAACATAAAATTTTACAAGTTTCTCGCGTGTGGCCCGATCCGACGATGAATTTCGAATATTTTCAAAGTTTCTCGCGTGTGGGCCGATCGGACGATGGGAAACATAAAATTTTACAAGTTTCTCGCGCGTGGCCCGATCGGATGATGAATTTCGAATTTTTTCAAAGTTTTTCGCGTGTGGCCCGATCGGATGATGGGAAACATAAAATTTTACAAGTTTCTCGCGTGTGGCCCGATCCGACGATGAATTTCGAATATTTTCAAAGTTTCTCGCGTGTGGCCCGATCCGACGATGAATTTCGAATATTTTCAAAGTTTCTCGCGTGTGGCCCGATCCGACGATGAATTTCGAATATTTTCAAAGTTTCTCGCGTGTGGCCCGATCGACGGATGGGAAACATAAAATTTTACAAGTTTCTCGCGTGTGGCCCGATCGGACGATCAATTTCGAATTTTTTCAAAGTTTCCCGCGTGTGGCCCGATCGGACGATGAATTTCGAATACTTTTAAAAGTTTCTCGCGTGTGGCCCGATCGACGGATGGGAAACATAAAATTTTACAACTTTCTCGCGTGTGGCCCGATCGGACGATGAATTTCGAATATTTTCAAAGTTTCTCGCGTGTGGCCCGATCGGACGATGAATTTCGAATATTTTCAAAGTTTCTCGCGCGTGGCCCGATCGGTCGAAGAATTTCGAATTTTTTCAAAGTTTTTCGCGTGTGGCCCGATCGACGGATGAGAAACATAAAATTTTACAAGTTTCTCGCGTATGGCCCGATCGGACGATCAATTTCGAATTTTTTCAAAGTTTCCCGCGTGTGGCCCGATCGGACGATGAATTTCGAATATTTTCAAAGTTTCTCGCGTGTGGACCGATCGACGGATGGGAAACATAAAATTTTACAAGTTTCTCGCGTGTGGCCCGATCGGACGATGAATTTCGAATTTGTTCAAAGTTTCTCGCGTGTGGCCCGATCGGACGATGAATTTCGAATATTTTCAAAGTTTCTCGCGTGTGGCCCGATCGGACGATGAATTTCGAATATTTTCAAAGTTTCTCGCGTGTGGACCGATCGACGGATGGGAAACATAAAATTTTACAAGTTTCTCGCGTGTGGCCCGATCGGACGATGAATTTCGAATTTTTTCAAAGTTTTTCGCGTGTGGACCGATCGACGGATGGGAAACATAAAATTTTACAAGTTTCTCGCGTGTGGCCCGATCGGATGATGAATTTCGAATATTTTCAAAGTTTCTCGCGTGTGGACCGATCGACGGATGGGAAACATAAAATTTTACAAGTTTCTCGCGTGTGGCCCGATCGGACGATGAATTTCGAATTTTTTCAAAGTTTTTCGCGTGTGGCCCGATCGACGGATGCGAAACATAAAATTTTACAAGTTTCTCGCGTGTGGCCCGATCGGACGATGAATTTCGAATTTTTTCAAAGTTTCTCGCGTGTGGCCCGATCGGACGATGAATTTCGAATATTTTCAAAGTTTCTCGCGTGTGGCCCGATCGGACGATGAATTTCGAATATTTTCAAAGTTTTTCGCGTGTGGCCCGATCGGATGATGGGAAACATAAAATTTTACAAGTTTCTCGCGCGTGGCCCGATCGGACGATGAATTTCGAATTTTTTCAAAGTTTCTCGCGTGTGGCCCGATCGACGGATGGGAAACATAAAATTTTACAAGTTTCTCGCGTGTGGCCCGATCGGACGATGAATTTCGAATTTTTTCAAAGTTTTTCGCGTGTGGCCCGATCGACGGATGGGAAACATAAAATTTTACAAGTTTCTCGCGTGTGGCCCGATCGGACGATGAATTTCGAATTTTTTCAAAGTTTCTCGCGTGTGGCCCGATCGGACGATGAATTTCGAATATTTTCAAAGTTTTTCGCGTGTGGCCCGATCGGACGATGAATTTCGAATATTTTCAAAGTTTTTCGCGTGTGGCCCGATCGGATGATGGGAAACATAAAATTTTACAAGTTTCTCGCGCGTGGCCCGATCGGACGATGAATTTCGAATATTTTCAAAGTTTTTCGCGTGTGGCCCGATCGGATGATGGGAAACATAAAATTTTACAAGTTTCTCGCGCGTGGCCCGATCGGACGATGAATTTCGAATTTTTTCAAAGTTTCTCGCGTGTGGCCCGATCGACGGATGGGAAACATAAAATTTTACAAGTTTCTCGCGTGTGGCCCGATCGGACGATGAATTTCGAATATTTTCAAAGTTTCTCGCGTGTGGCCCGATCGGATGATGGGAAACATAAAATTTTACAAGTTTCTCGCGCGTGGCCCGATCGGACGATGAATTTCGAATTTTTTCAAAGTTTCTCGCGTGTGGCCCGATCGACGGATGGGAAACATAAAATTTTACAAGTTTCTCGCGTGTGGCCCGATCGGACGATGAATTTCGAATATTTTCAAAGTTTTTCGCGTGTGGCCCGATCGGATGATGGGAAACATAAAATTTTACAAGTTTCTCGCGTGTGGCCCGATCGGACGATGAATTTCGAATATTTTCAAAGTTTTTCGCGTGTGGCCCGATCGGATGATGGGAAACATAAAATTTTACAAGTTTCTCGCGTGTGGCCCGATCCGACGATGAATTTCGAATATTTTCAAAGTTTCTCGCGTGTGGCCCGATCGACGGATGGGAAACATAAAATTTTACAAGTTTCTCGCGTGTGGCCCGATCGGACGATCAATTTCGAATTTTTTCAAAGTTTCCCGCGTGTGGCCCGATCGGACGATGAATTTCGAATATTTTCAAAGTTTCTCGCGTGTGGCCCGATCGACGGATGGGAAACATAAAATTTTACAAGTTTCTCGCGTGTGGCCCGATCGGACGATGAATTTCGAATATTTTCAAAGTTTTTCGCGTGTGGCCCGATCGGATGATGGGAAACATAAAATTTTACAAGTTTCTCGCGTGTGGCCCGATCCGACGATGAATTTCGAATATTTTCAAAGTTTCTCGCGTGTGGGCCGATCGGACGATGGGAAACATAAAATTTTACAAGTTTCTCGCGCGTGGCCCGATCGGATGATGAATTTCGAATTTTTTCAAAGTTTTTCGCGTGTGGCCCGATCGGATGATGGGAAACATAAAATTTTACAAGTTTCTCGCGTGTGGCCCGATCCGACGATGAATTTCGAATATTTTCAAAGTTTCTCGCGTGTGGCCCGATCCGACGATGAATTTCGAATATTTTCAAAGTTTCTCGCGTGTGGCCCGATCCGACGATGAATTTCGAATATTTTCAAAGTTTCTCGCGTGTGGCCCGATCGACGGATGGGAAACATAAAATTTTACAAGTTTCTCGCGTGTGGCCCGATCGGACGATCAATTTCGAATTTTTTCAAAGTTTCCCGCGTGTGGCCCGATCGGACGATGAATTTCGAATATTTTCAAAGTTTCTCGCGTGTGGCCCGATCGACGGATGGGAAACATAAAATTTTACAAGTTTCTCGCGTGTGGCCCGATCGGACGATGAATTTCGAATATTTTCAAAGTTTTTCGCGTGTGGCCCGATCGGATGATGGGAAACATAAAATTTTACAAGTTTCTCGCGTGTGGCCCGATCCGACGATGAATTTCGAATATTTTCAAAGTTTCTCGCGTGTGGGCCGATCGGACGATGGGAAACATAAAATTTTACAAGTTTCTCGCGCGTGGCCCGATCGGATGATGAATTTCGAATTTTTTCAAAGTTTTTCGCGTGTGGCCCGATCGGATGATGGGAAACATAAAATTTTACAAGTTTCTCGCGTGTGGCCCGATCCGACGATGAATTTCGAATATTTTCAAAGTTTCTCGCGTGTGGCCCGATCCGACGATGAATTTCGAATATTTTCAAAGTTTCTCGCGTGTGGCCCGATCCGACGATGAATTTCGAATATTTTCAAAGTTTCTCGCGTGTGGCCCGATCGACGGATGGGAAACATAAAATTTTACAAGTTTCTCGCGTGTGGCCCGATCGGACGATCAATTTCGAATTTTTTCAAAGTTTCCCGCGTGTGGCCCGATCGGACGATGAATTTCGAATATTTTCAAAGTTTCTCGCGTGTGGCCCGATCGACGGATGGGAAACATAAAATTTTACAAGTTTCTCGCGCGTGGCCCGATCGGATGATGAATTTCGAATTTTTTCAAAGTTTTTCGCGTGTGGCCCGATCGGATGATGGGAAACATAAAATTTTACAAGTTTCTCGCGTGTGGCCCGATCCGACGATGAATTTCGAATATTTTCAAAGTTTCTCGCGTGTGGCCCGATCCGACGATGAATTTCGAATATTTTCAAAGTTTCTCGCGTGTGGCCCGATCCGACGATGAATTTCGAATATTTTCAAAGTTTCTCGCGTGTGGCCCGATCGACGGATGGGAAACATAAAATTTTACAAGTTTCTCGCGTGTGGCCCGATCGGACGATCAATTTCGAATTTTTTCAAAGTTTCCCGCGTGTGGCCCGATCGGACGATGAATTTCGAATATTTTCAAAGTTTCTCGCGTGTGGCCCGATCGACGGATGGGAAACATAAAATTTTACAAGTTTCTCGCGTGTGGCCCGATCGGACGATGAATTTCGAATATTTTCAAAGTTTTTCGCGTGTGGCCCGATCGGATGATGGGAAACATAAAATTTTACAAGTTTCTCGCGTGTGGCCCGATCCGACGATGAATTTCGAATATTTTCAAAGTTTCTCGCGTGTGGGCCGATCGGACGATGGGAAACATAAAATTTTACAAGTTTCTCGCGCGTGGCCCGATCGGATGATGAATTTCGAATTTTTTCAAAGTTTTTCGCGTGTGGCCCGATCGGATGATGGGAAACATAAAATTTTACAAGTTTCTCGCGTGTGGCCCGATCCGACGATGAATTTCGAATATTTTCAAAGTTTCTCGCGTGTGGCCCGATCCGACGATGAATTTCGAATATTTTCAAAGTTTCTCGCGTGTGGCCCGATCCGACGATGAATTTCGAATTTTTTCAAAGTTTTTCGCGTGTGGCCCGATGGACGGATGAGAAACATAAAATTTTACAAGTTTCTCGCGTATGGCCCGATCGGACGATCAATTTCGAATTTTTTCAAAGTTTCCCGCGTGTGGCCCGATCGGACGATGAATTTCGAATATTTTCAAAGTTTCTCGCGTGTGGACCGATCGACGGATGGGAAACATAAAATTTTACAAGTTTCTCGCGTGTGGCCCGATCGAACGATGAATTTCGAATATTTTCAAAGTTTTTCGCGTGTGGCCCGATCGACGGATGGGAAACATAAAATTTTACAAGTTTCTCGCGTGTGGCCCGATCGCACGATGAATTTCGAATATTTTCAAAGTTTTTCGCGTGTGGCCCGATCGGATGATGGGAAACATAAAATTTTACAAGTTTCTCGCGTGTGGCCCGATCCGACGATCAATTTCGCATATTTTCAAAGTTTCTCGCGTGTGGCCCGATCGGACGATGGGAAACATAAAATTTTACAAGTTTCTCGCGCGTGGCCCGATCGGACGATGAATTTCGAATTTTTTCAAAGTTTCTCGCGTGTGGCCCGATCGACTAATGGGAAACATAAAATTTTACAAGTTTCTCGCGTATGGCGTGTGGCCCGATCGACGGATGGGAAACATAAAATTTTACAAGTTTCTCGCGTGTGGCCCGATCGGACGATCAATTTCGAATTTTTTCAAAGTTTCCCGCGTGTGGCCCGATCGGACGATGAATTTCGAATATTTTCAAAGTTTCTCGCGTGTGGCCCGATCGACGGATGGGAAACATAAAATTTTACAAGTTTCTCGCGTGTGGCCCGATCGGACGATGAATTTCGAATATTTTCAAAGTTTCTCGCGTGTGGCCCGATCGGATGATGGGAAACATAAAATTTTACAAGTTTCTCGCGCGTGGCCCGATCGGACGATGAATTTCGAATTTTTTCAAAGTTTCTCGCGTGTGGCCCGATCGACGGATGGGAAACATAAAATTTTACAAGTTTCTCGCGTGTGGCCCGATCGGACGATGAATTTCGAATTTTTTCAAAGTTTTTCGCGTGTGGCCCGATCGACGGATGGGAAACATAAAATTTTACAAGTTTCTCGCGTGTGGCCCGATCGGACGATGAATTTCGAATTTTTTCAAAGTTTCTCGCGTGTGGCCCGATCGGACGATGAATTTCGAATATTTTCAAAGTTTTTTGCGTGTGGCCCGATCGGACGATGAATTTCGAATATTTTCAAAGTTTTTCGCGTGTGGCCCGATCGGATGATGGGAAACATAAAATTTTACAAGTTTCTCGCGCGTGGCCCGATCGGACGATGAATTTCGAATATTTTCAAAGTTTTTCGCGTGTGGCCCGATCGGATGATGGGAAACATAAAATTTTACAAGTTTCTCGCGCGTGGCCCGATCGGACGATGAATTTCGAATTTTTTCAAAGTTTCTCGCGTGTGGCCCGATCGGACGATGAATTTCGAATATTTTCAAAGTTTTTCGCGTGTGGCCCGATCGACGGATGGGAAACATAAAATTTTACAAGTTTCTCGCGTGTGGCCCGATCCGACGATGAATTTCGAATATTTTCAAAGTTTCTCGCGTGTGGCCCGATCCGACGATGAATTTCGAATATTTTCAAAGTTTCTCGCGTGTGGCCCGATCGACGGATGGGAAACATAAAATTTTACAAGTTTCTCGCGTGTGGCCCGATCGGACGATCAATTTCGAATTTTTTCAAAGTTTCCCGCGTGTGGCCCGATCGGACGATGAATTTCGAATATTTTCAAAGTTTCTCGCGTGTGGCCCGATCGACGGATGGGAAACATAAAATTTTACAAGTTTCTCGCGTGTGGCCCGATCGGCCCATGGGAAACATAAAATTTTACAAGTTTCTCGCGTGTGGCCCGATCGGACGATGAATTTCGAATTTTTTCAAAGTTTTTCGCGTGTGGCCCGATCGACGGATGCGAAACATAAAATTTTACAAGTTTCTCGCGTGTGGCCCGATCGGACGATGAATTTCGAATTTTTTCAAAGTTTTTCGCGTGTGGCCCGATCGACGGATGCGAAACATAAAATTTTACAAGTTTCTCGCGTGTGGCCCGATCGGACGATGAATTTCGAATATTTTCAAAGTTTCTCGCGTGTGGCCCGATCGACGGATGGGAAACATAAAATTTTACAAGTTTCTCGCGTGTGGCCCGATCGGACGATGAATTTCGAATTTGTTCAAAGTTTCTCGCGTGTGGCCCGATCGGACGATGAATTTCGAATATTTTCAAAGTTTCTCGCGTGTGGCCCGATCGGACGATGAATTTCGAATATTTTCAAAGTTTCTCGCGTGTGGACCGATCGACGGATGGGAAACATAAAATTTTACAAGTTTCTCGCGTGTGGCCCGATCGGACGATGAATTTCGAATTTTTTCAAAGTTTTTCGCGTGTGGACCGATCGACGGATGGGAAACATAAAATTTTACAAGTTTCTCGCGTGTGGCCCGATCGGATGATGAATTTCGAATATTTTCAAAGTTTCTCGCGTGTGGACCGATCGACGGATGGGAAACATAAAATTTTACAAGTTTCTCGCGTGTGGCCCGATCGGACGATGAATTTAGAATTTTTTCAAAGTTTTTCGCGTGTGGCCCGATCGACGGATGCGAAACATAAAATTTTACAAGTTTCTCGCGTGTGGCCCGATCGGACGATGAATTTCGAATTTTTTCAAAGTTTCTCGCGTGTGGCCCGATCGGACGATGAATTTCGAATATTTTCAAAGTTTCTCGCGTGTGGCCCGATCGGATGATGGGAAACATAAAATTTTACAAGTTTCTCGCGCGTGGCCCGATCGGACGATGAATTTCGAATTTTTTCAAAGTTTCTCGCGTGTGGCCCGATCGACGGATGGGAAACATAAAATTTTACAAGTTTCTCGCGTGTGGCCCGATCGGACGATGAATTTCGAATTTTTTCAAAGTTTTTCGCGTGTGGCCCGATCGACGGATGGGAAACATAAAATTTTACAAGTTTCTCGCGTGTGGCCCGATCGGACGATGAATTTCGAATTTTTTCAAAGTTTCTCGCGTGTGGCCCGATCGGACGATGAATTTCGAATATTTTCAAAGTTTTTTGCGTGTGGCCCGATCGGAATGATGAATTTCGAATTTTTTCAAAGTTTTTCGCGTGTGGCCCGATCGGATGATGGGAAACATAAAATTTTACAAGTTTCTCGCGTGTGGCCCGATCCGACGATGAATTTCGAATATTTTCAAAGTTTCTCGCGTGTGGCCCGATCCGACGATGAATTTCGAATATTTTCAAAGTTTCTCGCGTGTGGCCCGATCCGACGATGAATTTCGAATTTTTTCAAAGTTTTTCGCGTGTGGCCCGATGGACGGATGAGAAACATAAAATTTTACAAGTTTCTCGCGTATGGCCCGATCGGACGATCAATTTCGAATTTTTTCAAAGTTTCCCGCGTGTGGCCCGATCGGACGATGAATTTCGAATATTTTCAAAGTTTCTCGCGTGTGGACCGATCGACGGATGGGAAACATAAAATTTTACAAGTTTCTCGCGTGTGGCCCGATCGAACGATGAATTTCGAATATTTTCAAAGTTTTTCGCGTGTGGCCCGATCGACGGATGGGAAACATAAAATTTTACAAGTTTCTCGCGTGTGGCCCGATCGCACGATGAATTTCGAATATTTTCAAAGTTTTTCGCGTGTGGCCCGATCGGATGATGGGAAACATAAAATTTTACAAGTTTCTCGCGTGTGGCCCGATCCGACGATCAATTTCGCATATTTTCAAAGTTTCTCGCGTGTGGCCCGATCGGACGATGGGAAACATAAAATTTTACAAGTTTCTCGCGCGTGGCCCGATCGGACGATGAATTTCGAATTTTTTCAAAGTTTCTCGCGTGTGGCCCGATCGACTAATGGGAAACATAAAATTTTACAAGTTTCTCGCGTATGGCGTGTGGCCCGATCGACGGATGGGAAACATAAAATTTTACAAGTTTCTCGCGTGTGGCCCGATCGGACGATCAATTTCGAATTTTTTCAAAGTTTCCCGCGTGTGGCCCGATCGGACGATGAATTTCGAATATTTTCAAAGTTTCTCGCGTGTGGCCCGATCGACGGATGGGAAACATAAAATTTTACAAGTTTCTCGCGTGTGGCCCGATCGGACGATGAATTTCGAATATTTTCAAAGTTTCTCGCGTGTGGCCCGATCGGATGATGGGAAACATAAAATTTTACAAGTTTCTCGCGCGTGGCCCGATCGGACGATGAATTTCGAATTTTTTCAAAGTTTCTCGCGTGTGGCCCGATCGACGGATGGGAAACATAAAATTTTACAAGTTTCTCGCGTGTGGCCCGATCGGACGATGAATTTCGAATTTTTTCAAAGTTTTTCGCGTGTGGCCCGATCGACGGATGGGAAACATAAAATTTTACAAGTTTCTCGCGTGTGGCCCGATCGGACGATGAATTTCGAATTTTTTCAAAGTTTCTCGCGTGTGGCCCGATCGGACGATGAATTTCGAATATTTTCAAAGTTTTTTGCGTGTGGCCCGATCGGACGATGAATTTCGAATATTTTCAAAGTTTTTCGCGTGTGGCCCGATCGGATGATGGGAAACATAAAATTTTACAAGTTTCTCGCGCGTGGCCCGATCGGACGATGAATTTCGAATATTTTCAAAGTTTTTCGCGTGTGGCCCGATCGGATGATGGGAAACATAAAATTTTACAAGTTTCTCGCGCGTGGCCCGATCGGACGATGAATTTCGAATTTTTTCAAAGTTTCTCGCGTGTGGCCCGATCGGACGATGAATTTCGAATATTTTCAAAGTTTTTCGCGTGTGGCCCGATCGACGGATGGGAAACATAAAATTTTACAAGTTTCTCGCGTGTGGCCCGATCCGACGATGAATTTCGAATATTTTCAAAGTTTCTCGCGTGTGGCCCGATCCGACGATGAATTTCGAATATTTTCAAAGTTTCTCGCGTGTGGCCCGATCGACGGATGGGAAACATAAAATTTTACAAGTTTCTCGCGTGTGGCCCGATCGGACGATCAATTTCGAATTTTTTCAAAGTTTCCCGCGTGTGGCCCGATCGGACGATGAATTTCGAATATTTTCAAAGTTTCTCGCGTGTGGCCCGATCGACGGATGGGAAACATAAAATTTTACAAGTTTCTCGCGTGTGGCCCGATCGGCCCATGGGAAACATAAAATTTTACAAGTTTCTCGCGTGTGGCCCGATCGGACGATGAATTTCGAATTTTTTCAAAGTTTTTCGCGTGTGGCCCGATCGACGGATGCGAAACATAAAATTTTACAAGTTTCTCGCGTGTGGCCCGATCGGACGATGAATTTCGAATTTTTTCAAAGTTTTTCGCGTGTGGCCCGATCGACGGATGCGAAACATAAAATTTTACAAGTTTCTCGCGTGTGGCCCGATCGGACGATGAATTTCGAATATTTTCAAAGTTTCTCGCGTGTGGCCCGATCGACGGATGGGAAACATAAAATTTTACAAGTTTCTCGCGTGTGGCCCGATCGGACGATGAATTTCGAATTTGTTCAAAGTTTCTCGCGTGTGGCCCGATCGGACGATGAATTTCGAATATTTTCAAAGTTTCTCGCGTGTGGCCCGATCGGACGATGAATTTCGAATATTTTCAAAGTTTCTCGCGTGTGGACCGATCGACGGATGGGAAACATAAAATTTTACAAGTTTCTCGCGTGTGGCCCGATCGGACGATGAATTTCGAATTTTTTCAAAGTTTTTCGCGTGTGGACCGATCGACGGATGGGAAACATAAAATTTTACAAGTTTCTCGCGTGTGGCCCGATCGGATGATGAATTTCGAATATTTTCAAAGTTTCTCGCGTGTGGACCGATCGACGGATGGGAAACATAAAATTTTACAAGTTTCTCGCGTGTGGCCCGATCGGACGATGAATTTAGAATTTTTTCAAAGTTTTTCGCGTGTGGCCCGATCGACGGATGCGAAACATAAAATTTTACAAGTTTCTCGCGTGTGGCCCGATCGGACGATGAATTTCGAATTTTTTCAAAGTTTCTCGCGTGTGGCCCGATCGGACGATGAATTTCGAATATTTTCAAAGTTTCTCGCGTGTGGCCCGATCGGATGATGGGAAACATAAAATTTTACAAGTTTCTCGCGCGTGGCCCGATCGGACGATGAATTTCGAATTTTTTCAAAGTTTCTCGCGTGTGGCCCGATCGACGGATGGGAAACATAAAATTTTACAAGTTTCTCGCGTGTGGCCCGATCGGACGATGAATTTCGAATTTTTTCAAAGTTTTTCGCGTGTGGCCCGATCGACGGATGGGAAACATAAAATTTTACAAGTTTCTCGCGTGTGGCCCGATCGGACGATGAATTTCGAATTTTTTCAAAGTTTCTCGCGTGTGGCCCGATCGGACGATGAATTTCGAATATTTTCAAAGTTTTTTGCGTGTGGCCCGATCGGATGATGGGAAACATAAAATTTTACAAGTTTCTCGCGCGTGGCCCGATCGGACGATGAATTTCGAATATTTTCAAAGTTTTTCGCGTGTGGCCCGATCGGATGATGGGAAACATAAAATTTTACAAGTTTCTCGCGCGTGGCCCGATCGGACGATGAATTTCGAATATTTTCAAAGTTTTTTGCGTGTGGCCCGATCGGATGATGGGAAACATAAAATTTTACAAGTTTCTCGCGCGTGGCCCGATCGGACGATGAATTTCGAATTTTTTCAAAGTTTCTCGCGTGTGGCCCGATCGGACGATGAATTTCGAATATTTTCAAAGTTTTTCGCGTGTGGCCCGATCGACGGATGGGAAACATAAAATTTTACAAGTTTCTCGCGTGTGGCCCGATCGGACGATGAATTTCGAATATTTTCAAAGTTTTTCGCGTGTGGCCCGATCGGATGATGGGAAACATAAAATTTTACAAGTTTCTCGCGTGTGGCCCGATCCGACGATGAATTTCGAATATTTTCAAAGTTTCTCGCGTGTGGCCCGATCGGACGATGGGAAACATAAAATTTTACAAGTTTCTCGCGCGTGGCTCGATCGGACGATGAATTTCGAATATTTTCAAAGTTTTTCGCGTGTGGCCCGATCGGATGATGGGAAACATAAAATTTTACAAGTTTCTCGCGTGTGGCCCGATCGGACGATGAATTTCGAATATTTTCAAAGTTTTTCGCGTGTGGCCCGATCGGATGATGGGAAACATAAAATTTTACAAGTTTCTCGCGTGTGGCCCGATCGGACGATGAATTTCGAATATTTTCAAAGTTTTTCGCGTGTGGCCCGATCGGATGATGGGAAACATAAAATTTTACAAGTTTCTCGCGTGTGGCCCGATCCGACGATGAATTTCGAATATTTTCAAAGTTTCTCGCGTGTGGCCCGATCGACGGATGGGAAACATAAAATTTTACAAGTTTCTCGCGTGTGGCCCGATCGGACGATCAATTTCGAATTTTTTCAAAGTTTCCCGCGTGTGGCCCGATCGGACGATGAATTTCGAATATTTTCAAAGTTTCTCGCGTGTGGCCCGATCGACGGATGGGAAACATAAAATTTTACAAGTTTCTCGCGTGTGGCCCGATCGGACGATGAATTTCGAATATTTTCAAAGTTTTTCGCGTGTGGCCCGATCGGATGATGGGAAACATAAAATTTTACAAGTTTCTCGCGTGTGGCCCGATCCGACGATGAATTTCGAATATTTTCAAAGTTTCTCGCGTGTGGGCCGATCGGACGATGGGAAACATAAAATTTTACAAGTTTCTCGCGCGTGGCCCGATCGGATGATGAATTTCGAATTTTTTCAAAGTTTTTCGCGTGTGGCCCGATCGGATGATGGGAAACATAAAATTTTACAAGTTTCTCGCGTGTGGCCCGATCCGACGATGAATTTCGAATATTTTCAAAGTTTCTCGCGTGTGGCCCGATCCGACGATGAATTTCGAATATTTTCAAAGTTTCTCGCGTGTGGCCCGATCGACGGATGGGAAACATAAAATTTTACAAGTTTCTCGCGTGTGGCCCGATCGGACGATCAATTTCGAATTTTTTCAAAGTTTCTCGCGTGTGGCCCGATCCGACGATGAATTTCGAATATTTTCAAAGTTTCTCGCGTGTGGCCCGATCGACGGATGGGAAACATAAAATTTTACAAGTTTCTCGCGTGTGGCCCGATCGGACGATCAATTTCGAATTTTTTCAAAGTTTCCCGCGTGTGGCCCGATCGGACGATGAATTTCGAATACTTTTAAAAGTTTCTCGCGTGTGGCCCGATCGACGGATGGGAAACATAAAATTTTACAACTTTCTCGCGTGTGGCCCGATCGGACGATGAATTTCGAATATTTTCAAAGTTTCTCGCGTGTGGCCCGATCGGACGATGAATTTCGAATATTTTCAAAGTTTCTCGCGCGTGGCCCGATCGGTCGAAGAATTTCGAATTTTTTCAAAGTTTTTCGCGTGTGGCCCGATCGACGGATGAGAAACATAAAATTTTACAAGTTTCTCGCGTATGGCCCGATCGGACGATCAATTTCGAATTTTTTCAAAGTTTCCCGCGTGTGGCCCGATCGGACGATGAATTTCGAATATTTTCAAAGTTTCTCGCGTGTGGACCGATCGACGGATGGGAAACATAAAATTTTACAAGTTTCTCGCGTGTGGCCCGATCGGACGATGAATTTCGAATTTGTTCAAAGTTTCTCGCGTGTGGCCCGATCGGACGATGAATTTCGAATATTTTCAAAGTTTCTCGCGTGTGGCCCGATCGGACGATGAATTTCGAATATTTTCAAAGTTTCTCGCGTGTGGACCGATCGACGGATGGGAAACATAAAATTTTACAAGTTTCTCGCGTGTGGCCCGATCGGACGATGAATTTCGAATTTTTTCAAAGTTTTTCGCGTGTGGACCGATCGACGGATGGGAAACATAAAATTTTACAAGTTTCTCGCGTGTGGCCCGATCGGATGATGAATTTCGAATATTTTCAAAGTTTCTCGCGTGTGGACCGATCGACGGATGGGAAACATAAAATTTTACAAGTTTCTCGCGTGTGGCCCGATCGGACGATGAATTTCGAATTTTTTCAAAGTTTTTCGCGTGTGGCCCGATCGACGGATGCGAAACATAAAATTTTACAAGTTTCTCGCGTGTGGCCCGATCGGACGATGAATTTCGAATTTTTTCAAAGTTTCTCGCGTGTGGCCCGATCGGACGATGAATTTCGAATATTTTCAAAGTTTCTCGCGTGTGGCCCGATCGGACGATGAATTTCGAATATTTTCAAAGTTTTTCGCGTGTGGCCCGATCGGATGATGGGAAACATAAAATTTTACAAGTTTCTCGCGCGTGGCCCGATCGGACGATGAATTTCGAATTTTTTCAAAGTTTCTCGCGTGTGGCCCGATCGACGGATGGGAAACATAAAATTTTACAAGTTTCTCGCGTGTGGCCCGATCGGACGATGAATTTCGAATTTTTTCAAAGTTTTTCGCGTGTGGCCCGATCGACGGATGGGAAACATAAAATTTTACAAGTTTCTCGCGTGTGGCCCGATCGGACGATGAATTTCGAATTTTTTCAAAGTTTCTCGCGTGTGGCCCGATCGGACGATGAATTTCGAATATTTTCAAAGTTTTTCGCGTGTGGCCCGATCGGACGATGAATTTCGAATATTTTCAAAGTTTTTCGCGTGTGGCCCGATCGGATGATGGGAAACATAAAATTTTACAAGTTTCTCGCGCGTGGCCCGATCGGACGATGAATTTCGAATATTTTCAAAGTTTTTCGCGTGTGGCCCGATCGGATGATGGGAAACATAAAATTTTACAAGTTTCTCGCGCGTGGCCCGATCGGACGATGAATTTCGAATTTTTTCAAAGTTTCTCGCGTGTGGCCCGATCGACGGATGGGAAACATAAAATTTTACAAGTTTCTCGCGTGTGGCCCGATCGGACGATGAATTTCGAATATTTTCAAAGTTTCTCGCGTGTGGCCCGATCGGATGATGGGAAACATAAAATTTTACAAGTTTCTCGCGCGTGGCCCGATCGGACGATGAATTTCGAATTTTTTCAAAGTTTCTCGCGTGTGGCCCGATCGACGGATGGGAAACATAAAATTTTACAAGTTTCTCGCGTGTGGCCCGATCGGACGATGAATTTCGAATATTTTCAAAGTTTTTCGCGTGTGGCCCGATCGGATGATGGGAAACATAAAATTTTACAAGTTTCTCGCGTGTGGCCCGATCGGACGATGAATTTCGAATATTTTCAAAGTTTTTCGCGTGTGGCCCGATCGGATGATGGGAAACATAAAATTTTACAAGTTTCTCGCGTGTGGCCCGATCCGACGATGAATTTCGAATATTTTCAAAGTTTCTCGCGTGTGGCCCGATCGACGGATGGGAAACATAAAATTTTACAAGTTTCTCGCGTGTGGCCCGATCGGACGATCAATTTCGAATTTTTTCAAAGTTTCCCGCGTGTGGCCCGATCGGACGATGAATTTCGAATATTTTCAAAGTTTCTCGCGTGTGGCCCGATCGACGGATGGGAAACATAAAATTTTACAAGTTTCTCGCGTGTGGCCCGATCGGACGATGAATTTCGAATATTTTCAAAGTTTTTCGCGTGTGGCCCGATCGGATGATGGGAAACATAAAATTTTACAAGTTTCTCGCGTGTGGCCCGATCCGACGATGAATTTCGAATATTTTCAAAGTTTCTCGCGTGTGGGCCGATCGGACGATGGGAAACATAAAATTTTACAAGTTTCTCGCGCGTGGCCCGATCGGATGATGAATTTCGAATTTTTTCAAAGTTTTTCGCGTGTGGCCCGATCGGATGATGGGAAACATAAAATTTTACAAGTTTCTCGCGTGTGGCCCGATCCGACGATGAATTTCGAATATTTTCAAAGTTTCTCGCGTGTGGCCCGATCCGACGATGAATTTCGAATATTTTCAAAGTTTCTCGCGTGTGGCCCGATCCGACGATGAATTTCGAATATTTTCAAAGTTTCTCGCGTGTGGCCCGATCGACGGATGGGAAACATAAAATTTTACAAGTTTCTCGCGTGTGGCCCGATCGGACGATCAATTTCGAATTTTTTCAAAGTTTCCCGCGTGTGGCCCGATCGGACGATGAATTTCGAATATTTTCAAAGTTTCTCGCGTGTGGCCCGATCGACGGATGGGAAACATAAAATTTTACAAGTTTCTCGCGTGTGGCCCGATCGGACGATGAATTTCGAATATTTTCAAAGTTTTTCGCGTGTGGCCCGATCGGATGATGGGAAACATAAAATTTTACAAGTTTCTCGCGTGTGGCCCGATCCGACGATGAATTTCGAATATTTTCAAAGTTTCTCGCGTGTGGGCCGATCGGACGATGGGAAACATAAAATTTTACAAGTTTCTCGCGCGTGGCCCGATCGGATGATGAATTTCGAATTTTTTCAAAGTTTTTCGCGTGTGGCCCGATCGGATGATGGGAAACATAAAATTTTACAAGTTTCTCGCGTGTGGCCCGATCCGACGATGAATTTCGAATATTTTCAAAGTTTCTCGCGTGTGGCCCGATCCGACGATGAATTTCGAATATTTTCAAAGTTTCTCGCGTGTGGCCCGATCCGACGATGAATTTCGAATATTTTCAAAGTTTCTCGCGTGTGGCCCGATCGACGGATGGGAAACATAAAATTTTACAAGTTTCTCGCGTGTGGCCCGATCGGACGATCAATTTCGAATTTTTTCAAAGTTTCCCGCGTGTGGCCCGATCGGACGATGAATTTCGAATATTTTCAAAGTTTCTCGCGTGTGGCCCGATCGACGGATGGGAAACATAAAATTTTACAAGTTTCTCGCGCGTGGCCCGATCGGATGATGAATTTCGAATTTTTTCAAAGTTTTTCGCGTGTGGCCCGATCGGATGATGGGAAACATAAAATTTTACAAGTTTCTCGCGTGTGGCCCGATCCGACGATGAATTTCGAATATTTTCAAAGTTTCTCGCGTGTGGCCCGATCCGACGATGAATTTCGAATATTTTCAAAGTTTCTCGCGTGTGGCCCGATCCGACGATGAATTTCGAATATTTTCAAAGTTTCTCGCGTGTGGCCCGATCGACGGATGGGAAACATAAAATTTTACAAGTTTCTCGCGTGTGGCCCGATCGGACGATCAATTTCGAATTTTTTCAAAGTTTCCCGCGTGTGGCCCGATCGGACGATGAATTTCGAATATTTTCAAAGTTTCTCGCGTGTGGCCCGATCGACGGATGGGAAACATAAAATTTTACAAGTTTCTCGCGTGTGGCCCGATCGGACGATGAATTTCGAATATTTTCAAAGTTTTTCGCGTGTGGCCCGATCGGATGATGGGAAACATAAAATTTTACAAGTTTCTCGCGTGTGGCCCGATCCGACGATGAATTTCGAATATTTTCAAAGTTTCTCGCGTGTGGGCCGATCGGACGATGGGAAACATAAAATTTTACAAGTTTCTCGCGCGTGGCCCGATCGGATGATGAATTTCGAATTTTTTCAAAGTTTTTCGCGTGTGGCCCGATCGGATGATGGGAAACATAAAATTTTACAAGTTTCTCGCGTGTGGCCCGATCCGACGATGAATTTCGAATATTTTCAAAGTTTCTCGCGTGTGGCCCGATCCGACGATGAATTTCGAATATTTTCAAAGTTTCTCGCGTGTGGCCCGATCCGACGATGAATTTCGAATTTTTTCAAAGTTTTTCGCGTGTGGCCCGATGGACGGATGAGAAACATAAAATTTTACAAGTTTCTCGCGTATGGCCCGATCGGACGATCAATTTCGAATTTTTTCAAAGTTTCCCGCGTGTGGCCCGATCGGACGATGAATTTCGAATATTTTCAAAGTTTCTCGCGTGTGGACCGATCGACGGATGGGAAACATAAAATTTTACAAGTTTCTCGCGTGTGGCCCGATCGAACGATGAATTTCGAATATTTTCAAAGTTTTTCGCGTGTGGCCCGATCGACGGATGGGAAACATAAAATTTTACAAGTTTCTCGCGTGTGGCCCGATCGCACGATGAATTTCGAATATTTTCAAAGTTTTTCGCGTGTGGCCCGATCGGATGATGGGAAACATAAAATTTTACAAGTTTCTCGCGTGTGGCCCGATCCGACGATCAATTTCGCATATTTTCAAAGTTTCTCGCGTGTGGCCCGATCGGACGATGGGAAACATAAAATTTTACAAGTTTCTCGCGCGTGGCCCGATCGGACGATGAATTTCGAATTTTTTCAAAGTTTCTCGCGTGTGGCCCGATCGACTAATGGGAAACATAAAATTTTACAAGTTTCTCGCGTATGGCGTGTGGCCCGATCGACGGATGGGAAACATAAAATTTTACAAGTTTCTCGCGTGTGGCCCGATCGGACGATCAATTTCGAATTTTTTCAAAGTTTCCCGCGTGTGGCCCGATCGGACGATGAATTTCGAATATTTTCAAAGTTTCTCGCGTGTGGCCCGATCGACGGATGGGAAACATAAAATTTTACAAGTTTCTCGCGTGTGGCCCGATCGGACGATGAATTTCGAATATTTTCAAAGTTTCTCGCGTGTGGCCCGATCGGATGATGGGAAACATAAAATTTTACAAGTTTCTCGCGCGTGGCCCGATCGGACGATGAATTTCGAATTTTTTCAAAGTTTCTCGCGTGTGGCCCGATCGACGGATGGGAAACATAAAATTTTACAAGTTTCTCGCGTGTGGCCCGATCGGACGATGAATTTCGAATTTTTTCAAAGTTTTTCGCGTGTGGCCCGATCGACGGATGGGAAACATAAAATTTTACAAGTTTCTCGCGTGTGGCCCGATCGGACGATGAATTTCGAATTTTTTCAAAGTTTCTCGCGTGTGGCCCGATCGGACGATGAATTTCGAATATTTTCAAAGTTTTTTGCGTGTGGCCCGATCGGACGATGAATTTCGAATATTTTCAAAGTTTTTCGCGTGTGGCCCGATCGGATGATGGGAAACATAAAATTTTACAAGTTTCTCGCGCGTGGCCCGATCGGACGATGAATTTCGAATATTTTCAAAGTTTTTCGCGTGTGGCCCGATCGGATGATGGGAAACATAAAATTTTACAAGTTTCTCGCGCGTGGCCCGATCGGACGATGAATTTCGAATTTTTTCAAAGTTTCTCGCGTGTGGCCCGATCGGACGATGAATTTCGAATATTTTCAAAGTTTTTCGCGTGTGGCCCGATCGACGGATGGGAAACATAAAATTTTACAAGTTTCTCGCGTGTGGCCCGATCCGACGATGAATTTCGAATATTTTCAAAGTTTCTCGCGTGTGGCCCGATCCGACGATGAATTTCGAATATTTTCAAAGTTTCTCGCGTGTGGCCCGATCGACGGATGGGAAACATAAAATTTTACAAGTTTCTCGCGTGTGGCCCGATCGGACGATCAATTTCGAATTTTTTCAAAGTTTCCCGCGTGTGGCCCGATCGGACGATGAATTTCGAATATTTTCAAAGTTTCTCGCGTGTGGCCCGATCGACGGATGGGAAACATAAAATTTTACAAGTTTCTCGCGTGTGGCCCGATCGGCCCATGGGAAACATAAAATTTTACAAGTTTCTCGCGTGTGGCCCGATCGGACGATGAATTTCGAATTTTTTCAAAGTTTTTCGCGTGTGGCCCGATCGACGGATGCGAAACATAAAATTTTACAAGTTTCTCGCGTGTGGCCCGATCGGACGATGAATTTCGAATTTTTTCAAAGTTTTTCGCGTGTGGCCCGATCGACGGATGCGAAACATAAAATTTTACAAGTTTCTCGCGTGTGGCCCGATCGGACGATGAATTTCGAATATTTTCAAAGTTTCTCGCGTGTGGCCCGATCGACGGATGGGAAACATAAAATTTTACAAGTTTCTCGCGTGTGGCCCGATCGGACGATGAATTTCGAATTTGTTCAAAGTTTCTCGCGTGTGGCCCGATCGGACGATGAATTTCGAATATTTTCAAAGTTTCTCGCGTGTGGCCCGATCGGACGATGAATTTCGAATATTTTCAAAGTTTCTCGCGTGTGGACCGATCGACGGATGGGAAACATAAAATTTTACAAGTTTCTCGCGTGTGGCCCGATCGGACGATGAATTTCGAATTTTTTCAAAGTTTTTCGCGTGTGGACCGATCGACGGATGGGAAACATAAAATTTTACAAGTTTCTCGCGTGTGGCCCGATCGGATGATGAATTTCGAATATTTTCAAAGTTTCTCGCGTGTGGACCGATCGACGGATGGGAAACATAAAATTTTACAAGTTTCTCGCGTGTGGCCCGATCGGACGATGAATTTAGAATTTTTTCAAAGTTTTTCGCGTGTGGCCCGATCGACGGATGCGAAACATAAAATTTTACAAGTTTCTCGCGTGTGGCCCGATCGGACGATGAATTTCGAATTTTTTCAAAGTTTCTCGCGTGTGGCCCGATCGGACGATGAATTTCGAATATTTTCAAAGTTTCTCGCGTGTGGCCCGATCGGATGATGGGAAACATAAAATTTTACAAGTTTCTCGCGCGTGGCCCGATCGGACGATGAATTTCGAATTTTTTCAAAGTTTCTCGCGTGTGGCCCGATCGACGGATGGGAAACATAAAATTTTACAAGTTTCTCGCGTGTGGCCCGATCGGACGATGAATTTCGAATTTTTTCAAAGTTTTTCGCGTGTGGCCCGATCGACGGATGGGAAACATAAAATTTTACAAGTTTCTCGCGTGTGGCCCGATCGGACGATGAATTTCGAATTTTTTCAAAGTTTCTCGCGTGTGGCCCGATCGGACGATGAATTTCGAATATTTTCAAAGTTTTTTGCGTGTGGCCCGATCGGATGATGGGAAACATAAAATTTTACAAGTTTCTCGCGCGTGGCCCGATCGGACGATGAATTTCGAATATTTTCAAAGTTTTTCGCGTGTGGCCCGATCGGATGATGGGAAACATAAAATTTTACAAGTTTCTCGCGCGTGGCCCGATCGGACGATGAATTTCGAATATTTTCAAAGTTTTTTGCGTGTGGCCCGATCGGATGATGGGAAACATAAAATTTTACAAGTTTCTCGCGCGTGGCCCGATCGGACGATGAATTTCGAATTTTTTCAAAGTTTCTCGCGTGTGGCCCGATCGGACGATGAATTTCGAATATTTTCAAAGTTTTTCGCGTGTGGCCCGATCGACGGATGGGAAACATAAAATTTTACAAGTTTCTCGCGTGTGGCCCGATCGGACGATGAATTTCGAATATTTTCAAAGTTTTTCGCGTGTGGCCCGATCGGATGATGGGAAACATAAAATTTTACAAGTTTCTCGCGTGTGGCCCGATCCGACGATGAATTTCGAATATTTTCAAAGTTTCTCGCGTGTGGCCCGATCGGACGATGGGAAACATAAAATTTTACAAGTTTCTCGCGCGTGGCTCGATCGGACGATGAATTTCGAATATTTTCAAAGTTTTTCGCGTGTGGCCCGATCGGATGATGGGAAACATAAAATTTTACAAGTTTCTCGCGTGTGGCCCGATCGGACGATGAATTTCGAATATTTTCAAAGTTTTTCGCGTGTGGCCCGATCGGATGATGGGAAACATAAAATTTTACAAGTTTCTCGCGTGTGGCCCGATCGGACGATGAATTTCGAATATTTTCAAAGTTTTTCGCGTGTGGCCCGATCGGATGATGGGAAACATAAAATTTTACAAGTTTCTCGCGTGTGGCCCGATCCGACGATGAATTTCGAATATTTTCAAAGTTTCTCGCGTGTGGCCCGATCGACGGATGGGAAACATAAAATTTTACAAGTTTCTCGCGTGTGGCCCGATCGGACGATCAATTTCGAATTTTTTCAAAGTTTCCCGCGTGTGGCCCGATCGGACGATGAATTTCGAATATTTTCAAAGTTTCTCGCGTGTGGCCCGATCGACGGATGGGAAACATAAAATTTTACAAGTTTCTCGCGTGTGGCCCGATCGGACGATGAATTTCGAATATTTTCAAAGTTTTTCGCGTGTGGCCCGATCGGATGATGGGAAACATAAAATTTTACAAGTTTCTCGCGTGTGGCCCGATCCGACGATGAATTTCGAATATTTTCAAAGTTTCTCGCGTGTGGGCCGATCGGACGATGGGAAACATAAAATTTTACAAGTTTCTCGCGCGTGGCCCGATCGGATGATGAATTTCGAATTTTTTCAAAGTTTTTCGCGTGTGGCCCGATCGGATGATGGGAAACATAAAATTTTACAAGTTTCTCGCGTGTGGCCCGATCCGACGATGAATTTCGAATATTTTCAAAGTTTCTCGCGTGTGGCCCGATCCGACGATGAATTTCGAATATTTTCAAAGTTTCTCGCGTGTGGCCCGATCCGACGATGAATTTCGAATATTTTCAAAGTTTCTCGCGTGTGGCCCGATCGACGGATGGGAAACATAAAATTTTACAAGTTTCTCGCGTGTGGCCCGATCGGACGATCAATTTCGAATTTTTTCAAAGTTTCCCGCGTGTGGCCCGATCGGACGATGAATTTCGAATACTTTTAAAAGTTTCTCGCGTGTGGCCCGATCGACGGATGGGAAACATAAAATTTTACAACTTTCTCGCGTGTGGCCCGATCGGACGATGAATTTCGAATATTTTCAAAGTTTCTCGCGTGTGGCCCGATCGGACGATGAATTTCGAATATTTTCAAAGTTTCTCGCGCGTGGCCCGATCGGTCGAAGAATTTCGAATTTTTTCAAAGTTTTTCGCGTGTGGCCCGATCGACGGATGAGAAACATAAAATTTTACAAGTTTCTCGCGTATGGCCCGATCGGACGATCAATTTCGAATTTTTTCAAAGTTTCCCGCGTGTGGCCCGATCGGACGATGAATTTCGAATATTTTCAAAGTTTCTCGCGTGTGGACCGATCGACGGATGGGAAACATAAAATTTTACAAGTTTCTCGCGTGTGGCCCGATCGGACGATGAATTTCGAATATTTTCAAAGTTTTTCGCGTGTGGCCCGATCGGATGATGGGAAACATAAAATTTTACAAGTTTCTCGCGTGTGGCCCGAACCGACGATGAATTTCGAATATTTTCAAAGTTTCTCGCGTGTGGGCCGATCGGACGATGGGAAACATAAAATTTTACAAGTTTCTCGCGCGTGGCCCGATCGGATGATGAATTTCGAATATTTTCAAAGTTTTTCGCGTGTGGCCCGATCGGATGATGGGAAACATAAAATTTTACAAGTTTCTCGCGTGTGGCCCGATCCGACGATGAATTTCGAATATTTTCAAAGTTTCTCGCGTGTGGGCCGATCGGACGATGGGAAACATAAAATTTTACAAGTTTCTCGCGCGTGGCCCGATCGGACGATGAATTTCGAATATTTTCAAAGTTTTTCGCGTGTGGCCCGATCGGATGATGGGAAACATAAAATTTTACAAGTTTCTCGCGTGTGGCCCGATCGGACGATGAATTTCGAATATTTTCAAAGTTTTTCGCGTGTGGCCCGATCGGATGATGGGAAACATAAAATTTTACAAGTTTCTCGCGTGTGGCCCGATCCGACGATGAATTTCGAATATTTTCAAAGTTTCTCGCGTGTGGCCCGATCGACGGATGGGAAACATAAAATTTTACAAGTTTCTCGCGTGTGGCCCGATCGGACGATCAATTTCGAATTTTTTCAAAGTTTCCCGCGTGTGGCCCGATCGGACGATGAATTTCGAATATTTTCAAAGTTTCTCGCGTGTGGCCCGATCGACGGATGGGAAACATAAAATTTTACAAGTTTCTCGCGTGTGGCCCGATCGGACGATGAATTTCGAATATTTTCAAAGTTTTTCGCGTGTGGCCCGATCGGATGATGGGAAACATAAAATTTTACAAGTTTCTCGCGTGTGGCCCGATCCGACGATGAATTTCGAATATTTTCAAAGTTTCTCGCGTGTGGGCCGATCGGACGATGGGAAACATAAAATTTTACAAGTTTCTCGCGCGTGGCCCGATCGGATGATGAATTTCGAATTTTTTCAAAGTTTTTCGCGTGTGGCCCGATCGGATGATGGGAAACATAAAATTTTACAAGTTTCTCGCGTGTGGCCCGATCCGACGATGAATTTCGAATATTTTCAAAGTTTCTCGCGTGTGGCCCGATCCGACGATGAATTTCGAATATTTTCAAAGTTTCTCGCGTGTGGCCCGATCCGACGATGAATTTCGAATATTTTCAAAGTTTCTCGCGTGTGGCCCGATCGACGGATGGGAAACATAAAATTTTACAAGTTTCTCGCGTGTGGCCCGATCGGACGATCAATTTCGAATTTTTTCAAAGTTTCCCGCGTGTGGCCCGATCGGACGATGAATTTCGAATACTTTTAAAAGTTTCTCGCGTGTGGCCCGATCGACGGATGGGAAACATAAAATTTTACAACTTTCTCGCGTGTGGCCCGATCGGACGATGAATTTCGAATATTTTCAAAGTTTCTCGCGTGTGGCCCGATCGGACGATGAATTTCGAATATTTTCAAAGTTTCTCGCGCGTGGCTCGATCGGTCGAAGAATTTCGAATTTTTTCAAAGTTTTTCGCGTGTGGCCCGATCGACGGATGAGAAACATAAAATTTTACAAGTTTCTCGCGTATGGCCCGATCGGACGATCAATTTCGAATTTTTTCAAAGTTTCCCGCGTGTGGCCCGATCGGACGATGAATTTCGAATATTTTCAAAGTTTCTCGCGTGTGGACCGATCGACGGATGGGAAACATAAAATTTTACAAGTTTCTCGCGTGTGGCCCGATCGGACGATGAATTTCGAATATTTTCAAAGTTTTTCGCGTGTGGCCCGATCGGATGATGGGAAACATAAAATTTTACAAGTTTCTCGCGTGTGGCCCGAACCGACGATGAATTTCGAATATTTTCAAAGTTTCTCGCGTGTGGGCCGATCGGACGATGGGAAACATAAAATTTTACAAGTTTCTCGCGCGTGGCCCGATCGGATGATGAATTTCGAATATTTTCAAAGTTTTTCGCGTGTGGCCCGATCGGATGATGGGAAACATAAAATTTTACAAGTTTCTCGCGTGTGGCCCGATCCGACGATGAATTTCGAATATTTTCAAAGTTTCTCGCGTGTGGGCCGATCGGACGATGGGAAACATAAAATTTTACAAGTTTCTCGCGCGTGGCCCGATCGGACGATGAATTTCGAATATTTTCAAAGTTTTTCGCGTGTGGCCCGATCGGATGATGGGAAACATAAAATTTTACAAGTTTCTCGCGCGTGGCCCGATCGGACGATGAATTTCGAATTTTTTCAAAGTTTCTCGCGTGTGGCCCGATCGGACGATGAATTTCGAATATTTTCAAAGTTTTTCGCGTGTGGCCCGATCGACGGATGGGAAACATAAAATTTTACAAGTTTCTCGCGTGTGGCCCGATCGGACGATGAATTTCGAATATTTTCAAAGTTTTTCGCGTGTGGCCCGATCGGACGATGAATTTCGAATATTTTCAAAGTTTTTCGCGTGTGGCCCGATCGGATGATGGGAAACATAAAATTTTACAAGTTTCTCGCGTGTGGCCCGATCGGACGATGAATTTCGAATATTTTCAAAGTTTTTCGCGTGTGGCCCGATCGGATGATGGGAAACATAAAATTTTACAAGTTTCTCGCGTGTGGCCCGATCGGACGATGAATTTCGAATATTTTCAAAGTTTTTCGCGTGTGGCCCGATCGGATGATGGGAAACATAAAATTTTACAAGTTTCTCGCGTGTGGCCCGATCCGACGATGAATTTCGAATATTTTCAAAGTTTCTCGCGTGTGGCCCGATCGACGGATGGGAAACATAAAATTTTACAAGTTTCTCGCGTGTGGCCCGATCGGACGATCAATTTCGAATTTTTTCAAAGTTTCCCGCGTGTGGCCCGATCGGACGATGAATTTCGAATATTTTCAAAGTTTCTCGCGTGTGGCCCGATCGACGGATGGGAAACATAAAATTTTACAAGTTTCTCGCGTGTGGCCCGATCGGACGATGAATTTCGAATATTTTCAAAGTTTTTCGCGTGTGGCCCGATCGGATGATGGGAAACATAAAATTTTACAAGTTTCTCGCGTGTGGCCCGATCCGACGATGAATTTCGAATATTTTCAAAGTTTCTCGCGTGTGGGCCGATCGGACGATGGGAAACATAAAATTTTACAAGTTTCTCGCGCGTGGCCCGATCGGATGATGAATTTCGAATTTTTTCAAAGTTTTTCGCGTGTGGCCCGATCGGATGATGGGAAACATAAAATTTTACAAGTTTCTCGCGTGTGGCCCGATCCGACGATGAATTTCGAATATTTTCAAAGTTTCTCGCGTGTGGCCCGATCCGACGATGAATTTCGAATATTTTCAAAGTTTCTCGCGTGTGGCCCGATCCGACGATGAATTTCGAATATTTTCAAAGTTTTTCGCGTGTGGCCCGATCGGATGATGGGAAACATAAAATTTTACAAGTTTCTCGCGTGTGGCCCGATCCGACGATGAATTTCGAATATTTTCAAAGTTTCTCGCGTGTGGCCCGATCGACGGATGGGAAACATAAAATTTTACAAGTTTCTCGCGTGTGGCCCGATCGGACGATCAATTTCGAATTTTTTCAAAGTTTCCCGCGTGTGGCCCGATCGGACGATGAATTTCGAATATTTTCAAAGTTTCTCGCGTGTGGCCCGATCGACGGATGGGAAACATAAAATTTTACAAGTTTCTCGCGTGTGGCCCGATCGGACGATGAATTTCGAATATTTTCAAAGTTTTTCGCGTGTGGCCCGATCGGATGATGGGAAACATAAAATTTTACAAGTTTCTCGCGTGTGGCCCGATCCGACGATGAATTTCGAATATTTTCAAAGTTTCTCGCGTGTGGGCCGATCGGACGATGGGAAACATAAAATTTTACAAGTTTCTCGCGCGTGGCCCGATCGGATGATGAATTTCGAATTTTTTCAAAGTTTTTCGCGTGTGGCCCGATCGGATGATGGGAAACATAAAATTTTACAAGTTTCTCGCGTGTGGCCCGATCCGACGATGAATTTCGAATATTTTCAAAGTTTCTCGCGTGTGGCCCGATCCGACGATGAATTTCGAATATTTTCAAAGTTTCTCGCGTGTGGCCCGATCCGACGATGAATTTCGAATATTTTCAAAGTTTCTCGCGTGTGGCCCGATCGACGGATGGGAAACATAAAATTTTACAAGTTTCTCGCGTGTGGCCCGATCGGACGATCAATTTCGAATTTTTTCAAAGTTTCCCGCGTGTGGCCCGATCGGACGATGAATTTCGAATATTTTCAAAGTTTCTCGCGTGTGGCCCGATCGACGGATGGGAAACATAAAATTTTACAAGTTTCTCGCGTGTGGCCCGATCGGACGATGAATTTCGAATATTTTCAAAGTTTCTCGCGTGTGGCCCGATCGGACGATGAATTTCGAATATTTTCAAAGTTTCTCGCGCGTGGCCCGATCGGTCGAAGAATTTCGAATTTTTTCAAAGTTTTTCGCGTGTGGCCCGATGGACGGATGAGAAACATAAAATTTTACAAGTTTCTCGCGTATGGCCCGATCGGACGATCAATTTCGAATTTTTTCAAAGTTTCCCGCGTGTGGCCCGATCGGACGATGAATTTCGAATATTTTCAAAGTTTCTCGCGTGTGGACCGATCGACGGATGGGAAACATAAAATTTTACAAGTTTCTCGCGTGTGGCCCGATCGAACGATGAATTTCGAATATTTTCAAAGTTTTTCGCGTGTGGCCCGATCGACGGATGGGAAACATAAAATTTTACAAGTTTCTCGCGTGTGGCCCGATCGCACGATGAATTTCGAATATTTTCAAAGTTTTTCGCGTGTGGCCCGATCGGATGATGGGAAACATAAAATTTTACAAGTTTCTCGCGTGTGGCCCGATCCGACGATCAATTTCGAATATTTTCAAAGTTTCTCGCGTGTGGCCCGATCGGACGATGGGAAACATAAAATTTTACAAGTTTCTCGCGCGTGGCCCGATCGGACGATGAATTTCGAATTTTTTCAAAGTTTCTCGCGTGTGGCCCGATCGACTAATGGGAAACATAAAATTTTACAAGTTTCTCGCGTATGGCGTGTGGCCCGATCGACGGATGGGAAACATAAAATTTTACAAGTTTCTCGCGTGTGGCCCGATCGGACGATCAATTTCGAATTTTTTCAAAGTTTCCCGCGTGTGGCCCGATCGGACGATGAATTTCGAATATTTTCAAAGTTTCTCGCGTGTGGCCCGATCGACGGATGGGAAACATAAAATTTTACAAGTTTCTCGCGTGTGGCCCGATCGGACGATGAATTTCGAATATTTTCAAAGTTTCTCGCGTGTGGCCCGATCGGATGATGGGAAACATAAAATTTTACAAGTTTCTCGCGCGTGGCCCGATCGGACGATGAATTTCGAATTTTTTCAAAGTTTCTCGCGTGTGGCCCGATCGACGGATGGGAAACATAAAATTTTACAAGTTTCTCGCGTGTGGCCCGATCGGACGATGAATTTCGAATTTGTTCAAAGTTTCTCGCGTGTGGCCCGATCGGACGATGAATTTCGAATATTTTCAAAGTTTCTCGCGTGTGGCCCGATCGGACGATGAATTTCGAATATTTTCAAAGTTTCTCGCGTGTGGACCGATCGACGGATGGGAAACATAAAATTTTACAAGTTTCTCGCGTGTGGCCCGATCGGACGATGAATTTCGAATTTTTTCAAAGTTTTTCGCGTGTGGACCGATCGACGGATGGGAAACATAAAATTTTACAAGTTTCTCGCGTGTGGCCCGATCGGACGATGAATTTCGAATATTTTCAAAGTTTTTCGCGTGTGGCCCGATCGGATGATGGGAAACATAAAATTTTACAAGTTTCTCGCGTGTGGCCCGATCCGACGATGAATTTCGAATTTTTTCAAAGTTTCTCGCGTGTGGCCCGATCGACTAATGGGAAACATAAAATTTTACAAGTTTCTCGCGTATGGCGTGTGGCCCGATCGACGGATGCGAAACATAAAATTTTACAAGTTTCTCGCGTGTGGCCCGATCGGACGATCAATTTCGAATATTTTCAAAGTTTCTCGCGTGTGGCCCGATCGGACGATGAATTTCGAATATTTTCAAAGTTTCTCGCGTGTGGACCGATCGACGGATGGGAAACATAAAATTTTACAAGTTTCTCGCGTGTGGCCCGATCGGACGATGAATTTCGAATTTTTTCAAAGTTTTTCGCGTGTGGACCGATCGACGGATGGGAAACATAAAATTTTACAAGTTTCTCGCGTGTGGCCCGATCGGACGATGAATTTCGAATATTTTCAAAGTTTTTCGCGTGTGGCCCGATCGGACGATCAATTTCGAATTTTTTCAAAGTTTCCCGCGTGTGGCCCGATCGGACGATGAATTTCGAATATTTTCAAAGTTTCTCGCGTGTGGCCCGATCGACGGATGGGAAACATAAAATTTTACAAGTTTCTCGCGTGTGGCCCGATCGGACGATGAATTTCGAATATTTTCAAAGTTTCTCGCGTGTGGCCCGATCGGACGATGAATTTCGAATTTTTTCAAAGTTTTTCGCGTGTGGCCCGATCGACGGATGCGAAACATAAAATTTTACAAGTTTCTCGCGTGTGGCCCGATCGGACGATGAATTTCGAATATTTTCAAAGTTTCTCGCGTGTGGCCCGATCGACGGATGGGAAACATAAAATTTTACAAGTTTCTCGCGTGTGGCCCGATCGGACGATGAATTTCGAATTTGTTCAAAGTTTCTCGCGTGTGGCCCGATCGGACGATGAATTTCGAATATTTTCAAAGTTTCTCGCGTGTGGCCCGATCGGACGATGAATTTCGAATATTTTCAAAGTTTCTCGCGTGTGGACCGATCGACGGATGGGAAACATAAAATTTTACAAGTTTCTCGCGTGTGGCCCGATCGGACGATGAATTTCGAATTTTTTCAAAGTTTTTCGCGTGTGGACCGATCGACGGATGGGAAACATAAAATTTTACAAGTTTCTCGCGTGTGGCCCGATCGGATGATGAATTTCGAATATTTTCAAAGTTTCTCGCGTGTGGACCGATCGACGGATGGGAAACATAAAATTTTACAAGTTTCTCGCGTGTGGCCCGATCGGACGATGAATTTAGAATTTTTTCAAAGTTTTTCGCGTGTGGCCCGATCGGACGATGAATTTCGAATATTTTCAAAGTTTTTCGCGTGTGGCCCGATCGGATGATGGGAAACATAAAATTTTACAAGTTTCTCGCGTGTGGCCCGATCGGACGATGAATTTCGAATATTTTCAAAGTTTCTCGCGTGTGGCCCGATCGACGGATGGGAAACATAAAATTTTACAAGTTTCTCGCGTGTGGCCCGATCGGACGATGAATTTCGAATATTTTCAAAGTTTCTCGCGTGTGGCCCGATCGGACGATGAATTTCGAATTTTTTCAAAGTTTTTCGCGTGTGGCCCGATCGACGGATGCGAAACATAAAATTTTACAAGTTTCTCGCGTGTGGCCCGATCGGACGATGAATTTCGAATATTTTCAAAGTTTCTCGCGTGTGGCCCGATCGACGGATGGGAAACATAAAATTTTACAAGTTTCTCGCGTGTGGCCCGATCGGACGATGAATTTCGAATTTGTTCAAAGTTTCTCGCGTGTGGCCCGATCGGACGATGAATTTCGAATATTTTCAAAGTTTCTCGCGTGTGGCCCGATCGGACGATGAATTTCGAATATTTTCAAAGTTTCTCGCGTGTGGACCGATCGACGGATGGGAAACATAAAATTTTACAAGTTTCTCGCGTGTGGCCCGATCGGACGATGAATTTCGAATTTTTTCAAAGTTTTTCGCGTGTGGACCGATCGACGGATGGGAAACATAAAATTTTACAAGTTTCTCGCGTGTGGCCCGATCGGATGATGAATTTCGAATATTTTCAAAGTTTCTCGCGTGTGGACCGATCGACGGATGGGAAACATAAAATTTTACAAGTTTCTCGCGTGTGGCCCGATCGGACGATGAATTTAGAATTTTTTCAAAGTTTTTCGCGTGTGGCCCGATCGGACGATGAATTTCGAATATTTTCAAAGTTTTTCGCGTGTGGCCCGATCGGATGATGGGAAACATAAAATTTTACAAGTTTCTCGCGTGTGGCCCGATCGGACGATGAATTTCGAATATTTTCAAAGTTTTTCGCGTGTGGCCCGATCGGATGATGGGAAACATAAAATTTTACAAGTTTCTCGCGTGTGGCCCGATCCGACGATGAATTTCGAATATTTTCAAAGTTTCTCGCGTGTGGCCCGATCGACGGATGGGAAACATAAAATTTTACAAGTTTCTCGCGTGTGGCCCGATCGGACGATCAATTTCGAATTTTTTCAAAGTTTCCCGCGTGTGGCCCGATCGGACGATGAATTTCGAATATTTTCAAAGTTTCTCGCGTGTGGCCCGATCGACGGATGGGAAACATAAAATTTTACAAGTTTCTCGCGTGTGGCCCGATCGGACGATGAATTTCGAATATTTTCAAAGTTTTTCGCGTGTGGCCCGATCGGATGATGGGAAACATAAAATTTTACAAGTTTCTCGCGTGTGGCCCGATCCGACGATGAATTTCGAATATTTTCAAAGTTTCTCGCGTGTGGGCCGATCGGACGATGGGAAACATAAAATTTTACAAGTTTCTCGCGCGTGGCCCGATCGGATGATGAATTTCGAATTATTTCAAAGTTTTCCGCGTGTGGCCCGATCGGATGATGGGAAACATAAAATTTTACAAGTTTCTCGCGTGTGGCCCGATCCGACGATGAATTTCGAATATTTTCAAAGTTTCTCGCGTGTGGCCCGATCCGACGATGAATTTCGAATATCTTCAAAGTTTCTCGCGTGTGGCCCGATCCGACGATGAATTTCGAATATTTTCAAAGTTTCTCGCGTGTGGCCCGATCGACGGATGGGAAACATAAAATTTTACAAGTTTCTCGCGTGTGGCCCGATCGGACGATCAATTTCGAATTTTTTCAAAGTTTCCCGCGTGTGGCCCGATCGGACGATGAATTTCGAATACTTTTAAAAGTTTCTCGCGTGTGGCCCGATCGACGGATGGGAAACATAAAATTTTACAACTTTCTCGCGTGTGGCCCGATCGGACGATGAATTTCGAATATTTTCAAAGTTTCTCGCGCGTGGCCCGATCGGTCGAAGAATTTCGAATTTTTTCAAAGTTTTTCGCGTGTGGCCCGATCGACGGATGAGAAACATAAAATTTTACAAGTTTCTCGCGTATGGCCCGATCGGACGATCAATTTCGAATTTTTTCAAAGTTTCCCGCGTGTGGCCCGATCGGACGATGAATTTCGAATATTTTCAAAGTTTCTCGCGTGTGGACCGATCGACGGATGGGAAACATAAAATTTTACAAGTTTCTCGCGTGTGGCCCGATCGGACGATGAATTTCGAATTTGTTCAAAGTTTCTCGCGTGTGGCCCGATCGGACGATGAATTTCGAATATTTTCAAAGTTTCTCGCGTGTGGCCCGATCGGACGATGAATTTCGAATATTTTCAAAGTTTCTCGCGTGTGGACCGATCGACGGATGGGAAACATAAAATTTTACAAGTTTCTCGCGTGTGGCCCGATCGGACGATGAATTTCGAATTTTTTCAAAGTTTTTCGCGTGTGGACCGATCGACGGATGGGAAACATAAAATTTTACAAGTTTCTCGCGTGTGGCCCGATCGGATGATGAATTTCGAATATTTTCAAAGTTTCTCGCGTGTGGACCGATCGACGGATGGGAAACATAAAATTTTACAAGTTTCTCGCGTGTGGCCCGATCGGACGATGAATTTCGAATTTTTTCAAAGTTTTTCGCGTGTGGCCCGATCGACGGATGCGAAACATAAAATTTTACAAGTTTCTCGCGTGTGGCCCGATCGGACGATGAATTTCGAATTTTTTCAAAGTTTCTCGCGTGTGGCCCGATCGGACGATGAATTTCGAATATTTTCAAAGTTTCTCGCGTGTGGCCCGATCGGACGATGAATTTCGAATATTTTCAAAGTTTTTCGCGTGTGGCCCGATCGGATGATGGGAAACATAAAATTTTACAAGTTTCTCGCGCGTGGCCCGATCGGACGATGAATTTCGAATTTTTTCAAAGTTTCTCGCGTGTGGCCCGATCGACGGATGGGAAACATAAAATTTTACAAGTTTCTCGCGTGTGGCCCGATCGGACGATGAATTTCGAATTTTTTCAAAGTTTTTCGCGTGTGGCCCGATCGACGGATGGGAAACATAAAATTTTACAAGTTTCTCGCGTGTGGCCCGATCGGACGATGAATTTCGAATTTTTTCAAAGTTTCTCGCGTGTGGCCCGATCGGACGATGAATTTCGAATATTTTCAAAGTTTTTCGCGTGTGGCCCGATCGGACGATGAATTTCGAATATTTTCAAAGTTTTTCGCGTGTGGCCCGATCGGATGATGGGAAACATAAAATTTTACAAGTTTCTCGCGCGTGGCCCGATCGGACGATGAATTTCGAATATTTTCAAAGTTTTTCGCGTGTGGCCCGATCGGATGATGGGAAACATAAAATTTTACAAGTTTCTCGCGCGTGGCCCGATCGGACGATGAATTTCGAATTTTTTCAAAGTTTCTCGCGTGTGGCCCGATCGACGGATGGGAAACATAAAATTTTACAAGTTTCTCGCGTGTGGCCCGATCGGACGATGAATTTCGAATATTTTCAAAGTTTCTCGCGTGTGGCCCGATCGGATGATGGGAAACATAAAATTTTACAAGTTTCTCGCGCGTGGCCCGATCGGACGATGAATTTCGAATTTTTTCAAAGTTTCTCGCGTGTGGCCCGATCGACGGATGGGAAACATAAAATTTTACAAGTTTCTCGCGTGTGGCCCGATCGGACGATCAATTTCGAATTTTTTCAAAGTTTCCCGCGTGTGGCCCGATCGGACGATGAATTTCGAATATTTTCAAAGTTTCTCGCGTGTGGCCCGATCGACGGATGGGAAACATAAAATTTTACAAGTTTCTCGCGTGTGGCCCGATCGGACGATGAATTTCGAATATTTTCAAAGTTTTTCGCGTGTGGCCCGATCGGATGATGGGAAACATAAAATTTTACAAGTTTCTCGCGTGTGGCCCGATCCGACGATGAATTTCGAATATTTTCAAAGTTTCTCGCGTGTGGCCCGATCGACGGATGGGAAACATAAAATTTTACAAGTTTCTCGCGTGTGGCCCGATCGGACGATCAATTTCGAATTTTTTCAAAGTTTCCCGCGTGTGGCCCGATCGGACGATGAATTTCGAATATTTTCAAAGTTTCTCGCGTGTGGCCCGATCGACGGATGGGAAACATAAAATTTTACAAGTTTCTCGCGTGTGGCCCGATCGGACGATGAATTTCGAATATTTTCAAAGTTTTTCGCGTGTGGCCCGATCGGATGATGGGAAACATAAAATTTTACAAGTTTCTCGCGTGTGGCCCGATCCGACGATGAATTTCGAATATTTTCAAAGTTTCTCGCGTGTGGGCCGATCGGACGATGGGAAACATAAAATTTTACAAGTTTCTCGCGCGTGGCCCGATCGGATGATGAATTTCGAATTTTTTCAAAGTTTTTCGCGTGTGGCCCGATCGGATGATGGGAAACATAAAATTTTACAAGTTTCTCGCGTGTGGCCCGATCCGACGATGAATTTCGAATATTTTCAAAGTTTCTCGCGTGTGGCCCGATCCGACGATGAATTTCGAATATTTTCAAAGTTTCTCGCGTGTGGCCCGATCCGACGATGAATTTCGAATATTTTCAAAGTTTCTCGCGTGTGGCCCGATCGACGGATGGGAAACATAAAATTTTACAAGTTTCTCGCGTGTGGCCCGATCGGACGATCAATTTCGAATTTTTTCAAAGTTTCCCGCGTGTGGCCCGATCGGACGATGAATTTCGAATATTTTCAAAGTTTCTCGCGTGTGGCCCGATCGACGGATGGGAAACATAAAATTTTACAAGTTTCTCGCGTGTGGCCCGATCCGACGATGAATTTCGAATATTTTCAAAGTTTCTCGCGTGTGGCCCGATCGACGGATGGGAAACATAAAATTTTACAAGTTTCTCGCGTGTGGCCCGATCGGACGATCAATTTCGAATTTTTTCAAAGTTTCCCGCGTGTGGCCCGATCGGACGATGAATTTCGAATATTTTCAAAGTTTCTCGCGTGTGGCCCGATCGACGGATGGGAAACATAAAATTTTACAAGTTTCTCGCGTGTGGCCCGATCGGACGATGAATTTCGAATATTTTCAAAGTTTTTCGCGTGTGGCCCGATCGGATGATGGGAAACATAAAATTTTACAAGTTTCTCGCGTGTGGCCCGATCCGACGATGAATTTCGAATATTTTCAAAGTTTCTCGCGTGTGGGCCGATCGGACGATGGGAAACATAAAATTTTACAAGTTTCTCGCGCGTGGCCCGATCGGATGATGAATTTCGAATTTTTTCAAAGTTTTTCGCGTGTGGCCCGATCGGATGATGGGAAACATAAAATTTTACAAGTTTCTCGCGTGTGGCCCGATCCGACGATGAATTTCGAATATTTTCAAAGTTTCTCGCGTGTGGCCCGATCCGACGATGAATTTCGAATATTTTCAAAGTTTCTCGCGTGTGGCCCGATCCGACGATGAATTTCGAATATTTTCAAAGTTTCTCGCGTGTGGCCCGATCGACGGATGGGAAACATAAAATTTTACAAGTTTCTCGCGTGTGGCCCGATCGGACGATCAATTTCGAATTTTTTCAAAGTTTCCCGCGTGTGGCCCGATCGGACGATGAATTTCGAATATTTTCAAAGTTTCTCGCGTGTGGCCCGATCGACGGATGGGAAACATAAAATTTTACAAGTTTCTCGCGTGTGGCCCGATCGGACGATGAATTTCGAATATTTTCAAAGTTTTTCGCGTGTGGCCCGATCGGATGATGGGAAACATAAAATTTTACAAGTTTCTCGCGTGTGGCCCGATCCGACGATGAATTTCGAATATTTTCAAAGTTTCTCGCGTGTGGGCCGATCGGACGATGGGAAACATAAAATTTTACAAGTTTCTCGCGCGTGGCCCGATCGGATGATGAATTTCGAATTTTTTCAAAGTTTTTCGCGTGTGGCCCGATCGGATGATGGGAAACATAAAATTTTACAAGTTTCTCGCGTGTGGCCCGATCCGACGATGAATTTCGAATATTTTCAAAGTTTCTCGCGTGTGGCCCGATCCGACGATGAATTTCGAATATTTTCAAAGTTTCTCGCGTGTGGCCCGATCCGACGATCAATTTCGCATATTTTCAAAGTTTCTCGCGTGTGGCCCGATCGGACGATGGGAAACATAAAATTTTACAAGTTTCTCGCGCGTGGCCCGATCGGACGATGAATTTCGAATTTTTTCAAAGTTTCTCGCGTGTGGCCCGATCGACTAATGGGAAACATAAAATTTTACAAGTTTCTCGCGTATGGCGTGTGGCCCGATCGACGGATGGGAAACATAAAATTTTACAAGTTTCTCGCGTGTGGCCCGATCGGACGATCAATTTCGAATTTTTTCAAAGTTTCCCGCGTGTGGCCCGATCGGACGATGAATTTCGAATATTTTCAAAGTTTCTCGCGTGTGGCCCGATCGACGGATGGGAAACATAAAATTTTACAAGTTTCTCGCGTGTGGCCCGATCGGACGATGAATTTCGAATATTTTCAAAGTTTCTCGCGTGTGGCCCGATCGGATGATGGGAAACATAAAATTTTACAAGTTTCTCGCGCGTGGCCCGATCGGACGATGAATTTCGAATTTTTTCAAAGTTTCTCGCGTGTGGCCCGATCGACGGATGGGAAACATAAAATTTTACAAGTTTCTCGCGTGTGGCCCGATCGGACGATGAATTTCGAATTTTTTCAAAGTTTTTCGCGTGTGGCCCGATCGACGGATGGGAAACATAAAATTTTACAAGTTTCTCGCGTGTGGCCCGATCGGACGATGAATTTCGAATTTTTTCAAAGTTTCTCGCGTGTGGCCCGATCGGACGATGAATTTCGAATATTTTCAAAGTTTTTCGCGTGTGGCCCGATCGGACGATGAATTTCGAATATTTTCAAAGTTTTTCGCGTGTGGCCCGATCGGATGATGGGAATCATAAAATTTTACAAGTTTCTCGCGCGTGGCCCGATCGGACGATGAATTTCGAATATTTTCAAAGTTTTTCGCGTGTGGCCCGATCGGATGATGGGAAACATAAAATTTTACAAGTTTCTCGCGCGTGGCCCGATCGGACGATGAATTTCGAATTTTTTCAAAGTTTCTCGCGTGTGGCCCGATCGACGGATGGGAAACATAAAATTTTACAAGTTTCTCGCGTGTGGCCCGATCGGACGATGAATTTCGAATATTTTCAAAGTTTCTCGCGTGTGGCCCGATCGGATGATGGGAAACATAAAATTTTACAAGTTTCTCGCGCGTGGCCCGATCGGACGATGAATTTCGAATTTTTTCAAAGTTTCTCGCGTGTGGCCCGATCGACGGATGGGAAACATAAAATTTTACAAGTTTCTCGCGTGTGGCCCGATCGGACGATGAATTTCGAATATTTTCAAAGTTTTTCGCGTGTGGCCCGATCGGATGATGGGAAACATAAAATTTTACAAGTTTCTCGCGTGTGGCCCGATCGGACGATGAATTTCGAATATTTTCAAAGTTTTTCGCGTGTGGCCCGATCGGATGATGGGAAACATAAAATTTTACAAGTTTCTCGCGTGTGGCCCGATCCGACGATGAATTTCGAATATTTTCAAAGTTTCTCGCGTGTGGCCCGATCGACGGATGGGAAACATAAAATTTTACAAGTTTCTCGCGTGTGGCCCGATCGGACGATCAATTTCGAATTTTTTCAAAGTTTCCCGCGTGTGGCCCGATCGGACGATGAATTTCGAATATTTTCAAAGTTTCTCGCGTGTGGCCCGATCGACGGATGGGAAACATAAAATTTTACAAGTTTCTCGCGTGTGGCCCGATCGGACGATGAATTTCGAATATTTTCAAAGTTTTTCGCGTGTGGCCCGATCGGATGATGGGAAACATAAAATTTTACAAGTTTCTCGCGTGTGGCCCGATCCGACGATGAATTTCGAATATTTTCAAAGTTTCTCGCGTGTGGGCCGATCGGACGATGGGAAACATAAAATTTTACAAGTTTCTCGCGCGTGGCCCGATCGGATGATGAATTTCGAATTTTTTCAAAGTTTTTCGCGTGTGGCCCGATCGGATGATGGGAAACATAAAATTTTACAAGTTTCTCGCGTGTGGCCCGATCCGACGATGAATTTCGAATATTTTCAAAGTTTCTCGCGTGTGGCCCGATCCGACGATGAATTTCGAATATTTTCAAAGTTTCTCGCGTGTGGCCCGATCCGACGATGAATTTCGAATATTTTCAAAGTTTCTCGCGTGTGGCCCGATCGACGGATGGGAAACATAAAATTTTACAAGTTTCTCGCGTGTGGCCCGATCGGACGATCAATTTCGAATTTTTTCAAAGTTTCCCGCGTGTGGCCCGATCGGACGATGAATTTCGAATATTTTCAAAGTTTCTCGCGTGTGGCCCGATCGACGGATGGGAAACATAAAATTTTACAAGTTTCTCGCGTGTGGCCCGATCCGACGATGAATTTCGAATATTTTCAAAGTTTCTCGCGTGTGGCCCGATCGACGGATGGGAAACATAAAATTTTACAAGTTTCTCGCGTGTGGCCCGATCCGACGATGAATTTCGAATATTTTCAAAGTTTCTCGCGTGTGGGCCGATCGGACGATGGGAAACATAAAATTTTACAAGTTTCTCGCGCGTGGCCCGATCGGATGATGAATTTCGAATTTTTTCAAAGTTTTTCGCGTGTGGCCCGATCGGATGATGGGAAACATAAAATTTTACAAGTTTCTCGCGTGTGGCCCGATCCGACGATGAATTTCGAATATTTTCAAAGTTTCTCGCGTGTGGCCCGATCCGACGATGAATTTCGAATATTTTCAAAGTTTCTCGCGTGTGGCCCGATCCGACGATGAATTTCGAATATTTTCAAAGTTTCTCGCGTGTGGCCCGATCGACGGATGGGAAACATAAAATTTTACAAGTTTCTCGCGTGTGGCCCGATCGGACGATCAATTTCGAATTTTTTCAAAGTTTCCCGCGTGTGGCCCGATCGGACGATGAATTTCGAATATTTTCAAAGTTTCTCGCGTGTGGCCCGATCGACGGATGGGAAACATAAAATTTTACAAGTTTCTCGCGTGTGGCCCGATCCGACGATGAATTTCGAATATTTTCAAAGTTTCTCGCGTGTGGCCCGATCGACGGATGGGAAACATAAAATTTTACAAGTTTCTCGCGTGTGGCCCGATCGGACGATCAATTTCGAATTTTTTCAAAGTTTCCCGCGTGTGGCCCGATCGGACGATGAATTTCGAATATTTTCAAAGTTTCTCGCGTGTGGCCCGATCGACGGATGGGAAACATAAAATTTTACAAGTTTCTCGCGTGTGGCCCGATCGGACGATGAATTTCGAATATTTTCAAAGTTTTTCGCGTGTGGCCCGATCGGATGATGGGAAACATAAAATTTTACAAGTTTCTCGCGTGTGGCCCGATCCGACGATGAATTTCGAATATTTTCAAAGTTTCTCGCGTGTGGGCCGATCGGACGATGGGAAACATAAAATTTTACAAGTTTCTCGCGCGTGGCCCGATCGGATGATGAATTTCGAATTTTTTCAAAGTTTTTCGCGTGTGGCCCGATCGGATGATGGGAAACATAAAATTTTACAAGTTTCTCGCGTGTGGCCCGATCCGACGATGAATTTCGAATATTTTCAAAGTTTCTCGCGTGTGGCCCGATCCGACGATGAATTTCGAATATTTTCAAAGTTTCTCGCGTGTGGCCCGATCCGACGATGAATTTCGAATATTTTCAAAGTTTCTCGCGTGTGGCCCGATCGACGGATGGGAAACATAAAATTTTACAAGTTTCTCGCGTGTGGCCCGATCGGACGATCAATTTCGAATTTTTTCAAAGTTTCCCGCGTGTGGCCCGATCGGACGATGAATTTCGAATATTTTCAAAGTTTCTCGCGTGTGGCCCGATCGACGGATGGGAAACATAAAATTTTACAAGTTTCTCGCGTGTGGCCCGATCGGACGATGAATTTCGAATATTTTCAAAGTTTTTCGCGTGTGGCCCGATCGGATGATGGGAAACATAAAATTTTACAAGTTTCTCGCGTGTGGCCCGATCCGACGATGAATTTCGAATATTTTCAAAGTTTCTCGCGTGTGGGCCGATCGGACGATGGGAAACATAAAATTTTACAAGTTTCTCGCGCGTGGCCCGATCGGATGATGAATTTCGAATTTTTTCAAAGTTTTTCGCGTGTGGCCCGATCGGATGATGGGAAACATAAAATTTTACAAGTTTCTCGCGTGTGGCCCGATCCGACGATGAATTTCGAATATTTTCAAAGTTTCTCGCGTGTGGCCCGATCCGACGATGAATTTCGAATATTTTCAAAGTTTCTCGCGTGTGGCCCGATCCGACGATGAATTTCGAATATTTTCAAAGTTTCTCGCGTGTGGCCCGATCGACGGATGGGAAACATAAAATTTTACAAGTTTCTCGCGTGTGGCCCGATCGGACGATCAATTTCGAATTTTTTCAAAGTTTCCCGCGTGTGGCCCGATCGGACGATGAATTTCGAATATTTTCAAAGTTTCTCGCGTGTGGCCCGATCGACGGATGGGAAACATAAAATTTTACAAGTTTCTCGCGTGTGGCCCGATCGGACGATGAATTTCGAATATTTTCAAAGTTTCTCGCGTGTGGCCCGATCGGACGATGAATTTCGAATATTTTCAAAGTTTCTCGCGCGTGGCCCGATCGGTCGAAGAATTTCGAATTTTTTCAAAGTTTTTCGCGTGTGGCCCGATGGACGGATGAGAAACATAAAATTTTACAAGTTTCTCGCGTATGGCCCGATCGGACGATCAATTTCGAATTTTTTCAAAGTTTCCCGCGTGTGGCCCGATCGGACGATGAATTTCGAATATTTTCAAAGTTTCTCGCGTGTGGACCGATCGACGGATGGGAAACATAAAATTTTACAAGTTTCTCGCGTGTGGCCCGATCGAACGATGAATTTCGAATATTTTCAAAGTTTTTCGCGTGTGGCCCGATCGACGGATGGGAAACATAAAATTTTACAAGTTTCTCGCGTGTGGCCCGATCGCACGATGAATTTCGAATATTTTCAAAGTTTTTCGCGTGTGGCCCGATCGGATGATGGGAAACATAAAATTTTACAAGTTTCTCGCGTGTGGCCCGATCCGACGATCAATTTCGCATATTTTCAAAGTTTCTCGCGTGTGGCCCGATCGGACGATGGGAAACATAAAATTTTACAAGTTTCTCGCGCGTGGCCCGATCGGACGATGAATTTCGAATTTTTTCAAAGTTTCTCGCGTGTGGCCCGATCGACTAATGGGAAACATAAAATTTTACAAGTTTCTCGCGTATGGCGTGTGGCCCGATCGACGGATGGGAAACATAAAATTTTACAAGTTTCTCGCGTGTGGCCCGATCGGACGATCAATTTCGAATTTTTTCAAAGTTTCCCGCGTGTGGCCCGATCGGACGATGAATTTCGAATATTTTCAAAGTTTCTCGCGTGTGGCCCGATCGACGGATGGGAAACATAAAATTTTACAAGTTTCTCGCGTGTGGCCCGATCGGACGATGAATTTCGAATATTTTCAAAGTTTCTCGCGTGTGGCCCGATCGGATGATGGGAAACATAAAATTTTACAAGTTTCTCGCGCGTGGCCCGATCGGACGATGAATTTCGAATTTTTTCAAAGTTTCTCGCGTGTGGCCCGATCGACGGATGGGAAACATAAAATTTTACAAGTTTCTCGCGTGTGGCCCGATCGGACGATGAATTTCGAATTTTTTCAAAGTTTTTCGCGTGTGGCCCGATCGACGGATGGGAAACATAAAATTTTACAAGTTTCTCGCGTGTGGCCCGATCGGACGATGAATTTCGAATTTTTTCAAAGTTTCTCGCGTGTGGCCCGATCGGACGATGAATTTCGAATATTTTCAAAGTTTTTCGCGTGTGGCCCGATCGGACGATGAATTTCGAATATTTTCAAAGTTTTTCGCGTGTGGCCCGATCGGATGATGGGAATCATAAAATTTTACAAGTTTCTCGCGCGTGGCCCGATCGGACGATGAATTTCGAATATTTTCAAAGTTTTTCGCGTGTGGCCCGATCGGATGATGGGAAACATAAAATTTTACAAGTTTCTCGCGCGTGGCCCGATCGGACGATGAATTTCGAATTTTTTCAAAGTTTCTCGCGTGTGGCCCGATCGACGGATGGGAAACATAAAATTTTACAAGTTTCTCGCGTGTGGCCCGATCGGACGATGAATTTCGAATATTTTCAAAGTTTCTCGCGTGTGGCCCGATCGGATGATGGGAAACATAAAATTTTACAAGTTTCTCGCGCGTGGCCCGATCGGACGATGAATTTCGAATTTTTTCAAAGTTTCTCGCGTGTGGCCCGATCGACGGATGGGAAACATAAAATTTTACAAGTTTCTCGCGTGTGGCCCGATCGGACGATGAATTTCGAATATTTTCAAAGTTTTTCGCGTGTGGCCCGATCGGATGATGGGAAACATAAAATTTTACAAGTTTCTCGCGTGTGGCCCGATCGGACGATGAATTTCGAATATTTTCAAAGTTTTTCGCGTGTGGCCCGATCGGATGATGGGAAACATAAAATTTTACAAGTTTCTCGCGTGTGGCCCGATCCGACGATGAATTTCGAATATTTTCAAAGTTTCTCGCGTGTGGCCCGATCGACGGATGGGAAACATAAAATTTTACAAGTTTCTCGCGTGTGGCCCGATCGGACGATCAATTTCGAATTTTTTCAAAGTTTCCCGCGTGTGGCCCGATCGGACGATGAATTTCGAATATTTTCAAAGTTTCTCGCGTGTGGCCCGATCGACGGATGGGAAACATAAAATTTTACAAGTTTCTCGCGTGTGGCCCGATCGGACGATGAATTTCGAATATTTTCAAAGTTTTTCGCGTGTGGCCCGATCGGATGATGGGAAACATAAAATTTTACAAGTTTCTCGCGTGTGGCCCGATCCGACGATGAATTTCGAATATTTTCAAAGTTTCTCGCGTGTGGGCCGATCGGACGATGGGAAACATAAAATTTTACAAGTTTCTCGCGCGTGGCCCGATCGGATGATGAATTTCGAATTTTTTCAAAGTTTTTCGCGTGTGGCCCGATCGGATGATGGGAAACATAAAATTTTACAAGTTTCTCGCGTGTGGCCCGATCCGACGATGAATTTCGAATATTTTCAAAGTTTCTCGCGTGTGGCCCGATCCGACGATGAATTTCGAATATTTTCAAAGTTTCTCGCGTGTGGCCCGATCCGACGATGAATTTCGAATATTTTCAAAGTTTCTCGCGTGTGGCCCGATCGACGGATGGGAAACATAAAATTTTACAAGTTTCTCGCGTGTGGCCCGATCGGACGATCAATTTCGAATTTTTTCAAAGTTTCCCGCGTGTGGCCCGATCGGACGATGAATTTCGAATATTTTCAAAGTTTCTCGCGTGTGGCCCGATCGACGGATGGGAAACATAAAATTTTACAAGTTTCTCGCGTGTGGCCCGATCCGACGATGAATTTCGAATATTTTCAAAGTTTCTCGCGTGTGGCCCGATCGACGGATGGGAAACATAAAATTTTACAAGTTTCTCGCGTGTGGCCCGATCGGACGATCAATTTCGAATTTTTTCAAAGTTTCCCGCGTGTGGCCCGATCGGACGATGAATTTCGAATATTTTCAAAGTTTCTCGCGTGTGGCCCGATCGACGGATGGGAAACATAAAATTTTACAAGTTTCTCGCGTGTGGCCCGATCGGACGATGAATTTCGAATATTTTCAAAGTTTTTCGCGTGTGGCCCGATCGGATGATGGGAAACATAAAATTTTACAAGTTTCTCGCGTGTGGCCCGATCCGACGATGAATTTCGAATATTTTCAAAGTTTCTCGCGTGTGGGCCGATCGGACGATGGGAAACATAAAATTTTACAAGTTTCTCGCGCGTGGCCCGATCGGATGATGAATTTCGAATTTTTTCAAAGTTTTTCGCGTGTGGCCCGATCGGATGATGGGAAACATAAAATTTTACAAGTTTCTCGCGTGTGGCCCGATCCGACGATGAATTTCGAATATTTTCAAAGTTTCTCGCGTGTGGCCCGATCCGACGATGAATTTCGAATATTTTCAAAGTTTCTCGCGTGTGGCCCGATCCGACGATGAATTTCGAATATTTTCAAAGTTTCTCGCGTGTGGCCCGATCGACGGATGGGAAACATAAAATTTTACAAGTTTCTCGCGTGTGGCCCGATCGGACGATCAATTTCGAATTTTTTCAAAGTTTCCCGCGTGTGGCCCGATCGGACGATGAATTTCGAATATTTTCAAAGTTTCTCGCGTGTGGCCCGATCGACGGATGGGAAACATAAAATTTTACAAGTTTCTCGCGTGTGGCCCGATCGGACGATGAATTTCGAATATTTTCAAAGTTTTTCGCGTGTGGCCCGATCGGATGATGGGAAACATAAAATTTTACAAGTTTCTCGCGTGTGGCCCGATCCGACGATGAATTTCGAATATTTTCAAAGTTTCTCGCGTGTGGGCCGATCGGACGATGGGAAACATAAAATTTTACAAGTTTCTCGCGCGTGGCCCGATCGGATGATGAATTTCGAATTTTTTCAAAGTTTTTCGCGTGTGGCCCGATCGGATGATGGGAAACATAAAATTTTACAAGTTTCTCGCGTGTGGCCCGATCCGACGATGAATTTCGAATATTTTCAAAGTTTCTCGCGTGTGGCCCGATCCGACGATGAATTTCGAATATTTTCAAAGTTTCTCGCGTGTGGCCCGATCCGACGATGAATTTCGAATATTTTCAAAGTTTCTCGCGTGTGGCCCGATCGACGGATGGGAAACATAAAATTTTACAAGTTTCTCGCGTGTGGCCCGATCGGACGATCAATTTCGAATTTTTTCAAAGTTTCCCGCGTGTGGCCCGATCGGACGATGAATTTCGAATATTTTCAAAGTTTCTCGCGTGTGGCCCGATCGACGGATGGGAAACATAAAATTTTACAAGTTTCTCGCGTGTGGCCCGATCGGACGATGAATTTCGAATATTTTCAAAGTTTCTCGCGTGTGGCCCGATCGGACGATGAATTTCGAATATTTTCAAAGTTTCTCGCGCGTGGCCCGATCGGTCGAAGAATTTCGAATTTTTTCAAAGTTTTTCGCGTGTGGCCCGATGGACGGATGAGAAACATAAAATTTTACAAGTTTCTCGCGTATGGCCCGATCGGACGATCAATTTCGAATTTTTTCAAAGTTTCCCGCGTGTGGCCCGATCGGACGATGAATTTCGAATATTTTCAAAGTTTCTCGCGTGTGGACCGATCGACGGATGGGAAACATAAAATTTTACAAGTTTCTCGCGTGTGGCCCGATCGAACGATGAATTTCGAATATTTTCAAAGTTTTTCGCGTGTGGCCCGATCGACGGATGGGAAACATAAAATTTTACAAGTTTCTCGCGTGTGGCCCGATCGCACGATGAATTTCGAATATTTTCAAAGTTTTTCGCGTGTGGCCCGATCGGATGATGGGAAACATAAAATTTTACAAGTTTCTCGCGTGTGGCCCGATCCGACGATCAATTTCGCATATTTTCAAAGTTTCTCGCGTGTGGCCCGATCGGACGATGGGAAACATAAAATTTTACAAGTTTCTCGCGCGTGGCCCGATCGGACGATGAATTTCGAATTTTTTCAAAGTTTCTCGCGTGTGGCCCGATCGACTAATGGGAAACATAAAATTTTACAAGTTTCTCGCGTATGGCGTGTGGCCCGATCGACGGATGGGAAACATAAAATTTTACAAGTTTCTCGCGTGTGGCCCGATCGGACGATCAATTTCGAATTTTTTCAAAGTTTCCCGCGTGTGGCCCGATCGGACGATGAATTTCGAATATTTTCAAAGTTTCTCGCGTGTGGCCCGATCGACGGATGGGAAACATAAAATTTTACAAGTTTCTCGCGTGTGGCCCGATCGGACGATGAATTTCGAATATTTTCAAAGTTTCTCGCGTGTGGCCCGATCGGATGATGGGAAACATAAAATTTTACAAGTTTCTCGCGCGTGGCCCGATCGGACGATGAATTTCGAATTTTTTCAAAGTTTCTCGCGTGTGGCCCGATCGACGGATGGGAAACATAAAATTTTACAAGTTTCTCGCGTGTGGCCCGATCGGACGATGAATTTCGAATTTTTTCAAAGTTTTTCGCGTGTGGCCCGATCGACGGATGGGAAACATAAAATTTTACAAGTTTCTCGCGTGTGGCCCGATCGGACGATGAATTTCGAATTTTTTCAAAGTTTCTCGCGTGTGGCCCGATCGGACGATGAATTTCGAATATTTTCAAAGTTTTTTGCGTGTGGCCCGATCGGACGATGAATTTCGAATATTTTCAAAGTTTTTCGCGTGTGGCCCGATCGGATGATGGGAAACATAAAATTTTACAAGTTTCTCGCGCGTGGCCCGATCGGACGATGAATTTCGAATATTTTCAAAGTTTTTCGCGTGTGGCCCGATCGGATGAAGGGAAACATAAAATTTTACAAGTTTCTCGCGCGTGGCCCGATCGGACGATGAATTTCGAATTTTTTCAAAGTTTCTCGCGTGTGGCCCGATCGGACGATGAATTTCGAATATTTTCAAAGTTTTTCGCGTGTGGCCCGATCGACGGATGGGAAACATAAAATTTTACAAGTTTCTCGCGTGTGGCCCGATCCGACGATGAATTTCGAATATTTTCAAAGTTTCTCGCGTGTGGCCCGATCCGACGATGAATTTCGAATATTTTCAAAGTTTCTCGCGTGTGGCCCGATCGACGGATGGGAAACATAAAATTTTACAAGTTTCTCGCGTGTGGCCCGATCGGACGATCAATTTCGAATTTTTTCAAAGTTTCCCGCGTGTGGCCCGATCGGACGATGAATTTCGAATATTTTCAAAGTTTCTCGCGTGTGGCCCGATCGACGGATGGGAAACATAAAATTTTACAAGTTTCTCGCGTGTGGCCCGATCGGCCCATGGGAAACATAAAATTTTACAAGTTTCTCGCGTGTGGCCCGATCGGACGATGAATTTCGAATTTTTTCAAAGTTTTTCGCGTGTGGCCCGATCGACGGATGCGAAACATAAAATTTTACAAGTTTCTCGCGTGTGGCCCGATCGGACGATGAATTTCGAATTTTTTCAAAGTTTTTCGCGTGTGGCCCGATCGACGGATGCGAAACATAAAATTTTACAAGTTTCTCGCGTGTGGCCCGATCGGACGATGAATTTCGAATATTTTCAAAGTTTCTCGCGTGTGGCCCGATCGACGGATGGGAAACATAAAATTTTACAAGTTTCTCGCGTGTGGCCCGATCGGACGATGAATTTCGAATTTGTTCAAAGTTTCTCGCGTGTGGCCCGATCGGACGATGAATTTCGAATATTTTCAAAGTTTCTCGCGTGTGGCCCGATCGGACGATGAATTTCGAATATTTTCAAAGTTTCTCGCGTGTGGACCGATCGACGGATGGGAAACATAAAATTTTACAAGTTTCTCGCGTGTGGCCCGATCGGACGATGAATTTCGAATTTTTTCAAAGTTTTTCGCGTGTGGACCGATCGACGGATGGGAAACATAAAATTTTACAAGTTTCTCGCGTGTGGCCCGATCGGATGATGAATTTCGAATATTTTCAAAGTTTCTCGCGTGTGGACCGATCGACGGATGGGAAACATAAAATTTTACAAGTTTCTCGCGTGTGGCCCGATCGGACGATGAATTTAGAATTTTTTCAAAGTTTTTCGCGTGTGGCCCGATCGACGGATGCGAAACATAAAATTTTACAAGTTTCTCGCGTGTGGCCCGATCGGACGATGAATTTCGAATTTTTTCAAAGTTTCTCGCGTGTGGCCCGATCGGACGATGAATTTCGAATATTTTCAAAGTTTCTCGCGTGTGGCCCGATCGGATGATGGGAAACATAAAATTTTACAAGTTTCTCGCGCGTGGCCCGATCGGACGATGAATTTCGAATTTTTTCAAAGTTTCTCGCGTGTGGCCCGATCGACGGATGGGAAACATAAAATTTTACAAGTTTCTCGCGTGTGGCCCGATCGGACGATGAATTTCGAATTTTTTCAAAGTTTTTCGCGTGTGGCCCGATCGACGGATGGGAAACATAAAATTTTACAAGTTTCTCGCGTGTGGCCCGATCGGACGATGAATTTCGAATTTTTTCAAAGTTTCTCGCGTGTGGCCCGATCGGACGATGAATTTCGAATATTTTCAAAGTTTTTCGCGTGTGGCCCGATCGGACGATGAATTTCGAATATTTTCAAAGTTTTTCGCGTGTGGCCCGATCGGATGATGGGAAACATAAAATTTTACAAGTTTCTCGCGCGTGGCCCGATCGGACGATGAATTTCGAATATTTTCAAAGTTTTTTGCGTGTGGCCCGATCGGATGATGGGAAACATAAAATTTTACAAGTTTCTCGCGCGTGGCCCGATCGGACGATGAATTTCGAATTTTTTCAAAGTTTCTCGCGTGTGGCCCGATCGGACGATGAATTTCGAATATTTTCAAAGTTTTTCGCGTGTGGCCCGATCGACGGATGGGAAACATAAAATTTTACAAGTTTCTCGCGTGTGGCCCGATCGGACGATGAATTTCGAATATTTTCAAAGTTTTTCGCGTGTGGCCCGATCGGATGATGGGAAACATAAAATTTTACAAGTTTCTCGCGTGTGGCCCGATCCGACGATGAATTTCGAATATTTTCAAAGTTTCTCGCGTGTGGCCCGATCGGACGATGGGAAACATAAAATTTTACAAGTTTCTCGCGCGTGGCCCGATCGGACGATGAATTTCGAATATTTTCAAAGTTTTTCGCGTGTGGCCCGATCGGATGATGGGAAACATAAAATTTTACAAGTTTCTCGCGTGTGGCCCGATCGGACGATGAATTTCGAATATTTTCAAAGTTTTTCGCGTGTGGCCCGATCGGATGATGGGAAACATAAAATTTTACAAGTTTCTCGCGTGTGGCCCGATCGGACGATGAATTTCGAATATTTTCAAAGTTTTTCGCGTGTGGCCCGATCGGATGATGGGAAACATAAAATTTTACAAGTTTCTCGCGTGTGGCCCGATCCGACGATGAATTTCGAATATTTTCAAAGTTTCTCGCGTGTGGCCCGATCGACGGATGGGAAACATAAAATTTTACAAGTTTCTCGCGTGTGGCCCGATCGGACGATCAATTTCGAATTTTTTCAAAGTTTCCCGCGTGTGGCCCGATCGGACGATGAATTTCGAATATTTTCAAAGTTTCTCGCGTGTGGCCCGATCGACGGATGGGAAACATAAAATTTTACAAGTTTCTCGCGTGTGGCCCGATCGGACGATGAATTTCGAATATTTTCAAAGTTTTTCGCGTGTGGCCCGATCGGATGATGGGAAACATAAAATTTTACAAGTTTCTCGCGTGTGGCCCGATCCGACGATGAATTTCGAATATTTTCAAAGTTTCTCGCGTGTGGGCCGATCGGACGATGGGAAACATAAAATTTTACAAGTTTCTCGCGCGTGGCCCGATCGGATGATGAATTTCGAATTTTTTCAAAGTTTTTCGCGTGTGGCCCGATCGGATGATGGGAAACATAAAATTTTACAAGTTTCTCGCGTGTGGCCCGATCCGACGATGAATTTCGAATATTTTCAAAGTTTCTCGCGTGTGGCCCGATCCGACGATGAATTTCGAATATTTTCAAAGTTTCTCGCGTGTGGCCCGATCCGACGATGAATTTCGAATATTTTCAAAGTTTCTCGCGTGTGGCCCGATCGACGGATGGGAAACATAAAATTTTACAAGTTTCTCGCGTGTGGCCCGATCGGACGATCAATTTCGAATTTTTTCAAAGTTTCCCGCGTGTGGCCCGATCGGACGATGAATTTCGAATACTTTTAAAAGTTTCTCGCGTGTGGCCCGATCGACGGATGGGAAACATAAAATTTTACAACTTTCTCGCGTGTGGCCCGATCGGACGATGAATTTCGAATATTTTCAAAGTTTCTCGCGTGTGGCCCGATCGGACGATGAATTTCGAATATTTTCAAAGTTTCTCGCGCGTGGCCCGATCGGTCGAAGAATTTCGAATTTTTTCAAAGTTTTTCGCGTGTGGCCCGATCGACGGATGAGAAACATAAAATTTTACAAGTTTCTCGCGTATGGCCCGATCGGACGATCAATTTCGAATTTTTTCAAAGTTTCCCGCGTGTGGCCCGATCGGACGATGAATTTCGAATATTTTCAAAGTTTCTCGCGTGTGGACCGATCGACGGATGGGAAACATAAAATTTTACAAGTTTCTCGCGTGTGGCCCGATCGGACGATGAATTTCGAATATTTTCAAAGTTTTTCGCGTGTGGCCCGATCGGATGATGGGAAACATAAAATTTTACAAGTTTCTCGCGTGTGGCCCGATCCGACGATGAATTTCGAATATTTTCAAAGTTTCTCGCGTGTGGGCCGATCGGACGATGGGAAACATAAAATTTTACAAGTTTCTCGCGCGTGGCCCGATCGGATGATGAATTTCGAATTTTTTCAAAGTTTTTCGCGTGTGGCCCGATCGGATGATGGGAAACATAAAATTTTACAAGTTTCTCGCGTGTGGCCCGATCCGACGATGAATTTCGAATATTTTCAAAGTTTCTCGCGTGTGGCCCGATCCGACGATGAATTTCGAATATTTTCAAAGTTTCTCGCGTGTGGCCCGATCCGACGATGAATTTCGAATATTTTCAAAGTTTCTCGCGTGTGGCCCGATCGACGGATGGGAAACATAAAATTTTACAAGTTTCTCGCGTGTGGCCCGATCGGACGATCAATTTCGAATTTTTTCAAAGTTTCCCGCGTGTGGCCCGATCGGACGATGAATTTCGAATACTTTTAAAAGTTTCTCGCGTGTGGCCCGATCGACGGATGGGAAACATAAAATTTTACAACTTTCTCGCGTGTGGCCCGATCGGACGATGAATTTCGAATATTTTCAAAGTTTCTCGCGTGTGGCCCGATCGGACGATGAATTTCGAATATTTTCAAAGTTTCTCGCGCGTGGCCCGATCGGTCGAAGAATTTCGAATTTTTTCAAAGTTTTTCGCGTGTGGCCCGATCGACGGATGAGAAACATAAAATTTTACAAGTTTCTCGCGTATGGCCAGATCGGACGATCAATTTCGAATTTTTTCAAAGTTTCCCGCGTGTGGCCCGATCGGACGATGAATTTCGAATATTTTCAACGTTTCTCGCGTGTGGACCGATCGACGGATGGGAAACATAAAATTTTACAAGTTTCTCGCGTGTGGCCCGATCGGACGATGAATTTCGAATTTGTTCAAAGTTTCTCGCGTGTGGCCCGATCCGACGATGAATTTCGAATATTTTCAAAGTTTCTCGCGTGTGGCCCGATCCGACGATGAATTTCGAATATTTTCAAAGTTTCTCGCGTGTGGCCCGATCGACGGATGGGAAACATAAAATTTTACAAGTTTCTCGCGTGTGGCCCGATCGGACGATCAATTTCGAATTTTTTCAAAGTTTCCCGCGTGTGGCCCGATCGGACGATGAATTTCGAATACTTTTAAAAGTTTCTCGCGTGTGGCCCGATCGACGGATGGGAAACATAAAATTTTACAACTTTCTCGCGTGTGGCCCGATCGGACGATGAATTTCGAATATTTTCAAAGTTTCTCGCGTGTGGCCCGATCGGACGATGAATTTCGAATATTTTCAAAGTTTCTCGCGCGTGGCCCGATCGGTCGAAGAATTTCGAATTTTTTCAAAGTTTTTCGCGTGTGGCCCGATCGACGGATGAGAAACATAAAATTTTACAAGTTTCTCGCGTATGGCCCGATCGGACGATCAATTTCGAATTTTTTCAAAGTTTCCCGCGTGTGGCCCGATCGGACGATGAATTTCGAATATTTTCAAAGTTTCTCGCGTGTGGACCGATCGACGGATGGGAAACATAAAATTTTACAAGTTTCTCGCGTGTGGCCCGATCGGACGATGAATTTCGAATATTTTCAAAGTTTTTCGCGTGTGGCCCGATCGGATGATGGGAAACATAAAATTTTACAAGTTTCTCGCGTGTGGCCCGATCCGACGATGAATTTCGAATATTTTCAAAGTTTCTCGCGTGTGGGCTGATCGGACGATGGGAAACATAAAATTTTACAAGTTTCTCGCGCGTGGCCCGATCGGATGATGAATTTCGAATTTTTTCAAAGTTTTTCGCGTGTGGCCCGATCGGATGATGGGAAACATAAAATTTTACAAGTTTCTCGCGTGTGGCCCGATCCGACGATGAATTTCGAATATTTTCAAAGTTTCTCGCGTGTGGCCCGATCCGACGATGAATTTCGAATATTTTCAAAGTTTCTCGCGTGTGGCCCGATCCGACGATGAATTTCGAATATTTTCAAAGTTTCTCGCGTGTGGCCCGATCGACGGATGGGAAACATAAAATTTTACAAGTTTCTCGCGTGTGGCCCGATCGGACGATCAATTTCGAATTTTTTCAAAGTTTCCCGCGTGTGGCCCGATCGGACGATGAATTTCGAATACTTTTAAAAGTTTCTCGCGTGTGGCCCGATCGACGGATGGGAAACATAAAATTTTACAACTTTCTCGCGTGTGGCCCGATCGGACGATGAATTTCGAATATTTTCAAAGTTTCTCGCGTGTGGCCCGATCGGACGATGAATTTCGAATATTTTCAAAGTTTCTCGCGCGTGGCCCGATCGGTCGAAGAATTTCGAATTTTTTCAAAGTTTTTCGCGTGTGGCCCGATCGACGGATGAGAAACATAAAATTTTACAAGTTTCTCGCGTATGGCCCGATCGGACGATCAATTTCGAATTTTTTCAAAGTTTCCCGCGTGTGGCCCGATCGGACGATGAATTTCGAATATTTTCAACGTTTCTCGCGTGTGGACCGATCGACGGATGGGAAACATAAAATTTTACAAGTTTCTCGCTTGTGGCCCGATCGGACGATGAATTTCGAATTTGTTCAAAGTTTCTCGCGTGTGGCCCGATCCGACGATGAATTTCGAATATTTTCAAAGTTTCTCGCGTGTGGCCCGATCCGACGATGAATTTCGAATATTTTCAAAGTTTCTCGCGTGTGGCCCGATCGACGGATGGGAAACATAAAATTTTACAAGTTTCTCGCGTGTGGCCCGATCGGACGATCAATTTCGAATTTTTTCAAAGTTTCCCGCGTGTGGCCCGATCGGACGATGAATTTCGAATACTTTTAAAAGTTTCTCGCGTGTGGCCCGATCGACGGATGGGAAACATAAAATTTTACAACTTTCTCGCGTGTGGCCCGATCGGACGATGAATTTCGAATATTTTCAAAGTTTCTCGCGTGTGGCCCGATCGGACGATGAATTTCGAATATTTTCAAAGTTTCTCGCGCGTGGCCCGATCGGTCGAAGAATTTCGAATTTTTTCAAAGTTTTTCGCGTGTGGCCCGATCGACGGATGAGAAACATAAAATTTTACAAGTTTCTCGCGTATGGCCCGATCGGACGATCAATTTCGAATTTTTTCAAAGTTTCCCGCGTGTGGCCCGATCGGACGATGAATTTCGAATATTTTCAAAGTTTCTCGCGTGTGGACCGATCGACGGATGGGAAACATAAAATTTTACAAGTTTCTCGCGTGTGGCCCGATCGGACGATGAATTTCGAATATTTTCAAAGTTTTTCGCGTGTGGCCCGATCGGATGATGGGAAACATAAAATTTTACAAGTTTCTCGCGTGTGGCCCGATCCGACGATGAATTTCGAATATTTTCAAAGTTTCTCGCGTGTGGGCCGATCGGACGATGGGAAACATAAAATTTTACAAGTTTCTCGCGCGTGGCCCGATCGGATGATGAATTTCGAATTTTTTCAAAGTTTTTCGCGTGTGGCCCGATCGGATGATGGGAAACATAAAATTTTACAAGTTTCTCGCGTGTGGCCCGATCCGACGATGAATTTCGAATATTTTCAAAGTTTCTCGCGTGTGGCCCGATCCGACGATGAATTTCGAATATTTTCAAAGTTTCTCGCGTGTGGCCCGATCCGACGATGAATTTCGAATATTTTCAAAGTTTCTCGCGTGTGGCCCGATCGACGGATGGGAAACATAAAATTTTACAAGTTTCTCGCGTGTGGCCCGATCGGACGATCAATTTCGAATTTTTTCAAAGTTTCCCGCGTGTGGCCCGATCGGACGATGAATTTCGAATACTTTTAAAAGTTTCTCGCGTGTGGCCCGATCGACGGATGGGAAACATAAAATTTTACAACTTTCTCGCGTGTGGCCCGATCGGACGATGAATTTCGAATATTTTCAAAGTTTCTCGCGTGTGGCCCGATCGGACGATGAATTTCGAATATTTTCAAAGTTTCTCGCGCGTGGCCCGATCGGTCGAAGAATTTCGAATTTTTTCAAAGTTTTTCGCGTGTGGCCCGATCGACGGATGAGAAACATAAAATTTTACAAGTTTCTCGCGTATGGCCCGATCGGACGATCAATTTCGAATTTTTTCAAAGTTTCCCGCGTGTGGCCCGATCGGACGATGAATTTCGAATATTTTCAACGTTTCTCGCGTGTGGACCGATCGACGGATGGGAAACATAAAATTTTACAAGTTTCTCGCGTGTGGCCCGATCGGACGATGAATTTCGAATTTGTTCAAAGTTTCTCGCGTGTGGCCCGATCGGATGATGGGAAACATAAAATTTTACAAGTTTCTCGCGTGTGGCCCGATCCGACGATGAATTTCGAATATTTTCAAAGTTTCTCGCGTGTGGGCCGATCGGACGATGGGAAACATAAAATTTTACAAGTTTCTCGCGCGTGGCCCGATCGGATGATGAATTTCGAATTTTTTCAAAGTTTTTCGCGTGTGGCCCGATCGGATGATGGGAAACATAAAATTTTACAAGTTTCTCGCGTGTGGCCCGATCCGACGATGAATTTCGAATATTTTCAAAGTTTCTCGCGTGTGGCCCGATCCGACGATGAATTTCGAATATTTTCAAAGTTTCTCGCGTGTGGCCCGATCCGACGATGAATTTCGAATATTTTCAAAGTTTCTCGCGTGTGGCCCGATCGACGGATGGGAAACATAAAATTTTACAAGTTTCTCGCGTGTGGCCCGATCGGACGATCAATTTCGAATTTTTTCAAAGTTTCCCGCGTGTGGCCCGATCGGACGATGAATTTCGAATATTTTCAAAGTTTCTCGCGTGTGGCCCGATCGACGGATGGGAAACATAAAATTTTACAAGTTTCTCGCGTGTGGCCCGATCGGACGATGAATTTCGAATATTTTCAAAGTTTTTCGCGTGTGGCCCGATCGGATGATGGGAAACATAAAATTTTACAAGTTTCTCGCGTGTGGCCCGATCCGACGATGAATTTCGAATATTTTCAAAGTTTCTCGCGTGTGGGCCGATCGGACGATGGGAAACATAAAATTTTACAAGTTTCTCGCGCGTGGCCCGATCGGATGATGAATTTCGAATTTTTTCAAAGTTTTTCGCGTGTGGCCCGATCGGATGATGGGAAACATAAAATTTTACAAGTTTCTCGCGTGTGGCCCGATCCGACGATGAATTTCGAATATTTTCAAAGTTTCTCGCGTGTGGCCCGATCCGACGATGAATTTCGAATATTTTCAAAGTTTCTCGCGTGTGGCCCGATCCGACGATGAATTTCGAATATTTTCAAAGTTTCTCGCGTGTGGCCCGATCGACGGATGGGAAACATAAAATTTTACAAGTTTCTCGCGTGTGGCCCGATCGGACGATCAATTTCGAATTTTTTCAAAGTTTCCCGCGTGTGGCCCGATCGGACGATGAATTTCGAATATTTTCAAAGTTTCTCGCGTGTGGCCCGATCGACGGATGGGAAACATAAAATTTTACAAGTTTCTCGCGTGTGGCCCGATCGGACGATGAATTTCGAATATTTTCAAAGTTTCTCGCGTGTGGCCCGATCGGACGATGAATTTCGAATATTTTCAAAGTTTCTCGCGCGTGGCCCGATCGGTCGAAGAATTTCGAATTTTTTCAAAGTTTTTCGCGTGTGGCCCGATGGACGGATGAGAAACATAAAATTTTACAAGTTTCTCGCGTATGGCCCGATCGGACGATCAATTTCGAATTTTTTCAAAGTTTCCCGCGTGTGGCCCGATCGGACGATGAATTTCGAATATTTTCAAAGTTTCTCGCGTGTGGACCGATCGACGGATGGGAAACATAAAATTTTACAAGTTTCTCGCGTGTGGCCCGATCGAACGATGAATTTCGAATATTTTCAAAGTTTTTCGCGTGTGGCCCGATCGACGGATGGGAAACATAAAATTTTACAAGTTTCTCGCGTGTGGCCCGATCGCACGATGAATTTCGAATATTTTCAAAGTTTTTCGCGTGTGGCCCGATCGGATGATGGGAAACATAAAATTTTACAAGTTTCTCGCGTGTGGCCCGATCCGACGATCAATTTCGCATATTTTCAAAGTTTCTCGCGTGTGGGCCGATCGGACGATGGGAAACATAAAATTTTACAAGTTTCTCGCGCGTGGCCCGATCGGATGATGAATTTCGAATTTTTTCAAAGTTTTTCGCGTGTGGCCCGATCGGATGATGGGAAACATAAAATTTTACAAGTTTCTCGCGTGTGGCCCGATCCGACGATGAATTTCGAATATTTTCAAAGTTTCTCGCGTGTGGCCCGATCCGACGATGAATTTCGAATATTTTCAAAGTTTCTCGCGTGTGGCCCGATCCGACGATGAATTTCGAATATTTTCAAAGTTTCTCGCGTGTGGCCCGATCGACGGATGGGAAACATAAAATTTTACAAGTTTCTCGCGTGTGGCCCGATCGGACGATCAATTTCGAATTTTTTCAAAGTTTCCCGCGTGTGGCCCGATCGGACGATGAATTTCGAATATTTTCAAAGTTTCTCGCGTGTGGCCCGATCGACGGATGGGAAACATAAAATTTTACAAGTTTCTCGCGTGTGGCCCGATCGGACGATGAATTTCGAATATTTTCAAAGTTTCTCGCGTGTGGCCCGATCGGACGATGAATTTCGAATATTTTCAAAGTTTCTCGCGCGTGGCCCGATCGGTCGAAGAATTTCGAATTTTTTCAAAGTTTTTCGCGTGTGGCCCGATGGACGGATGAGAAACATAAAATTTTACAAGTTTCTCGCGTATGGCCCGATCGGACGATCAATTTCGAATTTTTTCAAAGTTTCCCGCGTGTGGCCCGATCGGACGATGAATTTCGAATATTTTCAAAGTTTCTCGCGTGTGGACCGATCGACGGATGGGAAACATAAAATTTTACAAGTTTCTCGCGTGTGGCCCGATCGAACGATGAATTTCGAATATTTTCAAAGTTTTTCGCGTGTGGCCCGATCGACGGATGGGAAACATAAAATTTTACAAGTTTCTCGCGTGTGGCCCGATCGCACGATGAATTTCGAATATTTTCAAAGTTTTTCGCGTGTGGCCCGATCGGATGATGGGAAACATAAAATTTTACAAGTTTCTCGCGTGTGGCCCGATCCGACGATCAATTTCGCATATTTTCAAAGTTTCTCGCGTGTGGCCCGATCGGACGATGGGAAACATAAAATTTTACAAGTTTCTCGCGCGTGGCCCGATCGGACGATGAATTTCGAATTTTTTCAAAGTTTCTCGCGTGTGGCCCGATCGACTAATGGGAAACATAAAATTTTACAAGTTTCTCGCGTATGGCGTGTGGCCCGATCGACGGATGGGAAACATAAAATTTTACAAGTTTCTCGCGTGTGGCCCGATCGGACGATCAATTTCGAATTTTTTCAAAGTTTCCCGCGTGTGGCCCGATCGGACGATGAATTTCGAATATTTTCAAAGTTTCTCGCGTGTGGCCCGATCGACGGATGGGAAACATAAAATTTTACAAGTTTCTCGCGTGTGGCCCGATCGGACGATGAATTTCGAATATTTTCAAAGTTTCTCGCGTGTGGCCCGATCGGATGATGGGAAACATAAAATTTTACAAGTTTCTCGCGCGTGGCCCGATCGGACGATGAATTTCGAATTTTTTCAAAGTTTCTCGCGTGTGGCCCGATCGACGGATGGGAAACATAAAATTTTACAAGTTTCTCGCGTGTGGCCCGATCGGACGATGAATTTCGAATTTTTTCAAAGTTTTTCGCGTGTGGCCCGATCGACGGATGGGAAACATAAAATTTTACAAGTTTCTCGCGTGTGGCCCGATCGGACGATGAATTTCGAATTTTTTCAAAGTTTCTCGCGTGTGGCCCGATCGGACGATGAATTTCGAATATTTTCAAAGTTTTTTGCGTGTGGCCCGATCGGACGATGAATTTCGAATATTTTCAAAGTTTTTCGCGTGTGGCCCGATCGGATGATGGGAAACATAAAATTTTACAAGTTTCTCGCGCGTGGCCCGATCGGACGATGAATTTCGAATATTTTCAAAGTTTTTCGCGTGTGGCCCGATCGGATGATGGGAAACATAAAATTTTACAAGTTTCTCGCGCGTGGCCCGATCGGACGATGAATTTCGAATTTTTTCAAAGTTTCTCGCGTGTGGCCCGATCGGACGATGAATTTCGAATATTTTCAAAGTTTTTCGCGTGTGGCCCGATCGACGGATGGGAAACATAAAATTTTACAAGTTTCTCGCGTGTGGCCCGATCCGACGATGAATTTCGAATATTTTCAAAGTTTCTCGCGTGTGGCCCGATCCGACGATGAATTTCGAATATTTTCAAAGTTTCTCGCGTGTGGCCCGATCGACGGATGGGAAACATAAAATTTTACAAGTTTCTCGCGTGTGGCCCGATCGGACGATCAATTTCGAATTTTTTCAAAGTTTCCCGCGTGTGGCCCGATCGGACGATGAATTTCGAATATTTTCAAAGTTTCTCGCGTGTGGCCCGATCGACGGATGGGAAACATAAAATTTTACAAGTTTCTCGCGTGTGGCCCGATCGGCCCATGGGAAACATAAAATTTTACAAGTTTCTCGCGTGTGGCCCGATCGGACGATGAATTTCGAATTTTTTCAAAGTTTTTCGCGTGTGGCCCGATCGACGGATGCGAAACATAAAATTTTACAAGTTTCTCGCGTGTGGCCCGATCGGACGATGAATTTCGAATTTTTTCAAAGTTTTTCGCGTGTGGCCCGATCGACGGATGCGAAACATAAAATTTTACAAGTTTCTCGCGTGTGGCCCGATCGGACGATGAATTTCGAATATTTTCAAAGTTTCTCGCGTGTGGCCCGATCGACGGATGGGAAACATAAAATTTTACAAGTTTCTCGCGTGTGGCCCGATCGGACGATGAATTTCGAATTTGTTCAAAGTTTCTCGCGTGTGGCCCGATCGGACGATGAATTTCGAATATTTTCAAAGTTTCTCGCGTGTGGCCCGATCGGACGATGAATTTCGAATATTTTCAAAGTTTCTCGCGTGTGGACCGATCGACGGATGGGAAACATAAAATTTTACAAGTTTCTCGCGTGTGGCCCGATCGGACGATGAATTTCGAATTTTTTCAAAGTTTTTCGCGTGTGGACCGATCGACGGATGGGAAACATAAAATTTTACAAGTTTCTCGCGTGTGGCCCGATCGGATGATGAATTTCGAATATTTTCAAAGTTTCTCGCGTGTGGACCGATCGACGGATGGGAAACATAAAATTTTACAAGTTTCTCGCGTGTGGCCCGATCGGACGATGAATTTAGAATTTTTTCAAAGTTTTTCGCGTGTGGCCCGATCGACGGATGCGAAACATAAAATTTTACAAGTTTCTCGCGTGTGGCCCGATCGGACGATGAATTTCGAATTTTTTCAAAGTTTCTCGCGTGTGGCCCGATCGGACGATGAATTTCGAATATTTTCAAAGTTTCTCGCGTGTGGCCCGATCGGATGATGGGAAACATAAAATTTTACAAGTTTCTCGCGCGTGGCCCGATCGGACGATGAATTTCGAATTTTTTCAAAGTTTCTCGCGTGTGGCCCGATCGACGGATGGGAAACATAAAATTTTACAAGTTTCTCGCGTGTGGCCCGATCGGACGATGAATTTCGAATTTTTTCAAAGTTTTTCGCGTGTGGCCCGATCGACGGATGGGAAACATAAAATTTTACAAGTTTCTCGCGTGTGGCCCGATCGGACGATGAATTTCGAATTTTTTCAAAGTTTCTCGCGTGTGGCCCGATCGGACGATGAATTTCGAATATTTTCAAAGTTTTTCGCGTGTGGCCCGATCGGACGATGAATTTCGAATATTTTCAAAGTTTTTCGCGTGTGGCCCGATCGGATGATGGGAAACATAAAATTTTACAAGTTTCTCGCGCGTGGCCCGATCGGACGATGAATTTCGAATATTTTCAAAGTTTTTTGCGTGTGGCCCGATCGGATGATGGGAAACATAAAATTTTACAAGTTTCTCGCGCGTGGCCCGATCGGACGATGAATTTCGAATTTTTTCAAAGTTTCTCGCGTGTGGCCCGATCGGACGATGAATTTCGAATATTTTCAAAGTTTTTCGCGTGTGGCCCGATCGACGGATGGGAAACATAAAATTTTACAAGTTTCTCGCGTGTGGCCCGATCGGACGATGAATTTCGAATATTTTCAAAGTTTTTCGCGTGTGGCCCGATCGGATGATGGGAAACATAAAATTTTACAAGTTTCTCGCGTGTGGCCCGATCCGACGATGAATTTCGAATATTTTCAAAGTTTCTCGCGTGTGGCCCGATCGGACGATGGGAAACATAAAATTTTACAAGTTTCTCGCGCGTGGCCCGATCGGACGATGAATTTCGAATATTTTCAAAGTTTTTCGCGTGTGGCCCGATCGGATGATGGGAAACATAAAATTTTACAAGTTTCTCGCGTGTGGCCCGATCGGACGATGAATTTCGAATATTTTCAAAGTTTTTCGCGTGTGGCCCGATCGGATGATGGGAAACATAAAATTTTACAAGTTTCTCGCGTGTGGCCCGATCGGACGATGAATTTCGAATATTTTCAAAGTTTTTCGCGTGTGGCCCGATCGGATGATGGGAAACATAAAATTTTACAAGTTTCTCGCGTGTGGCCCGATCCGACGATGAATTTCGAATATTTTCAAAGTTTCTCGCGTGTGGCCCGATCGACGGATGGGAAACATAAAATTTTACAAGTTTCTCGCGTGTGGCCCGATCGGACGATCAATTTCGAATTTTTTCAAAGTTTCCCGCGTGTGGCCCGATCGGACGATGAATTTCGAATATTTTCAAAGTTTCTCGCGTGTGGCCCGATCGACGGATGGGAAACATAAAATTTTACAAGTTTCTCGCGTGTGGCCCGATCGGACGATGAATTTCGAATATTTTCAAAGTTTTTCGCGTGTGGCCCGATCGGATGATGGGAAACATAAAATTTTACAAGTTTCTCGCGTGTGGCCCGATCCGACGATGAATTTCGAATATTTTCAAAGTTTCTCGCGTGTGGGCCGATCGGACGATGGGAAACATAAAATTTTACAAGTTTCTCGCGCGTGGCCCGATCGGATGATGAATTTCGAATTTTTTCAAAGTTTTTCGCGTGTGGCCCGATCGGATGATGGGAAACATAAAATTTTACAAGTTTCTCGCGTGTGGCCCGATCCGACGATGAATTTCGAATATTTTCAAAGTTTCTCGCGTGTGGCCCGATCCGACGATGAATTTCGAATATTTTCAAAGTTTCTCGCGTGTGGCCCGATCCGACGATGAATTTCGAATATTTTCAAAGTTTCTCGCGTGTGGCCCGATCGACGGATGGGAAACATAAAATTTTACAAGTTTCTCGCGTGTGGCCCGATCGGACGATCAATTTCGAATTTTTTCAAAGTTTCCCGCGTGTGGCCCGATCGGACGATGAATTTCGAATACTTTTAAAAGTTTCTCGCGTGTGGCCCGATCGACGGATGGGAAACATAAAATTTTACAACTTTCTCGCGTGTGGCCCGATCGGACGATGAATTTCGAATATTTTCAAAGTTTCTCGCGTGTGGCCCGATCGGACGATGAATTTCGAATATTTTCAAAGTTTCTCGCGCGTGGCCCGATCGGTCGAAGAATTTCGAATTTTTTCAAAGTTTTTCGCGTGTGGCCCGATCGACGGATGAGAAACATAAAATTTTACAAGTTTCTCGCGTATGGCCCGATCGGACGATCAATTTCGAATTTTTTCAAAGTTTCCCGCGTGTGGCCCGATCGGACGATGAATTTCGAATATTTTCAAAGTTTCTCGCGTGTGGACCGATCGACGGATGGGAAACATAAAATTTTACAAGTTTCTCGCGTGTGGCCCGATCGGACGATGAATTTCGAATATTTTCAAAGTTTTTCGCGTGTGGCCCGATCGGATGATGGGAAACATAAAATTTTACAAGTTTCTCGCGTGTGGCCCGATCCGACGATGAATTTCGAATATTTTCAAAGTTTCTCGCGTGTGGGCCGATCGGACGATGGGAAACATAAAATTTTACAAGTTTCTCGCGCGTGGCCCGATCGGATGATGAATTTCGAATTTTTTCAAAGTTTTTCGCGTGTGGCCCGATCGGATGATGGGAAACATAAAATTTTACAAGTTTCTCGCGTGTGGCCCGATCCGACGATGAATTTCGAATATTTTCAAAGTTTCTCGCGTGTGGCCCGATCCGACGATGAATTTCGAATATTTTCAAAGTTTCTCGCGTGTGGCCCGATCCGACGATGAATTTCGAATATTTTCAAAGTTTCTCGCGTGTGGCCCGATCGACGGATGGGAAACATAAAATTTTACAAGTTTCTCGCGTGTGGCCCGATCGGACGATCAATTTCGAATTTTTTCAAAGTTTCCCGCGTGTGGCCCGATCGGACGATGAATTTCGAATACTTTTAAAAGTTTCTCGCGTGTGGCCCGATCGACGGATGGGAAACATAAAATTTTACAACTTTCTCGCGTGTGGCCCGATCGGACGATGAATTTCGAATATTTTCAAAGTTTCTCGCGTGTGGCCCGATCGGACGATGAATTTCGAATATTTTCAAAGTTTCTCGCGCGTGGCCCGATCGGTCGAAGAATTTCGAATTTTTTCAAAGTTTTTCGCGTGTGGCCCGATCGACGGATGAGAAACATAAAATTTTACAAGTTTCTCGCGTATGGCCAGATCGGACGATCAATTTCGAATTTTTTCAAAGTTTCCCGCGTGTGGCCCGATCGGACGATGAATTTCGAATATTTTCAACGTTTCTCGCGTGTGGACCGATCGACGGATGGGAAACATAAAATTTTACAAGTTTCTCGCGTGTGGCCCGATCGGACGATGAATTTCGAATTTGTTCAAAGTTTCTCGCGTGTGGCCCGATCCGACGATGAATTTCGAATATTTTCAAAGTTTCTCGCGTGTGGCCCGATCCGACGATGAATTTCGAATATTTTCAAAGTTTCTCGCGTGTGGCCCGATCGACGGATGGGAAACATAAAATTTTACAAGTTTCTCGCGTGTGGCCCGATCGGACGATCAATTTCGAATTTTTTCAAAGTTTCCCGCGTGTGGCCCGATCGGACGATGAATTTCGAATACTTTTAAAAGTTTCTCGCGTGTGGCCCGATCGACGGATGGGAAACATAAAATTTTACAACTTTCTCGCGTGTGGCCCGATCGGACGATGAATTTCGAATATTTTCAAAGTTTCTCGCGTGTGGCCCGATCGGACGATGAATTTCGAATATTTTCAAAGTTTCTCGCGCGTGGCCCGATCGGTCGAAGAATTTCGAATTTTTTCAAAGTTTTTCGCGTGTGGCCCGATCGACGGATGAGAAACATAAAATTTTACAAGTTTCTCGCGTATGGCCCGATCGGACGATCAATTTCGAATTTTTTCAAAGTTTCCCGCGTGTGGCCCGATCGGACGATGAATTTCGAATATTTTCAAAGTTTCTCGCGTGTGGACCGATCGACGGATGGGAAACATAAAATTTTACAAGTTTCTCGCGTGTGGCCCGATCGGACGATGAATTTCGAATATTTTCAAAGTTTTTCGCGTGTGGCCCGATCGGATGATGGGAAACATAAAATTTTACAAGTTTCTCGCGTGTGGCCCGATCCGACGATGAATTTCGAATATTTTCAAAGTTTCTCGCGTGTGGGCCGATCGGACGATGGGAAACATAAAATTTTACAAGTTTCTCGCGCGTGGCCCGATCGGATGATGAATTTCGAATTTTTTCAAAGTTTTTCGCGTGTGGCCCGATCGGATGATGGGAAACATAAAATTTTACAAGTTTCTCGCGTGTGGCCCGATCCGACGATGAATTTCGAATATTTTCAAAGTTTCTCGCGTGTGGCCCGATCCGACGATGAATTTCGAATATTTTCAAAGTTTCTCGCGTGTGGCCCGATCCGACGATGAATTTCGAATATTTTCAAAGTTTCTCGCGTGTGGCCCGATCGACGGATGGGAAACATAAAATTTTACAAGTTTCTCGCGTGTGGCCCGATCGGACGATCAATTTCGAATTTTTTCAAAGTTTCCCGCGTGTGGCCCGATCGGACGATGAATTTCGAATACTTTTAAAAGTTTCTCGCGTGTGGCCCGATCGACGGATGGGAAACATAAAATTTTACAACTTTCTCGCGTGTGGCCCGATCGGACGATGAATTTCGAATATTTTCAAAGTTTCTCGCGTGTGGCCCGATCGGACGATGAATTTCGAATATTTTCAAAGTTTCTCGCGCGTGGCCCGATCGGTCGAAGAATTTCGAATTTTTTCAAAGTTTTTCGCGTGTGGCCCGATCGACGGATGAGAAACATAAAATTTTACAAGTTTCTCGCGTATGGCCCGATCGGACGATCAATTTCGAATTTTTTCAAAGTTTCCCGCGTGTGGCCCGATCGGACGATGAATTTCGAATATTTTCAACGTTTCTCGCGTGTGGACCGATCGACGGATGGGAAACATAAAATTTTACAAGTTTCTCGCGTGTGGCCCGATCGGACGATGAATTTCGAATTTGTTCAAAGTTTCTCGCGTGTGGCCCGATCCGACGATGAATTTCGAATATTTTCAAAGTTTCTCGCGTGTGGCCCGATCCGACGATGAATTTCGAATATTTTCAAAGTTTCTCGCGTGTGGCCCGATCGACGGATGGGAAACATAAAATTTTACAAGTTTCTCGCGTGTGGCCCGATCGGACGATCAATTTCGAATTTTTTCAAAGTTTTTCGCGTGTGGACCGATCGACGGATGGGAAACATAAAATTTTACAAGTTTCTCGCGTGTGGCCCGATCGGATGATGAATTTCGAATATTTTCAAAGTTTCTCGCGTGTGGACCGATCGACGGATGGGAAACATAAAATTTTACAAGTTTCTCGCGTGTGGCCCGATCGGACGATGAATTTCGAATTTTTTCAAAGTTTTTCGCGTGTGGCCCGATCGACGGATGCGAAACATAAAATTTTACAAGTTTCTCGCGTGTGGCCCGATCGGACGATGAATTTCGAATTTTTTCAAAGTTTCTCGCGTGTGGCCCGATCGGACGATGAATTTCGAATATTTTCAAAGTTTCTCGCGTGTGGCCCGATCGGACGATGAATTTCGAATATTTTCAAAGTTTTTCGCGTGTGGCCCGATCGGATGATGGGAAACATAAAATTTTACAAGTTTCTCGCGCGTGGCCCGATCGGACGATGAATTTCGAATTTTTTCAAAGTTTCTCGCGTGTGGCCCGATCGACGGATGGGAAACATAAAATTTTACAAGTTTCTCGCGTGTGGCCCGATCGGACGATGAATTTCGAATTTTTTCAAAGTTTTTCGCGTGTGGCCCGATCGACGGATGGGAAACATAAAATTTTACAAGTTTCTCGCGTGTGGCCCGATCGGACGATGAATTTCGAATTTTTTCAAAGTTTCTCGCGTGTGGCCCGATCGGACGATGAATTTCGAATATTTTCAAAGTTTTTCGCGTGTGGCCCGATCGGACGATGAATTTCGAATATTTTCAAAGTTTTTCGCGTGTGGCCCGATCGGATGATGGGAAACATAAAATTTTACAAGTTTCTCGCGCGTGGCCCGATCGGACGATGAATTTCGAATATTTTCAAAGTTTTTCGCGTGTGGCCCGATCGGATGATGGGAAACATAAAATTTTACAAGTTTCTCGCGCGTGGCCCGATCGGACGATGAATTTCGAATTTTTTCAAAGTTTCTCGCGTGTGGCCCGATCGACGGATGGGAAACATAAAATTTTACAAGTTTCTCGCGTGTGGCCCGATCGGACGATGAATTTCGAATATTTTCAAAGTTTCTCGCGTGTGGCCCGATCGGATGATGGGAAACATAAAATTTTACAAGTTTCTCGCGCGTGGCCCGATCGGACGATGAATTTCGAATTTTTTCAAAGTTTCTCGCGTGTGGCCCGATCGACGGATGGGAAACATAAAATTTTACAAGTTTCTCGCGTGTGGCCCGATCGGACGATGAATTTCGAATATTTTCAAAGTTTTTCGCGTGTGGCCCGATCGGATGATGGGAAACATAAAATTTTACAAGTTTCTCGCGTGTGGCCCGATCGGACGATGAATTTCGAATATTTTCAAAGTTTTTCGCGTGTGGCCCGATCGGATGATGGGAAACATAAAATTTTACAAGTTTCTCGCGTGTGGCCCGATCCGACGATGAATTTCGAATATTTTCAAAGTTTCTCGCGTGTGGCCCGATCGACGGATGGGAAACATAAAATTTTACAAGTTTCTCGCGTGTGGCCCGATCGGACGATCAATTTCGAATTTTTTCAAAGTTTCCCGCGTGTGGCCCGATCGGACGATGAATTTCGAATATTTTCAAAGTTTTTCGCGTGTGGCCCGATCGGATGATGGGAAACATAAAATTTTACAAGTTTCTCGCGTGTGGCCCGATCCGACGATGAATTTCGAATATTTTCAAAGTTTCTCGCGTGTGGGCCGATCGGACGATGGGAAACATAAAATTTTACAAGTTTCTCGCGCGTGGCCCGATCGGATGATGAATTTCGAATTTTTTCAAAGTTTTTCGCGTGTGGCCCGATCGGATGATGGGAAACATAAAATTTTACAAGTTTCTCGCGTGTGGCCCGATCCGACGATGAATTTCGAATATTTTCAAAGTTTCTCGCGTGTGGCCCGATCCGACGATGAATTTCGAATATTTTCAAAGTTTCTCGCGTGTGGCCCGATCCGACGATGAATTTCGAATATTTTCAAAGTTTCTCGCGTGTGGCCCGATCGACGGATGGGAAACATAAAATTTTACAAGTTTCTCGCGTGTGGCCCGATCGGACGATCAATTTCGAATTTTTTCAAAGTTTCCCGCGTGTGGCCCGATCGGACGATGAATTTCGAATATTTTCAAAGTTTCTCGCGTGTGGCCCGATCGACGGATGGGAAACATAAAATTTTACAAGTTTCTCGCGTGTGGCCCGATCGGACGATGAATTTCGAATATTTTCAAAGTTTTTCGCGTGTGGCCCGATCGGATGATGGGAAACATAAAATTTTACAAGTTTCTCGCGTGTGGCCCGATCCGACGATGAATTTCGAATATTTTCAAAGTTTCTCGCGTGTGGGCCGATCGGACGATGGGAAACATAAAATTTTACAAGTTTCTCGCGCGTGGCCCGATCGGATGATGAATTTCGAATTTTTTCAAAGTTTTTCGCGTGTGGCCCGATCGGATGATGGGAAACATAAAATTTTACAAGTTTCTCGCGTGTGGCCCGATCCGACGATGAATTTCGAATATTTTCAAAGTTTCTCGCGTGTGGCCCGATCCGACGATGAATTTCGAATATTTTCAAAGTTTCTCGCGTGTGGCCCGATCCGACGATGAATTTCGAATATTTTCAAAGTTTCTCGCGTGTGGCCCGATCGACGGATGGGAAACATAAAATTTTACAAGTTTCTCGCGTGTGGCCCGATCGGACGATCAATTTCGAATTTTTTCAAAGTTTCCCGCGTGTGGCCCGATCGGACGATGAATTTCGAATATTTTCAAAGTTTCTCGCGTGTGGCCCGATCGACGGATGGGAAACATAAAATTTTACAAGTTTCTCGCGTGTGGCCCGATCGGACGATGAATTTCGAATATTTTCAAAGTTTCTCGCGTGTGGCCCGATCGGACGATGAATTTCGAATATTTTCAAAGTTTCTCGCGCGTGGCCCGATCGGTCGAAGAATTTCGAATTTTTTCAAAGTTTTTCGCGTGTGGCCCGATGGACGGATGAGAAACATAAAATTTTACAAGTTTCTCGCGTATGGCCCGATCGGACGATCAATTTCGAATTTTTTCAAAGTTTCCCGCTTGTGGCCCGATCGGACGATGAATTTCGAATATTTTCAAAGTTTCTCGCGTGTGGACCGATCGACGGATGGGAAACATAAAATTTTACAAGTTTCTCGCGTGTGGCCCGATCGAACGATGAATTTCGAATATTTTCAAAGTTTTTCGCGTGTGGCCCGATCGACGGATGGGAAACATAAAATTTTACAAGTTTCTCGCGTGTGGCCCGATCGCACGATGAATTTCGAATATTTTCAAAGTTTTTCGCGTGTGGCCCGATCGGATGATGGGAAACATAAAATTTTACAAGTTTCTCGCGTGTGGCCCGATCCGACGATCAATTTCGCATATTTTCAAAGTTTCTCGCGTGTGGCCCGATCGGACGATGGGAAACATAAAATTTTACAAGTTTCTCGCGCGTGGCCCGATCGGACGATGAATTTCGAATTTTTTCAAAGTTTCTCGCGTGTGGCCCGATCGACTAATGGGAAACATAAAATTTTACAAGTTTCTCGCGTATGGCGTGTGGCCCGATCGACGGATGGGAAACATAAAATTTTACAAGTTTCTCGCGTGTGGCCCGATCGGACGATCAATTTCGAATTTTTTCAAAGTTTCCCGCGTGTGGCCCGATCGGACGATGAATTTCGAATATTTTCAAAGTTTCTCGCGTGTGGCCCGATCGACGGATGGGAAACATAAAATTTTACAAGTTTCTCGCGTGTGGCCCGATCGGACGATGAATTTCGAATATTTTCAAAGTTTCTCGCGTGTGGCCCGATCGGATGATGGGAAACATAAAATTTTACAAGTTTCTCGCGCGTGGCCCGATCGGACGATGAATTTCGAATTTTTTCAAAGTTTCTCGCGTGTGGCCCGATCGACGGATGGGAAACATAAAATTTTCAAAGTTTCTCGCGTGTGGCCCGATCCGACGATGAATTTCGAATATTTTCAAAGTTTCTCGCGTGTGGCCCGATCGACGGATGGGAAACATAAAATTTTACAAGTTTCTCGCGTGTGGCCCGATCGGACGATCAATTTCGAATTTTTTCAAAGTTTCCCGCGTGTGGCCCGATCGGACGATGAATTTCGAATATTTTCAAAGTTTCTCGCGTGTGGCCCGATCGACGGATGGGAAACATAAAATTTTACAAGTTTCTCGCGTGTGGCCCGATCGGCCCATGGGAAACATAAAATTTTACAAGTTTCTCGCGTGTGGCCCGATCGGACGATGAATTTCGAATTTTTTCAAAGTTTTTCGCGTGTGGCCCGATCGACGGATGCGAAACATAAAATTTTACAAGTTTCTCGCGTGTGGCCCGATCGGACGATGAATTTCGAATTTTTTCAAAGTTTTTCGCGTGTGGCCCGATCGACGGATGCGAAACATAAAATTTTACAAGTTTCTCGCGTGTGGCCCGATCGGACGATGAATTTCGAATATTTTCAAAGTTTCTCGCGTGTGGCCCGATCGACGGATGGGAAACATAAAATTTTACAAGTTTCTCGCGTGTGGCCCGATCGGACGATGAATTTCGAATTTGTTCAAAGTTTCTCGCGTGTGGCCCGATCGGACGATGAATTTCGAATATTTTCAAAGTTTCTCGCGTGTGGCCCGATCGGACGATGAATTTCGAATATTTTCAAAGTTTCTCGCGTGTGGACCGATCGACGGATGGGAAACATAAAATTTTACAAGTTTCTCGCGTGTGGCCCGATCGGACGATGAATTTCGAATTTTTTCAAAGTTTTTCGCGTGTGGACCGATCGACGGATGGGAAACATAAAATTTTACAAGTTTCTCGCGTGTGGCCCGATCGGATGATGAATTTCGAATATTTTCAAAGTTTCTCGCGTGTGGACCGATCGACGGATGGGAAACATAAAATTTTACAAGTTTCTCGCGTGTGGCCCGATCGGACGATGAATTTAGAATTTTTTCAAAGTTTTTCGCGTGTGGCCCGATCGACGGATGCGAAACATAAAATTTTACAAGTTTCTCGCGTGTGGCCCGATCGGACGATGAATTTCGAATTTTTTCAAAGTTTCTCGCGTGTGGCCCGATCGGACGATGAATTTCGAATATTTTCAAAGTTTCTCGCGTGTGGCCCGATCGGATGATGGGAAACATAAAATTTTACAAGTTTCTCGCGCGTGGCCCGATCGGACGATGAATTTCGAATTTTTTCAAAGTTTCTCGCGTGTGGCCCGATCGACGGATGGGAAACATAAAATTTTACAAGTTTCTCGCGTGTGGCCCGATCGGACGATGAATTTCGAATTTTTTCAAAGTTTTTCGCGTGTGGCCCGATCGACGGATGGGAAACATAAAATTTTACAAGTTTCTCGCGTGTGGCCCGATCGGACGATGAATTTCGAATTTTTTCAAAGTTTCTCGCGTGTGGCCCGATCGGACGATGAATTTCGAATATTTTCAAAGTTTTTCGCGTGTGGCCCGATCGGACGATGAATTTCGAATATTTTCAAAGTTTTTCGCGTGTGGCCCGATCGGATGATGGGAAACATAAAATTTTACAAGTTTCTCGCGCGTGGCCCGATCGGACGATGAATTTCGAATTTTTTCAAAGTTTCTCGCGTGTGGCCCGATCGGACGATGAATTTCGAATATTTTCAAAGTTTTTCGCGTGTGGCCCGATCGACGGATGGGAAACATAAAATTTTACAAGTTTCTCGCGTGTGGCCCGATCGGACGATGAATTTCGAATATTTTCAAAGTTTTTCGCGTGTGGCCCGATCGGATGATGGGAAACATAAAATTTTACAAGTTTCTCGCGTGTGGCCCGATCCGACGATGAATTTCGAATATTTTCAAAGTTTCTCGCGTGTGGCCCGATCGGACGATGGGAAACATAAAATTTTACAAGTTTCTCGCGCGTGGCCCGATCGGACGATGAATTTCGAATATTTTCAAAGTTTTTCGCGTGTGGCCCGATCGGATGATGGGAAACATAAAATTTTACAAGTTTCTCGCGTGTGGCCCGATCGGACGATGAATTTCGAATATTTTCAAAGTTTTTCGCGTGTGGCCCGATCGGATGATGGGAAACATAAAATTTTACAAGTTTCTCGCGTGTGGCCCGATCGGACGATGAATTTCGAATATTTTCAAAGTTTTTCGCGTGTGGCCCGATCGGATGATGGGAAACATAAAATTTTACAAGTTTCTCGCGTGTGGCCCGATCCGACGATGAATTTCGAATATTTTCAAAGTTTCTCGCGTGTGGCCCGATCGACGGATGGGAAACATAAAATTTTACAAGTTTCTCGCGTGTGGCCCGATCGGACGATCAATTTCGAATTTTTTCAAAGTTTCCCGCGTGTGGCCCGATCGGACGATGAATTTCGAATATTTTCAAAGTTTCTCGCGTGTGGCCCGATCGACGGATGGGAAACATAAAATTTTACAAGTTTCTCGCGTGTGGCCCGATCGGACGATGAATTTCGAATATTTTCAAAGTTTTTCGCGTGTGGCCCGATCGGATGATGGGAAACATAAAATTTTACAAGTTTCTCGCGTGTGGCCCGATCCGACGATGAATTTCGAATATTTTCAAAGTTTCTCGCGTGTGGGCCGATCGGACGATGGGAAACATAAAATTTTACAAGTTTCTCGCGCGTGGCCCGATCGGATGATGAATTTCGAATATTTTCAAAGTTTTTCGCGTGTGGCCCGATCGGATGATGGGAAACATAAAATTTTACAAGTTTCTCGCGTGTGGCCCGATCGGACGCTGAATTTCGAATATTTTCAAAGTTTCTCGCGTGTGGCCCGATCGGACGGTGAATTTCGATTATTTTCAAAGTTTTTCGCGTGTGGCCCGATCGGATGATGGGAAACATAAAATTTTACAAGTTTCTCGCGTATGGCCCGATCGGACGATGAATTTCGAATATTTTCAAAGTTTTTCGCGTGTGGCCCGATCGGACGATGAATTTCGAATATTTTCAAAGTTTTTCGCGTGTGGCCCGATCGGATGATGGGAAACATAAAATTTTTCAAGTTTCTCGCGTATGGCCCGATCGGACGATGAATTTCGAATATTTTCAAAGTTTTTCGCGTGTGGCCCGATCGGATGATGGGAAACATAAAATTTTTCAAGTTTCTCGCGTATGGCCCGATCGGACGATGAATTTCGAATATTTTCAAAGTTTTTCGCGTGTGGCCCGATCGGATGATGGGAAACATAAAATTTTACAAGTTTCTCGCGTGTGGCCCGATCGGACGATGAATTTCGAATATTTTCAAAGTTTTTCGCGTGTGGCCCGATCGGACGGTGAATTTCGATTATTTTCAAAGTTTTTCGCGTGTGGCCCGATCGGATGATGGGAAACATAAAATTTTACAAGTTTCTCGCGTATGGCCCGATCGGACGATGAATTTCGAATATTTTCAAAGTTTTTCGCGTGTGGCCCGATCGGATGATGGGAAACATAAAATTTTACAAGTTTCTCGCGTGTGGCCCGATCGGACGATGAATTTCGAATATTTTCAAAGTTTTTCGCGTGTGGCCCGATCGGATGATGGGAAACATAAAATTTTTCAAGTTTCTCGCGTGTGGCCCGATCGGACGATGAATTTCGAATATTTTCAAAGTTTTTCGCGTGTGGCCCGATCGGATGATGGGAAACATAAAATTTTACAAGTTTCTCGCGTGTGGCCCGATCGGACGATGAATTTCGAATATTTTCAAAGTTTTTCGCGTGTGGCCCGATCGGATGATGGGAAACATAAAATTTTACAAGTTTCTCGCGTGTGGCCCGATCGGACGATGAATTTCGAATATTTTCAAAGTTTCTCGCGTGTGGCCCGATCGGACGATGAATTTCGAATTTTTTCAAAGTTTTTCGCGTGTGGCCCGATCGACGGATGGGAAACATAAAATTTTACAAGTTTCTCGCGTGTGGCCCGATCGGACGATGAATTTCGAATTTTTTCAAAGTTTCTCGCGTATGGCCCGATCGGATGATGGGAAACATAAAATTTTTCAAGTTTCTCGCGTATGGCCCGATCGGACGATGAATTTCGAATATTTTCAAAGTTTTTCGCGTGTGGCCCGATCGGATGATGGGAAACATAAAATTTTACAAGTTTCTCGCGTATGGCCCGATCGGACGATGAATTTCGAATATTTTCAAAGTTTTTCGCGTGTGGCCCGATCGGATGATGGGAAACATAAAATTTTACAAGTTTCTCGCGTGTGGCCCGATCGGACGCTGAATTTCGAATATTTTCAAAGTTTCTCGCGTGTGGCCCGATCAGATGATGGGAAACATAAAATTTTACAAGTTTCTCGCGTATGGCCCGATCGGACGATGAATTTCGAATATTTTCAAAGTTTTTCGCGTGTGGCCCGATCGGATGATGGGAAACATAAAATTTTACAAGTTTCTCGCGTATGGCCCGATCGGACGATGAATTTCGAATATTTTCAAAGTTTTTCGCGTGTGGCCCGATCGGATGATGGGAAACATAAAATTTTACAAGTTTCTCGCGTGTGGCCCGATCGGACGATGAATTTCGAATATTTTCAAAGTTTCTCGCGTGTGGCCCGATCGGACGGTGAATTTCGATTATTTTCAAAGTTTTTCGCGTGTGGCCCGATCGGATGATGGGAAACATAAAATTTTTCAAGTTTCTCGCGTATGGCCCGATCGGACGATGAATTTCGAATTTTTTCAAAGTTTCTCGCGTATGGCCCGATCGGATGATGGGAAAAATAAAATTTTACAAGTTTCTCGCGTGTGGCCCGATCGGACGATGAATTTCGAATATTTTCAAAGTTTCTCGCGTGTGGCCCGATCGGACGATGAATTTCGATTATTTTCAAAGTTTTTCGCGTGTGGCCCGATCGGATGATGGGAAACATAAAATTTTTCAAGTTTCTCGCGTATGGCCCGATCGGACGATGAATTTCGAATATTTTCAAAGTTTTTCGCGTGTGGCCCGATCGGATGATGGGAAACATAAAATTTTACAAGTTTCTCGCGTGTGGCCCGATCGGACGATGAATTTCGAATATTTTCAAAGTTTCTCGCGTGTGGCCCGATCGGACGATGAATTTCGAATATTTTCAAAGTTTCTCGCGTGTGGCCCGATCGGACGATGAATTTCGAATATTTTCAAAGTTTCTGGCGTGTGGCCCGATCGGACGATGGGAAACATAAAATTTTACAAGTTTCTCGCGCGTGGCCCGATCGGACGAAGAATTTCGAATATTGTCAAAGTTTCTCGCGTGTGGCCCGATCGACGGATGGGAAACATAAAATTTTACAAGTTTCTCGCGTGTGGCCCGATCGGACGATGAATTTCGAATATTTTCAAAGTTTTTCGCGTGTGGCCCGATCGGACGATGAATTTCGAATATTTTCAAAGTTTCTCGCGTGTGGCCCGATCGGACGATGAATTTCGAATATTTTCAAAGTTTTTCGCGTGTGGCCCGATCGGATGATGGGAAACATAAAATTTTACAAGTTTCTCGCGTGTGGCCCGATCGGACGATGAATTTCGAATATTTTCAAAGTTTTTCGCGTGTGGCCCGATCGGATGATGGGAAACATAAAATTTTACAAGTTTCTCGCGTGTGGCCCGATCGGACGATGAATTTCGAATATTTTCAAAGTTTCTCGCGTGTGGCCCGATCGACGGATGGGAAACATAAAATTTTACAAGTTTCTCGCGTGTGGCCCGATCGGACGCTGAATTTCGAATATTTTCAAAGTTTCTCGCGTGTGGCCCGATCGGACGATGGGAAACATAAAATTTTACAAGTTTCTCGCGTGTGGCCCGATCGGACGATGAAGTTCGAATTTTTTCAAAGTTTTTCCCATGTGGCCCGATCGACGGATGGGAAACATAAAATTTTACAAGTTTCTCGCGTGTGGCCCGATCGGACGATGAATTTCGAATATTTTCAAAGTTTTTCGCGTGTGGCCCGATCGGACGATGAATTTCGAATATTTTCAAAGTTTCTCGCGTGTGGCCCGATCGGACGATGAATTTCGAATATTTTCAAAGTTTTTCGCGTGTGGCCCGAACGGATGATGGGAAACATAAAATTTTACAAGTTTCTCGCCTGTGGCCCGATCGGACGATGAATTTCGAATATTTTCAAAGTTTTTCGCGTGTGGCCCGATCGGATGATGGGAAACATAAAATTTTACAAGTTTCTCGCGTGTGGCCCGATCGGACGATGAATTTCGAATATTTTCAAAGTTTCTCGCGTGTGGCCCGATCGACGGATGGGAAACATAAAATTTTACAAGTTTCTCGCGTGTGGCCCGATCGGACGCTGAATTTCGAATATTTTCAAAGTTTCTCGCGTGTGGCCCGATCGGACGATGGGAAACATAAAATTTTACAAGTTTCTCGCGTGTGGCCCGATCGGACGATGAAGTTCGAATTTTTTCAAAGTTTTTCCCATGTGGCCCGATCGACGGATGGGAAACATAAAATTTTACAAGTTTCTCGCGTGTGGCCCGATCGGACGATGAATTTCGAATATTTTCAAAGTTTCTCGCGTGTGGCCCGATCGGACGATGAATTTCGAATATTTTCAAAGTTTTTCGCGTGTGGCCCGATCGGACGATGAATTTCGAATATTTTCAAAGTTTCTCGCGTGTGGCCCGATCCGACGATGAATTTCGAATATTTTCAAAGTTTCTCGCGTGTGGCCCGATCGACGGATGGGAAACATAAAATTTTACAAGTTTCTCGCGTGTGGCCCGATCGGACGATGAATTTCGAATTTTTTCAAAGTTTTTCGCGTGTGGCCCGATCGGCCGATGGGAAACATAAAATTTTACAAGTTTCTCGCGTGTGGCCCGATCGGACGATCAATTTCGAATATTTTCAAAGTTTCTCGCGTGTGGCCCGATCGGACGATGAATTTCGAATATTTTCAAAGTTTCTCGCGTGTGGCCCGATCGGACGATGAATTTCGAATATTTTCAAAGTTTCTCGCGTGTGGCCCGATCGACGGATGGGAAACATAAAATTTTACAAGTTTCTCGCTTATGGACCGATCGAACGAAAAACTTGAAATTTTTTCAAAGTTTCTCGCGTATGGACCGATCGAACGATGGGAAACATAAAATTTTCAAGTTTCTCGCGTGTGGCCCGATTGGACGAAAAAGTTTGAATTTTTTCAAAGTTTCACGCTTGCGGCCCGATCGGACGATGGAAAACATACAATTTTCAAGTTTCTCGCTTATGGACCGATCGGACGAAAAATTTTGAATTTTTTCATAATTTCTCGCGTGTGGCCCGATCGACGAATGGGAAACATAAAATTTACACGTTTCTCGAGTATTGGACCGATCGGACGAGAAACTTGAAATATTTTCAAAGTTTCTCGCGTATGGACCGATCGGACGAAAAACTTGATATATTTTCAAAGTTTCTCGCCTATGGCCCGTTCAAACGAATAATTTCGAATATTTTTATTATTCCTCGCGCGTGAGCCCGATCGGACAAAGAATTTCGAATATTTACAGAGTTTTTCGCATGTGGGCAGATCGGATGACGGGAAACATTAAACTTTACATGTTTATCCCGCATGGACCGATCGGCCGATGAAGTTCGAAAATTTTAGATATTTCTCGCGCAGTTCAATACTTTCCTGCGTAACTTTAAAAGCATTGAAAATTCTTTGACCGATCGGTCCATG